>CAVNZK010000036.1:0-1200000 GCA_963693345.1 Pieris melete | reverse complement strand
TAGCTGGATAAACCGTAAGATATAATACATTCCGCCAACGCTTTAAATAGTAGTGTTTTATATTTTCAAATTGAACATTTTGCTAGAATTTCAAGAGAAATTCTTAACATAAGAAGGTTGACACTGTCTTGATGTGGGGTTTCCAATTTTGTCTATCACCTATAATTAAGCCAAGGTACTTATGTCTTTGCATGTAACAGTTTACGGAGCTGTTGATATTGGAGTGCAAGCAGATGTGGTTGTAGGCTATCAGTTGCACAAATGTTACAACTATAATAGTAACTTATATTTTCTTTACAAAAACTAAATTAGCAAATAAAAGTATATTGCAAGATATATTGATAGATAGTATAAAGACAGATAAACATCAAATAAATTGCCAAGATGACAATTTTATACAAATTATCTAGTAAAATACTCACAGTCATATATTCATCAAAGTAGAAAACGGTCTGTTTCCAGTGTGTGTAGGGTGCCTCTGGGGCAGTACTAAAGCCCAACCGTTTATGAGATTTCGTAAACTCCACATTAAAGAATGTCACCAAAGCTTGAATAAAATCATTGCGACGAACCTAAAAATCAAATACCAGTATATTATTGCCCAACGTTTTCCATTACAACTTGAGACATTTTGTGTAAGAACACCACCAGCAAATATTTTTCTTACTTAGACATATATGAAGAGTTGTCTGAACAGAGTCCTATAGAGAAATATCTTTAAATGCTTCAGAAAAATAGTGCTGATAATAGAAGTCTTCCAAAAATATGACAGACGGAAATGTTACGAGTTCAACCAATCACAACAAAAATATTCCTTGCATTATCTTATTATTTTTATCTCACCTGAAGATGGAACTTTGCTTCAAAGTTAAGATCTTCTTTCTTGACAACATATAAGTCTATCTCTTTCAACATACAAGAGTTTGTGACCACCTGGGAAAACAATGTTTTCAGAATTAACTAAAAATTTATGAAGTAAATAATATTAAGTTTAATAATTGTTCTTCCTTCACAATAAATAATATCTGTGAGACATTTTGTTCAATAATAATAATTATTCATATGCACATAAAATTGCAAGCATTTATTGAATGAAGTATGTACTATAATAAATTAAAGAGCATTAATATTATAATTCCTTCTAAATATATTATATGTAAAGTTGTTTATAGACAAACCTGTTTAGCATCAACAACATCAACAAGTGGTTCAGAGATAGCCACCTTTCTGATAGACGACATGTCAAAGCCATAGACATCATCCCACCAGTTAATCTTTTCATCTTTGTACTGACGGTCCTCAATACCACAAATAAATAATGTGCACCTATTCATGATAATAACAGTTTAAACATATTAGTTTTTAAAATTATAATAATTTATTTGGTTCTATTAAAATCATTATTGTAGTTATTTAAATAACTAAATATGTAGAACCAAAATTAGATAATTGCTAACTCTAAAAAATATGGCAACACTTAAAGCAAAGTGCAGGCATCAACTAACTAATCTTTTAAAAAATTAAATTTAGTATTTAAAATGTAATGTCATAATCACCTGTCAGGAAAGAGCATACCATCCTCCCTTAGCCATTTGTCCCGAGCATAAAGAACTGTGTCCAGCATGCTTTCATAGAAGAGACAATAACCCATCCATTCAGAAATAATTATGTCAACCTTTTCAACTGGAAGCTCCACTTCCTCCACCTAAAAAATTGGTTGTAAGTTGCTTTACGGAACTCCATAAATACATTACTTAAAATTTAAATTGATTAGCTAAATATTATCAGTTGGGTCATGAGTAATGTGTCATTGTATTGGGCCAATGTTAAAAATATGCAACATACAAAGAGAAACCTAGTTTTTACCTTTCCTTTAATAATTTCTATGACATCATCAAGTCTGTTCGCCTCAACAATTTTTCGGGCATAATCTACAATATTGGAGCACTCTATGGCAAACACTTTGGAAGCGCCTGCTTTTGCTGCAAACATGGAGAGAATTCCTGTACCACATCCAATGTCAAGTACCGTCTAAAACAAAAACATTTATACCTTATTAGAAGTTATAATTAATGTTTATAGTAGTAACTTAGGTGGTATGGATAACCTGTAAAAAAAATTTGAAAAGTTTTATTGTTAACACTACCACAAAAGCATTAATTACTTACTTTTCCTTTGAATAGATGCCTATTATGGTACATAGCATTTCGATAGGTAAGAGTCCGCACTTCATCTTTCAACATTTCCTCGTGTATACCAAAATGCGCGTAAGAATCAAAATAGTAGTCCCTCGATGTCATCTCTTCGGCTGTAACATTTTTGTCTGGGCCTAAAAATCATAAAATTGATTAAACCTGAGAAACTAATTCGACAAAAGAACACGTTTTAGTGATTTCAATACCCGGCTTTTTGAATTTTTAAAGTAAAAACCTACCATTTTCTTGCACTGGGGTAGATGCTGCAGATGCTCCTTCTTGTGCGACGTCCATACTTTCCATTATATCTTCTTTAAACAAAGATTCAACGAAAATTAAAAATTAAAGCGTACTTTATAACCTACACGCGGTAATGCCAATTCAATGTGTCAATTTTCTTATTTCAGCAAAATTCTATTGTATACAGAGTTTTACTGCAATACGGTTTTAACTAATTTAATTTTAGCTCAATAGTTAACAAAGAACATAAATTCAGATTGGAAGCCACTTCGAAAAGAACAATTACTGAGCTCATTGAAATCAGCAAAGTGCAAACTGCAAAATTGATTACTAAAATTTGAAATTGTTGAAACTTGAAGTTAGAACCAAGAGTATCAAAAACCACAGACCATGAAAGTAGGCTTAAGAAAGGAATATAGTGCGTTTTCCAATTACAGAGCATTATGCGACTCAGTGCCGCACAATGCCGCATAATGCTGAAGCTTAATTGGAACGTGAATTAAGACGGAAACATACTACTAAAACGCGACGTGACGTGTCGTGTCGACACTCGATGTCTATCGTGCACATTACCAACACGCGACACCACGACACGCTTGCAAATTCAGAAGTCATTTAGCTGATTTATTCCCCGCGCAATGTGCCAGCGAGTTTTTACCAATTTGAGGTTCAGATTCGAGGAATGTTTGCAGCGCAGTGGATGATGTTATTTTTAAGAAATAAATTTCCCAGATGTCTATTTTAATTGAAATAAAAAATTGTATGTGTATTGTATTTAGTTTTTTTATTATATTTTTTCAAATTCGCAAATCTTTCTGGCCCATCCTGTATTTTTCTAATAAACTGAATTGATTAGCAGGTTATTTGTATTAAACTAACAACATCCTAACTCCCTGTTTTTGTCCTTGTATTGAGGTAATCTCATGTCATATTTTTTCAATTCAACAAGTCAATTAACTGTTCGTCGTTCATTTCGCCAAATAAATCCAAAAATATCTAAGTATATAAATTGACATTCGTGTCAAAAACTCGAAAGACTGACGCATGACGTCATCATCACAACATCCACAACACGCCGATCCAAATCGATTGGATGTTACCGCGTGTGATCACATGGCATGTTGTCTATGTGCATCTGACCATATTAAATAAATGGGATTGATAAGTACTGACATGCGTCGGATGGCGTGGTGTAGCGTCGCGTTTAGGTAGTATGTTTCCGCCTTTAGTTTTCAAATGCATCAGCAGAGTGCGCTAAGTCAGTGTTGAAAAAAAAATGTTCTGAATAGAGTTAGCAACCTCATTAATGTATAAGTAATGTGGTTAACAATAATAATTGGTTGAAAACTTTTTACGCATATTTTAATATTATCAAATTATTTCATTAACATTTTTTTATTGAAATAAAAGAAAACCTTTAAAGAATACAAGCTAACAGTAAAATATTTAGTTTCATATAAGAAGTTTACATCATTTACGTTTTGAGTAATTTTTTTTAATGATTTCTAAAAAAATTATATACTTTTTCAAAACCATTGCAATTTTTTCTTAAGTATAAAAAAAATTGTATTCATATTTTAAATGTGGAATATAAAAAAAGTAACTATTTATACCTTCATCCTTACTATTTTTCTTCTTTTTAGGCAGATTGAAATAACTTTAACTATTTTTAAAATCTACGACGAAACGAAAACCTTACAAATGTTTCAACAATAAATAATATTTACTAACGAAAATTTCGATAAATGCCAACTTAAAGAAAAACACTGGTCAATTTTCTGTCACTGTGTTGGTATTGTTTGCGAGTTTTGAGAGTGCTCAATTGTGCGAAGCGTTGCTGTAGTTGGAACACTCAACGTTGAGCATTATGCCGCATAATGCGCTCTAGTGCTGTAATTGGAAAACGCACACTATGTTGAATGCACAGAGTAAACATGCAAGTATATTCTCTTGCCAAATAGTTAAGGCATAATATAATAATATTAGATGACAAATTACCAAGTAATATAGAACTCATGTTAAATTTGAAGACATGTTTAATTATTTGATTAAGGCTATGTTCACATGCAACGCGCGTTACCGCGCGTCAACGCGCGATCAAATTTGAAGAGCGTTCAGATGATGAGCGCTAACGCGCGTTGCGAGAGTACTCGTCAGTCTAGTTCGGTAGAACGTAGAAAATGGACGTGGAAGAGGCTATTATTTTGTGGTTATATTATAAAGAAAAATATAGAAAAAGAAAACGTACACATTGGGTTCATCCAATTTTGAAAAAAAATACAAATTATATTATATTTTTTATACAAATTTGCTATATTCCAACTTGCTGGCCTTTTTTCTACTTCATCGATTAGTAAGTCGATGTTAATATCTTCAATTTCACTCATTTTAAATGCGAGAACAAAATATAATTACGAAAATTAACAAAATTACATGCGATCGCGATGAAAGCGCGCGCTCATCTGAACAGCAAACGGACATTACATTGATATCAAAGCGCGCGTCAACACGCGATCACCTGCGTCTAAAGACGTTTTCTCTGAGCGCCGTTGTATGAAAATACCACAATCTCTAGTCGCGCGAATTGAAAACGCGCGTCAAGTTTTTGCCATCTGAACATAGCCTAAGGTGTGATAAGATGACCTTAAAGGCCCATTAAAACACACGACGTAATTTTAAAATGCCTTTAAAACAACAATTATACGTGAATAAAAAAAATATTTGTGTAAATAATTATACCTACTTTTTCAAACTTGAAACTATGAATGTACATGTCTTAAATTTTCGCCATTGGCAGGTGGTTTTTTGTTGTGAGAAAAAAAACTATAACCTTTATTAAAACTCTATATTTATTGCAGCTTTACCCGTAGTGACAATTATTATTTTAGTGCCACTAACACGATGGTCCAATGTCCATGCTTCAAAGCCAAAGCAAAATCAAACATGGTGGTTTCAATAATGTGCCATTACATGTGCATTGTACATTCCAAAACATAAGTAAAGTAATTATTTTAAGTTACGAGAAGTAATACAGTTGTTTATATGCGTTTTATGACTAATTATTTTTGTATAATATATAACTATCATTATAATACGAAATAAAATAAAATAATAAATAGACCTGTTTTTGTAGATTTTTTAAGAAATTTACTCATTTATTTAAGATGATAGTAATATCACCTTCCCACTTCCAAAAACTAGACCAGTAAGAAAAAAAATCTAATTTTTTTAGAACATACTAACAACTAATACTCATATCAAGAAATATAAACTTACTAATAAATTGTTGTATGGATTCATCAATAAAGCTTTAATAAACTTTACATACCATACTAGTGCCAAATATACATCATCAGACCGTCTTTATCAATTTCTTTATTGCTGTTCGATTTAGAATAGCTATGACAATCGCTGTAAGTAGGTAAGAGTTAATAGCGCAGCTTGGCGATTGTAGCTTGAAGTATAGATTTAGAATTAGATCCTTCACCAAATGGGCGTCTCGGTCCTCGGATCTTGACTTGGCAGTCGCAGATGAGACTTTCTCGTAGGACAGACCTTGAAAGACTTTTTTTTAACTCTTCTCTTTATTACATTACATATTCTAGTGTGTATAATAAGCATTGGCATAAATAATTTGTTTTCCCCGTATATTTAGTAGTTTATATGAGGACCTGTATAATGTACTTCCGTTGTCTATTACGTGCTTAAATAAGTTAGGTACCTTAAAGTTTCCAAAGTTAAAGGTATCCTCAAAAGTTTGAACATCATTTTTGAACGTTTATAACTAAAATATAGCCTTAAGGAAATAAAATATGTATTTTGTCCACCATCAGCATTTCTTATTTATATCTGCAAAAATTTACAATAACACAGTCGGGTTTGAAGCTTAAGAGTATTGAGCAAACGATTGTAAAAGTACAAATAATGGATATTTTCCAAATTATTGACTAACTGCATTACAAGGGCAAGCTCGTGATTGTATGTAGGTCACTAAATTACTCGAACACGCGAATATCTACCAAAATAGCACTATGCGATACATCCGAGCAAGGTGTGACTAAACGCCATTCGACAATTGTAGGAATTCAATGTCATTAACGTTTAATTGAATTAGACCGAGCGAACGTCTAGTAACAAAAACGATTACTATCATTTCACGTGGATATCTTATCGTAAAGTGTGGTGAGAACATTTAGATTAAAAAGATAGTGACCAGTGACCACGAGGCACAGTCCACACATATTGTGTCAAAGTAAAATTAAAATTTATCAGAATAAATAGAAAACCAGCAGTTGAGCAGTCCTCGAAAACACGCGGAGAGCGATACACGCGTTTGCGCGCTATTTTAAGTGAAATATATTTACGAGAGAAAAATATTGTGACCAAGTCACTAAGTAAGTATATAATTTTAATATAGTAAAATATTTTGGTAAAACAGTTTTCTTATAGTATTAAAAAAATCTAGATACAATATTTAGAAAATATTACAATATTGCAATTTGCTTTGCTATAAATAATCCTCCTCGAAGTAAAATCGTCAACAAACTGTTACTACAAAAGCACCTCTTATTGATTTAATGTAATACTTTTCTGTAGAATTACAAATTAGACACGGAATGATTCCTGTTGTAGAAATAATCGTTGTTTTGTCTAAAGTACAATGTCCTCTTCCTGGAACCCTAAATGAAGTCCTGTGTGAGCAAACGTATTGACCTGCTGCATACCTTATAGATATATTTTCTGGATCCCAAGTTTTTAAGATGCTGCTGTTTGGCTGCTACCCCAAACAAGTTGGAGAGGTTTTTGTCTATAAAGATTTTTACACCGATTTTTATAATTAATTCTTGGTTATTATATATCCATTTTTTATGTTTTATAGACTTAAAAAAGCCAACTGACCCATTGCAAGGGGCTGCTCTTGATACATACACGCTTGTAAAATGATTGTAATTATTAATCACTGTGACTAATCGCTGTTATTTTAGTAAAATACTTTCGAGATCATGGACAGTAGCTGATAAAGTAAATAATAATTGTTATTTTGATAAAAATAAATACCTATAACTTTTAAAATGCAATCTCCATGACCGGGAGACTTCAAGACTTCATAGTAAACCATAGAAACATGCCACAGGCGCCTTCTCAATATTATCAACCTTATCTAACATAGTAACATTTTTTTGTATACATACTCCTATCAGTATTCAAAATATGTATTTTTATGATAGAGAATTAAATGATTTAGCAGGCGACTTAAAAATTGTGATAGTATGAAGAACAATTATTACGCCATACTTAAACATGCGTACATAGCATAAATTATTTTTTAGTGTAATATTTTTCGAGTTGAAACTAACGGTCCACGACAGATTTTAAATAGCAAAGCCTGTATCGTGATCTACTTCAGTAATTAAAAATATTTTTGTGGAGAAGAAAGCCCTTCTTGTTATTAAACTTCACGCATAGAACTAGCTTTTTAGTGTTGAAATATGAAAATGGTATTAGAATAAGCTGATGCTTTATGCTTTCTCCATATAATTTAACCTTTTCGTCTATCTTAATAAAATAAGTTTTTCCGCTGAAAATTTCACTCTTTTTACACAAAAACATAATTGGGATAAAAAAGTAGTCAACGCAGTTTTACGTCAAATTTTAAGGTACATAGTTTATTGTTAACCATAAGGAACGCGAGTGTATCCAGTTAGACGTATTTAACTTTAAAATATCGCCGACCTACTTATTTTTTACTTATTTGTTTAATTACTCTTAAGACAATATTTTATTAGTAACCTAGCAACATGACCTCGAGTACCTATATTATTATCAAGAATAACTAACTTAATTTATTTATTTGATTTATTTATTTTATTTATTGCATCACGTACCTACTTGTCCAATGTTTTACTATTAGGTGTGTGACATAGCAAATAGGTTTAAACAAACTAAACTGCGCATTATGTTTACGTTATTAATAATTTTAATGTTGTCAGCTTTTAAACTGACACTTCTTGCCTTCCAAGTATTGCAATTGTATGCAGATAAAATGCATCGGAATTTCTTATTGTAATTATTTGAATACGACTGAAGGACTGTTTCTATTTGTTCGTTTTGGCTTGTCAAATTTTAAGTTATTGCATTTGATAAAGGTTTCATGGAAATGTCTGTGATGTTCATCTTTTTTATGGACAAACATATTCAATAAGTTTATTTACAATACGGTAAGTATTAGTAAATCAGCCTGTTTTAATGTTATGAAACCCCCTTTAACGTTAGATTATTATCGAATGTGCTAATTTAAATTGTAATCGTTTAACAAGTGCAGATTGTTTAAGAATAACTTTATTTCTCATAAGAATTAAAATTCACTTACTGAGAAACATATTTAAAACTAAGATTAAAAATTAGAGCGCACAGATGTAGGTACATATATAAAATAAGAAAACAGAGAAGCACCAAAAATGTGGGTAGACATAAAAAACTTGGTCAGTCAACCAAGCGAAACACGGATGTTGGAATTTGATTTTTAACTAGATGTGGCATTGATGGCATAGTCTGATATAACAAGTTTATATTGATTATTTTATTATTTTTCATAACACTATTTTATTTTTAGTTTATTCCTATATTTATATATTTAGGCTATGTACAAGGTTTATAAAACATATTTTACAAATTAAAATCACTTATGGGCAGATTTTGGTCAATATCAAATACAATTCTTTAACACCGTGAGTGGTGTTAGTTTAAAGTCTTTAAACATTATACATTTCAAGTGTTATCGCATTCTTGTCAATATATATAATATGTATATATATACATATATATATATATATTATATTTTGATCACTTATTTGTATGTAATTAATGTGTAAGTTTTTAGAAGCTTTTTAAATCGGGCATAATTTTGTTCTGCTTTTATAACTGATGGTAACTTATTATAAATTGTAACAACCTCATACTCCAAACTTCTTTTTCCATAGTTAGTTCTAGGAGGGCGGGTCACCAAGTAACTAGCACGTCTTAAGTTAATGTTTCGTGTTTGTTGTTTGGTTAAAAATTTTATATTAGAATTAATTTCCCTATTTAATATTTTGCGTATTAGAATACAAGTGTAATATATGCACACGTTGCACACGTCGAGCAAAGAGTTCGTCGCCCTTTTATGTGCTAATTAAATCGATAAGTACATCTTAAAATCCATTTATCTTATCATGTTGTCAGTTGTGAAGGGTTGACAAGTACAATACACATACACATTGTCATCGCAAGGAGCAGTCACAAATGAGTGACTTCTGTGTCTCGTATCCCCTTTAGTACAACTTATAATTTTATCTAAATTAATATAATTGTAATTTTTTTTACTTATTTCATTTAAATACGTCATATTTATTGAAAATGTTATAGATAAACTAATTACAAGTAAATATTATAATATGTTCAGAAGATAATCTTTAACTTTTTCTCAGCTAAATAAGCTGTATATAATAAGAGTATTAAAAATTCTATTATTTAAAAAACATTAAATATTTATGCACTGGCTAATGATACTATTTATCATAAATAATGCGTACTTATGTTTGACAATTAACTTACTTTGATGGTTTAAAGCGGCCTTGATTTAATACGTCTCATAATTTATTTTAAATAGAGTACTAAATTATGACAGTATTATTCTGCGATCGTTTAGGGTGTTGCTTAAATGTACCTATCAAAAGAACTAAGAATAATTACGAATATTTACTATTTGAATAATCGGTAGCTTTAATATGTTACTGAAAGTTTAAAGAGCCTTACACGTAAACAAAACGTTTGGCTGATCATAAAAAAGAAAGATAATGAAATAGTAGTAATTATTTTTACATTTACTTTTATATATGTCTTTTGAAGGTAAACACTATTTTCTCATTTGTTCGTTTTATTATTAATTTATTGTTTCAATATAACATAAGTGTTATCTGAGTACAATTTAAATAAATATTGTAGTCATATTAAAAGTAACCAGACTTTAATTAATTAGTATGTTATCTTTGTTAGAAGTGTCATCATGCCAATTGCTAAAAATAATAGATTATTTCTATATTATTGTTCGATACGTTTATATAACAAGGCATATAATGTTACGCTTTTTTATACACTGTGACTTTGATTTCAATGTAAATAATGTGATGTACTTTTTATCGGTGATTTTCGTAACATGTGCCAATTTAAAAAAAAACACAAATCATATTCTCGATACAGATTCAAAGTTTGAAGTTAAATGCGTATTGGAATATAAAAAAAAAGAGTTTATATTACCGAAGAGCATCGTCGGTAGTATATATTATTATAAATTAAATGTACCAATCTAAGAAATATGCGGTATCTAAATTAGATCAGTAAAAAAGCCGCTTCAAAACGATTTTAATAGTTAATTATTTTTTCAATGAGTCTTTTTATCTTTATCAAAATATAGCTGTTGATATCAAAATATAAATAATATACCTACATCTATTCATGATTATAAAATATTTCGTCGCGTAATAAGCATGATGTATATTCGGGATAATAATATATAATCGGAATAATAATTATAATACAAATAAAAATCATATTCTAAATTATTCACTTTTATTTTAATGAAGATAAAATGTTTAATATTTAAGCAACAATTTTTTTATAATAATAAATTAGCTGTTTGCTAAAAAGCAGTAAGTACATACTACGTAATATGTAGTACCAAAAGGAAAATTATCATTTAAACTCGTGTTTATTTTCAAAATTTTACACTTATTTTCATAATTTTCCTCATAGGAAGCATTTTATTTAAGGTCGAGGGTAAATAACTATCGGCATCTGACAACAACTACTATTCTAGAAATGTAAACAAAAGGGAGGTTTTAGTAACAGAAAATGAACTATAGCCTGGAAACTACATAGTGATTTATTGATATACGTTTGCCGCAAAGAGATGAACTTACCAAAATACAAAAGACCACAACCTTATATCTTTAAAATTGCATATATAGTATTAACTATTTACACAAAATCCAGTGACGCTATAACCCTTGGTCTAAACCTCAGATTTCTGTATCTATTTACTGCTTTTTCTAACAAGAAGGAATATAATCAGACTGTTACGCGCCGTCGACTTCTTGGGTCTATAGCATCTCGGTTCCCTGGCGATGTTTTCCTTCACCATGCGAGCTAGAGTTCCAATGCGCACTTATAAACTTTATTGGTGCACAAGCGGGGATCGAACCTACGACCTCAGGGATGAGACTAGAGACTCGCACGCTTAAGTCACAAGGCCAACACTACTCGTTAATAATCGATTACTAAATTGTTATGACGTATAAAATGTCATATATTTTTTAAAATTAGTTATTTTTTATCAATGTTATAATAATACGTTATTATTAAGTGCATATTTTAAATTTCCAGTCTATAA
This sequence comes from Pieris melete, assembly GCA_963693345.1. Lineage (NCBI taxonomy): Eukaryota > Metazoa > Arthropoda > Insecta > Lepidoptera > Pieridae > Pieris > Pieris melete. The sequence continues at coordinate 1,188,138 of CAVNZK010000036.1, read as the reverse complement.
TAGACTAGTTAATTATAGCATTATAGTCGATAAGTGCTCAGAAATGAATAAATAATAATAAAAAGTACAATATTTTTAAGTAAACTCTGAGCTTCGTTTAATTATAATCATGGAACTGATGAAAGGCTTGAAAACCTTGAATCAAAAGACATACTAGGGCTTGACCAGAATTAATTTTATTAAGATATTTTGCTACTGCCAAGATATTGTTGAATTTAATACAAAAACTTGTTGCAGATATCTTTGATGCAAACGTCACACTTTTATTTGGCTTTCCGACAACTGACCTCAATAAAACTTGATGATCGTTTATTAGAGTACTTCCCACTTCCTGTTTAATTTGGAATTTTACTTGCACGACCAAACGGACCAAGAATAGGTGTTATTTCCAATTCCCCATTCATAACATACATTCCTATTTAATGACAAATTTTATGTATATTTCTGTAAAAGTAATGTTTTTAAACCAGATATGAAAAAGCGTAGACTAACATCACTGGTATGGCTGTTTTCCTCGTAAACTGTTAAAACCATTTCTAGGGTTGACTTAAATTACATTTTTAAATTTTGTATTACACACACAGTATACTCATTCCGTTATATTGAGATGTTTCTAAAGTTCGTTCACAGTATAATTTGATTATATTAATATAAATCACTTTTATTAATTCTATAAAGTCACAGTCGGCAGCTTGACTCTCATTGATGTCTCATAAAGAACCAATTTAATATGTGTAGTAGTTAAGAATGTTGTAGGTACGAGTCGACGTCCGACTTCGTCTAAGCCGACTTAAAAAGCCGTTGCGTTCTCATTTCACGATATACATATATTAACAAGGTTTAATAGGTATCATGTGTTTATTTCAGACCGAAAATGACCCAGGAAAATTGTTTGGAAAATAGTGATAAAGATGAAAAAGAAGATTGCAATGATCGTGGTAGTACAATAAAATTGAAACGGGAACTAGGATTATTCTCAGCTGTAAATTTAATACTTGGAGTAATGATAGGGTCTGGAATATTTGTCTCTCCGGCTCTTGCACTTAAATATTCTGGGTCTGTTGCTATGTGTCTTATAATTTGGACACTATCTGGAGTTATATCATTATTAGGTGGGTGTAGGTAAGAAATTTATTTCTTAATAATAATAATAATACGTATTAAGCCTATAGCGGTAAAATAAGTTATTAATTAGTACTAACAAAATTAGAAATACAATGCTATTTCAAGTAAATAATAATATTTATTCAACAGGAGCCCTGTCATTTGCTGAACTTGGTACACTTCTTGGGCAATCTGGAGCTGAATATTCATACTTTCGAGAAGCTTTCGGGAAAATGCATAAATTTTGGGGACCACTTCCTTCATTTATTTGTGCTTTTATTTATGTGATAATTTTACGACCAGCTGAAGTAGCTATAATTGTAATGACCTTTGCGGAATATGCTATTCAGCCTTTTACGACGGATTTGGATCTGCATTTCAAGTCAATAGCAATTAAACTTACGTCTTTATCTGCACTATGTAAGTTATAATTTATCCTCTAATTTGTAATTGCATGTTTAATATATTATGTGTGCTATTCCGCCAAAACAAGTAATGCACCCTGAAATGCCAAAACTATGTCTGACTAATTTGAGCCCAAACAAATATTTAGACAATATCTTTATTTTCTCTAATAATATTAAAAATAACTTATTAATTTAATGATGAAATTATATCTTTCTATAATTTCGTTATTTATGTTATTAAGCGCACGTTTAAAAAGGTTAGCTCGAATGTAATTGCAGTATTGAGATATTATTTTTGAAAATATTTACCAAAACCTAATTACTATTACTTAATAGAAATAGAACATTTACAAATTCCTACTGTCTTTTTGCTATACGGTTCGAAACCCTTAAAATCAAACATTATTAAGTAAGCAAAAGCCTACCTACGAAATATCACAAAAATGTATTTATATAGTCTAAGAATATATGTTAAATTATACCGAGACAAGTGTGTGAGAAACCGGCCAACAGTTTAAATGAATGAATTCAATGCTTACTCCTAATTTAAGCTCATAATATATGTTCCATAAGGAAATTTTACGATACATACAGGACAGATACATAATATAAGCGTATACTGAAAGGTGGATTATTCATTTTACATATTGTAGCGAACTATATGATCTAGCAGTCCTGAATTTTAAAGCGCCCGCATGAATAGTAAAGTCGACGCCCAAAAGCCCTCGTTGGGTCCCACTGAATTCGTTATCCATAGATATTTTTTAGACAAACGGCGGAAACTGGGAGAGTTATCAGACTGATAGTACCGTAAACACTGTCGCTGTCTTATGACGATTGACGCCTCGACGAATATGTCCGCCATGATAATGTCTCTGATGTGCTTAAGTGTCAGTTGTCACTTTAGAAGGATCCGAAATTTGAACTCGGAGAAGTAAGAAATAACGGTAAAGCTAAAAGCATTAGTAAACAAGCTTTTTCTATTCTATTTTTTAAAATTTAAAGACAAACTTAAGTGTTAATTTAAAACTATAGGCAATTAAAGTGTTATATGAATAAGATTTTACTTAAAAGTTCACATTTTGAATCACATTAGTAAACGATACAAAAGAAATGGCATCCAACAAATTAACTAATGAGAAATTAACCGAAGAATACAAAAGGGTGAGACAGCGTAGCATTGACACATGTAATACTATTGTTAATTTGAACTTAGACACCCCTGAAAACCAGGATAATAGATCAAATAAAACTATATTGTATGCACAAGGGCTCCAAACGGAAATAGAGAACTCAAACATAACTATTGTTTCGGACGCGAACTACCTTACTAGTATTTATTTATCCGAAATGAGAAAAAAAACTGACCATCTGGATGAGTTGATTGCTTTTACTAAAGGCTGTATTAGCGATACCGCCCATGAAATTGAAATGTAAGTGGTAACTAGGTTCTTTTAATATAATACACATAAGATAACATTGAACAAAAGCAAAGTTTTTTAGGTTTAAAGCATTAAGAATGCCTGCAAAGGAAGCTCTATTAATACCACGAGTAGTATACAAAGAAGTAACATTTGAGAATATTAACAAAGCAAAAGAAACATTTCTTGAAATTAAGAATGAATTAATGAGTCTCATACGAGTACTCTTTCCTGATTTGTGTGAAAAAATTGTAGATATATTAGGTGTAAGTATTGAATATTATTACAATTTATCACTGTTTAAAGGACAGTACAAAATAAAATATCAAGAGTACTCTTTAATTTTTATTAAAATTATATGTACATATGTAAGTAACACCTTTTCAATGTTATTAATAGATCTGGGTATGGTTAAGGACAAATTATCAAGATTGTAAACATCTTAATTTAGACTTTATTTTTTTTAGCAATTGATGGAAGAAAGATTGAATGAAGAATCAGGTGGATACATTGAAATTACAGATGAAAACTATGCAGTTATTGAAATTTTAAAAGATATCTCTATTGTTACTAAAAATCCTTATAACACAAATCAAGTCAAATTAGCTGACCAATGATATAAACATTAGCATTCATTGTAAAAAAGTGTTTTTTTAAAGTATATATTATGTAATTTGTTTAATAAAAATGTATTTTGTCATTTCTGTGTATAATTAAATGCTATTAAGATTTTACTATTGATTTGTCTTGGTTTTAATGGCACTAAAAAAATTTTTAAACATGCTTTTTATTGCTACTCTATACAATATTGTTGTAGACAATCCACTGCATTATTTTTATATTATTTTTTATAAAAGTTATTTATTTCTATTTCTATTTCTAAAAAATAAATAAATAAATCAGTGGCACTACAACCTCCTTGAGTCTTGGCTTTAGATTTCTGAATCAGTTTCTAATAGGCGATTAGCCTCCAGTGCCTGTGTCACACCCTCGACTTTTTGTGTCTAAGACATGTCGGTTTCCTCACGATGTTTCCTTTACCGTTCAAGACAAAGGTTAAATGCGTACAAGAATAATGATAGTTTAAAAATCATAATAAAATTTTGTTTCAGTTGTTATGACCTACATAAATATAACAAGTGTGAAATTATTTGTTAAAGTGCAAAATGTGTTTGGCATGTTCAAAATTTTTGCTTGTCTCATTGTTATTGGAGGAGGAATTTATGTAATTGCAACTGGTGAGTATTGATGTAAATGCAGAAATACAATTTTTAAGTTTGTTGCTAAAGAGATTCTTAGGAAAGATTATCTGTGTCACTATAGATTAAAGTAAATCTAATTCTAACGTTTTTTAAGGCAATAATGAATACCTTCAAAAAGGCTTTGAAGGCGACAAAATAACCGCAGGAGGTATTTCCCTTGCTCTATATTCAGGCCTATGGGCTTATGACGGCTGGAGCAGCGTCACCGTCGTTACTGAAGAAATTATTAATCCAGCTGTGTTAGTATTTTTTTTTGTACATAATATATTCATGATGAATTTGCTACGAGATTATGAAATATTGTAAAATTGGAAATATGCTTTGAGTATACTTATCTTTTGAAGGGTTAATTAAGATTTTAAAGATAAAAAATAATCTTAATGATTACTTAACATTATAAATTTGATATGACTGACGCAGTTTTCATAAATAAGAGGGTAGTAATTTTAAAAGATTTGTATTTTTTATAGGAATGTCCCTCTCAGCATATCCATAGCAGTGCCTCTAATCACAGCACTCTACGTATTTATGAACGTAGCCTACATGTCTGCTCTAAGCTTCACTGAGATGACTTCAGTCCCGGCTGTGGCTGTCGCGTTTGGTGATCGAGTTCTCGGTGCCGGTAGCTTCCTAATACCTCTTGGTGTTGCCATCGCAACATTTGGTTGTGCTATGAGCGTGCAGTTTGGAGTCACGAGGTGAGGTTCTAAACTGTAAAGACCTTTGATCCAACTGTCTCCAGATAAGCTAAGGATATGAATAGGTATGTTTTATGATAAAAACTAACTTGAAAATGGCAACATATAAACCTTCATACTTCCCTTTTTAAGCAAATAATATTTTTACACTATCCACAATTAATCAGGGATAGGGATAGGATATGTTTTATATAATAGTTCAATGTAATCATTAAAATGTTTATTAATTATTACAGGGTGTGTTACACGGCAGCTCGAGGTGGCCATATGATTGAAGCATTTTCTTTTGTTAATATAAAAAGACTGACTCCAGCGCCAGCTGTTGCCTTACAAGTAAGTGTTATGGTATGGATGCCATAGGTTGTTTAAAGAATCTCAAATAATTTTAAGATATACGTCATGTACAGTAATACTTCTTTACTTTTGCTTTCATAAACCGAACTTATTTACTTTAAAGACTTTAGATAAACTAAGACGAAATATGTCAAAGTAAGAAATATGTACAACAAGCCTTCCATCCAAGCCTGTTTATAAGACAGAGAAGTGTATCGGTTGGGAGTTTACTGCCTACCAGAAATGAGGAGAAGGAACCACAAAGCTCTCAAGAAGTAGCCTGCGACACCAACTTGCCTGAATGGCAAACGGCTCCAGTAAATAGAAAGCCGAATAAAAAAAGGAAACTCTCAAATCAGTCCCCCGAAAGTGTAGCTACTTCGAACATGTTCGATGGACTAACTGTCGTTGAAGAACCTACCCAAACCAAAGGAAAGAGGCCCAGCAATCCACCTCCAATCATACTATATGGAGTCCAAGATGTCAATAAACTGACGGAATTTCTCGAATCTGCAACTGAAAGAACCACATTCAAGTTTAAGATAGTAAACAAAACACAAATAAGAATTATGAGTGAAGACATAGATGTTTACAAAAAACTTATTACAGCTGTAAGAGAGAAGGGTCTTATTGGCCATACATTCAATCGAAAAGAAGACAGAAACTACAGACTGGTAGTAAGAAACTTGCACCACACTACTCCACTTCATGTTATAAAAGCTGAATTTGAGAAAACGGGAAACATAGTAGTTGGAGAGATTATCAATGCCAGATTTGGGCCTGATAAAAAACCTACCTCAACTTTCTTTGTAAACCTGCAACCTAGTCAGCATAATAAAGCAGCCAAGGAAATCAGACATATTTTCCACCAAATTGTTACTATAGAAGACCCAAAAAAGAGGACCACTATAGTACAGTGTCAAAGATGCCAGCAGTATGGTCACACCAAAAACTACTGCATGAGACCAGGTCGATGCCTCAAATGCGCAGAATCACACTTAACCAAAGATTGTCCTAAAGTGGACCGCAGTACCCCAGCAAAATGTGCCTTATGTCTCGGCCCTCACCCTGCGAATTATAAAGGTTGCGAGGTATATAAAGAAATTCTAGCCAGAAAAACACAGCGCTCGTCTCTAAGGGCAAAAAAAGCTCCTACGTCAAGCTGTCCCAATAGTGGTATAAGCCCAAACCCCCAACCTACAAACCAACCCCCGAACCCACCCACAATAAATACGCCTAAGGGATATAATGAAGTGGCTAAAAGTAATCATTTAGTCCAAGGTACAAACCAACAATCTGTACCAGAAGCCAGTCAACCATCACTGAATAATAGAATTGAGGAGATATTTATAAAACAATCACAAAAAATTGATACAATCCTACAACAAATGAGCACCATTCTGGGGCTCTTGACTACACTAGTTAACAAATTACCATAAAAATGAATAAACTCAAAATTGCTACATGGAACATAGATGGTCTATCGCCTAAGAAAAATGAAGCTGAAATCCTGCTAAAAATGCATAATCTGGATGCCTTGCTTATTTCTGAGGCGCACCTTACATCCAACAGCCAAATACATGTACAAAACTACAATGTGTACACAACAAATCATCCCGATGGCACTGCACATGGAGGCACAGCTATTATAATTAGATCCTCCATTGAACACTATGAACTTCCACAATTTCGATCGGAATCCATTCAAGCCACCTCAATAAATATCCAGGATGAAAATGGGAATTTATGTATCTCCTCGGTTTATTGTCCTCCAAAGCACGTTATAACTGAGGAACACTTCACCACATATATTAACAGTCTGGGTCCACGCTTCATAGCAGGTGGAGATTGGAATTCAAAGCATCTGCAGTGGGGGTCGAGATTGATTACCACGCGTGGTAGAGAACTTAAAAAATGCGTTGATAAAAACCACTTAACAACAATCTCCACCCCCGAGCCAACTCACTGGCCAAGCGACCCTGGAAGATTGCCTGATGTCCTGGACTTCTTTTTAATGAAGGGTCTCTCACGACTGTTTTATCACATTGATGGCTTTCTCGATGGTTCTTCAGCTCACATCCCGGTGATATTAACGATTAGTACCAATATTCTGGAGTGCCAACGGAAACCAAAACTGTATAACAGGAGAACAAATTGGCAAATGTTTCGTGACCTCGTAGAGGACGCCCTACAATTACGGATTTCACTAAAGAGTAAGGAGGAAATAGATAGTGCAGTCTTGGCATTTACGAGAGTGGTGCAGGACGCATGCTGGAGGAATTCTGAGGGAATGGCTCAGAAAAAGACCAGACAGCTTTCTGTACCCCACGAAATTCATGACATGATCCTGGAGAAGAGAAGATTACGTAGAGTGTGGCATAATAGTCGTCATCCCGATGATAAAACAGCACTAAACAACTACGCTAAACACCTTAAACAGGCTATAAAAGAAAATCTAGATGCTACTATTGAGGAAAACCTGATGTCGTTAACAGCTACAACAGACACCGACTACTCTCTCTGGAAGGCATGCAAAAATCTGAATCAACCCACAAACCCTAAACCACCTATAAGACTAGATAGAAACAAGTGGGCTAGATCTAAACTAGAAAAAGCAAATGCTTTTGCTGACCATCTGGCTAAAGTATTTGTTCCAAATGAAGCCACTCCTGGGTCGGATGAGGCAGAAATAGATGACATTCTCCAGCAGGATTTCCAATTGCATTTGCCCTTGAAGATAGTAACACCAAGGGAGGTACAAAGAACCATACAACAAATGGAGAATAGGAAGGCACCAGGTTTTGACCTCATTGACAAAAAGGTTCTCTCCGAATTACCTCGTAAGGCTATAACTTACTTGACGACCCTATTCAACCGGATTATAAGTGTTGGATACTTTCCAGCACTATGGAAGGTCTCTCAGGTTATTATGGTCCATAAGCCCGGAAAATCGCCACATGACGTCTCATCTTACCGACCTATAAGTCTTCTCCCGATCGTCTCTAAAGTACTGGAGAAGGTACTACTACGACGGCTCTCGCAAGCTATTCATGAAAATTCTATAATTCCAGATCACCAATTCGGGTTTAGAGCTCAACACGGCACTATCGAACAAACTCACAGGGTGTGTAAATTCATAAGCAATAGCCTTGAGCTGAAAGAGTACTGCTCCTCAGCTTTTCTGGACGTTCAACAAGCATTCGATCGCGTATGGCACAAGGGGCTCTTATGCAAGATCAAGTCACTTCTGCCTCATACTTTCTATGGAATCCTAGAGTCTTATATCACCGATAGAATATTCCAAGTGAAAGAGATGGATTGTACATCAGGTTTTCATGATATACTTGCAGGGGTACCTCAAGGCTCTGTACTTGGCCCAGTGCTGTACACCATATATACCTCAGATCTACCGCGTACCTCTGAAGTGAACATTGCAACCTATGCAGACGATACGGCAATCCTAGCTTCAAGTAAACAACCCGAAGAAGCAACGTTAAAGCTGCAGCGAAGCCTAGATGAAATAAGCAACTGGTTCGATAGGTGGAGAATTAGGGTGAACACTAGCAAATCAGTACAGGTGACATTCACACTGCGAAGAAAGACATGCCCCCCTGTAAACCTAGGAGGAAAGGAACTGCCTCAGAGTGACACAGTTAAATATCTTGGACTGCACTTGGACCGTAGATTGACATGGCAAAAACACATCGAAACAAAACGGCGTGAGATCAACATTAAATATAAGAGGCTGTACTGGTTACTGGGTAGAAACTCGAAATTATCCATCGACAACAAACTCCTTATCTACAATTCTGTTATAAAACCGGTGTGGACCTACGGGATACAATTGTGGGGAGCTACATGTGACTCTAACAAAACTAAAATTCAAAGAACACAAAATTACATCCTTAAACAAATAAGCAACTCGCCTTGGTTCATAAGAAACGCTGAAGTACACGAACACCTAGGCATACCTACAGTCAAGGAGGAAATAAAAGTATATGCTCAGAAGTACAAGACTAGGCTGGAATATCATCCTAACCACCTAGCTGTTCAACTCACCCTACCGGAGTATATAAACCGTCTCAAAAGACGAAGAACCTTGGAGCTCAGCAGCATTGACTGAGCTAATATTATTATGGTAGATATTCCTAATGAGGAATATCTCCACCCGCAAACCATCCTACAACTCATCTGCTCATAGTCAGAAGACTGATTGCACGATGCGCTCCATTAAAAAAAAAAAAAAAAAAAAGATAAACTAAGACTTTCAAGCGTCGATTTAGCGTTCGCGTCATGAAGTTCAAGCCATAGTCCTAGTCAGTTGCATCTATTAATGATTAAATTTTCCATAAACAAAATATGAGATAAAAACTTTCAATGCCGAAACAGTGGCATATTTAATAGATTTATCCTACGTTATTACTAAAATTTAGCTTCATTCTATACAGATTGAGGGTTACCAACTTACCCACCGAAAAAGTTAACAGACAATATTAAATGTTATATATTTATAAATAACCATTTCATTATTAATATATGTTTATTTGTTTTAGGCATTTATTACCACAATATTTATCATCGTTGGCAATATTGCAACATTGATACAGTTCGCAAGTTGGTTCTTATGGTTCTTCTATGGACTGGCTATGGTCGCGTTGCTCGTCCTAAGAAAGACGCATGGCCATTTGCCGCGTCCATACAGAGTACCAACATTAGTTCCTTGTTTTGTATTATTAGTAGCAATATTCCTTTCGGTGTTGCCAATAGTGCACGACCCGTCAATTAAATACATAATGGCCATAGCATTTATAGTCATAGGAATCGGAGTTTACACGCTATTTGTGTATTATAAGAAGACGCCCACGAAATTATTAAGTAAGTATAAAATATATAAAAAAATTACTTATATACATATAATTCATTATATAAATCCTACATAAGAGCTAAGCTCAGACATTTTTCAAAATAGAAAGTTCTTAGATGCATTAATTACATAATCTTTTTGTACTATTAAAAACAGAGAAACCACTAAAATAAGACGTAAAGTAATTTTTAGTTTTATTTTATAAGTGCATCCCTATAAACATAAATTAAATGCTCTTTACCACGAAACTAGAGGTGGATGACCGATTTTAAAAACTAAATTAATATCTGGCTAAAATGTTGTTTCCTTTTTAGATAAATTTACATTCCTGGTACAAGTTCTATTTGAGAGTGTGCCACCCAACATTCCTGCAAATTATGAAGACTGAATTTGTATACTATAAGTTGAATAATTTCACAGTATATTAAGCAACGTATCTGGATTACCAGTAATTATACAATATAAAATATTATATTTTTTTTAATAAAGTATATCTAATTTTATTGTTTTGTTTAATATTACCTGGCCCTTGCGACGTAGGCTTCCATGATTTCATATCCTTGCCACAACTGATTTATTTATAATATGACACATTTCTTCCATTATTTTGATGCCATGAGTTATTGATTTTATTAAAAGAACTCATCAAAAACAGTGTTTCTATATTATACAGGATTATGAGACAGTAGAACGCAACCGTGTTATAGCGGTTAAGCTTGCGACTTTCAACTCTGAAGTCCATAACGTGTTAGGCACTAATCACCTACAAACTCAGAATTGTGTGTGTTATATGACCTCATTACGAGCATTATATGGTATCCAATTTTTTAAATATGCACGGACTTTGATTCTGCCTTACTAGTTACTAGGTAACTTTAAAAATACTTTTACTTGTTTGTTTAACAAAAATGCCATATTAAATAAATTGTGGCTCTATCTGTTGTTTATTTAATATCTATCGACTATTAAAATGCATAATATTATATACAGGATTATTGGTAATACGACGTATTCCCGTTAGGCGGTAATTGAAGTGACTTTTTGCAATAATTTTAATCCATATATGCATTATGCAAAAGTTTACCATTATACCAACCAACGCCCTAACGTTTTTTTGTTCCCAATAGTAAAACGTTTCGTGACCACCCAGTGACTCTTTTAAAAGTTAAGTGTAAAGTACTGGAAAGTCGAAAATAATATTAACAATAATGTGTAATTGAATCCCCGCCAAAAATCGTAACGTTTTACAAGAGGCACACCCCCCACCCCCCCAATTCGTTACATAATACTTGAACGCTCCCTAACCACGAGGTCGTAAAATTACTATTTTTAATTCTAAATTATTGATTTTTTACACTACATAGTATAAATAAATGATTATCATTATTTATCACAATCGCTCTACTTAAGAAGGCAAATTTTAATTTAGTAATCCTTTTATTAATCCAAAATAAATTTATGAGTAGGTAATTGAAGAAAATTATGTTTTGATATACTCTTATACTTTTGGTGCTTTTTAATTGCAATTTAATCTGCTAATCTGTTGTCTGTGGCGGCTGTCAACTATCGGTCTATAAAAAAATATTGCCCATTGTTGATTGTCATTTGTCATCGATGTTAAAGTATATAGTAAACTATAACGATATAGTAACTGACCGCCGTAATATTGTTTGAAAATTTAATTTTCAAACAATACGAATAACGTACAATAGGTAATATTTATTCAAGAAATTATATAAAATGACTTATCATTATGTTGTAACGGCCCAGAAGCCTACGGCTGTAACAGCATGTATAACAGGTAAAGAGAAAATCCTATTTATGTTGTGTATTGTGTTGAGGTTATATATATGCAATGGAGGTGCCTGCCCAGTGTAGCTTAGAAATAATGAATTAGATATATAAAGCAAAGTCACTTTAACAAATACTATATTAAGATTATTCAGCAACTAAGTGGTTAAAATTATGTAAATTTTACATAGCGTGATAGTTTTAATAAGCTATAGAAGTCTAATAATATAAAAGTTGTTTTACATTTTGACAACTATTACAAATGAACTTCATATTTGGTTAGGTGCATACCTAAGATATTTTCATCAAAGATTGTCGAAAATATCTTAGGTGTTCAGTATTTTTACATGAATTGCATTCATCATAAATAAAGATATGAAACAATAATAATACAAAAGGTGAAATGGATCTCAAGTGATGAGAATTCCCACTCATACTAGTAATTTTTTATAACATAAACACAATATGTTAATGTTATGAAACTATAATGGGCATGATGTTAATGTTTTTGTTCATTGTCTAGTTATACATTTTTTATATCAGGAAACTTTACATCACCAACGGATTTGAACCTGCTTGTTGCAAAAGTTTCCCGTCTAGAAATGTATATAGTCACCCCAGAAGGGCTACATCCTATGAAAGAAGTTGGCCTGTATGGAAAAGTGGCAAAAATGAAGATGTTTAGACCCCCTGTATGTAAATCATTAATAAAATCATTTAATTAGATAATAATAATATCCATCATGCAAAAAATATTATAATCTGAGCAAAACATTCTGTTATTCCCAGTAGAACATGTAGTATAAAATCTATTTAAATGCTATGATATATCTGTTTCGCTGATAATTATTCCTTATTAGATACCTTATTCTTGAAACAATTATTGATTCACTGTGAATCAACCTGATTAGGTAAAGATATTAATAGTAAAAATATTTAATTTTGATACATGGCTAAAATCCTGTAATCACTTTTGTTCACAGTTATATTTTTTGTATATGGCAAGCAGCTTTTGTGTCTGAGCCTAAAAACTTGATTTGTCCAGCAACAATGTTATGCTATTTTTAATTGTATTAAGTTGTATGGCTTTTGTCTTGTCCACAGCATGAAAAAAAAGATCTTGTATTTATATTAACTGCTCGATACAATGCTATGATTCTGGAATGGAGAACAGGCCCTAATGGAGACTTAGAAGTGGTAACAAGAGCTCATGGTAATGTGGCTGACCGCATTGGTAAACCTTCCGAAAATGGAATATTAGCTGTTATAGATCCACAAGCCAGAGTTATCGGTTTAAGACTTTATGATGGATTATTTAAATTAATTCCACTCGATAAAGATTCTACAGAATTAAAGGCTACAAGTTTAAGGTAATTTTATGACATTGAGTGTAACTATCCTCAAACTACTAGTAATATTATAATTATGAATATATAATTTTCTTGGTGGAGATGGATGAAGCCTTATTTATAAGCACTTATCTTTCTCCTTTCACCATAGTGTAAACAATATAAAAGAAAAAAACAATTTTATAACTAAAGAAATTTTAATTGGACTAAATAGTATTTATAAATAAGGATATAATTTTATAATATGATCTTACCATGAATAAATCTATGAAAGTATTATATCTACATATTTATGGTCTAACACACTAAATATTGATTACTATAGTACATACTTATTTTATGTACATGAATTTGCGTTGGGGTTATAATAAAAACCATTATTATTTTCAGATTAGAAGAATTGAATGTATATGATCTCGAGTTTTTACACGGTTGTGCGAATCCAACACTAATATTAATTCACCAAGACCTAAATGGTAGACATATTAAGGTACTTCTCAAATTTATTCTCTATAAATATATTTGATGAACCTTGATTATTGTTGTTTAGTTATTTTTATCTTATTATTTTTTAATAAGTTTGTTTGTTGTGTCTTTTAAAACATAGTTGTTAACTTTTTAATTGTAATAAAATTTATTCCAGACACGTGAAATAAATTTAAGAGATAAAGAATTTATAAAAGTCCCATGGAAACAGGATAATGTTGAAACAGAAGCCTCCATACTGATTCCAGTTCCGAGTCCTTTAGGTAATATTATTAATACTGCTAAAACAATTGTATTATATGAACTCCATTGTAATATATAGCTGTTGCGTGTGATTATGCTAGGCTCAACATGTTGTGTTTTTTCTAAGGTTTATAAGTTATTGAATTTGTTATAAAGCATGTTTAATCTTTTGCAATAATTGAAGGCCCAAAATTTTTTTGCATTTATTCAGTTTTTTTTTTGGGTCATTATCTAAACTACGGGTTTTACTGGGGGTAATGTAATCAATATTTCAAAGTCTTTTATATATACAAAATGTTACTTTTGTTATCAACTTAAAAAAGACCTTATTTGCATACTACACCTATAGGTACCACTAATGAAAAAAAATTTTTAGCATTTAATTATTATAATATGTGCATGAATTCCAATTTTAAAAATGTTTTCAGGGGGAGCCATTGTTATTGGGCAGGAATCTATTGTGTACCACGATGGTCAGAGCTATGTAGCTGTTGCACCACCACAAATAAAAGTAAAGATTAAAATATATAAATTTAACTACTCAAATCTTATTTCTTTATAAAAACTGAATCAATCTAATTGCGTCGTAAGATTTAGAGTTAAGGCTAATATGACCTATACTTTTTTTACATTCACAGCGCTAAATCTCAAAGCTGATTGACCTTAGTTTTGCAATTACATTTACATAAGACCTAGTGTGATCAATGAGGGCAATTAAACTTTTTTTTTTTTTTTATTTATTCCATTTCCTTATTCTATCTTTACAGTAATTACTAATTCGATAGAACGACACGATATTTATACCCACACCAATAAGCCTAGATAAAAAAACATAATATATATATATATATATTTATATACCTAAATCTTATAAATAATAATATAGGAAGCAACTCTTGTGAACTCAGCAACTTATTGAAACCTTTACTAAACTATTCAAGTAATCTTCTAAAGTCATCTTTAAAATGTCTTAATTTACAGATGACTCCAATAAACTGCTATAGTCCTGTGGGTCCGGCCGGGCTCCGTTATCTGTTGGGTGATATTGCAGGTCGACTTTTCATGCTAGTCTTAGAAGTTCAAGATAAAGGGGACAACACACAGACTGTAAGAGATCTTAAGGTTGAATTGTTAGGTGAGGCTTTTTACAAAAATTGCAATATTTTATGTGGAGCTTTTTTAGTAGGCACTAAAAATATTGTATGAATTTTCCTAATATTTTAAGGTGAAATCTCAATACCGGAATGTATGACTTACCTCGACAACGGCGTGGTCTTCATTGGTTCTCGTCTCGGAGACTCGGCCCTTGTGCGACTGTCCGCCACAAAAGATGAGACCAATCAGTACGTCAAGGTGATGGAAACATTTACCAGTCTATCGCCTATTGTGGACATGTGTGTCGTGGACTTAGAACGACAGGGACAAAATCAGTTGATTACTTGTTCGGGTAAGGAATCGTTTAAGTTTTACTTTACTCCGAACTAATAATTTCCCCGTATGTATGTATATTTTTGTAGAGCAGTGTTAGACGGCTTGAGTCCAGACTGTACATGATGGCCTTTTCTGTCTAGGTCCACGTTTAACACTCGCTCGTACGGTGACGGAAATTATCGTGGTTTCCTCATAGGGGCCGATAGAGTATCACATAAGCACTATAGGTGGTCTTTGATTTTCTTATTTGGTGATTAGGTCAACAGAAATTATTAATTTTTTACCATTGATATATAAAACCCAAGATGCACAATCAACGTCTAAAAAACGTCCTCAAAAAATGAGTGCAACATTCTAAATTGTGCGCTAATTTCAAATAGTCTCGCGTCTAATAAGGAAGTCGATGTTATTTATTTGTGTTTTTTTTTATAAATAAATTTATGTACTTTTGAACTTTTTTGTGTGTAGTTTTTGACAAATATATTTACGCTATATAAAGTGTAGGTCAGGAGGTAGCCAATTTAACATTTTTTTTAATTTAAAGAAAAAACTTTTTAACCGGATTAAAGTTATGTATTATTATAAATTTCCAACTATTTAACATCCAACACCTTTTGTCTTTAGTCACCGTGACCACGCACGCTGTAAAGCACCCGAAAAGTCGGATAAATTTAAAATTATGGGGGGGGGGATAAATTGTAGTAATTCTGCTTACTTAATACTGGAACGGCCCCATATGCCATATACTCAAAAATCAAATGCGTGTGTGATGCACAGAATCAGAACAGATCTTGAAACAATTACAGAGCACAATACCGCCACTGGTTTTGTTACATTTGCTAGGATTTTCCTTTTTCTGATAGATTATTACTTATTAATATTTCCTATAATAATTATCTTTTGTTAACACAGCTTACCATGACTGAATGAATCCTATATTTTTATCGCTCTACATGGTTTATTTTGTTTTTGCATTGCTTTAACAGTCAGTTTAGACACATAATTGAAAATGTTTAAACTGCATTAGTTCTCTGATTGATTGATCTCTGTTATATTTCCTGAGATGAAGTAATAACAGAGGCCCATTTTTCACAAACCGAAATTAAATTATAAAAATGGTCACAGGGGCTTTCAAAATGGGCTCATTGCGTGTTATCCGCAACGGAATTGGCATTCAGGAGCAAGCGTCTATCGATCTCCTGGGAATAAAGGGAATGTGGGCTCTCACGCTGCAGCCAGGCGCATTTTATCACGACACATTAGTCCTGGCTTTCGTTGGACAGACCAGGTATTGTATTATTTTTTTGCAGGCGATTCTGACATATTTCTTTCAAACACTTTCGGTCTAAAGCTACGGTTTCCTAGAAAAGCGGTGCCGTTAACTAACGGCCGTAATGTAACGTTGGGTGAAGTCACCCATACGTTTTCTATAAATAACATCGGAGTAGGTTTTCTAAAGAACGTTGAGTGTCACTGTAATGTCAAATAGTGGTGCTTATTAACAACGTAAAATGACGGCCGTTAGTTTACGGTACCACTTTTCTAGGAAACCGTAGCTTTAGAGTTAGCATACTCCAATTCGCCCTCGGCTGTTTTCTACTAATACAAAATGTTTTATGGGCATTTAATGTGTAGTAGAGTACTTTCGAAGTTTATATTATTGTACTATGTGGTGTGTTTTTATTTAATAACCAGAGGCCATCCATAATTCTCAAAGTGAATTTTCTTTAAAAAAACATAATAGCGTTTTAGCTATTTCGGTCCATTAGAATTTATTTTAATTTATGTTTACAGAGTACTTACATTGAATGGTGAAGAAGTGGAAGAAACAGAAATAAAAGGTTTTGTCTCAGATAGACAAACATTCTTCACAGGGAATGTGTGTCACAAACAACTGATACAGGTACACTTTGTTGAAATTTACTTACTTACTTACCTGTTATCAAATATACACTCAAAATATATAACTTTTTAATTTCCAATCTACCTCACAATAAAACGGGCTTGCATCATTTAAACTAAAGTTATCATCTGTCTCTTTTCATCATAGTGTTAACACAATTTGTCAGAAAGTCGCGAAACAGTGCGATTTGACCGATTTATTTTTATAATATATTTAATATGTATGTATACTAATAAACAAAATGTTTGTATAAGTAATCAGTTATAACTTAAAAACCTTAAATCTTATTTCCAGGATTAATTAATAAAGTCTCTTAGACGAAGAACTAGGAATTTAACGCGAAATGTTGTAAACAATTAATAACGATCCACACAAATTTTTATTCCTTATT
The DNA here is from genome assembly GCA_963693345.1 of Pieris melete. Taxonomy (NCBI): domain Eukaryota; kingdom Metazoa; phylum Arthropoda; class Insecta; order Lepidoptera; family Pieridae; genus Pieris; species Pieris melete. The sequence continues at coordinate 1,170,455 of CAVNZK010000036.1, read as the reverse complement.
ATTTTTGGCTAACATTTTCCATGGAATGTCTAAAAGAAGAATCTGTTCTATCAACTCTTATATTTTCTTATAGATAAATAAATAAATACGAGGTCGAAAATTTTTTACAAAGCGATGAATTAAAAATAATGCAAGATAAAAGTGCCTTCTTATAAAGAGGAATAAATCTTATTGGTTTCAATAACATAGGAATAGTTTAAATAACATAGAAGCTGATTTTAATAAGCAAGGGTTAGAATTGGTTGTCGGGAATTTATGTATGAACAATAACAAACTAATATAATAAAGAACAGAGTACGAATAACAGAATAATTTTATCTTATTTTTTTTTTCTCCTTTATGGCTTTGGCACGGTTTGTGTATTAGCCAGCATCAAGTAGGTATACGATTTTTGTAAGTCGCTGTTTTAATTATTTACAGTTTATGAATAATAAAAAACGAAGGAAACTAATCGCGACTTAACATAGATGATTGAAAACGCAGTAAATTTAAATTTAATCTTTACAAAAACTTTTAATACTTAAAATTGTGTCAGTCAGGTGACAGACGAAGGCGTGCGTCTGATAGTGCGTCGCGACGGGCAGTGGGTGCTGGGCGCGTGCTGGCGCGCGGGAGGTGCACGCTCCGTGTCCGTCGTGGCATGCTCGGAGACGCGTGTCGTGCCCGCGGTGGGGAACAGGATATTTTTACTGGCCATTGAGGAAGGGCGACTTAATCTGATCTCGTAAGTGATCTCGTAGATGGCTCGCGATTTCGTTTCTATCGTTTTAAAAATTGGTTCTTTACTTGAAGGACCTGAAGTCAACTCGGTTCGGAAATACTTTCATGGGCGGTACACACACACATTACAAGTGCTGATGTGCCAAAGTCAAAAGTTAAATATATATTACATTTAGGTAATTATTGTACTGTGGCAAACAATCGCGGAATTGCAGCTATTCGAGAGCTATTGAAATCTTATTCAAAACTACCAGTTTCAAGTTGTTTATAAGTCTGGCTAATGGAAGGTGATAACGAAAAGCGCGGCAAATTTAAAAAAAACTAGTATGGTACCCCTAAAAGTTTGATATTGGATACTTGATTTTATTTTATTATTTTTTACATTGATAGTAACTGTATTTTTATGAAATTAAATACTATACGTATTTAGTCTTTTACTATTGATACTTAAAATGTTGCTAATGTTGCTATGGCATGGAAAACTAAAACTATATTTATTATAAAACACAACTTTATTTGGAATAATCAAAATCAGAATCCAAAAAATCAATAAAACAAAGTTTAGGCTATTATACCTGTTAACTATTCGGAAAAAATATATAATAGAAATAAAAATGAGTAATTGCATGAAGTATCAAGACAATAAATCATACTAACTTAAGAAATTCAATGACATTCTGTGTTGCCATCCGAAAGTTTTCAAATAATTCAATTATCTTCTTTCATTAGCCAGATTTTTTTACAGTAACTTTTATTTACCTACTGTTATGATGATGAAGAACTAAATCTTACTGTATCTTTAGTGTACCGAAAAGTATGTAAAAACTAAAGTATGAGAAAAAACAATATTTGGTTCAACATTCTATTTTAGAAAAAAATATTTTGCGTTACATTTTTTCACTAAGCACCTTACCGGTTTTAGAGAAGTGTGTATGGAAGAGGAAGTGGCTTGCCTGGACTTAGGTCCCGGAGGTGATGAAGCCCTCTTGGGAGTGGGACTGTGGACGGACATCTCGGTCAGAATACTAAAGTTACCTGACCTAACACCGCTTCATACAGAGAAATTATCTGGAGGTTAGTGTATTCTTAATAACAATTTATTAAGTTCACCCATCTCTGCATATATTTTCATCAAAGTTTGCCTTATTGCCATCTAAAATTGAATTATTATTAAGGTTATTGCTATGAAATTTTTAATTATACACAGAAATAATTCCCCGATCGCTACTCATCTGCGTGCTGGAGGGCGTTTGCTATCTGCTTTGTGCGCTCGGAGATGGCTCAATGTTTTACTTCACTGTGGACCAACACACGGGTGCTCTCACTAACAGAAAGAAGGTCACATTGGGCACACAGCCCACTGTACTCCGCAGCTTCAGGTAATGAAAAATATACTTTTTAAATTTTATTTAAACGTGAATATATTTTTTTTTTCTGCGGTGCCATCATGTGGAGTGACTTCCCATTGGAAGCATCTACTCATCTTCTGTCTAGAGCTACTGCCGGTCTTCTAGCTCTAGAATATGGTGACGTTTTAGTCGACTCACATACTGTCTAATGGTGAGTTGGCGAGTAAGTTCATTCGGGTGAGAACTTAACCGCTCTTTGTATTTAGCTGCCAGTCTCCGGATTTCCTCTTTGATAGTTCTCATTTTAAGGTGTTCGTGAACTTCGTTGTTGGTTATGTACCGTGGTACTTTTGCAACTGCTCTTAGGATCTTGTTCTGTTGTCGCTGCAGTATATTTATGTTGGTATCACTTGCGCTGAATATATATATATATATATAGTTGACATTTTAATTACATTGTAAACTTTATAAAACGACACTCAGCCTATTTTGACGTTACAGAGTAGCCGATAAATGGAAAGAAAAATCTGTGTTGAAAAAAGAAAGTTTATTTCAGACTAGTGTTAGTAATTACATAAAAACAATTCGTATTTGAACGCTATTGCGTTGTCTGTTATTTTTGTAATGTAGTTAGGTTGTATTTTTTTACTTATTTAATTCATATCTTGCGATATTGAGTCATCTTCGTGATAAAGCACATGCAAGTTTTAATTGTTGTAGTTATTGAGTTTACACAGTATTTGACATATTTTGCAAATATGTTCCTAAAAACCTCATTTTAGTACAACTTTACAAAGTTTAAATGAGGGTAATTTTGAAAATATATAACGAATGGATGTACTCGATATTTTCAGGTCTCTTTCAACAACAAACATATTTGCGTGTTCCGACCGGCCAACGGTGATATTCTCGTCAAACCACAAGTTGGTTTTCTCTAACGTCAATCTCAAAGAAGTTACTCACATGTGCTCCTTGAATGCCCAGGCTTATCCAGACAGGTGAATATAATTTAATCTGATATGATGATGATGATTTCGCAAGCATGGTCACGCTTCGACTAAGAAATAATTGTGGTCACATATAAATAGCGCTAGCTATTTTCTGGAAAGCTATTTATTATGATCCGGTGGATAAAGATGAAATTCTAATTTCTTTAAACTACCTTCAAAGCACTAAATAGTACCTATAAAAAAATGTTGCGTATTTATAAGAATCTAGTTCAGCTTTAATATTTTACGACATTTCTTTCGAAGTTCGAATTAAATAAAAAGTTTTTATCGCCTAGAAATTTTAGCTTCGTTGTTTAATATTTATAGTTTGGCGCTTGCGACAGACAGCACAGTAACAATTGGCACTATCGACGAAATTCAGAAATTGCACATTCGCACTGTGCCGCTTAGCGAATCGCCACGACGCATCGCTTACCAGGAGGCGACAAAGGTAAGAAAGTTCTTATTTTGCTTTCTTATATTATCTTATTAACCTCATATTCAAATTACTTGAGACACTGTCAGACATGCAGAGAATAAGGTCGGCCGTTGCAATATTTTTTTCTTAAACAAAAAATTAACTATTGTTTTAGTAGCATAGGAGCGAAAACGAGTCTATTGAATGGTCATACGATCCAAAATGGATCGGCGATCCGCGATACTAGGCCGATCCAACAGCAATCTTTTGCGATCCTGACTGGCTGATCCATACTGAATCAGTTGAACTTTGTCTCGCTATGGAGTCACATGTGCAACGACGGCGACAAGTAGCCTTAGCAGCAACAAGCTACATTTTGCTTGTATATTTGCGACAAAAATTACGAAACGAAAAAGACAGTATTGGGTTATCCATAACGGTGGATCACGCGATTCAAAATCACGACTTTCCACACCGCGCGCGGCAAGTGACTGAGGCCCCTTTGAGCGTGAACAAAAAACCGACAACAATTGGATCGCACGCGGTTAAGCGCGCGCTTCCCGCCGCGCGCATAGATCGCGATGGATCGTTCGGTGTGGACGCGGCTATAGGCACTCATTTTATTTGTGGATGCTTCGCCGGCCTTAAAGGAATACCCAATGCTTTGAGGTCGTATCTCTCCGTAGAGGCTTCCACTTAATAAAACAAGGTTTTGCTAAATTTTCAGTCTTTCGGTATAATAACAATGCGTGTGGACAAAGTGGAGTGGTCGTCGGGGTCGGGCAGTACGGCGGTGTCCGTACGCGGGAGTGCGTCTACGTCCGCGGCCAATAGCAGCGGAGCGCCTCTTGCTCATCCTAAACACGCCCCCCTTACGCAGCCCAAGCACATGCCCACGGCCGTTGATGTAGAGATATATAACCTGCTCATATTGGATCATCATACTTTTGAAGGTATATTTTTATTTAATACCATGCCAACGTCAGGCCAACGGCCACGGTGGTCACGAATCGTTTTACTACAGAAAAACGTTACGGCACGTTACATGGGGGGGGGTCAATACTCTCCAAAAATTGCGTGACGTAATACTTGAACGCTCTCTTATTGACATACATTATACAAAAATAGATATATACATATTACATATAGAATTTACTACTTTAAGATGCGACCCCTGTCCCGGAAAAGGCCTCCAACCTCTTCCACTTTATTATATGTTTTGCCGTCGTCTCCCAATTTTTCCATCCACCCTTTCGATCCCGTCAACTCATCGCTCTATCGGTCTGCCCTTGATTCTTTTTCCTTTTAGACCAGTCCTGGTTTATTTGGCTACAGTTTTAGACCATCTGCCATTATAACGTGCTAAGTACCGTAATGAAGACAGGAAAAATAATTCCTGGTGAATTATAACGAAATATGACTGTGTGACAGATTTACTATTTTTAAAACAAAATAAACATGTGTCTCCCCACACACACCAAGATAGAAATGTTGTCTGTTATTTCGTAGAAATATCTACGTACAGTACCCGGCCATTTATAAGTCGCATCGTGCTTTAGAAAGAGATACTCTGCTAGCTTCGGCTTCGTATAGCCCCGTCTCTGTCTCCTGATAGATACCGGACTGTTAGTATTTCGTGTGACAGAGATGACGCTCTACAAAGCGAGTATCTCTTTCTTATGCACGATGCGACTTATAAATGGCATGCTACTGTAAATGATTTTTGTATTGCAGTGCTCCACGCCCACCAACTAATGGCGAGTGAATTTGCCCTTTCACTGTTGTCTTGCCAGTTGGGAGATGACCCCACACACTATTACGCCGTAGGTACTGCTATGCTCAACCCGGAGGAATCTGAACCGAAACAGGTAACCTATGTAAGGTCCAGCAATTCTAAACCTATGATTCAGGTTTGACTAGCACTGTGCACTCCTGTATGTCAAAATCCACACTTTTGACATGCGGCATCATAGTTCGCGCCAAAAAAATTACTCCAAAAAAGGGTGCGTGTACTTATGTACGCGCTTAAGAAGTGATACTTCTTTGGCATTATTAAAAATAGTTTTTTGTTTGCATGCAAATAATTAATTACAATTAAATAATCAAAGACTGGAAAAGGAGTCATTATAGTCAATAAAGTTCAGTTTACATTTGAAAAATTAATAAATAAATATTTATTATTATTCTATTACATTAAGTGTAACATAAATTCTATTATTATTCGAATGTTGTTTTTAAATTATGTCCAATGCCCTAGCATCTTCCGTGGGCAACTTCATTCTGTTAATTTTGTGTCACGGTGCACGCGCATAGTAAAATTTCACTCTCATCAATTTTTCATAACGCGACTAAAGAAGTATAACTTCAAAAAAATCATTTATTAAAACCTCCTCAGTTGTATAAAAATAGAGTAATTAATATTAATGTAATACATAAATTTATTACGTTTTCTAGGGCAGGATAATTTTGTTCCAATGGTCTGATGGCAAATTGACTCAAGTTGCGGAAAAAGAAATAAAGGGAGCTTGTTATACACTCGTGCAGTTCAATGGGAAATTATTAGCTTCAATTAATAGTACTGTAAGTAGTTTAATCGGAACTGTAATAAATATCGAAGTTATGCAGAAACAACTAAAGTACACGTCGAATTGATAAACTTTTTGGGCTATTTTGAATTTTACTTTTTATTCAGTGTATTTCAAAATTATTTACAAACTAGCCCTTTTGTTTATAATTTACTAAAAGCCTCAATTGTGCAATCAAATGTGCATTTCAATCCCATACTTGTCTATACTATATTAAAAGGATTCATATAGTTGCTGTTTTTGTCCGATCACCAACTTATTTTGGAAGAATAAATGTGTCTTTTATTTGGGGATCAGTTTGATTACAAATAAGACTGTACATGCATGTCGTTATGTATAAAGAAAATATACTCTATAGTACGGACGCGGAGCACGAAGAATTTCGTACAATGACCTTTGGGCCTACTGCCAGTGGTTAAAAACATTTTTTTTATAAGTACGAATATTAAAAACGTTAGTTTAGAATTTGAGTTAGCTTTGTAAATAAGATCATCGACTTAATATAGGTATGTACCCAAGGATAGCTTTTTACCCGACTGCGCCAGAAGGAGGGTTATGTTTTTCGAGTGTATGTATGTATAATTCTTTGGCACGCTCTGCAGCCTGAACGGCTTGATGGATTTTCGCTTGAGAGGGGTCGTTAGATTCGTATATACTGTGATAGTGACATTGGGTATATCATAAGAGCAAATAAATTCAACGTCCAAATACACAAACTTAACCTCAAAAACGAAACTACACACGAGCGTATCCCAGCACGGAATGTTCTTTTATTTCAGGGTTAAAAAAAGAATTACTACTCATAACAAAACAAACCAAAGTACATGTGCACCACCACAAGTCTTTATGGTTATGACTACAAGGTTTACAATCTCTGAATACGGCGGTCACTGCATCTGTGTGAGCGCAACGGCAATATGTTTATGCGCGAGCGACAATTTTTATATGAATGTATATGTCATAATGTTTATAATTAGTTATAAAATGGTTTAAGTTTTTATTTGTTATGTTTATATTATGTTTTACGTTAGTTTTTTATTGTATTAGTATTATGTTACTGTAAAAATAGGAAATAAGGAAAATAAATTAATGCTTTTTGTTATCAGGTCAGGTTATTCGAATGGACATCGGAAAAAGAATTACGATTGGAGTGTAGCCACTTTAACAATATTGTGGCGCTTTATCTTAAAGTAAAAGGGGATTTCATACTTGTAGGTGATCTTATGCGATCTATGTCACTCCTACAATATAAACAGGTATTATAAATATTAATTTAAATGTCTTAAATGGCATCAACTTATTCAAATATTTATTTAAAATCCTTTTATGTTATTGTTTCTTATTAAGTTATCAAAATATTATATTCTTTGGCTTTATATACTTAAGGCATAATGTTTTTAGATGGAAGGCAGTTTCGAAGAAATAGCACGCGATTACAGTCCGAATTGGATGACCGCCATTGAAATTTTAGATGATGACACATTTTTGGGAGCAGAAAATAGTTCAAATTTATTTGTGTGTCAAAAAGATAGGTAAGTAGAAGAAAACTTACCTTTATAAAAACTCAAACTTTTGTGCATAACACAGGAAAATATTTCAATATATTTTCTATCTTAGATGAAATTTATGGAAAAGTTAGGTTAATTCTACATTTGCTGCGCTACTTATGTTCATTTCTCTTTTGTCCTTTAGCGCGGCAACGACGGATGAAGAGCGTCAGCAGATGAGCTACATGGGGCAGTTCCATCTGGGAGACATGGTCAATGTAATGCGGTTGGGTTCTTTAGTTGGTCAACACGCTGACACCGCCGCACCTGTACATAACCCGGCCACCATCGCCACTGTCAACGGCGCCATTTGTAAGACTGTTTACTTTCAAACTAAATAGATGGCGCTATAACTAATTTGTGTAAACAGCTGAACGTGCTTTATTTATTATTGTTAAATACAACATTTTTCGCGTAAGTTGACGCGTTGACGGCTCATTGGTCTAGTGCTTAGTACCCCTGACTGCGAATCCATGGGTCCCGGGTTCGATCCCCGGCTGAGACAAACATCGATGTGATGAGCATTTGGTGTCGTGCTTAGGTCTTGAGTGTTTAAATATGTATTTATATGTCTATCTATAATATGTATGTATGTCCGTTGCCTAGTACCCATAACACAAGCTTCAACAGCTTAGCATGGGACTAGGTCAATTGGTGTGAATTGTCCAATCATTAAAAAAAAGTTAGATTGTGAATGACTATTTTAGTAGATAGTAGTAGTATGAACTAATCAAATACATATAATTAAATCTCCAGGTCTAGTCGTCCAACTATCCCAAGAGCTGTATGAATTCTTGCACCAACTAGAAGAGAAGCTTACGCACACGATCAAATCAGTGGGCAAGATTCCTCACGCGTTTTGGCGATCGTTCAACACGGATATAAAGACTGAGCCCGCTGAGGGATTTGTCGATGGAGATCTCATAGAGAGCTTCTTAGATCTCTCCAGGGATATGCAACAGGAGACCATTCAGGGATTACAAGTAAGTATATAATGTCATTGACCTAGAATTGGTTAAATCGAGGTCAACGACGCGTTGTTTACTGTCGTCGATTTAATTAATTTTGACATATATAAACGTCATTGTATAATTATTTTAAGAATGGGGCACAGTCTATATACACCAGTCATTATAGACATTCGAAATCGAAAATTTGATAATAATTCCAAAAGTTTTCAAACTTCGTTCAAGTGAATGGTACATTGGGACGACAATAAATCTCATTTTGCAACCTTGTCCGCAGTCCGGAACATTGTTAAAATTGCAATTAAATTAATTTTATGTCTGTATGGTCGTGAAAAAAATTCCAAAAGTTCTGCAAACTTGGGGAAGTTTTCGATATAATATTTCATATCACGTATAAAATTTGCAACCAACCTAAGTGTACGGAACATTTTTTGTTATTTATTTTATTTTCGATATATCTGTCAAATTTGCAGAACTTTTGGAACGTTTTCCTTCAGTTTAATAAAGAACAACATTAATTAAATAATGTTCCGTACACTTAAATTGGTTGCAAATTTGACACGTGATGTAAAATAATATATTTAACACCACTCCAACTTTGCAGAACTTTTGGAATTTTGGTCTCAAGAACTAAGCAAATTATCATTTATTGCATTTTTAACAATGTTCCGGACCGCAGAGCAGGTTGCAAAATTTTATAGTTTGTTTTAATACCACTCCCGACCTTACATCAAAATTTGAAAACTTTTGGAATTATAATGAATTAATTGTCTTGACTGACTGGACTAATAGTCGAATTTTCAATTAGACGAAGTCAACTGACGTTTACGGTGTTGACAGTTTTTAATGAAATAAAAATAGTGTTGTGACAAAGCGCTTTGTAATAAGCCGTCAAAAAACTGATTGTAGTTACATAGTACTAGTACCTAACTTATATCAGAGCACTTTTATACAATTTTGAAATAAAATAATATTCTTTTATAGTTTGAAATAATTAATTATTCACACTCATTGTTCATTCATCTGATTGAACAAGATCTGAACGTATCACTATTACTTTAAATATGGCAACATTATTTTACAAAGTAATATTACCTACTGTCAGTTGGTTTCGTCTAATTAAAAATACGACTATAGAGGATGTATTATTATTAGTTCTAATCGTAAACCATGAAGTTTAAACATATATTGACATCACATATGAAACAGATCAACATTATTGTTAATCAGATTTATTTTTCATACAACCACTCCATAACAAACGCTTGCAAAACAATTACCTACCATAAAATGGAACTGATCTAGGCTAAATAAAAAAAAAAATGGTGCGTGTACTTATGTACGCGCGTAAGAAGTTATACTTCTTTGGCTTTCTTTATTTTTTTTGAAATATTAAATAACTAATAATAGATATTTAGCGTTAATAATTTAACAATATTTAATATTTAGTAAATTGTTCAATTATTAATTAATATTAATAACAATTATTATTTATTATATTATTAATTTAATATAATAACTAGGTATGTTTCATAACCTTTTAACTAAGTAACAATAGGTCTTTATGAAAAAGCATTGCTAAATTTCTTTGAAAAAATAATTAAAACTGCTTTATTTGTTTAAAAGGTACTACAAATGTCATTATGGTCAAACGTCACGCATATTCTATTTCTTTTTTCGGCGCCCATACTGAATTTTGTGTCACGGTGCGCGCGCATCCTAAAATTTCACTCTCATAAATTTTTCATAACGCGCCTAAAGAAGTATAACTTCAAAAAACTATTATGCATTATTTGAGGTTGTTTTTTTTTTTTTCATTTAGCCTAGATCTGTATGTGAATTTGTAAAACTTTGTTGTCTAGTTAGATTACATAAATCTTTTACAGATCGACGACGGCGGCGTTATGCGTGAGGCGAAAGTGGATGACCTTATAAAAATTGTGGAAGATTTAACACGAATACACTAATGTTTGATTAATAAGTAATATATATTTTAAGTTCCTTTCTTATTTTTATGATGTTGCAATAGTAATAATTTGATGAAGTTATATTTCAATTTTAAATCTTTTTTAAAGAAATAGTCTTTGAGATAATACTTAAATAAATTAAAGTAAGAAAATATTGTGTTTTATTACAAGCAGATACTAGCAACTTTATATTTGCTTTTATACATACTTTGAGGATTAGTATTACCTGACATGAAAAAATCTGACCTTAAGAAATTAAATAATTAATTAACTTTTGGACCATTAAAAAAATTGAAGATTACAGATAAACTAAGTGTTCACTACGTTAAGCTTTTCACCAATTTTCGAATTATGCTAAAGTAGTATGCTCTTTTGTATTAATGGTAGTGGACGTGGTAGACCACATGTGCTTAACATTCCGATCCTCTTCTATTCACTCTAGGTCTAGCCAAGCAGAGTCTATTGGCATTAGCTTCCCCCACGATATTGGCTCTGGGTACCTATATTACAATAACATTTAATACCAGTAAAAATACCGGTTTATTTGTGAATAAACGTGTATTACGTTAATAATAAGTAGCTACTGCTAGTTTTGTGCAACATTTATTTATTCATAAATTCTAAAATAAAATCTTCTAATAAATCTTGGAATTTCCTTATACTTTTTTGCAATCTGAACAATACAGGCCATAGCTCCTGGTAAAATAAGGTGATTATTTAACTGGAACTCATTAATACAAATAAATTATTATCAAAATGGCTTACATGACAACAATTTGTATATGTCACACTTACAGAGATATAATTATATTTTGACTGAAGTCCTAATACCACAGATGTTTCGTCAATTATTTTACTTCATAATAAATAAGTTGGTATGCTTTGTTTGCCCTACCATTGATCCTTTGTTGAGCTTTAATTTCATAAAATCTATGTATCTTTTATGATATGATGTTATATGCACAACCATATCAAAAGACATTGTTTGCGGGTTTGTACCATGTTAACAACTATATTGCATTCATATCAGGGCTCGGCACCAATGGAAATTGCTTGAAGGATAAAGGCAACTATCATGAGAAAAAATAAATCAGTGGCGCAACAACCTCTTTAGGTCTTGGCCTCAGATTTCTAAATCTGTTTCATGATCATTTTTAAATCTAATAGGCAAGTAGGTGATCAGTCTCCAGTGCCTGACACACGCCGTCGACTTTTTGTGTCCTAATACACGTCGGTTTCCTTACGATGTTTTCCTTCACCGTTCGAGCAAATGTTAAATGCGCACATAGAAAGAAAGTCCATTGGTGCACAGCCGGGGATCGAACCTACGACCTCAGGCACGAGAATCGCACGCTAAAGCCATTAGGCCAACACTGTTCATATATCATGCGAAAACCTTCATGACACAAGACTAACGCACTTCTTTGTGTTTAGAAGAAAATTATTAAAGAAACTAAAGCCACAATGCATATAGGGTTTTAGTGCCTCTGGAGTTTTATTTATTGCAACCAAGTCTATATATATATAGAACCTTTACTATTGTTAGTTGTCTAATCTGACACTAGGTGGAATTTATTAAAGCCAAGAATCTATTGTCACAATGGCATGAAATGAAAGCACCATCCACTCCACTCTTCCACTTGACACTGAACTTATTGCTATTCTACAAGATTTGTACACCTTCTACAGTCTACATGGTGTTGAAAAACACTTGATGAGAATGACCCATAGTTATACTTACCGACAATATTTTAAATGAATATTTGATTCTATGAATATAATATATATTGATGTTATATTTAATACTATAACTTAATTTGAATGTAATACATAAATCCACCTTATATATCCAATTGCCATAACTTAAATTTTTTATCTACTGATAAGGTAATATCACAGATATATAATTACTTCCTAAACTGATCAGCTTTGTAATGTAAGAACCACATCAAAGCAAATAGACAACTCGGAGGACTGCTAATGGGGCCTGGTGAAGTCACTAGAGCCTCTATTTCTGGTATTGTTTTTTCCACAACTTCTATGATTTCATCATCAACACCACCTCCTGAAATTATCATTTAAAACATAAGGTGGCTTCACCGTTGAAAAAAAAAGGGGGTCAAAATAAGTGTAAAAGTGTACCAAGAGATGGTTTTAGATCAGCTTGTCTGTGGTTTGAGCATAATCCTTTGGACTATAAAATTTAGCAGGTCTTAGAGAGGAAGGTATGTGATTAGCCCCATAAAAATATGGAGAGTCTAAAGTTATCTTTAAAAAAAGAAGTCACTGAAATCAACATGATACTGATGACTGTGATAGACAACTGGCCGGGGCGCTTAAGGGCCTGTATTAAAAATAAGGGAGGTCATTTCAAAAAATTTGCTATTTCTATTCCTTAATTAATGTACTATAAATTGATATATCACTGATTAAAAACTGATCAGTACTTTTGTTTTTATCATTACAGTCAAAACCGGTTATAACGACATTGAAGGGACCGTATAGTTGTCGACGTTATAAGCAATGTCATATACACAAGTACAGTACATATGTATGCACATAGTTATATTATCGTAGTTATCGATCTAGAATAGGTAGGTATGGGTTATAATATGGTATGTTAATATTATAATATATGCAGAGGAGTCAAAAAAGAAACAAAAATATTTATTACGAAATAATTAGGTACAAAAGTAATCAGTCATTTTGGTCTGTTTTTTTTAGGCCAGTCTCAAATATTTTTTGCATTTTATGTTTCATACTCCTCAAGGTATGAGTATCACCAGTATCAAACTGTTCGTTAAAGGCAACATTTTTTTTAAGAGCCTCAGAAGTCGGAAATCGTTGTTGCCTGAAACTGTTCATTGGGAGAAAGTGCGTGGGTAATAATATGCCTAAATATTCATTCAATGCTTATAAATAAGATTTAAAATCGTTTGTATTGTTTTGTTTTGCTGAGACAAGAAGCGGTTGGTCGTTATAGCCGATGAACATCGATAAAATTTCGTCATTGTAAGCGATATGTCGCTGTATCCTATGTTGTTATAAGCGGTTTGTTTACTGAATAGTTTAATAGGGATTCGGACGGGACCATAGAATCTGGTTGTAATAACCGATAGGTCGTTGTAAACGATGTCGTTATAAACGGTTTTGACTGTATTTGTATTCATGACAGAACTTTTGGGACCAACTATGTACTCACTACTACTTACCTTGTTCTGTTTTCATTTCATCAGTAACTTCACAATAAAAGAATGTTTGTAGGGCACCCTGGACACCAACTCCTGACCTAAATAATTGTGTATATACATGTGAATTTCATAATATATTTTTTTCACTTACAAAAGTAATAAAAATAGGTAATATATTTTGTCCTCTTAGAAACCATACCTATATGAAGTGATTCTTTGCAATTTCTTCAGAGGAACATTATAGCCACATTCTTCAAGAACTTCTTCTTGTGCTATCTCTTCTACACTTTTATTCTTATCAATGATACCAGCACACATCTCTAGTGCTATTCCCAAAGAAGCTGGATATTTATTAGTATCTATTTGATCAGATTGTCTGTCTTTTGGATGTACATTGTTATAATAAATTGCTGAAATGAGGATTTTAATATTAGAGTTAATATGAAACGGTAATATTGCCCAAACTGCACAACTAATCGTGAAAAAAACTATTGAATTTGGATAACAATAATTATTGTAAAGATAAAATTTTGAAAGCATATTCATAAAAAATAATGTACAACAAGCAATATCTTTCAACAAGTTTTGTATATAACTGAGTTATAAGTTAACTCACCAGGCCGAAATTGTTTAACAAAAATCATAACCTTTCTTGTAACATTAAATACAATAACAGCTACACTATCATGTACTTCAAGCAAGTCCCAATTCTTTTGCTTTCCATTTTGAGTATAATGTAACCGAAATGGCTTCACATATTGAGACTCTGGTAAGGGAGTTAGATATACGTCCTTTAAGTCTTCCATAATACAGAAATTGACAATATTATAATTTTTTTATTGCGGTCCGATATCAAAATTCAAAAATACTTTTCTTCTTTACCCCAAAATCCAGGGTTGCCAATTCCTACAAAATGTTCCCCCTAGGACCAACTATGGTCAAATACCCCTAGATGTCGATCAAAAACCCCTAAAGTTGTGCTTTTTTCCTTCTAATATTATCAAATGCATTTGGGATAAGCTTCTAATATTTCGTCGAAGGCATCGGCCTGGATATCGCACTGCGTTTTGCTGTTGCTGATCCTTTTGAAATCGTATATGTATAATGAAGTTAAATGATCTGATCATACGGTTAGAAGGAACATAATTTGACACATGAAAGCGTTTAGCTTTGCGTTTGAAGCTTAAAACAAATTTTATAGAATCATGTGTTTGTAGAGAAAAAAATTATTGAATTAAAAACTCCCTAAAAATCCCCCTATTAAATGTACCCACTAAAAAACCGTGGACATTTTGATTACCCCTAAATTTTGGGGGAAACCCCCAAGTTGGCAACACTGATTAAATCCCTAATTATTGTCCTATATCCTCTATGAAAATATGAATTATGATTCTTACACAGAACATATAAACATAATATGATAACTGCTAGGACGATGCTTTCGACCTTATTGATTGGATGGATATCTGCTTCTATATATTTTCCGATGCGTAGGTTTTTTACTTCATTTTTATTACAGCCTGCTGAATCAAATCCCGTTTTTTTAACAGGGGGCGAACGATTTTTTATTTCACTTATTGTCTTTCTGCAGAGGATTTGGAAAAGTAGGCAAGCACTTTCGAAAATGTCTAGTAAACCTTTTTGAAAAACTTTGTATATCGAAATGCAAGTTTTCCGTTTTACTGTAAGACCAGTTCAAATTTGTCTGTGTCCAACATAGCAGGCATTACAATAGCGCGGGCAAACTTTCCGTGTTGGACTCCAACAAAAGACTGCGTCCTACGCAGCACTCAGCAGAGAGCGGGTTATAAAATGCAGCGGCTTCTAAGCTCTAAATCTAAACACCGGTGGCTGGTGACACTGTTACAAATGTGGCGGTAGCCCGGAACAGCTACCAGAGGCTGTGGTCAGGGGCTAATTCGTTCGAGCCTTTAGTTTAGGAGGTAAAATAAAGAGGTCGTATCACATTAAATTTTGGGTGAGGTTGGCTTAACAATTACCAACAATATTAATACCAATTACTCCAATTGTTTCAACTTAGTGATGCCGACTTAGGATTTTCTCCCAAAATTTAGGAAGAATCGATGTCCTGCTGGATTTTTAGGAGGTACATTTATTTAGGGGATACTTTATACAAGAAATTTACGTCTTTTTTCCTAAAAACGCACGATTCTATATAAAGCCGAGAACTCAACCAACAAACTGAACCAAATATAAACTCCAAGCGTGACTATAGCTGAAACATCAAAAAGTTAAAATACTCCAAGATCAAAGTTTTATACTATTTTATGCTACTTCAAAGCATTTTTAATACATATCTGAAATTACATCGAAAAAAATACACCTAAATATCGGTTTTAAATCGATATTCAGGTGTATTTGAAGTTGGTCCTATAGAGTATAAGGAACATACTGTAGGAGTTGGCATCACTGGTTTTTTTCCCCATAATATATTGCTAATGAATAAATCTGTGCATTTAATGCGTGAGTAATTTATATTTTATAACATAAACTTACCTATCATTTATGGTTTTAGGTGTTTGAATAATAATTTTTAAATGTTTAATTAATAAGTGATTATATTAGTAGCTGAAAATAACATGATTATTGGTTAATACCAAATATGTCCAAAGCTGAGAAAGGACTGAAACCGGGTATTATTATCAAACTCTCTTGTGAAACTGTTCAAAAGTTATCTGAAGACGAACAAAGTGTAAATGACAACGAAAAAAGCTCAACGTCAAATGTTGATGTTCAAAAGCAGATTGGTGATGATCATAAAGATATTACAAAAAATCATAGATTGCCATTAGTTAGTAAAGAGGTTAAACAAAGTATCATTTTGGAACCAAATGCAAAGAACAATCAAGACATAAGCTTAACAAATGATAATCTAAAAAGTTTTGAATCTTGGGGTGAGTATGCCCCTTACATTACATATGAAGACGAAGAAGCGTTTTATACTGATCCCAATACACACAAAAAATACAAATGGAATAAATCAAGTAATATATGGGATCCCCAAGCAGAAAATGAGGTGCCTGGTAGAGAGTATAGCTATGAAGATGATACCCATGTTTACACAGATTCTGATGGATCAAAATTCTTCTGGGATGCCGTAAAGAAAGCATGGATACCTAAAGTTGATGATGACTTTCTTGCTTTATATCAAATGTCATACGGTTTTGTAGACAATGTTAAACCTAAAGATGTTCTTGAAGAAAAACCTAAATCTGAAAAGAAACAGGAGGCTAACTTAAAAAGGAAAAATGAACCACAGTGGTTTGAACCATCTGATCAAAATAACACAAAAGTCTATGTCTCCAATTTACCATTAGATACTACAGAAGATGAATTTGTTGACCTAATGCAAAAATGTGGTCTTGTTGAACGAGATCCAGGCACACAGAAAATGAAAATTAAGCTCTATATGGACAAAGAACAAAGCTGCTTTAAAGGAGATGCTCTTTGCACATACATAAAAATTGAATCTGTTAATTTAGCTTTGAGCTTACTTGATGGCTGTGATTTTAAAGGTAACAAAATAAAGGTTGAGAAAGCTCATTTTCAATTGAAAGGTGAATATAACCCAGCATTGAAACCTAAAAAGAAAAGGAAAAAAGAACTTGAGAAAATTAAGAAAATGCAACAAAAATTGTTTGATTGGAGGCCAGAAAAAATTGTTGGAGAACGCTCTAAGCATGAAAGAGTTGTGATTGTTAAAAATCTTTTTCATCCCTCTGACTTTGATAATGAAGTTCAGTTGATACTTGACTATCAACAAGACTTGCGAGAAGAGTGTGGTAAATGTGGTGATGTCAGAAAGGTTGTAATCTATGATCGACATCCTGAGGGGGTTGCCCAGATAACTATGAAGGAACCCGAACATGCAGATGCTGTTATACAACTTATTAATGGCAGATGGTTTGGCAAACGGCAAATAACTGCTGAGATATGGGATGGCAGAACTAAATACAAAATTGCAGAGACAGATGCAGATATAAGTAAAAGGATAGACAAGTGGGATAAATTCTTGGAGCAGGGAGAAAAGGATTGTAAAGATGTGGGTAAGGAAGTCCAAATTGAAGATTCATCAGAAAAAAGTTGTATAAAAGAGTAAAACTACTTATTACTTATAAAATCTTTTTATTAAACTATCTAAATGGAAGTATAGGTTTTATTTTAAAAACATCTTTCTGTTATGTCCTACCAAAGTTGTGTGTAAAATTTTATTGTTAGTAAATATAATTAATGTATATTTTGTGTCGAATCTGGCAGACAGTGTAATATATTATAATCGTCACAGTGCTTATGGCGTCTCTAGTTTGACACCAATACGAAAAGTTAGTTTTAGAAGTTTGGGTTTATCGCTATATATGTGGACTGTGAAGTGTCAAGTATGAGGCTGGGGAGTGGGGCTAGCTTACGTGTTATAACTTATATAGCTACTAGCTAGCCCACAGACAAGACTGCAATACTTAGAATATCAAAGTGTATTGTTATATAAGTCTATACTTCAACTAGTAGCTTTCACCAGGCATGATTTAAAAATATGTAGTTGCAGAAAAGTATTGTACATAATATTATATAAAAAATCGGTAGACATACAGAATGTCTACAATTTATATAAGCACTTAGCACAGACTAACTACCAAGATAATTTTAGAAATACAAATGTACATTATGCACCTCGTATTTTTATACATAGGTAACTCAATTAATTTCACAGTTTAATATCACGTGGTGACACCTACATAAGTCTAAAGGCACTTTTTTTTTAAAAGCACAGCTTCAATGTCAAGTGTCAAAACTCAATCGACATTGACAACTTGACAAAATGAAACTAGAACCACTAGAGACGAGAACTATTTTAATCTGATTCGAATTTTGTTTTATTAAACACAATAACAGGTTTATGAAGCTTATATTTAACCTTATAATCCCAAGATATGCGTATAAGCAATGGATTTTGGGTATCAGCGATCAAATTCACTTGCTAGTTGAGGTGCCTGTACGCAGTCGAGCTAACCAGGCGGTCTCGATGCATAAAAACAGGATATGATAACATGGCCGTGCAATCTGACTCCGGCGGGAAGGACGATGTGAAGACACAGTTTGTAACACGAGAAGGGACGTACCGGTTGATGACGCTTTCGGAGTACTCACGGCCTAACCGTGTGGGTTATACTAGTGGCTCTGGTTCCACACATGTTCGAGTCTCTTTGGTGACTTTGCCTCCAGGTGCTGCTCCTGGCTCTGATGGACCTACCTCAGAAGACAGAATTTGTTTTAACCATGGAAAAGAGCTATATGTGTATGTGTATAAAGGCATTAAAAAGGTATGAAAATAATATTTAGCTTTACCATATCTTAATATCTTCAAGTATAGATAAAACATGCTACGATGATATAATATATATGTAAGTTAGATCTGCTTAGTAAAATATTGTATGTGCTTAAGGATTTTCTAATTAATAATTTGTAACATAACAGTAATGAAATTTACAATTTTAGGTACAAATTATAACTTCTTCAGGCATATTAAACATGTTTAAGGACAGTCTTAGTTTGAGAGATAAAGTAGAAAACTACTTACAATTAACTAAAACCTTTTGTCATAAGTTATATTAATAGTATTTAGATTAATTTTGTATACTTTTATTAATATTTAAATTGGTAAAATTAAATTTAAATTGTACCATAACAATATACAAATATTCCATGAACATTAAGATATTTTTGTCTATAATGATAAAAAGGCAGATGATAGTAATTATAAAATACTTTGATAATATATTAAGTTTAATTTTTAATATCTCCTGTGTGTAATTATTTTAACAAATAAACAATATAGTTTGTATAAATAACTCGGTTTTGTTCAATGAATATAATGCTAAGACTCAACTACTACACAGTAGTTACATTAAATTAGATTAAAATCTTTCATAATCTTATTTTCCTCTGAGATAACTTAAGCACACATAATACTGTTTCCTGCATTATGTAAAATGGCATTCAAAGAAATCATGTCATTAAGTTTGAACATCTATTTTTACAATTAGATTAATGTAATGCCGTAGTATACTGGTACCTTCAATTTTTTTATAAGTAACTCATGAATTTCGTTTTTAGGCAGCAGACCTCACAAAACCAGTGGATAAAAAAATGTATAAGGGCACAAACCCAACCTGTCATGACTTCAACACGGTCACGATGACACCAGATAGTGTTTCATTAGTCATAGGCTTTTCTACTGGCCAAATACAATTAATAGATCCTATTAAGAAAGAATTAAGTAAACTTTATAATGAAGAGGTGAGTCTAAGGATAAAAAAAATGGTGCGTGTACTTGTGTACGCGCGTAAGAAGTTATACTTCTTTGGCTTTCTTTATTTTTTTTAAATATTAAATAATTAATAATCAATAACATAATTATTATTATTATTAACAATATTTAATATTTAGTGTATTATTCAATTATTAATTAATGTTAATAATAATAATTATTATATTATTAATTCAATTTAATAACTAGGTATGTTTCATAACCTTTTAACTAAGTATAAATAGGTCTTTGTGAAAAAGCATTGCTAAATTTCTTTGAAAAAATAATTAAAACTGCTTTATTTGTTTAAAGGGTACAAGTAGATTGTCTTACTCCCATCTCGCTCGCGCACGCTCGGCGCCCATACTGAATTAGGTGTCACGGTGCGCGCGCATCGTAAAATTTCACTCTCATAAATTTTTAATAACGCGCCTAAAGAAGTATAACTTCAAAAAATCAGTCAAAATGAGTTGAATTTATGACTAGTGAGATAAGATGAAGAAAAACATGGCTCTAATTTAAAGTGAAATGTTAGCCAACAATCGGTAGATTTTAATACAAACTAAAGAGAGAATATTAGAAGATATTAACAATTACATTTAATTGAGAAAAAAACAAATTTATGAATGAGATTTAAAAGCAAATACAAGAACAAGTGCTACTCTTACTTTTAAATTGGTTGTTTTTTGGCATATATATTTATGTATACTAGATTGATTTCCCAATATAAAAATTCCAGAGACTGATAGATAAGAGCCGAGTAACATGCATTAAGTGGGTGCCAGGCTCAAGTAACCTTTTCATAGCAGCGCATGCATCGGGCCAACTTTATGTGTACAATGAGGAGTTAAACTGTGGGACCACGACACCACAATATCAACTTTTCAAGCATGGTGATGGCTACTCAATACATACATGTCGGACTAAGAGTACTAGAAACCCACTTTACAGGTAGTTGATAGTTTCTGCATGAAATGCTATACTTATTTTTTAATGGCAATAAATTCCAACTTTCTAAGCTGATAATTGAAAAAAAAATTAAAGTTATCTTAAGTTATGTGTTGTATAACTTTTATATATTAATAGCTTGTCTACTGCTTCATGTAACTCAGAAACGGCGTAAGTAGGATTAAAACTACAGCTTCTGGCGAAAGGAAAACTATAGAATATAAATAATAATTAATGATTTAAATTTTTTGTCCTAGTTGATAATTTATTTATGGTCTATCACAATGATTACAAACTTTTTGTAAAATTGCAGGTGGGTAATAGGTGCAGAGAGCTGTATAAACGAGTTCGCGTTCTCTCCGTGCGGCACGAATCTGGCGGTTGTCTCTCAGGACGGCTTCTTGCGTTGCTTTCACTACGATACCATGGAACTCGTCGGGCGAGCTCGCTCCTACTTTGGTGGGTTCCTCTGCGTTTGCTGGTCACCAGACGGGAAATACGTTGTAGTGGGAGGTGAAGACGATCTTGTCACCGTCTGGTCCTTCAGCGAAAGACGGGTCGTGGCCAGGGGTCAAGGGCACAGGTCATGGGTCTCGGTCGTCGCCTTCGACCCATACATAGTCAGCTTGGGTGAGCCGGACACGGAAGATACGCGCGAGGACAAAAGTGAAAGTGCACAGAGTTACAGACTAGGCAGTGTTTCTCAAGACACACAGTTGTGCTTCTGGGACTTAACCGAAGACGTTCTCAAACCGGCCGTGCGAGCGAGAGCATCTACCCACCTTTCCCCTAATAGCAACAATATTTCCTCGAACGGTATCCCCGGAACAAAAGTACCGCAAAAATGTACCAAAAACAACAAAATCGGTCATAAACATGCGGAATTAGGTGGAAATAACGCCGCCGGCGAACCTTCCGGCGCGAAAGCAGCTAAATCGAAATCGAATAACATTTCTACTTTGAATATTAACGTCGGCAAGGCGAAAGAGGAAGCGTCCGGATCGTTAGGGGTTAATTTTACGCAACGACTGGCAGCTTTATCTTTCGGGGAACGTCGGTCAGATCATAGACGGAACTTTAGTTTGACAAAGAGTACAGATAAGTCATCGGCGGCCAATACGGTAGCGTTAAGGGGGAAGTCGGCGGGGGCGCAAACGAACGATAGCTGTGACCCCGTTAAGTTAATAGGGACTCCGTCGTGCCCCCGTTTCGACGAGTGTCCCGTCCTAGAGCCGCTCGTCTGTAAGAAGATAGCGCATGAGAGGCTAACGGCCTTATTGTTTCGGTCGGAGTACTTTATAACTGCGTGTGCCGACGGGTGCGTGAACACTTGGTCTCGGCCGTTGCGTTCGGCGCCCGGGCCGACCCGCCGGGACCGCGTCGACCTGACGGACTAGCCCGACCTTATTGAGTTGTACCGACAATATTGCTCCATTTATTATGCCAGTTTTATAAATTTACTCTTCATAATCTTGAAAAATCCGACAATTTTTTTTTGTCATATTAGTTAACCGTCTTTTATTATTATATTATATCTCGGAGTGGTAGTGTGTGGTACAACGAATACGAGTAGATATATTCGATGTCTTGCTTCATGGCTACTAATACTTTAATGCCTCGGTCGTTTCTGATCACCTTAACAACCGGTTAAAGACTGTTTATTTTTAATAGTAATGCAGAATAATACGAAACGGCAAAATGTTAACTAAACTAACAAATAGCAAAATAGTAGTAGGTACTTTTTTAAAACAAGCCTTTTTTGAAAATATATTTTATATCTTATTTGAAGCAAGATATTAAGTGATAAAAAGCGTGTTAGAGATTTGAAACTGTATAAACTTGTGTATATACTTTAAGCCACCAGCTCTTGTAAATATAGGATAGCGATCGCAATCCAAGATTGTCCGAGTCGCCACTATTTCGGCTGTTAATACTTTATGGATATATTAAAAGTATGTTTCATTACATACAATTAAAATATGTTTTCAAGGGTCAACAATGTAATGTGGTACTGGTGAACTGTGCATTATGTAGACCCTTACCACTTGTTTTGAAGAAGTAAAACTAGTTTGGTTCGAGGATAAATTTTCTTCGTTGGGTCAAACTGGAACATGCTTTTAAAACATCATAGACTTGGAAATGGCATTATTGTAATGATTCTTAAATCTACACAATACCTAATTAGTTAGAAAAATGAGTTTATATAGAAATGCACCACCATATATAACTCTTTGTGTTTATACTCTTAAAATTATTTATTTAATAAATTATATTGTTGTATTATAATGCGGTTTCGATTCGAATTAATAATTTCGTATTGTGAAAAAGTGTGGCGAGGAAATAAGTTTCTGTAATTTGTAAAACAGGCGTGGGCACATCATATTCCTATGTTCATTCACAATTTAGAAAATCTTACGGAAAAAGATTACGAATATTGCTTTTGATATTGACGAAATTGATATCATATAGTTTTTTGTAGCACAAGAAATTTGACTGTTGATTTTTTCTGACTGTTCATATCTGCCAAGTTATTAAACTGCTGCACCTTGTTAAAAGAAAGTGTTATAAGTACTAGGCAATTTAGACTTGAACTATTTCTTATTCTATTATTGATATCATATATTTCGATAAATTAGTTATTAATTCTTCAACTTTATACTATACAATACTTGACACTTTCATTCTTTTTTTTGATAGTTTCTGTGTAAACGAACCTTCTGGAAGTATTTAACGGCAATAATAATTGTAATATTCAGATTAACTTTTAGACCATAGATAATATCGCAATCATATAATAATAAATAAAATAAAAAAATTACGCGTAAAAACTTGCGCAGTTTATTTTAATAGGGAAAGACCTAAAAATCTATTGTCTCTTGCCAATTTATATGACGGTTCTCGTCTAAAAGTGTCAGGATCAGTTTTGCACATTCCTATACCCGCCGATTATGTTGGTGATGGCATGTACGACTTGTTTCTTTATAAAAATCAATGATATAAGAACTGATTAAAAGTAATAAACTAGTGCACATACTAGCGCCATTTTTAACTTTATAATATTTTCATATTGGTTTAGTTATAATGAATATTTAAAATGACTACTGTGTTACACATGAATGAATATTGTTTAATTATTTGCGATTAAAGCATTTATTCAGTTTCTACGAATTATGTTGTATAAACTATTACAAGCATCCGTTCGAAGTTTATTTTTTTTTAAAGAGTAAAATTAGAATGTAAGTAGTTACAAATTTGCGGTACTTAATCAAGAGTACTAAAAACTCCTAGAGGATTCTCATACGCTCCCTAAGTCACATTTAACACGCTCGTTATATCTTATTAAATTTTCCGCTTTATGTGTTTATGTTTATTACTTTAGTGGTCATATAAATTTTTTTTCGCAATTTTGTTGTATAAAACGTAAAAATCCTTTTTCTTAGTTTATTAGGAATCTAGTCCAAAAATTGAATTAATGCTTTAAGAACAAAATACTTAACAAGTTAATTGTTATATTATGTTGTATATAGTCAATCAGTAAATAAGTAATTTTATTTACTTTAGCCGCATTTATATATAAGTGTATCTTGAGTCATGAGCAAAAGGTTGTAGGGAAAATATTTCCTCGTGTTTTATATGATAATTTCTCTACGGCTGAAGGAGATCTCTTATGAATGTTGCTTATGACATTACATATGAACATCAAACAAATTAATGGAAATTTACGAAAAACTAGTATTGAATCTTCCACTAAGTTTATGGATCAGGGGCATGTGCTATCAAAATAATAGTACCGTGTCTACATAATAATTTATTATTATCTTAAGTTTTTGTGAAGGAAGATGACAATACTATTTAATGTATATAAATTTGTTTCATGTTTTTTGTGATAACAATATTCACATGATCCAAATATGAGAAGCCGAATGTTTTTAAAAACAAATGATTGTTATTTGTATGAGGCGTTGGAGGAGTTTGTTCACGCTTGACTTGTTAATTTATTGAAGTTTTTAAACTAGTGAGACACGAATTTTGAGCCTATCGAGTTTATGATAAAATAAATAGACGATTCTCTTTATTTATTAGTTTTAACCTTTTACCTTTCCCCTTATTAGTGTAGTCAGAAGGACAGACAAGATATTAAATTTAAAAAAAAGCTATTACGAAGCGACCGGGAATATCGAGGAAAACACAGATTTAGCTACATAAACGACCAGTAATTACACATAATTGGCTTTTATTTTTTATTTTTTTTTTGGAGTTTATGGCCTGGTATCTAGACCTTTAGGCCAAAATTGGCTTTTAATATATGGTCTAACCACAGATGATAAAATACCGAAACCAGGAAGATGTTTTCGTGTTTAATGAAAAGGTAGTTTTAGAATTCAAAACAAACGCTTTAATCTAATAAAGTTTTAATAGAACTAACACTCGCTAAAATCCAGGATCCCATCCCGTTGTGTGAGTGACATCTACGAGTTTATAGCACACTACGATATCTCCGGGCTGTACGTCAAAGCTCGTATCATCGAACCGGATCCCGCATTCCGTGTCATTCTTTATTGATGTTACTTCGTCTCTTAAATGCTTCATTGAGGCTAATTTACCTGCAAATATTTTAAGTTATTAAAAAGTTAAAAGGTAATCTTCATAGTCCATGGGAATGACGTCAATTATTTATAATTATCGTTAAATTAAACAAATGCAACTAAATATGCTCACATACGTGTAAACACCGTAAAGTTTTGACTTAATAAGATTTTAATTAATAAGAAAGTCAATTTTATTTAAAAGCAAGAAATACTCTCGGGCAACAATCTGATGTCAAATCACCTAAGGAATTTAAATAAAATAAGCAAAGGTTAATATGTGTACAACTTTTTAAAATAAACAAAATTTTTACTTTTGCAGTAAGCTAGGAAGCAGATAAAATAATGTTAAATTTTATTTGCCTTTCCCGTTTCTTCACGTAATATTTTTTTTGTGATAAGAAGTTTACTCACCTTCAAACACGACTTGATCATTCCGTATTACTTTATACAAAGCCTGTCTCAATAGCGTTCCTTTGGTACAGCGACATCCAGCCACCGGCACTTTCTTCTTGCCTTCCGAAACTAGGAACTGCTGCAAAACTTTTGCCTCACCTAAGAAAAATATACCTATATATATAAAAATGAAACCCGTTTTCCGTTGTCACGACATAACATGAAAACGGCTTGACCGATTTGTCTGATTTTTTAATATAATATTCCTTGAAGTATGAGGATGGTTCTTACGGAGAGAAAAATTAAAAAAAATGAGTGAAAAAGTCTAAAAACAACACTTTTCTATATTCCCATACAAAATATTCGTAATAATACTTAAGTCAATTTGAACTTTAATACCATATCATAAAGTTCAAATGTTAGTGGAGGGGTCCCGGGAAGGTAAATTTTTATTTTTTGACTTGCATTTGTTGTCTTATCAACTTTCTTTTTTTTATCTTACTAGCTAGACCGGTGTCCCGAATAGCAGAATAAGTATTAAAAAAAAATAAAGAATCGACTGTTAGGCGGTACGATGTTCGCCAGGCCAGCTAGTATTTTATACTATTTTGTTTGAAGACAAATTTCTGAAGGTGATTGAGAGAGAGAGAAACATAGATGTCCTAAAAAAGAAGAAGCTACTTACCAAGAAGCTCCTCCTGCTGTGTAGTGGGAATCTTCTGATTGATGAGCTGCTTCACCTCATCCACCAATTTGTAAATAACGTTGTGTCTTTTCACTTCTACATTGTTCTGTTTCGCTTCTACGGCTAAAGCGGGAGGTATATCCACGTTGAATGCGAATATGACTGCATTAAATGCTTCTGCTATCTAAAAATACCAAGCAATTACTAAGATTGTTTTATAATTATTTAAAATATCTAAATATCTTCCTCCTCTCTTTTCTCTAAAGGTGAGTAAAGTCCATTAAAAAAATTAATAATAGTCTGACTTTAAAAATACTACTTTTACTTTAAAAAAAAGCACGACATACTAATAATAATAATACATGAACAACTATGTGTCACACTAATGCTAGTGTCAAACAAACATTTCATGTTTTAATTAATTTATAACCTTTTCAAATTTCAACATGTACAGAAGTTGTCTATTCTATATAATATAGTAAACTAGCTGACCAGGACAGTTAATAATAATCAAATAACATAAATATATAATTTAAAAAAAACAATGTCGTGTTACAGATTACCTGAACTTAATTTATGATTTTATAAAAGTAATACAATAAATTTAAGTTCACTACTATCACCGAATACCAACACTCAACGATCAATTTACCTTATTTGTTTCATATATATAAGTACCTTGTTATTTCCTTGGTTTACACAAAATAACCGCACGCATAAATATATAAGAACCGAAATATATGACAATATTTTTGGATTACTGACATTATTCTAGATTTTTAAAATAATACGCTAATATCCGAAAGCATACCTCAAGGTCATTAGGAGTCAACTGGCCGACCCCAAAGTGTACCAGATCGAGCCTCACAGTATGATGCTCGTCGTAAGTCTCCAAAATGTTGAGTATCGCTTCAACTGAACCATCCACGTCACCTGCAATAAAACATACATTGAGCAAAACCATATAATCTTATTTATTTTAAATGCACTTCTAATGAACCTGCTTTATCAGTTGTATGAAAAACAAGTAAGTGCAAGTCATAAGGTATGTATACAAAAATAGTGATAAGTTTACTAGAATAGAACATATGCACAATGTTAATACTCGGAATAAACGCAGGAAATGGGATACTCTTCTTTAATAAAATCCCAGAGTCTCTTTTATCCCTGCATTTTAATAAATTTCGGAAATGTATTAAAGAAAAGCTGAGTAAAAAGGCTTACTATAAAGTCAACGATTATCTAGTTGATAAAAGGGCCTGGGACTAGTGCTAGACAGGCTACTTCTAATTAATTTGCGATATTTGTTTTAAAATAAGTGTTATTTGATAATTTGCTATTTTAAAAGAGTACCGAGAGTTTTTACGCCGGCTTTTTCCCTCGGCCTACACCCTCTGTCTTCTTTGCCGATGAGAGGGATATCTTCCTATTCAAATTTGATAACGTGGAATAAGTGATACCTGTATTTTACGTTCCATAATAAACATTTTTTTTAAAGTATAATCCGGAAGTGCTGCAGGGCCTAGGCCTTAGCGCCGTTACCATTCGTACCCTTAGCTACAACTAACCTATTCAAAAGAGCTCTGATGCATAGAAATAATTAATGAACTTTATAGATTAACAGACGTTTTTAACTGTCCGTAGAGTGAAATGACAAAAGGTCTATTCCTATAGTGCAGAAATAGCTAGGCTTTTTGTAAATATTTTAATCTTTTACTGCTAAATGTCATGTTGCTTGTTTTGTATGTAATATAAATAAATAGTTGCCGCATTGGGGTGACCCGTAATGGTAGCCTATTTTGTTAAATAAATAAATATCACCAATATTTTAGTTATAATATAATAATACCTGCGCTGTCCTACTTCAAACGACGGTGTTATTAGATAAGTTTTTTTGTTATAAAAGTTCATTGTACTTCTGTAGAAGTCCTCCAAAAATAATCTGGCTTCAGCGTGCGACTCTCATCTTTGAGATCATAGATTCGATCCCCGGCTGTGCACCAATAGACTTTCTTTCTATGTGCGCATTTAACATTTGCTCTAACGGTGAAGGAAAACATCGTGAGGAAACCGACATGCTTAGACACAAAAAGTCGACGGCGTGTGTCAGGCACTGGAGGCTGATCACCTACTTGCCTATTAGATCTAAAAATGATCATGAAATAGATTCAGAAATCTGAGACCAAGACCTAAAGAGGTTGCAGCGCCACAGATTTTTTTTTAATAACACCGTAGTATACCTTTAACAAGTACACTGAGGGTTGGATGGCCATCCTCTTGAATCATCTTGTCCCTCGGGCCGGTGGCGCGTACGCGGAACCGTCCCATTGCGCGTCGTTTCATCAATTGTTCCCGGTACAAAGCATTATGTTCCGCCGCCTTAACCGTGATCACTTCGAGATCAGATTGTTGTTTCTCCTTCATAAATTGGTTGTGACGCCAGCGCATTACTTCGTTGGCTCTTTTCTGTAACAATCAGAATTCTATTAGGGGCCGTTCATAAAATACGTTCGCATACAAGGGGAGGGGAGGGGTCTGGCTGAGTGTGACAAGGGGGATGGGGGTATACGTGACGTTCGCCGTTTATCATTATTAGAAAATGCTTGGACTTCTGAATAGTAGGAATATTATTTATATGTTCGTTATGAAAGATATTTATTGATTTATTTAAATTTTATTATAACTAAATAAATATTTCTAATTTTCAGAATTTGTGTACTATCATTTAGAATTTATCATACTCAGCAGGGGGGGGGTCCTTACTTTTTGTGTCGAGATATTTCAAGGCGGGGGGGGAGAGAGGGTCAAAAAAAGCAGACTTTAGTGGGACGTATTTTATGAACGGCCCCTTACAAAATATTGTAAAGGGTTTTTCAACAAGAACTTTGTTTTCTAAAACAAAATAAAACAAAGAATTTAGAGGAAAATGAATAAAATTTTTATTGTATTACAAAGAGAAAAGTTTGGCAATTATGAATGAAAAATTATATCTGGCAAATGTCCACCACGACCACGCTGACAGATGTTGATTCTTTCATCAAAATTTTTAATCACTTTTTGGCAAAATGGAGGGTCTATTTCGTTAATGACATCACGGATTTTGAGTTTTAAGGCTGCAATCGATTCGATTGGCTCCGTATAGACTCTGTCTTTAACATAGCCCCACAAAAAATAATCCAGTGGTGTTAAATCACACGATCTGGCTGGCCACTTAACAGCTGAATTTCGCGAAATTATGCGCTCGGGAAATTTGGTTTGCAATAAATTGATCGTTTCATTGGCTGTGTGTGTTTCAATGGTCGATCAGCTTTAATTCCTGCACCAGTTGAATCTTGTAAGGCTTCAAAGCCATATCCTTTCGCAAAATTCGCCATGTTGTGCTTTTGGATAACCCCAATTGTTGAGAACGTCGTGAAATTGACAAATTTTGATCTTCTTCAACACTGTGGCTCACGGCGGCGATGTTTTCTGTTGAACGACCCGGTCGAACACGTGTTGGTGTTGGCACATTTTGTACCGAGCCTGTCGACTCAAATTTCGCGACCAAATTCTTAACAGCGGTCTCAGAAGGACGATTATGCTGGCCGAAAATATCACGAATTTTACGAAATGTAACTTTAACAGAACCACCATTTTTATAGTGGATTTGAATTATTTTAATGCGATTTTCGAGCGAAATTGAATTCATTGTAATAATTGCCAAAGCACCTGCTACGAATACCGCCAAAAACTAAATGTCAAAACTATCACGTTCTCGGTGTTGCCACAATTGAAAAACAAACTTCTTGTTGAAATACCCTTTATTTGATTTAGTTTTTAAATCCGTTAAAGAGTTTCATTTTTATCATATATAATAAACTTTTTGGTATCCCTCTATGCTTTTAGTTTGTTTAAAAACCGCAAGGATGTACATGTCGAAAAATTATGCGTGTAAAAATTAACGGTGTACGGTGTGTACCTATTTTACCCGCTCAGGTTTCCAACTTTATTCATATAAGTTCTTTGGGCTACAACGAACTAACGTTACTTTTCGTACCCTCAGCGAAAATTAACCTCTCAAGAAAGTCACACATAACACAATGTATGGAAATAATTAATCAAAAGCTTAGATTAACAAAGGTTTTTAATTGTCCTTTGAGTGAACTGACAAAAGTTTTGTATCATGTCAGTGCCTTGTACTGTAATAAAGTTAGTCTTTTTGCATATAATATTAATTGTATTAGTTATTTTTCTGTGTATGTATTGTTTTGTATGTGATTTAAATAAATATAGTTACCGCATAGGAGTAATGTTATTACGACAATAAATAATGAAACAAGTATATATAATATGTTATTAGTATGTTATATATCCATAACATAGGCTATAGCTTATTTTGTTGTGAAATAAAAAACAATCCTTCATAGTGTATTTTGTTATCTATGGTTCACAGCATGTGTTTATATTTCAATTTTTGATGTGAAACATCCTATATGTAAGAACATAGCCGCACGTAAAACCGATTTCTGGCGTGGCGACGCATGCCGTGGCGACGCGTCACGCTATATGGCCACGCTATATGATGGTATATATATACAGTCTATATGGAGTATTGTGTACGGTGTGAGTATTTCGAAGTCACTGATTAAACAACTACTTAAGTCACGATTTGAAATAAATTCGTAAATTTTTGTATTTAATGAAAATAAATGTTTATTCAATAAATAGTCATCGTTATCTGGAATAAAATCGTAATATTTTATTTTATCATTATGACATACATATTTAGTTCCTATCACAATCTGTTCTTTTCTGCATATTACTTTTACAAAATAATGTCGATGTTTCACATCTGCCAGGCGTCCCGTGACGGCTCACATTTTTTTAGTAAAGTTTACAAGTGCTTATCATCCTAAATGTCTTACGTCTAAAACACACCTCTGATGGTACTTCTAGTACCACATCTCCAGCAGCGGGAAGTTCCCTCCAGCCCAACACTACTACAGGAGTCGAGGGTGGAGCTTCAGTAACTGAACCACCTTCTGCGTTTTTAAGTATTCGGACCTGAAAGTTATTATATTAAGTGTTAAGGTACGTTTTGAAAAAATAAGTATTTATATTAAAAAACGTCATATTATTATTAGACAAAATAAATATAAAAACTTAAATTCAAATTCAAAAATCATTTATTCACGTAGGTAACACAATGTACACTTGTGATTCGCCATTAAAGAAATAAATATTAATGCTTCTAATTTTACATTTACTGCCAGTTCTCAAATCAAGTGCGTAGAACGGAAGAGAAGAACTGGCAATAAACTCTCCGCCACTCTTTTTAATCGCCATTTTGTTTTTTTTTTACTTACTTTCCCCCACCCAGTACCAGCAACCACGATACACCCTTGACGCAGTGTACCGCGCTGTACTAGTACTGTTGCTTGTTTTCTGAAATGAAAAGTATTCGTAACTATAATTAATTAGTTAAAGAAATTTCTATCATATTTATTTCCATATCTATAAGCGATACGAACGAAACAATTGTTATTTAAAGATTATTTTTATATATGTAGGTTTTCGAAAGAATAAACAAAATTAAACATAAAGAGGAAAAACAGTAAACGTTGTACGCTATCAAGATTATGGGAGATCTTGTTAGCAGAAAAAATTACAATTTATAAATAAAAACTTTAATAGCAAACCATTAAAAAATGTTAGGGTATGATTTACGGTTTATCAATTAAGGTGTATAAAAATTAGGTTAAGACATATTCTAGATCCAACAGAATATAGAAAAAATTTCATAAAAAACGGTCAAGCGATTTCGTAGCAGTTTGGTTATGAATACGTGAGACGAAAAAACTAATTGTACATATATGTATTATATAAAGATTATTATAATACAGTAATAGGATGTTAAAACATGATAATATTTTGTTGGTATAATATGAAAGTTAGGGGATGGCATACATTTTAGTGATGCTATTTTAAAACCATTTAAGTTCAATATAATTATATATAAAGACTAGCTGACCCGGCAAACATTGTTTTGCCATGTATATTATTTCTAGGAAACATTTTTTCAATTCAATAAAAATAACTATCTACTATAATAAAAAATAGAGGTTGATTGTAGAGGTGTAAAAATTAAGGGTTGTATGTATTTTTGTACGCTGTATCATAAAAAAAACAAACAACAATTTTAGACTAAAAATAAAAAAGTTTTTGTCTAAAAAATATTTTTTTTTGGAGCGAACACCCATGATCACTAAGGGGGCTTGAAAGATAAATTGTAGCCGATTCTCAGACTTACTGTATATGCATAAAAAAATCATAAGAATCGGTCGAACCGTTTCGGAGGAGTATGGGAACGAACATGGTGACATGAGAATTTTACATATATATACAGACTACTAAACTCACCCAACTTTCGCATCTACTTGGCTTTCTATCACCACCCCTTCCACATATCCCCCCGGGTCAGCCTTAAGCTCCATCATCTGAGCTTGAACAATGAGAGCTTCAACCAGGGAGTCTAAATTCAGCCTTTTTAATGCTGACACAGCAATGGACTGAACGTCACCTCCTAACGCTTCGCAAACAACGCCGTACTGCGCTAGGGATTTCATTGTGCGTTCCTAGAATAAAGTAAGCTAAGTATATCTCAGTTGACTATGAAAAATTTACGAATAAATGAAGAGAGCATACCTACAATGTCTACACCTGGCTTGTCCACTTTATTTATCGCCACCAAAATTGGAACTGAAAAAGTAATCTGTTTTGGAAGAAATGCTGATTCTCTATTTTTTTTTTTTGGCTCTGGCACGGTTTGTGCATTAGCCAGCGTCAAGTATAAGATTTTTATAATTCGTGCTTTTTGTCTTAGAAATTCGACCACGTCCTCCATGTACGGTTTATGCACTCGCCCGGTACCGCACAACCCTCCCAAAGGCCGAGAACAAATTTAAATTAAATTAAAACTTGCCCACGAACCGGGAATCGAACCCGGTACCCCTCACCTAGCTGCCTGATTCTCTTTACTACGCATCTTAATCACAAAAGCAAAGTCTGGAAAGACTTACTTGATATCACAGATATACATTTGTATGCTGTTATGTTATTGTGTTACAATAAAATTACTGTACCCATATTTCAACAGTATATGGTTCACAGTCCAATATAGACAACAGAATTGAATTTTAGAGAAAAGCTATGAGATTCTTTTGAGCACTGCTTCTGAATTTTTTTTTATAGAATAGGAGGCAAAAAGCAGGTGGGTCACGTAATGTTAAATGGCCCATGGACAGCAGCAACACCAGGTAGTAGTATAACCAGCGGCACGTAAGTCTAGCGCTGGCCGATACGTGGAGGGGATTGCTGCGCATGTGTACTGTCGCGCGGGGGACAAAATGCGACTGGAGAGCCAATCGACGCTCTTCATTCCGCTAGCCCCCCTCAGGTACCTTATTTTTTACTTCTGCGCAATAACGGTCAGCGCGAGACTTACGTGCCGCTGGTTATACCAGGTGGTAGTAGTACGTACGTAAATTAATATATTATTTGCATGAAAAACTCTGCTATCATTGCTGGCTTTTTATATGAATTCAGCATGAGGAGAAAATATAGTTAAAAGTTTATATTTTTTGAAGTAATACTTCTTTAGGCGCGTTATGAAAAATTGATGAGAGTGAAATTTTACGATGCGCGCGCACCTTGACACAAAATTAACAGAATAAAGTTGCCCACGGAAGATGCTACGGCATTGGACATATTTAAAAACAACATTCGAATAATAATACAATTTATGTTAAACTTAATGTAAAAGAATTATAATAAATATTTATTTATTTAATTTATGAAATGTAAACTAAACTTTATTGACTATTATGAGTAATGACTTCTTTTCCAGTCTTTGATTATTTAATTGTAATTAATTATTTGCATGCAATCAAAAACTATTTTTAATAAAGCCAAAGAAGTATAACTTCTTACGCGCGTACATAAGTACACGCACCCTTTTTTTTTGTTTCGTTCGCTTAAATGCTACACACGAAATGTTTTCATAAATATATTACCGTTAGCTTCTCTAGCCATCCGTATGGATTGGACAGTTTGTTCCATGACTCCATCATCAGCTGCTACAACCAGTACTACAATGTCAGTGGCGTGTGCCCCGCGTGACCGCATCGCACTAAACGCCGCGTGACCAGGCGTGTCTAAGAACGTTACTTTATCGCCCGATTGTAGGTGCACTGAAATTATGGATAATAACTATCTATGTTATAAGGAATAAACAGTAAAAGTGAAATTTTTATTACTAAATAAAAATAAAAAAAATGTAGAATCGTGTGTGAAATTCACGTGTGTTTGACACATTAAATAAAAGATCATAAAGGACAATATACATGTACAGCAGCGTTGCCAGATTTTTTTTAGTCAAGTCGGGATTTTGGCACGTTTAACGCAAAAAAAGCGGGATTTAGTAATTTTTTAAAAATAATAATCAGAAGTTTTTAAATATTGTTTTAAAAGCATTTAAATCAGATTAAACCTATCGTTAAATGGTTCTTACTTCTTAGTCATCTTCTGATTAAAAAACAATAAAATCATAAAAAAGTTTTATTTATTAGAAAAATATAGCGTTGCAAACAATAGTCTGAAGAGTGAGTGTTTCAAATTGCAAGTTACAATAAGACAGTTATTATTTATAAGAATTACTTATTCATAATATTTCTATGAAGATATCTTCCTAACTTCTTTAAAAGTTTCATTTTTCTCTTTAAAAACGAAGAACTCTCTAAGTAACTCTGATTTCATTAAATTTAGCATTTCAAAAAGGCGTTTTGGAAAGCAGTTTGATGGTAGGATATTTAATATAAAGTTTGAAGATTTTTTTGGATACTGCTGAAAGAGTTGGTACCATTATTGTGCGGTGGTGGTAGTACACACTTCTTATTGCCATCGAGTTATTCCCGAAAAGCGGGACTAAGCCTGTCCCGCGCGGGACATTTAATTTTGTTTTAAAAATCGGGACGTCCCGCCAAAATCGGGACGTCTGGCAACGCTGATGTACAGTCAAAATCCGTTATAACGACATCGAAGGGACTATTCATATTTGGTCGTAAAAACCGATAGCCGTAGTAGCCGATGACGTTGTTATTAGGTATTTAATACAATAGAATTGAGTCAGGACTTTTGATTTTGGTCAATATAACCGGTATGATGTTCTAAAGTCTAAACGATGTCGTCGTAAACGGTTTTGACTGTATATACTAATTTCCTCACCTTCAAAGGCCCCAATATGTTGAGTAATACCACCAAATTCAGTTTCAACGACAGATGTATTCCGCAATGCGTCTAACAGTGTTGTTTTACCATGGTCAACGTGCCCCATAACACAGACAACTGGGGGGCGCCGCCGAAGGGCTTCTACAGGAGCCGGAGGTGCTGGAACTGCGTCTTTATTCTAGGTAAGAATATTTTTACAATTATATGATTTTCTTTGGCATAATGCGTAAATTAGTAACATGCTTTAGTTCTAAAATAAAAGCTATGAGCTTATCAGGTTTTTTTTTGCACATGGTATATACATATCTATCTAAACGAACACACCTTATTCTTTACAGGCATTTAATTTTGAAGAATAATGTTCCTAAGTACATTTGATTTTATTAATGAATATCTTATGATAAATATAACTCAAAACAATGGTCATGGCTTGTATGTTGATGCTGGTATGACCACGGAGCATACCTAGTATAAAGTAGTTGGTACAAATTGTTTGTGCTTTCAGCTACAAGCCGACATATCTAATATGTTGAACATTACCGTTATAAGAAAAAGATCATCCAGCTTTAAAACATGCTGGTTGTTAAGATAGTATTTTTTATGTTTAATTAGTGTATAAAATAGAGTAAAGAATGAATTAATAATAAAAATAGAATTATTTTCTCATTTTGACAGTAAATTTTTGTCTCTGCACCACTGACAATACATATAGTTTTGTTTCACCTAGCTCTACATTACTAAAGATCTTTAACTTTATGTTAGTTAAATGTAATGTTCTTTATGTTGAACTTAATTTAAGTTATAAGCATCTTAAACATAACATACCTCCTCTTCTTCCAGTACTTCCTTTGGTTTAGCAATAATTTTAAATCTACAACCAGATATTTTAACAATGTCTCTAATGATCTGAGGATTGTGAATAACAGTATTTTTTTTATAAACAATATCAGACTCCTTATCGGCAAATTCCAATGCTTTAAACACATGATCTGAAAATTTCACATTTTCAATGTTAAATA
This sequence comes from Pieris melete, assembly GCA_963693345.1. Taxonomy (NCBI): domain Eukaryota; kingdom Metazoa; phylum Arthropoda; class Insecta; order Lepidoptera; family Pieridae; genus Pieris; species Pieris melete. The sequence continues at coordinate 1,133,498 of CAVNZK010000036.1, read as the reverse complement.
TATGGAGTAAAATATAATTAAGTTACCAAAATGTTTTCAACCACTGAATAACTGCAAGAAATTAGAGTCTAAATATGGCAGACAAACTATCATGCCAAATGGTGTGATTGGAAAACTCTGACTAAAATTGAAATGGCATGATGACAGTTAAAATAATTGTGAGTACAACTTTATATATTTCCAGCTATTCGTCCGGTCAATATAGACATTTAAAATAATAAAAATTCCCAGAAAGCTGAATTTTGGGGGAGAGCTGGCTCTAATTAAGTTTTTAAAATCCCCATCAATCATATGTGTGCTACAAAAGTTGTTCGGGGCAAAGGATAACACTAACCATTTTCGAGAAAAATAAAAAAAAAACTCAAAATTTGATTGATAGGGACCAAAACCACCATTATAAATAAAGTTTTTAAAACTTTATTTATAATGGTAAACCCCAGCTCTACTCCAATTTTTGGCTTTCCGGGAATTTTTATTGTTTGACCACTATTTTTATGTCTAAATTGACCGGACTATATAATATATTCCTAGCTAGTAAATCTGTAAACTTAACACTGCCTTAAAAATATTGAAATTTAACTTTAACTCAGGGTTTTTGTCAAATTAACCTGCTGCACTAACCTATATCTTTTTTTAACACATTAGCTATTTCTTGAACTGTCATATTCCTCCATATTCCAACAACTTCAGTTCCAGCTTTTGGTGCATATCTTATAACTCTTCTGCCTTGGTTCTCTATTGCCTGTGTATGTTATTAATGCTTGTATTATATTTTAATAAAAAAATGATAATAAATTGTTTGCAACCACAGAGATTTCATTGTATTATTTATTCTATTTTATTAGGGAACCATTACAGTAACCAAAATCAAAACTATATTTCTCGATTATTGAATCATATAAAGATCTTATAAAATGTAAGTGCGAAAATATATTTTACCCTTTCTTCAGGACTTTTCCGTTTTTTTTGATTTGCTACAGACAACGATAAAACTCGTGCATTGTGTACAATTTGTGGAGACTTATATGAATTAGGAAGGTACAAAAGTCCCTCCTTAGAAAATTTTGAGGGTAACCTAAAAGCATTAATAATACATTTTTTTAAGTTTAAAACCATAATAAACAGTATATTGCATGTAATAACACACTTACAATTTAAAAAATGCCCTTCTATACATTGTTTTTACAAGATGTAGACAGTAAAACAAATCTTATGCTTTATGATCATATAATAAGTATTAGATTAATTTATTAAAAATATAACCTTTGTTTTTTTTACACATAACTCGATACAATTTCTACTTTATATAATATTTGAATAACCATTATAGTAATAACATATTTATATATAGTTTTTACACAATTTTCATTTATTTTTGTATTATATATAGATAATAATACAATGTACGGGAAAAATATAACTATGAATATTATGAAGTCAAATTTAACTATAATTATTATAGTAATATTAATTGTTTTTTTTTTTTGAGTTTATGGCCTGATGTCTAGACCTTTAGGCCAAAAATATTAAATGTAACGTCTGAGAAGGAGAAAGTATGTCAATTGTCTGTACCCGCATGTCACACAACAGCTCACAGACTTATCTTATAATTTTGAACAAAAATTGTTGAGTGACGATGACTTGATGACGTCATCAATTCTTTGGTGTTTTTGTAGTCGGTTAAAATTTAAATAAGAATTCGTATTAAAGCACGTATAATTACTGTAATTGGTCGTTACTCGTTGCACATTTTTAGAGTTGATCACTTTATGAAATGGTTGGCTACCTTAACAGTTTTTATCACAGATAACCTGTTGCTGTTGATTAACAATAATTTTAATCATTGTTTTGCTACATTTTCAGTTATATAAGATTAATAGGCTTATTCGGTATTTCAGTAATAGCTATTTCAAAAGTTTTCTGATTTCCACAAAAAATAAATTTGGAAAAGAAAATCTTATTGAGTGGAATCACATTATTTGAAGTCTCAATAACAACGATTTATCTATAAGACTTTAACGCGGAGTCTCATCACATTTAGTATTAGTATTATTGATAGGTTATATGAAATGATAATTAATTTGCAAAATGTATATCTAGTCAGTGTACTAAGCATTGTGAATCAAATGGTAAAGTTATAATACTGTTATATCACTTTATTTATTCAGTTATCGATTAAACAATTGTACTAATTCTTTAGTCTTGAAGTTATAAAAACGTACAGACCAAAGCATGTTTTGTGCGCAGATATAAGAAAAAGCCTTTCTATTTGTTTTCTTTCTTCTTTATCAATCTACACCCTACAATAAACCTTCAACAGTCACGAGTATTCAATAGTTTGGTCTAATTGGGCTGCGGTTATTTTATAAAAATATATAATAATGTGCGTTTTCCAATTACAGAGCATTTTGCGACTCAGTGCCGCACAATGCCGCATAATGCTGAAGCTTAATTGGAACGTGAATTAGTTTTCAAATGCATCAGCAAGTGCGCTAAATCAGTGTTGTAAAAAAAATGTTGAATTTGTATGAATTGAGTTAGCAACCTCATTAATGTATAAATAATGTGGTAAACAATAATAATTGGTTGAAAACTTTTTACGCTTATTTTAATCATCAAATTATTTCATTACCATTTTTTTATTGAAATAATAGAAAACCTTTAAAGAATATAAGTTTTTAACAAGCTAAATTAACAGTGAAATATTTAGTTTCATGTAAGAAGTTAAATCATTTACGTTTTGAGTAATATTTTTTAATGATTTCTAAAAAAATTATATACTTTTTCAAAACCATTGCAATTTTTTCTAAAGTATAATCCTGTAAAATAAATTTGTTTACAGATCCGAATTTTAAAATAAAATTGTATTCATATTTTAAATGTGGAATATAAAAAAAGTAACTATTTATACCTTCATCCATACTAATATTTATTTTTTTTAGCAGTTTGAAATAACTTTAATTATTTTCAAAATCTACGACGAAACGAAAGCCTTACAAATTTTTCAACAATAAATAATATTTACTAACGAAAATTTCGATAAATGCCAACTTAAAGAAAAATACTGGTCAATTTTCTGTCACTGTGTTGGTATTGTTTGCGAGAAGTTCGCGAGAGCATTCGTTTTGAGAGTGCTCAATTGTGCGAAGCGTTGCTGTAGTTGGAACACTCGACGTTGAGCATTATGCCGCAAAATGCGCTCTACTGCTGTAATTGGAAAACGCATCATATAAGTTTCCTTAATAAATAAATAAAGTAGTATGCTCTGTGGGCGACGCGATTGAAATTTTTCCATAGACAATTGCTATTTATGTCCGCTACCGCTATTCATTCTATTGAGTTACATTTTCGTTTTACGAAATACGAACTATTTCGTAAAGAATACGATTTGTCATCCAGTTCTAAGTTCTACAATTTTTGCATTTTTACAATACATATTGTGTATTGTGCAATAAATTCAGTGATCCAAATACGTAAAAGCGATTCAAACAGCTTTATTTAGATATAAAATTTTCGATCATTTGACAGTCTGGTGAGGTTTCTTCTGTGAGACTAGATCATAGTATCTTGCGTTCGGTGTTACCTCTTTTACCCTATTACGCTATTGCTCGATAAGTTAATTTAAGTGCCTGATGGTGCAGAAAGTATGTGCGGTTAGTGAATCATTAAGGAGGGTAACAGAATGGGGGCTTTTTTAAACAAACCTGAGACTAAGAAATACAATGAGAGCGGGGAAGGTAACGGTCTGCGCTATGGCGTGGCGTCAATGCAGGGCTGGCGCGTGGAGATGGAAGATGCTCACCACGCTCAACTAACACTGAATGGAACGTTGTCAGATTGGTCGTATTTCGCTGTTTTCGATGGCCACGCGGGTGCCCGAGTGTCCGCGCATTGTGCAGACAATCTTTTAGAATGTATCTTACAAACTGAGGAGTTCAGACGGGACGATATAGCTGAGGCTATACGCGCCGGGTTTCTCGATCTCGATAAAAAAATGAGAGAATTACCGGACCTGTCAAATGGAGTAGAGAAGTCTGGGTCGACAGCAGTCTGCGCGTTTGTATCGCCTAAACAGATTTATATAGCAAACTGTGGAGATTCCCGAGCTGTTTTAGCCCGTAATGGGGCACCCATATTTGCGACACGCGACCACAAACCTGAGTTACCATCAGAAAAATCGCGAATTGTTCAAGCGGGAGGTACAGTAATGATACAGAGAGTCAATGGGAGTCTAGCAGTGTCTCGTGCTTTGGGCGACTATGAATATAAGAAGGTGTTGGATCGTGGACCATGCGAGCAGCTTGTCTCCCCTGAGCCTGAAGTATCATGTCATGAACGACTAGAGTCTGAAGACGAGTTCTTGGTGCTGGCATGTGATGGAGTATGGGATGTGATGAGTAATGAAGCCCTTTGTGCATATGTACATTCACTACTACAATTAACAGATGACCTTGTTGCTATCACCAATCAAGTAATTGATACCTGTCTCTATAAGGTAAATACATCACACTGATATTTATTTCTCAGTGGTAAGTATATTTCATGGTTGTTTTCCAAGAATCAAATCACTTTGTAGTTTTATATTCAACATAGCATTTTCATTTTCTTTTACATTTTTAGAAAAATAATGTGTTTCACATAAACTATGTGAAATGCAAAATATTGTGTTCCTGTTTTTTTTTTGTTTGAATTGTTTTTAAAGTTCACCATTAACAATTTTATTTGATTAAAGTATTAATCTTAATGTGCTTATGTAAGGATTCATTTGCTACACTAACATACATACGAGTGAAGGTTAAACATACCCCAATTCATGTATTTATTGTTCTTCATTCTACTTAAACTATTTTTTGTAAGCAATTGATTTTTCTGTAGCATGAGAACAAAATGCAATTTTCTTGCAATAAAATTTGATAAATTATATACTTGTAATGAAAATTTAATATCTTCTATGTGATATTGGAGTAATTAACATGCTTAAATAATGAACACCCATGAGACTAAGTTTTAAATGAGATGAAGTTTTTCATAGATATTATGGAAAAATTGATTAATAAAGTAGTTGTTACTTTAAGCTTTTATTTGGTATGTATCAAACATAGCAAGCTAGTATAGTCCATTTAGAATGATATAACAATGGTTTTATATTTGACTTGTTTCATCATGATGAGATTAGGTGATAGTTTTAATATAGGAAATATAAACTTTGCTTACTAAGAGAATCCCACTTATTATGCTATGAATAGAAAGTGTGTTACATATCCTATAAAGAACAAAAGATTTCCATTATAACTCTTAAACATAAGTTTGATGGAATTTGTGAGTATGTAGACTATATTATATAATAGTGACAGTAAAGTTGTAATATATTCTAATTGACCCATGTCAAATTTCAGGGGAGCAAAGATAACATGAGCATTGTGCTGGTTGTGTTTCCTGCTGCACCAAAGCCAGATCCTGAAGCTCAGCGTGCTGACCGTGAACTCGATGAAACACTTCGACAAAGGCTCACAGGTTGTTATCACTCACTATTGCATGCGTGCCAAGCACCAAAAAAACGTACAGATGGACAAACTGACGAACATAACAATGCTAGTAATCCTAATGCATGATAAAACTACAGTCTCATTAGTACAAATATGGTGTGCCATAAACAAGTAGGGATATATTATATAGAAGTAATTTTGTGATATTATTTCATTCAGAGGAAAATATGTTTTTGAGATGATTATTTCTTATCTGGATGGCAGGCTGTGGTCTATGCTATCTCAGTTAAAACAATTTTTCAAAATAGAAAAGGATTTCTGAGTTAAATCAAATTTTTCCTAAAAATTCACCCGAAAGTGAATCCTTCTGTGTCTGATGTTGGTGGGTTTGTTTAACAGCCATTGTAAGTGGCAGCAACATCTCTTTTGTTGCTAATAGATGTCTCTTTATAACTATTAAAAAAAAATTCAAACATGTTGCAGTTATTAGTAAGTATATGAAGGTGTAAACTTTTTTTAAGATGTTATATTAGGTAGACAATTTGTACCTTATACTTTTTTCTGCCTTAACATTGCAGCTTAATTAGCCTATTGTTTGATTTTTTTAGAATAGAGAGACCACAGCCTTAAGCTGAACAGATTGGTATTACATTTACCTACACTTAGACTTATTAAGCAGGGATTAGTCTAGAAAAATAGCTAATATTAGTCATAACATAAAACTCCCTTTACTGTGAGTTATGACCAAGAGTTATGTATTCAGTTCTTGCATACTTTCTTACCAGTGTAAACCAGTAAGACCCAATTTGATATTTATAAAAAGCATTACTAAAACTGTAAAATTTAAAGGAATACAAATAAACTTCTTTTAGACATTTCCTAAGTATATATTAGATTAGATTTATAAAAGGAAAAGTTAATCTTAATTTTTCATATCTTATACTTTCATCTTTTCTCCCTTTTCTGAAACTATTGCAATAAGAGAATTATTATGTATGGTAGGGAAAATCTTAGTACAAAATATAAGAACCATCGATTGCATTTTAGGCAATATTTATCATAAATATTGTAGGACTATTTATTTTACATAATCAGTGGAACTAAATAGTACATAGAGAACTGTTTACAGTACACATAGGTATAGGATACATTTTAGAACATACATAAGTCAATTAAGTATCAACGAATTTTACATAATACATATCCTAGATACATCATTTTACCATCTATTTATCTCGTCTTAAACTAAGTGTTTCTGCAAATAAGTGCTGTGTGTCAAAAATGCCTTAATATTTAGGTAAGCGTATATAAGGGTAATTTCCTTATATTTAAAATAGCATGGTTAAAAAAATATCAATACTAAATGTTACACTTGTGTATACAATAATTCAAGGATATAATAATAATGTGTTCACTTTATTAAAGACCATTTTTGTCTAAGATATTTCGATAACGCTAATGTGATTTTGGAGATAAATCTATAGTTATAAATTTTATTTGTGTAAGGATTATGCAATTCTGCAGTCCTTATTTGGTGCCATATATCTACAGTTAACAAGAGTTTATATAAGGTGGTGCAATTAAAAATTTCTTGTAGTTTAAGTAGGCGTAATATATACCTACGTGTTCCGTAAATACGTAGCGTAGTCTTGTCAATTATTTAATCTCGAGTAGCTTTTTCTCTGTCATAGTTAACATTAGTTAATCTAACTCATATTATATATAGTGCAATCTCGAAAAATACTAGGCATAATGCATCGATTCATACCAGCGATTCAATCTTATTTGCATCCACATCCGATTAGAAAATACTAAGTTGTTTATAGCTGTATGCTTTATAACCTACTTAGTTACGCGTCAGAGCCGATTTACCATTATCTCATACTTAAATAAGATTATTCTGAGGTTTCATCCATGCCGTAATAAAAGTGCCAAACCATGTGATAGCATCAATGTATGCTGATTTTCATTGACATGATATGGCATGATAATACCATTTTTATACGATGGGGCATACACACATCCCTACCGCTTTTTTGTAGCTTAACTAACATTCCGTAGACTATAATGGACATTTGGCGGATTCCTAAATTGATGATTGTGATTCGGAAATAACGATTCGGTTTAATCAGAATTCGCTGATTATATAAAATGATACGAAAATATAGCTAGTTATTAATTACGCAGTTATAGATATCATTTTCTTTTGTTTTTCCCATTGTGTTCGCGTTAATAATTGATCGCATGTCTTGGCTTATTGTGGAAACCTTGCATGAGTCTCAAGCGTTTGATAAGTTTCCATTCGATATTTATTCAGAATATTTAGGGACGCACTTATTACTCAAAATATTTTATAATGATTCAATTACGCTCGAGCGTGTTATTGCACCTTTTTTTCTTGAACGCTCTAATAAAGACGAATGATTAAATAAATAAATGTATTAAGTGTTGTGTTTGCCATATTCAGTTTATGTTTGTTCATTTTGCAGATATATTACGCCAGCCATTAAATAATTGCACCTAGCAAAAATCATTATAATAAATCGTATACAGGCAGTTTAAATTATGCATCTAGCATTAGAATATATTTACAGATAATTAATTGAATATAGTATATATTTTTGATGTTATTTTTGATTAAAAGCTCTTTGTTGTTTATTTTTTGTTGTTTTGATATTAATGATATTTTTCTATAATATCTACAATATTCACGTAATGTTACCACATACATATAAGAAATACCAACGAATTATATTTTTGTTATCTGTTATGTTTATACATAGATCTATTTTATTGATTAGTATCTATTGTATTTTTAAAACGTATTTTTAGTGTTTATATCACTTAAATTCGATAAAATTTTTAACTATTTCTATATTAAAAATTTCTCATTTTATTCATCTAATTAAATCAGTATAGCGAGATCTCTCAGGTACATTTAGAGATAAGTACAAACTAATATGTATTCATCAAAAAATGTGATTCGTATTGTCTTATCGTATACTTTAATACTCTATTGAAAATTTTATGTAACTTTAATCCAATTAAATATTTTAAATTGAACGGAGCGTTTCATTGCTTTGGTCCTTTTGCCCCCTTTTATAAATTAATTGAAATTGGCGGGGAATTAACATCGGAGGGTTAAAGCAATGAACGTGTGGTGCTTCTCACGTACACCGATGTTCTGTAGTCAAAACACGATGCAACCTAACTAGTTGATTTGTGACGTATGTCATTTATTACCTAAAGGCTTATCGATTGCACGTTTAACGATATATTGCAGATTATGTGCGCACGAATGTTATGCATGATGCTTTTTTAAGATAACAAATGTACTCTAGAAATGTTCTGAAGTAAAAAAACCAAATAAATTATTTAAAGAACCACACAATACCGGCTTCACAGTTGTAATGACTCGTGAAAACGTGAGTTGCGAATACACGTTTTTCTTCACCTTGAAACAATGTTTAGCCACAGACTTAGATTTGACCTTCACTCTGTACGGTTTAAGTTATGTTTAATCTTACTCGTAATGCTGCTGAAATGAACACATTAATATAACAGACCTGGTTTGAAGTATAAAGGGATAGCCTGGTGTGCACAATACATTATATTCGAAATAGTTTATTATTAATAGGAAAACCATAGAAATATAACAAAATTTAATCATATGCAGCAAGACATTAAAAACCTAATATGTCGTAATATCCCATAATATATATAAGCCAATACTGTGTGATACAGTCGCACAATTATTGAACACTGACAAACGGCGGCGTATTTTATTTTAAGGCTCGTTCGTGTGACGTGTCGTGCCTTGGGAGTGCAAATGAATACTACCAAAGAAAGACTATTATTAACTCTCGAACTTTTAAAAAGAGTTAATTTAAAATATTTGATTTTGTAGATTATTTTGTTTTCTTTTTTACTAATTAGCAGTCTTAGTACGTACGTCAGCATACCCACAATATTATAGACAAAACGTAACGAATGTACGTGTAAGTAAGAACCAGTATCGTGTCTGGGGTAGTTCGTTTTTCCTTTTTTAGATGGTACTAACTCTGAGAAGTTACTTTAGTTTCAACATTTATCGACAGACCTTTTTTGGTGTTATTACGTACCTAAACCTTTTAATATTATTTTATTTCACATATTTTAGTGATGTTTTTAATTGATGCGATAGATGATTAAGGGAGCGTTCAAGTATTACGTCACGCAATTTTTGGAGATTATTGACCCCCCCCCCCCATGTAACACGCTGTAACGTTTTTCTGTACCCAAGTATAGTAAAACGTTTCGTGACCATACCTACAAGTATACCTAAAAGTTACCATTATGTGGTGTAAACTACTGGAAAGTCGAAAATAATATTAAAAATAACGCGTAATTCAATCCCCGCCCCGTATCGTAACGTTTTACAAAAGGACCCCCTCCCTCCCAAAATTCGTAACGCAATACTTGAACGTTCCCTAATACAAAATAAAGCGTTTCTTAGTGCATTTCCCTGATTTCACATTGGTAGCACCTCCAATTTGGCAATTGTAGTTACCTCTTAAATCAAAATTTAAGCATGTTTGTATAATTTTACAGCGTTTATTCAAGCCAACGCCGGTGCAGATGATGAAGACGCCTCGTCACGTTTCTCGCGAGTTCTTAAACAGTTGGTGGAGGAAAACATCCCAGGCCTACCCCCAGGAGGCGGCCTAGCTGCCAAGTATGTTCAATTGTGAATACTAAAACCGTTGGTTTAGTTGTTGTTTGCTTTACTTCATTAAATCTATTTTAATGTCTAATATATCTATTTATATGATATGATTAATATGATTGGACAATTCACACCAATTGACCTAGCCCCATGCTAAGCTGGCGAAGCTTGTGTTATGGGTACTAGGCAAGGGGTATTACATACATATTATAGATAGATAGACATATTTAAACACCCAAGACTTAAAGCACAACACCAAATGCTCATCCCATCGATGTTTGTCTCAGCCGGGGCTCGAACCCGGGACCCATGGATTCGCAGTCAGGGGTACTAACCACTACACCAATGAGTCGTCAATTTAATACATTAACTTTCAGGACCCTTTCTTTTATTTTTTTTTTTATTGAGAGGAATGCATTTCCGCACAGACTTAACCCCTCCCACCAATCACGTCACTGTTGGGGTTACTTGGGGTCGCGTAAGCATTCTACCAAGAGATCCCATGACTAGCTGCTATATTAGCCATCTTCCATTACATTGACATCGCATTTTTTTTAATTTACGAGATTTATATTTTTATTTTTAGGCAAGGATTACTGGACAAAATCTACAGGGAGTTCTACCCGGAGCACACTGACAGCTCGGAGACATTTGACTGTCAGACTGAAATCGCTGAGTCTCTGGGTTCAAACTAGGCACCGAATTAGCAACCATTTATTTACATAGCCCGATCTATAATAATATACATTTGCTGGTCAAATTCTATAGTCTTTTCAAATATAAATTTTATACAATTAATTATTTACACTATAACTACTATATTATAAAAGTTTTTATCCTTTTAATTAGTTAAAACCTAAAAAATAAATTTATGTTTTGAGATGTAGGTATGTGGTTGCTCCTTAGGGTCTAGTGTCTTCTTTACCCGCCAAGATTATATAGTTTATGGCATTTGAAATTTGTGTGTTAATTATTGGTTAACTATGCCTATGCCATTTTATGCGTTCCAAATTTAAATATTGGCAACATTTCTTACTGTACATAGAGTTAGACTCCTTTTATGAATGCGGGATTGCTTCTGGTAACCTCAGCTCACCGATCGTTACTTTGGAAATGCTAATTGGTAAGTCGATAGAATTTGTTTTTGTAACTTTAACGATCGCGCTGTCTATGGTACGTTAATATGTATGTTGTCTTAATACTCTTATCAATTATTATCTATGCCGTGGTCGGCCATAGACAATTTTTTGTGCGCTCTTAATCAGGACCCCTCCACGGCAATATAAGGAAGAAATTGACCAATTTGTGCTGCACAAAGTTGAATACCCCAAAATAATAGTCGATATTTTATGACAGCACACGAGTTTTTTTTCGGATTTGGTGTTTTTTTTGTTTTCGTTTTGTAGGTAGTTTTTTGTTAGTAATTTGACTTTCATAATTGTCATAATATTAGATGTAAAATAGAAGCATGAATTATAAATCAATAAAACGGTTTACATATATCAAAGTTGTCAAATTCTTTTGTTACCTATCAATTTACTTATGTCACTTGTATTTTTCAATTAAATGGACTTTAATTTATGTATGTTTAAGGCGATTTACTTAGTTCTTTAAACATCTAAATCATTACTTCAGTCCTTGTGTATTTCTACATTACAATGTCTAAACCACCATAATATATCATAAACTTAACTAAATTACTGTTTTACTTAGAAACTTACTTTTCGGCATGGTATTTTAAAAAGCAGGCGAATTGATGATACATGTATTTTATTATCTGTAAATAAACTAACTACATAGTCAAATCCAAATGTTTCGTATAGTTGTAATTTAGCTTAGTAAAACTCAGAATTGGAACACAATTATAGTTTTTTTTATAATCTTTGCTTAAATATCTCTGGTCATGTTGTCTTATTTTGGTGTAAATTGCTTTTGTACTTAGAGGTAACACTAAATACAACCATATCGAATGTGACTAAATTTTTCAATTAAAAATTTCACTAAAGCAAAATATTGTTGATTTTAAACCTATACAAACCTGTAGATTACTCCCATAGTTATATTTCCTCTTGCGTGTAAATAAAAAATATACTTTTGTACCTGCTCGAGCGGAATATTAGATTCTAAAATGTGAATTAGTGAAAAATGTATATTGTATAATGTACAGCTATCTATTCTTATTTCGCAAATTTTATTAGAATATTTAAAGAAATTGGAATTAAATACTTTCCGATTGGCATCTTTACAATGGACGTTCGTTCACATTTGAAGTAAGAATTGTTTAGGCTGTACAACGTCATGGGATTGTTATACATTTTAAATAATAATTGGTTGTTGTCCCGAGATATGATAAATATCAGTAGCGTTAGCAGGTTCACTGTCCATGCAATGCGCATGAAGATGACAGACTGCGAAACACGGGGTATTGGGCAGTGAGCTTTGATACAGAGAATTTTGAGGTTTATTTGTTTAATTATAAAACATGTCAGGTAGATTTTTTCTTTTATTTTATCTATGCGAAAGTCTGTAGTCTGTGTCTGGTTGTTTTCTATTTTAATTTCGATGCGTGTGTCTCGTTATATATTGTAGACGCTTGAACAATAAATAAATACCTGTACGTACCTTTGCGTGGCTTTTTATTTACATAGATGAAATGCTTATATAGTATAGAGGGGAAAAGAGTCTACATTTTAGTGGGTGCGTTGTGGGCCGAGTATACTCTCTCTTTGAACGACTAGAGTTCGTATCTCCCAAGGAAGACCACAGCTCGCTAGTTCGCAAAAGAAAGAGTCTTGAGATGCGGACCGTAGAAGACTTCTAGCCAGTAAGGCGATGTAGATGAAACTTTGAATTCATACGGCTCGTACGATGTTGAGGGCAGGAGATCAACCCAAAGAACTCTTCAGGACACTTCATAGTATACCTTGTAGAATAAACATGACGCAATGTTTCTGCGTAGAGGGGAGAAAATCGAGCTGATCAGTAATACGTTGGAGATGGAGAAATCAGCAGGCCCTTAGCTGAATTTGGTCAAAGGAAGAAGCTTGTAATTGGGAGCATCGGCCCAGAGATGTGAGCAGTGTTCCATAATAGGAGGTCGTACTTAATCATTTGTTAAATATTTTTCTCGCGGTTTTACTGATCCGTCCTGATCCTGATCTTCATAATAATACAGTGGTACTTGGCCAAAGTTTAGTTTTTCAAACCGATATCTCTTATACACTTCAATCAAATAATGTAAATATGTGAATAATAATGATACCTGTCATGAAAAATTTATCTTTTACTTAGCCCTATAGTGAGATAATAGTTGCGTGATGTTATATAGTTATTTAAGCCAGTAACTGGCTGGACTCAGGATCAACCAGGAAAATACCGAGTAACTCCAAATGACGATACAAAGACAGTGGTAATTAGCCAAATGATCTTCAGATGAGGAACCTATATAGGAAAAGTGAAAGTTTTGGTATTTGGGTTGCACCGTAAACGTTGATAATAGTAGAGAAGTAGAAGAGAATGGAGGGTGACTTGCTGCAGTTAAAAGCCAACTAACGGCGGGAGGTGGCAGAGGACAGGAAGTGTTGGAACTTTCTAATTTCAGAGGCCATAACACTTGGGGTCGCATAGCGAGCGGAGTGTGTCTTTGAGTCAACACAGTGATTATTGATATTCGCGCGTTCAATCTAACAAATACATTTTTCGTAGTAAAGCGTTATTTTTTGTCAACTCTGATATTGTAGTATGAACGACAAAGAAAAAAAATTAATGATTGACACAATAACATTTATTTGCTATAATTTTCTAATGATTTAATAAACTCCTGTTTAGCGACGTAAGTATCATAGGCAAACCATTCTTCAGAAGCATCTGACGCCTCGGGTTTGGAAGGTTTCACTTGCTTATCTCTCCAGTTCTTTGCAAGCTCTCTTGCTTTCTGAAATATGATATTTTGTTGTAACACTGGAATTGATAAGATAGTAGGACAAGTCAAATAAAATGCCTGAAACTTATCTTAAAATTAAAGATGACAAGATAGTATCCAAATATATAAAAAAACGTGTGTGTACACGCGTTAGAAGTTATACTTCTTTGGTATAACAAGATAAAAATCTTTAAAAAAATTGTATTCTACGTTTGTAGAAAAACGACATTAACAATAGAAAAAACTAAAAGTTTGACTATAGCTAACTTCAGGGTGTCGGTTTTTAGGAACGGTGTGCACGCGCATCGTGAAAATTGCTCTCATCATTTTTCACTAACGCGCCAAAAGAAGTATAACTTCAAAAATATTACACTGTCTCCTAAAGCTGATGCTCCTGATCTATTTAATCACACAATTAAAAAAAAATTGAATGAGCATTTAGACTAAAAGTATTAAGATAATTAAATCACGTCACCTCTTTACGTTTTCTGAATATCAGCTCACGATACTCATGAGCTTTTTGTTTCTCCTTTTCAATCTCAGTAATAGTGCGTCTATACCTGTTTCACAATAAATTATTTTTTAAAAAGGAACTAACTGACACTTCAGCAGCGTCCATCGGTGTGATGGATATTATACAATTTTTTGGTATGTTTATTTTTTGCATACACAAATTCTCTAAAACCCGAGGCCCTGACACGATTTCCAGCGTAAAAATTTTGTTACAGGATAATGTATAGTAATTGGTAATTAAAACTCACTTGTGGTAAAGCAATTTATGGGCCAAATAGTGAATAGGATTCTTTGGCTGTGATTTTGCAACATCATGTAATGCGTCGGGCAAAATGTGACCAAAATTGTTCCATAGGTAATTAACAGTTTCTGTATCAAGTTTCTCTGCAGACATCCGAGTAAATTAGTCTAGCCAACAGTTTTATAAATGTTTATGTGAAATAATCATAAAACTAATGTCACCTTTTTTATCAACCGCATTAGATTGCGGCAGTGTTTCAAAGTCAAACGGGTCTTTTACTTCCATTTTACACTCCTTGTTAGGTCGGTCTGAGTGACCACAGTCTTTTGTAACTTTAACTCTAACATCGTTCTCTAACTTGTAGAGACTACTACATGGCGCAACTTGGTATAGATTTTCACCATTTTTTATCGTGTAACGGCCATAAGAGTCGTAAAAATAAAGATCGTTTTCATTAGTTTGTAGCTAAAATTATCAAATATTTAATTGCATTCGTAATTATAAAAATTAAATTGTTTTTTATTACGAAATATACATCCTTACGTCAACAAACTCCCCTTTACAGTCAACATGAAACATGTTCAGCCCGTAATCATAGAAGTAAACTTTATGTCCATAGTCGTCTACGTAATATGTACCCACTTGGTCACTATAGAATTTTCGGTCCGGGCCTACAATGATAGTAAACAACAATGTATTTTGGGAGAGCATGTGATTTGATATTTCAAACACGGACCTTTTACGCTGAAGAATGTGAAAAGCGATTTGGCAGCATTGAGCCTCAATTTGTGAAGTCGCTCCAAGCGCTGCCGCACAGACAGCTCTAAATTCTCTGAAGATTCATATGTTTTCTCTGGATTCTCTAAAATCCTGTATTTATTATCAACATTTAAAAGGTAAAAAGTAAAAAGTTTGGATATTAGACTACAAATACTTATTTTAAGTTTTTTCGTACTCTATGTAGGTAATTTCAGGAGCTGTCAAATTATCTCTTTCTGCATTTAACTTTTTTATTGTGTCGTAGATAATATTAAATTCTTTAACTTTTTCCCGCCAGTAGGCCACTTCCTCTTTTAGCCGCTCTGTTGGAACATGCTTAGAGTCCTCTATTTTGTCCTTTATAATTGTTATACTCCGTTGAACCTTAAAAGATTTACTAATATATTCCTGGTGTTAAAAATGAGTTAAGTTTATTTTAGTAATAATATTCCTAGAATAATTAAATTTACACCGACGTACCGTAAGTCGTAACGGTCGGGCCGTTTCAATTGTTCTATTGCCTGCAGCGGGTTGTTTATCGGTAAAATTTATAATGCTTATTAGTTAGATGGTACATTATTTTAAATTCGTAATACTCACACAGAGCATAGCAGTGTTGGCCTAGTGGTATAAGTGTACCATTGCCTGAGATCGTGGGAGGAAGTTTAAACCCCGACTGTGTACCAAAGAACTTGTCTGTCTGAATCTGAATTGTCAAAGAATCGTGAGGAAACTGATATGCCTTAGACACAAAAAGTCGACAGGGTGCCTATATGCCTTATGTGCCTGAGCACAGAAGGCTGATAACGTACTTCCTTATTAAAAACAGAAATCTGAGGCCCAGACATAAAAATTAATAATAAAGTTACCTCGGCGATTTCCACCGATGACCGTATATCTTGCCTAAATATAGTCATGTGTTCTTTATTCTTGTCATAAAGTTGATCAAGAAGACTGGTAAGGCTGGCATTGCATTCTTCTTGAATATTGCATAGGTTTGAGCTGACACGTTTGTTAATTTCTTCAAGGCTGACTCGAATTCGTTCAATCTATTACAAGTAAAGATTTATATCCATAAGTGTTAATTATCTCGTGGATTTTCATAATTTGATCGTTAACAGGTTTAACTACTATATATACCTTAACGTATACAATACATTGTGTGTGTAACTAGCGAGTACCTAAGCTTTACATTACGCGCCTATTGTAAATACAAGCAATTTTAATTTATACCAGTGACTTTGCCAGGCAACGTGAAAATGACTAGAAAGGTAAGATTCAGAAACGACTTCCGTATTAGATTTGACACACGGGAGTCATACTTAGTTGTCTTGACTGTGAATCGTATACTTAGATGCTCTGTTGTCAATACAGATTATAAATCAAGAATAACATAATATTGTTCAGAAGTAGGTGGTTAAGGACTCGTTAGCTTAACACCGTTTTGTAACTAAATAATAGAGTCGACCCACGACATGCCGTAATTTGTAGGAGTATAACTTTTTAAATTAACAACATCTTTAAAATTTTGAACACCAACATCGACAAGTGCAATTGATCGGTCAAGCCGGTAAGAATAGTCTAATAGGTACTGGGTATTGTAGATTTTGTAAGGGTACGATAATAATTAAAAAGTAAATACACGTAAACTAAGTAATAAAGTAAACTATTCTAAATCACAGTACTAACGTTTCTTGCCAGTGCTAATGCAATATATTCATATGTAAAGGCAAAAATGCTATTTTTATTTTTTAGCGAGAGTGAGAAGTGCTCCTTGACAAATTTTTCAACTCTTTCTTGCGTATCGAAGGATTGGAGCTGTTCTTTTAAATGTAATAATTTATCCATAGCAATATTATACATGCGTTCTATTTCTTCATATGTTTGTTTTTCTATAGCTGATTCGATTGGTAGAAAGTTTCTACCGAAATCGATTTGCTTCACTTGGTGTAAGTGAATTGTAAGTTCCATTATATGCAAAAGCTTTTCTTTGTCAATATTATAACAGAGTTTATCTGCTACTCTGATAGACTCGTCCATAACATCGATCCAATGGAAAGAATAACTATTAACAATTTTTTTCAAATCTCCGTAATATGTATGGTAAGACCCATCTTTAAATTCAGTACTGAAAATAAGTTTTATATAATGCTTTAGTTTTGGTACTATGTCGTCATGTAATATAAGATAAACGCTTTCGAGAGTCCATCTTCTTATTTTTTGTAAATAATCCTTGTAAAAATTCATTACTCCAAAAGCCTATATTGATCCCACAACTGACTGAAAAATTCAAAAAGTCAATTTACATTGTAGTCTTTGATAGGATATGACTCACCAAAATTTATATAAACTCTTTGGAGACGATTTAAGAATTAAAATAGGTACTCTATGCTACCTTTGGCGAATGCTACACGCTCGATATTTATCGTGATATTTATCTTGTATTTTTTTAGTATACTACACACTCGATACGAATCGCGTCAGTACGACGGTAAATTTCATTGAGTACACTCGTACGTTTCGTATTATAATAATGAGTAACAATATTAAGAAAGCTTGCGTTGCTATTATATTAGCGATAGCATTGAAAAAACGTATAAAGCGAAAGAAATGGGCGAAACATTGGTTTCAAGATAGAGAAAAATATACACATCTGAATTTATTAAATCAAATTCGGGAATACCAAGAAATGGACGACTATCAATCGGCTTTTCATTTTTATTCAAAAATTTCAGCATATGAAATACCCAAGACTTTGGATTGTAGATATACATTTTCCGCTGCAGCACCCGATCGCTTCGAATCTGTTATTTTTTTAAATTCTTTTCTATAGTTCGATTTTAATGAATTGATCTATGCAATCACGTCTTTAGCTGTCGCGCCTGGTTTAATTTTATTAAAAATTTCAAGCAGCTGCTCATACGCATTCGCCCTTTTCACTTTATTAATTATGTTTGCATTTGAGCTGTCCCATATCTCAGGTAGTGTTTCTAATACAAGTATAAATTCTTTCAAGTGTTTTTGGTCGTTTGTTTGAAGTGCGGCGGGCGCCGACTCAATATGCGCGTCCTCTTCCATCGCTGGCAGAATTAATTGTGACGCGATAAATATCGACCAGAGACTAGACGCTCGATATTTATCGACGATAATTAATACGGATCGTGGATTTTTAGATTTCTAGAAATCCAGCGATCCGTATCACGTATCGTGATACGCCTGTACTACACATCGTGATTCTGGATCACGATCCAAATATCACGATAAATATCGAGCGTGTAGCATTCGCCTTTAACAAGATTTTCGGGCTGGCTCTCGGGAAGTATACGAAAGTATTACATGACGAGAATATAGACCAAACAAAAAAAAGTGTCTATTACCAGTAAAATACCAGCTGTTAAAATATCATTATGTACTTGAGAAATGTAGTATTGTGTGTGTGTGCAGTAACATGGACAGTATATAGCATCAATTTTAACTTTAAAACATCGAAGGATCAAACAAAGATAATACATCACCATAAAATATATTGAATTTTTTTCTCTAAGACAGAGGGGGAAATGGATAAAATGGGAAGAATATAGGTGTCTCATATATACAAGTAGCGGCACGAAACTCTAGCGCTGACCGTTATTGCGCAGAAGTAAAAAATAAGGTACCTGAGGGGGGCTAGCGGAATGAAGAGCGGGCGCGCGTAGCGTCGATTGGCTCTCCAGAGTCCAGTCGCATTCCGTCCCCCGCACCGATACGACGCCCCCGCATATCCCGTGTACAGTCGCGTCATTAATATTATTGTTACTGTTGTTAGTTACGTTTTGTTGTTTTTTGTTACGTTTGAATTTGTTAGTGTTTTGTTGTTTGTTATTTGTTTTTAAGCTTGTTTGTGACTTTAAAGTATTCACTTTAAAGTCACAAACACATAGGCATATTCATGCCTTTTTTCGGCGTCGGGACGTGACGACCCCATCGTCCACTGGTGAAATAACCTGTGACAGAGGTTATTTCATCAGCGCAATCAGTCAACCCCTTCCTAGTGGGAGTGCCATGCTGGCCCATTCCCCCCCCCCATGAAATATTAAGGTGCAGAAAAAAGAGAATCTACCCCAGGGGGGTACCACACGCGCTCGCGGTGGAGAATCCCCCTCTGGGCGTCCAACACCGGGACATTCAGCACCCGGTGGTGGACGCACAGGCTGCCCTTCGTATTCTGGGGGGGGGGGCTTCTGCGCTCAACATTAAAAACAGTTATCGTTCTCGGGGCAAACGGAGCAACTCAACAAAGGTACCCCCGTCCACGCTCGCCGTGGACTTCACAAATGTTAGGGGGCTCAATTGTAATATCAACGCAGTCCACTACCATTAGAGACTGCGAAGCCGGCCTTGCTCTTTCAGTTTGACAGACTTTGACATCACGCCTCGCGCTTATTCACAGACACTACACAAGCACAAAAGTTTGCAGACTATTTTATGGACGAAGGATGTGTCTCCTGGCAGGCACGAATTTGATAAATCACATAATTAATTAATGACATTAATTACTCACTTTTGTGATAACCGCGTTAACGTCAAAGCGAGGAATACCCATAGATTCTTTTAAGGCAGTGTATGCCGAATGCCTAGCCTGTTTGTTTTTGTATGCATTGTTTTTAACGTTCCACAAACATTCGTGAACCACATATTCAGACACAAATTTGATAGTTTTATCTTCCGACCATTTAGCCATCTTTAAAATCAAAAACGCGTTTCACCGCCCATATGCACTCTCCTAAAGATTTTACTAAATTACGTGTTTACAGTTTACACACAACGAGGGAAGAACTCGGGGGGTGCGCGGGTGCGGGAGGGGTATCACTTGAAACAAAAATAAAAAGCGATTCTATTAATTTGATTCAACTCGAAAGTCAAGTAGAACCGTACTAAAGCAAGTAGCGTTTACGTGTTTCAACTTAAGTAGGTACTATCCTAAAGCACTCTCCTAAACACTAAGATAATGTAAATCGGCCATTACACAAAATACATTTTGTTAGAGACCTGAGACCGAATTGTGGGAAACTTTTGTATCTCGGTTTTTTCAACTCAAAAAATTCCTTGTTATAAAAAGGAACCATACCAATTATTATTTGGACTTTGTCACTAGTAAAAGTCTGTTCCATCGCACGGTGAAATCAACACAATTTGGTAAATACGCAGGACCGCTGTTCCCGGTTGCCACAAAAATAAATGCAATAAGTACAAGTATTGTAATTATTTTTGTGGATCCCAAACAAAATTAAGTGTAAATTGATTTTATAGTAACAATGAATTTTATATTAAATATATGGCCATTTTAGTATATAGGGTCTAAACTGAAGTGGGACTCCCGAACTTGGGAGTGAAAGGCAAGCGAGGGATATTTTAGTTTTACACAAATTTAGTCAAGGATAGCTTCTTGTATTAAAAAAATAACAAATGTAAAAGTATTACAATAATTAATAATATAGATTAATTGACTATATTGATCAGTAAACTCTGTTGGCAGTAGTGCCAACTTGGGAGTTTCCCCCCCAAATTTAGGGGGAATAAAGCACCTCGAGGGAGTTTAAAGATTTTTTGACGTGATAACGTCTTTAAAATCATTTTAGTCGGGTGACATGTTCAGAAACTTGTGTCACACCAAAACCTCACGAGCGCGACAAAACCTCACGAGCGCGATTGCAGGTATAACGAGAGAGAGACGGACCGATCTCCCGTCTCATCTCGAGCGCTGCCAGTCATTCCGTGAATGTATGAAAAAAAATGTATATCATAGTCGAATAAGTAAACTTGTCATTTTACACCCGAAATTTATCATCAAAAGTGTGAATAAAACGATAGATGTAATTTAAAATTTGAAAAAATTGTTATCTTCATTAATTCCTTACTTACCAAAAACTTATATCACCAATAAGACGTTATCACGTAAACATCTCGATCGTAAACCTACTTTACAAACAACCAATTTTTTTTTTTTCAAGAAAAATGCGTTTCTATATTTTTTACTGAGCCTCGATCCCAAGCAACAACCTAAACATACAAAATAATATTTAAAAAAAATGGTGCGTGTACTTATGTACGCGCGTAAGAAGTTATACTTCTTTGGCTTTTTTTATTTTTTTTAAATATTAAATATTTACTATTTAGCGTTAATAATTTTACAATATTTAATATTTAGTATATTATTCAATTATTAATTAATATTAATAATAATTATTATTTTATTATATTATTAATTCAATTTAATAACTAGGTTTCATAATATTTAACTAAGTAACAATAGGTCTTTGTGAAAAAGCATTGCTTTTTCTCATTTTCTTTGAAAAAATAATTAAAACTCCTTTATTTGTTTAAACTACAAATGTCATTATGGTCATTCAAAATTCTTGGCATAGCTGCTAACGTCACGCATATTCTATTTCTTTTTACTTGTAGATTGTCGTATTCCCATCTCGATCGCGCACGCTCGGCACCCATACTGATAATTTTATGTCACGGTGCGCGCGCATCGTAAAATTTCACTCTCATAAATTTTTCATAACGCGCCTAAAGAAGTATAACTTCAAAAACGAAAACACTCCAAGATAGAAATAGCAGCTTTTTCATACTACTATATGCTTTTAATGCATATTTAAATAACTTAGGGTGTTTTAATCGATATTTGTTGTTAGTTCTAGCGAAAAATTCTGTAGGAGTTGGCAACATTGTCTGTTGTAGTCTTTGACATTAGTGTATTATCTTTGATATCAACTTTCAAACTAAAAAAAATTATCGATAATATTCAATATTGATTACTAAATAATATTTTTTATCTGATTAGAATATCAGAAATTTGAGACACAATAACTATGGATTAATATTACAAGTACGTTGTTATTCTAATCAAATACGTCTTACTAGAAATTATCATCCACAGGCATTAAACTAGAAAAAAGTTTTTGTATTTTTCCGGATACGAAATATAAGTCCAGGTAATTCTTACTTATTTTTCATACATGTGTTTGTTATAATTATAGTTTAACTATATTGTTTATTACATAACAATGTTTCGTTATAAGTATTTAAATCTAATAAACATGTTGTATAACCAATGCAGACAACGTGCCTGTTTAAAGGTTTCTAGTTTACATTCATGATTCAAAGTTACTTTATTTTTGTAGTCAGATTCTGGAAATGAGCCCATCTATAAATTTGTATGTGGTAATCATTATTTAATTTGACATTGTTCCTTTTATATGTAATAGTAAATGATACATTCAGAAATTTTTGATGTCTGTTAACAGGTTCTTTGTTAATCATGATGCAGTGAGGTCATTCATTTGTTTTAATTCTCCATTTTGGTAAGTTTTATAATGGCGAGATATTTTGAAAACACAACTGTTTTCAACTTTAGTTGGGATCAAGTTGCCCTAGGATATTGGAGGAGATATCCTAATCCACAAAGGTATTTTAATATTTATGGTTTCAAACTGTAATATGTTTAATGATTAATCAAAATAATGGTTACTATGAATATATGTATTTTTCAGCTCACATGTTCTATCTGAAGATACTTGGAGTAGATATGTTAAGGATGGATGTCTGTACACAAAAAGATTGTTAACCAAAACTAATAGAGTGCCAAAATGGGGAGAAAGGTAAGATAGATAATTTGTGATAATTTTTTTTTGTTATAGTAATTATTGGATTGAGTAACTCATTCAAATTCTTACATGTAAGTTTATTGTATCATAAGGCATGTAATGTTATTCTAATTTTTACACGCTTTATATTAGCTTCACCCGTATGTATGTATGTAACAGATTCCTTCGGACTCAATTTTGACCCACATTAAACAGACAGATTTATTTCAAACTTTGTACACTTATAAAGAATCAGCAACAATATAATAATTTCATAGGTTTATCTCGAAAAAACCATGAAATTTTTTTTAAGTCCACAAAGCAATACAATTAAATTGCGACAACACGTATTGCTGCTAGGACTAAAAAGTGGAAAATAAATATAGTTTAAAAAACTAAAAAACACACTTTTAGCGCGCTCTGTGCCATATTTTTCGTCTATCGAGCAACCCACGCCTTTTCTCAATAATTCTAGTATTTTTTGTTCATTACCATTTTCAGCCTAAATTAGGAATTATTTTTCACTTTTTAGTTTGATGTGCTTTAAAAGAGTGTTTTTTAGTTTTTTTTAACTATATTTATTTTATACTAAGTGATAAGTTGGCATTACAAATATAAAGTAACAAATTCATACCATCAATATTTCATTTTAAGTAAACTGTCCTTAAAGTTGAGAGTAGTTAGTAATAAGACAAAGTTCAATCTGCATATAACACTAACTTCAGTTAACACTTTTTTATTCTAGAAGTTTATTATTTGAAATATGGACTTGTTAAAAAAAAACTGTAAATTTACATCATTAATATTTCAGCTTTATATTTGATTTTTCACTATTTGCAAGGTGACTAATAAAAATATTTACTTTTCAGATTTTTTAATGCAAAATCTGTGAAAATTATTGAGGAGAGTATTGTAGATCCCAAAAAGAAAGTTCTCATCACATACACCAGAAATCTAGGCTATACCAAAGTTATGGTCAGTATAATATGTAATACAAAACTCTAAGGTGACCTTACATGTTAATTTTTTATTACTTTAAAATTAAATTGGATACCGACACTATATGTTCTTTCTCTAGAGTGTGGTTGAAAGGGTGGAATACAGGCCATCAGGTGCTTCTCAAACAGTGGCACTTAGGTCTGCATGGGTTGACTCACAAGTATTTGGGTTCTCTCGTGCTATACGAGCATTTGGAGTTGACCGTTTCCGCAAGAATGCGTCACACATGGTAAGTTGTTGATAGAATTTTATTCGGCAAAATGTTATGCTGAATATTTATTAGCTTCTTTTGTTAGTGAGAAACCGGTTCAAAATCATGTTTCGTAAAGTAAAATCAGTCTAATTGCACTCATTTAATTATAGTTTTATCTCTTTCTATCAAATTGTATTTACACTGCTGGATACTGTGTATGATCAAAACTACCTCAATACCTGAGGATAAATTATATCAATGGTATTACATTATGACAATAGTGCAGTTAACTGATTGAATTGCAGCTTGACACCTTCGTTAAAACGGTACAATAAAGCTGATGTATTGTGTATAAATAAGGCGGTAGAATTTTTATAGCAAAAATAAAACACCCTTAGTTTAGAAAAAGAAGGTAGGGAAGAGCTTATCAATTTATGTATTCAATAAAACATGCAGGTCGATATGCATGCTTCAGGTATTAATAAGTAAGGTTTTAAGGTCCAAGTCAGTATCTCTTAGTTGTATCTATTAGTGAGAATATTATTTTTGTTTTTCCAGGTGAATGGTTTCAACTATGTACTTAGCAATATGTTTCCGCGTCAAGTACCACAACACACAGTGACCCATACACTTAAAGAAATGCGTGAAGCAGCTGCAGCAGCAACTGACCGAGCTAAGGCAAATGTCTTGTCCTCTGTTAACAGAACATAACAGGATTAGTGCCGTGAGGCTATATTGGAGTACAAATGACTTGATAGAAATGAATTTGAAGTTATGATTTACTTAGTGTTATAAATCTACATGTCATACAATTAGAATATACTAAAATATTGAATATAACATTGAAAAAAATATTTAAAACTTAACTATGTATATCATACTAATGCAGCCTAATCTTATCTATTTAAAGAAACGGTAATATTCTCAAAATAAAACATACATTGCTCATATGTTTAATTCACAGAAAAATTATTACATAAGTAGATAATTAAAGTGAATGCATGTGAAGATTTTTAGAAAACCATAAAGTTTATTATTTTTTACTAGCTTAGGTGCCATCTGGAGGATTAGCCTCACATAAACATTAAAGTAGGCACTCTTATGTTTCTCTAAAAAATGGGCCTTTGGTTTTTTAACAATATATTTTAGTATAAATTTGTAAAGTGAAGAAAGATAATATTATATAGTTATGGATTTAACAATGTTTAATACATCTGTCAATCAAGATATTATGACAATTTATCCTAAATCCTATCATATAAAAGATTATGATTAGTAATAGTTGTAGTTGCCTTATCATTCTATTTGTGTAAATATGTGTAAAAATGGAGTTTATTATTTAGCATAGGAGTAACAAAATGCTTGAAAATCGATGCTTTTATTGAAAGATAATAATTGATACTAAGTATTTGTTTTCTTATAAATTGATTTTTTCCTAATGGTTGGATCCTAATGGTTCCATTTGTTTGTAAATACATAGCCGAAATTCTCACTGCCTCAAGCAATTGATATTTGTAAGTGTTGAATATATTTTAACAACATTCCATCAGATAAGTAGTAAACAAATTTTTGAAGGAAATTTGTAAGTGTTATGTTTAAAAAAACCAGGTCTAATTTATTTTAATTTTGAATTATATTCAATGCATTTAAATTGTTTATATTTGTCATTAATTTAAGGCATGATATCATGTTCACAAACAAATTTTATATTTAATACAAAAGCATTGAATATTAATAAATAATAAGCAAGCATTTTCCTATTCTGTAGTAGTTATATAAATATCAAAAACCAAACTACTGCATCCTTAGTGGTAACTGGTAATTTTTTAAATTACTTGTAAAAATGAAATCAACAAAATATTATAATCAAATATATGAGCTAAAAGTCACAATTGTATTCTTATTTATTTTGTCATTGCCACTCTTTATGCTAATAATTACTATTAATGCAAAAGCACAGATTTTAATGTGCTATGTGCATTGTTCAAGCATTTTCTGATTGATTCTAATAGGTTATTATTATAATATTATGTATTTTGGTAAATTATTGTACTATGTATTTATTTATAGGTGAATAGCAACATGAACAACACATGCCATGGACATTTTTACACTGACACAGTTGGGATTTATGACTTTTGTTTTTTTTAATATTAATTATGCTTACAGGATTACTTACCATGTTGCAACCATAATTATAAATATCAAAACAAAAGATTTGAATACATCTTTACTACAACTAACCAGAAATACAATTATTTTTTTACTTGATTTTTATTGCAGCTCGCAACCTAGCACTTCTACTTCTAGGATTTCGTAAGACTTCTTGTTCAGTTGGGATATCAACATGCTTATTCAATTGTTTCCAAGGGGTATCCAAAAAATGATTGATTGTGTCTTGATCTTGTACTAACAAAGGGTTTAGGTATCTCAAAGGAATAGGGTTGGCTGTTTCATTTACAATATTGCCTGCTATATGACGTTTGACAATTGTATCTTCAAGAGAATGAAAACATATTGTAATTAATCTACCATTGAGTTTTAAATAGTATTTAGCTAAGACCATGCCATAATTCAATTCATTCAGTTCATTGTTTACAAATATTCGAAGAGCTTGAAAAACTTTTGTGGCATTTGATTGTGGACGCTGAAGCTTATCTAAACGATATTCATTAGGGCAACAAGAATCAACTACATCTACTAGCTCTTGAGTGGTATCAATGTTTTTTATCATATATCTTGCTTGAATAATTGTTTGTGCAATTTTGGCTGCGTTTTTTTCTTCACCATAAACCTTAAAAATTTTGTATAGTTCATTTTCATTAGCAGTGGCTAACACTTCTCGTGCTGTGATTTGATTAGGATCTCTACCAGCATCCATTCTCATATCTAAAAGGCCATTTTTACTTATGGAAAATCCTCTTTCTCCATTATCTAATTGCATAGATGAACAACCAAAATCAAAAAGTATTCCATCTACTGTTGACTGTTTAATTCCTTTTTGTTCTAACAAACTTGGTAATTCACTGAATCTCCCTAAAAGGGGTGTCACTCTATTTGGGAACTTTTCAGCTAACTTAACAGCCTTTTCATAAGCATTTGGATCTCTGTCTAATGTAATTAATTTACAATTAGATGATTTCAGAATTTTTTTTGAATGCCCACCAGCCCCAAATGTCATGTCAATAAAAATTTCATTATTACCAGGTTGAAGGTAATTTAGAACTTCATCTAGCATAACAGGAGTGTGGTCTTTAAATTTCTTGACTTCTGTTGAGAATCGACGATTGTGGATACCCCACTGTTGAAATATAAGTTTGAAAATCATTTTAAATCCTTTTTAAAGATCTTATGAAAGAAACTTTTATTTTCCTCTTTTAAATAATCTAACACTTCATTAGAAAGAATAATATTGCACTCTTCAGTATTTAGACCTGTTGCAGAACTATGTCTTATTCTCTTGTATTTCTTTTTGTAGTAGTTGTCAGCTAATTTATTCAATGAATTGTACTGCTGATTGCAAAACTCTGAGTTAAGATCCTGTGAATTGGACAATTCAAAGGCTCTCTTAACTGTATCCCGAATCAATTTACCAAGGTCCCTAAACAATAAAGAAATAATGTAATCTTAACTAAGTAGTACCAGTTAGTTAGGGAAATACAAGATTTCAATATGTATAGTAATGTTTAAAAATGACAACACAAAACTTTAATTTCAAAATAGGTACTGATGGAGTAGTCTATTTTCAGTAGGGATAATGTTGTCAAAAACAATAGTTGTGTACCAAATAATCGAAAAATATTTCACATTGATTGCTCTAAACACAGAAATAAATAAAAAACAAATTAAATTATGCTTATCAAAATATGTCTTAATATTTTTTAAGACATAAATTTTTTACTCCATCGTATTAGAATGTCTCTTTTCCACTCTCTATAAAAAAGAGAACAGATCATATAACAGTTATATATAAAATATTCACTCTATTGTTTTATAATAAGATCTCTGAAAATAATACTAACCTATCACCTTTATTGCTGTCCACTGGCCACTTGGCTATTAACCTCGTAAATCTTTTATACTGCGTTGTCATTGCTATACGCCTAGCATCTTTTCCGTTTTATAAATAAATAATTAGTCTTACAGAAATAAAGTTTTCTTTTCTATATTATATTTATTTTTTAATTTATGTAATACAATCAGTAATGATAGTAGTATATATATAAAAGTAGCCTATTTTCTAAGTTGGTAATTGGTATATACTAACTTGACAGTTGACCAGTTATATGGGAACTGTCAACTGACATCTGTAGTCTGTTGTCATTCATGTGTCAACATTTAAAATGTCTATTTCTTTTAAAATTGTATTCATTTATAATTCTAATTACCTAGGAATATGACAATATACATGAAGGAGAGAATAGTGACTACTAGACTACTAGTAACAAGGCCAGCCCTGTGATTCTGTAACTCACTTCACGACTCACACAGCGGTTTTCGCATCGGCGGTCTCTCTCAAATCAGTCGTTAAGCAGTCATTTTATGATTTGGCATTCTGATAAACAATAAAGTACAAGCTCCCACCTTTTCAAAATGCCAAATCATAAAATAACTGCTTAACGACTGATTTGAGAGAGACCGCCGATGCGAAAACCGCTGTGTGAGTCGTGAAGTGAGTTACAGAATCACAGGGCTGCACCTAAATAATGGCGCAGGTACGCGTAGGATTACGCCGTACGCTCCATGCGTAAGGAAGGTAGAAAGTAAGAGGCGGGTAACTGAAAATGAACAATGGGAATATTGTCGTCTTACGACAGGAAGGACGGAGGAGATAGAGACAGGGTTCGATTGTTGACAGAACAAAAAACGACAACCTAGACAATGTCTCGAAACCACGACCTGCATTGTAAAATAAACAGAACCTGCAGATAAATTGTTGAAGATAGTGGCGGCAATGCTGACGTCATAAATTAGCGGGGCATCAGCATATGCCCCCTTCAGGTGGTATCTAGGGTTGGGGTTGATATCAATGCGTTGGAATTTGATGATACTGATTATGCAGGAGTCTCGGGGACCCTTGATTGGAACACCTCCAAGTGATTTTAGCTTTAGGATAAGCGTCAAAGTATTTTAAAATTTTTTTTTTAACTTTTGTCAATTGTATTGAAATTATAAACAATCGCCATTATCTAACTACTTTTCTATTGGTTATAACTTATAAGAGATGTGACATTCTCGATTTCTATTGGTTATAAGTGATGTGTCATTGTCGTTTTCTATTGGTTATAAGTGATGTGACATTTTCGGTAAATTAATTGGATCGATTATTTTCTCATTTGTTAATTTTATAGTTGAACCTAATTTAAGCATTACTTGTCAAATGTACATACATTACATTAACTTCATGTTTTAATTAATGTATGGTTCCGAAAATTAATAAATTATTCAAATAGTACCCAAAACCGAATCAGAGCACCCCCCTATCCACGTGGTCTTGTCTGCCTTACCCCTAGAGTGTATATAAATAATCGGAGGCGCGGAGGAAGAGCAGCCCCCACCCGCTGTAACAAAGCACAGGCATTATGGAAGGAGGCTTGAATAAAATGCCTTTGCTTTGGTACGCAAGGGTGGAGGGGCTGCATTTCCCGTAGCGCCGGAGCTGTCCACAAAAACAAATATTATTTAGATTGGTTAGGTTAGAGTTAGTATATGAATATTTGGTCGCCGAAGGCGACCAGGACGCCGAGAAGCCGAGGCTTGAATAAACAATTACTATTTAGATCGGAGCTGTCCACAAAAACAAATATTATTTAGATTGGTTAGGTTAGAGTTAGTATATGAATATTTGGTCGCCGAGAAGCCGAGGCTTGAATAAACGATTACTAAGGCCCGTAAGTGGGTTTCCCTAGGTAAAAAAAAAATAAATTTTTTTTTGGTTTCCTAAGCGCAAAATTTGTGGGGGGTGATTACTACACCCCTCCCCCTCCCCCGCACCCCAAATTTAGGTACTTCTCTTTCACATCGTTACCGGTGTCTATTTTCGCGCCGTGGTTGGGATCCTGTGGCGGCGAGTCTTTATCTGTTGCAGGAGGTCCAGAGCGCGCTAAAGCTTCACCGCAGCGTCTTAAACGATGTCGCCACGTACGCCGTGTCATCGGCATAGAGGGCAAGGTTTAATGGGTCGCGTTCTCGACGCAGACTTTTCCGTCGCGACGAAAAACTTGCGATCGGTGAGAAAGGCGCGGAGCACGGTGACTACGGCGGGGCAGTGGAGATTCGAAGAGCTTCAGCGCGATTTCAGCCGTCGTGCCAGGGGTAACAGTTTTAAATGTCACCCCACTTTTTTGAAGATACTAATTATGTAGGAGTCTAGGGGGACCTTCATTGGAACACCTCCAAGTGAGTTTTGCTGCGGAAACGCGTCTTAAACATTTCAAAAACAAGAAACGGTTTTTAAAGGAAATTTTGCACTGAAAAACCGTAAACCCGTGCCAGGCACGGTTAAAGGCCTTCGCCTTCCTTATTGTTGAGGGCCAAGGCTGCAGTTAAGAGCAGCGCATCGTCAGATGCAGCGTGGTGGTGTGCTCGCCACGGAAACCAAACTGTTCGGGCCTCGGCTACAGGTATGATTGGATTCTCTGCAACAACAGCCTCTCGAACAGTTTCGACTCGTAGATTCGGATATATCGGGAAGGACTCCCGGGCTACGATAATAAGATCACCTTGCCCTTTTTCCAGGTCTTTTTCCTCGCGCTTGCTCACTTTGTTCTTAACTACTGGGCTGTAAGTAACATTAAAAACAGAAGTTAAAAAGTAAAAAAACATAATTAATGCCAACTAACTTTTAGAGGACACCTTAGAAAGAAACATATATTTTTTGTATTTGTGATATAAACTCAAGGTATTATAATATATTATAATTTATATGTCGCAGCCAACTAGCTTAATCAGCCGTTCAATTAAGTGTCTAGCCGTTTAATTAAACCGCCTGAAAGATGTTCAGCCGTATCGTTTGTTACAACAATTAATAAACTAGCTGGCTAATGCTTAGGCCATTCGTACGATAGTCATTATTTAGCAGAAATAAAAAAGATGAACATATGACATAAAAAATATTTATTTTAAAATTAAATTCATTAAGTCAAATTCAGGGTTGGATTTAGATTTACGTCGCCCGAATTTGATGATACTGATTATGTAGGTGTCTCAGGGGACCTTGATTAGCAGTCATTTCAATCACGATGGCCATCTTGTCGTAGATGTAGCGAGCAACTAAATAAAAAGAGAGTGTGGATGGCTACCATGGTTCGTAAATAGTGTTGCTAAATATGTTTAAAAAACTACATATTTTTTAAATAAATATCATTTTTTGTTTCGCTTTCCTGCGGTTACGGATCAGGTCTTGACTTGTACGGTAGTAAAGAATTGTTTGCTTGTGTGTTTATTATGTCTAAAAAAATTATATTAAGTAGTGGTGAACAAAAAAGGACTAGTGAGTCAATTTTTTGTTCACCACTACTTACTTTTATTCACAATGTATTCATTTCGTAATTTTACCTACCTAGCGGGCTAAACTAATAAAAACTAACGGCTTTATAAGTCGCGGATAACTTAAACGTCAAGGAGAATAATGTTTGGGATTAGCTTAGCTTTGTGACCGCGGTCAGGGAATTAACAACGGATTTTGAGATTCATTTAATTGTATTGCACCACAATTAGTAGATACCTAATGAAAAGTTCGTATTCTATTGTAAACACTCATCACTAGTTTTCATGCTTATTCTTACGATACTTTTTCTTATACCTATATAATGGGGCCGAAAAGGCAGGAGGCTCACCTGATGTTAACCGATACCGCCGCCCATGGACACATTGCCAGAAGGCTCGCCAGTGCGTTGCCGACCTTTTAAGAATTGGTACGCTCTTTTCTTGAAGTGTCATAAGTCGAATTGTATCGTTGAAGATGCAGAGAGATCCGACACCTCTATGCTATGAAGGTCCTCGGCGATTCGAATCGCTCTTCGTTGAATATGGTCTATTGGAAGGAGCTGGTACCAGAGAGCTGACCACGCCCAGAGGTGAAACAGTACTCCGCGTGGAGTAGTAAGAGTGACGCGAAACTAAACGTCATTCGATATCTCAACGCTCATTATTTCGCTTGCTAAGAAGAGTGTGTTTGATGAAAGGTGTACCGACAAAGGGACAACCCTTTGTGTTTTTTTAGTGGAAAATGTGTAAATTTCTGTCTGGGTTATATTGGAAAAGATTTAGTCGACCCCAGTACGAGACTCCATGTAAGAGAGTTTCGACTTTAGGCTCCGGGCATCTTATTCACCGCACAAAACTCGAGTACAATAAGGTGAATCTATTGCATCGATGCAACGCTGGTTTTCTGTGAGACTGTGGGCCATTTGGTTGAACCCAAAGGGGGGACAAGGTGAGGGTTGACGAATTGCGCTGGTGACGTCACGAAGGTCGTCACGTTCCGACACCGACAAACTGATCTCAATTCCTTTATACAATTACGGAAATACTAAACTGACGTGGCTTTTACGTGATTCTAATATTTACTCGAGAGTTATTGTTTGTTGCTATAATTTATTTATTGTTTTACTCAGTTACTAAGTAGAGTTTCACACTTTCTTATTACTACTATCTGGGATACGGAGCACATACATACAAGTCATTTTAGATTCCTTTCCGCTTCTGCCTTAGTTCTGTTTGTATCCGGAACGAATTTTACAATAAGGTAACTAATATATTTCGCGGCCGTGGCTATATTTTAATTCATATTTATAAAGGAGCAACAAATCCGTCAAATCCATGGTGTATATATGGCTTGATCATATTAAATTCTTTGTTATGTGTCACTTTTAGAGCCATTCTACGCACATACGATATTGTAAACAAAAACAGAGGGAATAAGTAATGCCCTCTGGATCGCAACGCTACATGCCTTGTTACAATAGCATGCGTTATTGCAATTCGCATGTCTTTAGTTTTGTGTCTAGACAACGCGCTTTAAAAGGAAATAGATTACGGAAATGCAATTAGTGACTTATTCTTTGAACTTTAAATTTAATAATATTTTTGCTGATTTTAATATTATTAAGCTATTCTTATGCGTTGTAATAAGCTTTATTATCTTATGTCTTAGTATCGTCTCTGTTACTTAGGAGATCCGCGATATCTGTTAACGCTTGGCAGGTAAAAATAGTTAATTAATTCTATACGTACCTATATTAAATAAAAAAGTGCGTGCGTGCAGTGTAGGTACACATGTCAGAAGTGAAACTTCTTTGGCAAGCTAATTTTGAACTCTTGTTCATATTTATACAAATCTGAAACTTTAGATTTCCGAGACTTAGATGGAGGGAAAAAGGAAGATATGTTAGGAATTTAATGAATTTAATTGTCATTAAAATATTAAAACTCG
The DNA here is from genome assembly GCA_963693345.1 of Pieris melete. Classification (NCBI taxonomy): domain Eukaryota; kingdom Metazoa; phylum Arthropoda; class Insecta; order Lepidoptera; family Pieridae; genus Pieris; species Pieris melete. Next base: position 1,099,613 of record CAVNZK010000036.1, on the reverse strand, counting down.
AAAATTAACACAAATAATAAAACATTTTTTTAAATTTATATTTGGTACTAATAACACGTGGCATTTTAATTTACAATTCGTCATTAGAAATTTTAATAAATTATTTGTATAAAATTTAAAATACTAATATTTCTATAATACTTTTCCAAAGTAAAAAGGGTTTTACATAGCTATAGCTTCAGGAATTTAATTGGGAAGTAACACAAGTAACCCTCCCTAATGTTAACATATCCAGTTGCTTCCAAATTAATGACAGGTGTGAATAAAAAAACATTCCCTATGCACTTTCAAAGGGCATTGTTCGCAAGAATCAACGTTTTCTTTCCCGATCACTCTTTTCAAGAATTTATTATACTTTTATTTTTCTTACCTTATCGCTTAATTTATTTCCATTGCAGAAATTTAGATAACATATCGGAGCATGTCACAACGAAAAAAGCAATGGATCGAGAAGTTGGGGAAATGTTGCCATTGGCAAGATAACGCTAAGGTTCACAAAGTGTGAGCCTTTTGTCTGAATTAAGGTACGTTTAAGGCGACTGTTTCTATATGTAAAATACCTTTCCTAGTGGTTAGAAGTTAAGTTATTCAAATATTATTTTAGCTATATTGGATTGGATTCTTAGACAAATTTCAAATTATTACGTTTACTTCTATTTTGTATGAAGAATCCATGCTCTACAATTAAGTGCAATTAGAATCTTATTGTAGTCGAGATATTTTGAGTCTGATGAATTAGGACGATTTTTTCTATGTTTCCCCTCTTCAGGGCAGTTATACTAAATTCATCAACGTGAAATCATAGCAAACATTGCATTGTCAAAATGTGTGTCTTAACAAGCAATATAACGTTGATAATGATGACGAGCATTCTATAAAACATCGGTAATTGTACCATAGAAAAAACCTTTAAAGAAAATAATATATAAATAAATGTATAATATGATTTTTTCAATCAACATCAGGTATGAGTTATAGTGAAAATGTCTATGAAAACAGCACCTTATCCCTAGGGCGAGTGGCGCGCGCATTCCGCCGCCATTTCTGCCTGCAGTCCGTAACTGTGCGTCGGTCTCGCGCCATGCTTCCGACAACATAACAAAAATTACATAATTTGAACCCCTATATTCGTTTAATTTGAGAAATACCAGTGATTAGTGACTTGAGTGAAGTGTTTCGTTCGTTTTGCGCGGTATATGACGACAGTCGATGGAAAACGTAAGTATAATCTATCTATACCTATCCCGTAGCGTAGTGTATCGTATACCGTAGTCCTGTTTCACAGTGCTACGCTCTCTGTCATTCTAAAAATTTAAAATGACGTTCCTATTTGGTAAGCTTTCATTGACGCCGTGTCAGGGACATGCGTTTTATTGATTTTGTCTTTAATTGCTCTGCTATTACTTAATTAGTTTGGCGTAGAATGTTATTTTATATAGTAATAGATAGCCGCCATTATTTACAGATTCTATATTGAAAACTTGTAATATGGATACACGGCAATACCCTTGTGTGACCCTATTCTACCCTCTTATAACATTTCTATTAAATACGTAACGATCGATTTTTTTTAAATATTGTGTAATCCGGAAAATGATCGTTTAACCTTTAAAGTATAAATATCTTTGTTTCGCAGAATTTGTATCCGTGCATATAAATAAATAGAATATTAAGTTAAGCTGCCTATTTGGAAAATGGCATTTTGACCAGTTCATAATGTAGTTCTTTAATCAATAGATTTACGATTTTAAATACTCGCAACATATTATATCGAATTAATATTTCAGATCTATATAGTATTGCAGTAAGAACAAGAATTTAGACAAACCTTGTTCTGCTACATATTTTGTGTAAATTGTAATAGAATTTGGTTTATAATTGAATAGTTAGAAATATTAATATAGTTTCAATAATATTATCTTAATTTTACATGTAAATAAAACAAAGGATATTTTAGTAACAAGATATATTCCATTACAAGGTTACATATAAGCTTAAATTACGTAATTTTTTTGTATTCGATTATTCATCGATAAACTTGGTTAATTATACTAAGGATATATTCAAACTTTACTAGCTATTAGGCGTAGTAATTACAAAAAATTACTAAACCATGTTTACAGCATGTATGTTAAGCAGTGTGCATTAATTTATTTAAAAAAGTAGCTAATCACAGAATATGTGTCTGACACAGTCATGTGGAATGTTGAGTACAAGATATGCCGGTTTCCTTCATCGTACAGACAAAAGCCAGCTATAGCCTACAAATTAGCCGGGGTTAATGCTCTCGACTTCAGAGTTGAGAATTAAAGTTTAGACACTGATAGAGTCTGGCTATTGAAAGAAGATAACGAAGAGCGCGGCAAATTAAAAAAAAATAGTATGGTATCCCTAAAAGTTTGCTATATTTTGTGGATTCAACTTACTTGATACTTGATTTTATTTTATTATTTTTTAGATTGATAGTAACGTACATTGATAGTAAAGAAGTAGATATTTCTATGAAATTGAATACTATACGTATTTAGTCTTTTACTATTGATACTTAAAATGAGCCACCATTGCATGGAAAACTAAAACTATATTTAATATAAAACACAACTTTATTCGGAATAATCAAATCCTGCGAAAGAAACTAAATATTCTATCAAATAAAACAAAGTTTAGGCTATTATACCTGTTAAACATTGCCATCCGAAAGTTTTCAAATAATTCTATATATATTAAAGTAAAATAATAATAAACTTCTTTCATTAACCAGACTCTAATGTTAAAACAATACTTTACTACTCTGGTGTTGCCACCGTCGTGTAAACTATTTGACGTAGCCAAAGTGCGTCAAACGGTTCATCACAGCGTTAAAACAATTTGACTGAAAGAAACGAATGATAAGAGAACCTTATGAATCCTTATAAATTGTGTTTAACATACAATATTAATGGTAAAATACTTATAGTTTTCTAAAGAAATGCTATTTATTGCACCGTATAGCTTAGCATACTTGTGAAGCGCTTGCAATTGAAACAATTCCGCAATTCCTTATAGGAATGGGCGGGCGGTTAGGTTAAATGCTACAATTGAACATTCCTCCTAAAATTTCTCGCTGAAATACATTTTACGTTATTGGAGCCTTTAAAACAAATTAAATATGATTAGGTCAACTTCGTTTTAGTTGTATCCTTTTCATGAATAAAAATTAGTATACATATAAGCTGGGTAAAATAATTATAAAATATAACTTTGTAATATATGTAAATGAATTTATTATATACATATATTTTTTCCATTAGTAAGTTTCTTTTAGTTTGCCCTATTAGTGTGAAATATAATCTTCTTTAATTTATTTCTATAGATCTGTTTTTCTTTACATATAATGAAATGAACTCTTTAATATTAAATTGTTCAGGCGTAATTTGGTTCTGTAAAGTTTAGAACGCAGTATTTTACAGTCTATGAATTGCAGTCTGCACTATAGGAATTTGCGCAATTTTCTTCTTTGACATTAAATGCTTTTCGAAGGTTTTATCTAAAGCGTTATTTATATTACCGTTTAATTTATTTTATTTGAAATTAAAATATTTTATTACATTATTAATATTATCCGATGTGTCGATTGCTTTACAGAACTGTTCCGCTGACCAGTATTGCTGTCCATCACTTTAATCGTTGTTATGTAAATGGTTTTTCATTAGGAAATTTTATGTAAAATTAAAGTTGAGTTAATTTTCGAAAATTGGAATTTTACTATTTAAACATATTTCCTTTGAATCCCACTCATCACTTTCCAGATTCCACCCAACCGCTGCTGGATCACATATTTGTTTCTAGCCCTAGCCTTGTGCATCTACGAAGTCCACCGTCCACCAAAAGTGAAACCACAAATTCTAATGCTACGTAATTTTACGGCGTACATACAGAAAGTTTATCTGCTGATGCTACTGGGTTGGATTGGAACTTGGTGTATAATTAGAGAGATGTTCCCATGAAAGTTATCCTTTTTAATTCATAGCTAAAGCAGCTGTATTACGTTCATGCCCCCACCGGGGCCGGTAAAAGTAAAACATTTACCTTCTCCGTGGTTAACTGATGACATCAAATTAATCATAGAAACTAAAAATCATGCTAAAGCCAAGTTGAGGTTGTGTGTTTTTTCTCCAATGAGAAATACAAAAAAGTTCGGTATCGATGTAATACTTTGTGCCGTGATGCTCAGCGACTTCAAATACATAAGTCAGTAGAAAGTGGCGACCCTTCCGATTTATGGAAATTCCTTAAATCGCTTGAAATCGGAAAACAACAACAGACACTTCCTACTACTTGGAAGTTGGAACTTGACCTCCTGAATCAACATTTTACCCGATATCCCACTTTTGATCAAAACAATAAAACTCAAACCCTTGCATCTCTTAACATTTGTCCTTCACGAATATTCCTTCTATTTCGTTCCAGTCGATTACTGAAAACGAAGTAGGGAGGAGCATCATAATGTTTAAAGAACTTTATTTCTCATTACAAATTTTTTTTTTTTATTTACATGAGAAATTTAATATTAAGTATATATACGAACGAGATACACGTCGCCATCAGCTAGCCCAATTCTAGTCTAATGGGCCCATTCTGATGTGTGTCTTTAATGCCCTTTTGAACTGATCAAACACGCTAATGTTACGAAGCTTAGACGGCAACCGATTAAACAATTGCACACCCTCATACCTAATAGATCTCTTTAAATAATTTGTGCGCGGCTTTGGCAAGATAAGCAAACTCGCTCGACGAGTATTGCGTGTAGTGGTGTATTTGATTTTATTAAATGATAAGTTACTATGTAGAGAGTTATTTAAAATTTTTTTAATAAGGATACAGGTGCTATAAACATATAGTTGTTTAATCGTCATAATTTTAGTTTCTTGGTAGATTTTATTAGTAGGTGTTAAAAAATTGTATCTGAATATTGCTTTTATTAATTTATTTTGTAGTGTTTGTATTGTAGAAATTTTGTTTTTGCATGCTGTACCCCATATTTCAATTAGGTATATGAAATGTGGCTTGACTAAACAATTATAGATCAAATGACGTACAGATTGCGGAATGCATTTAGATATTGACCAAAATCTGCCTATAAGTGATTTTAGTTTGGTAATTATGTGTGATATATGAAAGTTCCATTTTAAATTTGTATCCATTCTAAGACCCAGATATTTCTCCCATTTTTTGTTATTGATTTCAACGTCTTGAACTTTAAGCGGTTGAAAGATAGGAATGAGTTTATTTGTTGCCTTGAATATTACATAAGATGTTTTTGAAATATTAATGGTTAGAAGATTTTGTTGAAACCAAGAAGATAGAACATTTAGGTCTGATTGAGCTTGAGCAACCATAGTCTGGATATTTGAACCAAAGTAAAATAAGCAGGTGTCATCAGCGTAGAGAGTGATTCGGCCGTGTAAACCGAGTTCGTGAATGTTGTTAATATATATTAAAAATAACAATGGACCTAATATAGATCCTTGTGGGACGCCGCATGTTATTGGTATTTCTGAACTTTGAGCATTACCTATTTTTACTATCTGGGTTCTGTTTGATAGATATGATTTGAATAATTTTAGTGCACGATCTTTTATTCCTATGCATTCTAATTTTTTAAGCAATAAGTTGTGGCTTACGGTGTCAAACGCTTTTTTCAGATCAATAAAGACACCCAGCACCATTTTCTTAGAGTCAATATTTTGTTTTATGTCGCTAACGAGATCGGCTGTGGCTGATAAAGTGCTGCTTTTTGATCTAAAACCATATTGGCGTTTAAAAATGAAATTGTTAGTTTGCAAGTAAGTGTCAAGTCAAGTCATCATGTCTGTCTCTTCTAAAACTATAGATAAGATTGCATTAGTCTGGACATAATCCTTCCTACATAAATTTTCAACACCTTCGTTTCCTCTTGTATCTTTCCTAATATCTGGGAAAATGTTATTCCTTTTCCTAAAATCACAAACCCAGTATCCTTTTCTGATTTTCGTCCTATTTTCATCCTACCTTTCCCTTACGAAATATAATATGTTCTAGAACGTATTATTTATCAGCAATTATGTATGTTCCTCAACAAACACACTCTTGTTAATCCGGTTTTCGCCCTGGGTACAGTACGGCTACAGCGGTCACTAAAATTATAGAAGACATTAGGTATGGCATGGATAGTAAAAATATTACAATACTTTCCCTTTAGTTCGGTAGACATTGATGTTTTTCTTGCCTTGCTCCGTTTTATAAATATGTATCAGTGGTTAAACTGGTTGAAATGTCCTATCGCCAGTACGGATCAAATCGAAAGCTTTTCTCATATTTCTGCTGGCCTACCACAGGGTGGTTCCGTTCTCCTCGCCTCTTCTCTATTTATAAATTCTAATCTCAACTTTCTTCCAACTCTCATCTGTATGCTGATGACCTTCAAATTTACAATCAGTCAACTTTCGATGAATTGCCCTCTGCTGTACACGGCAAACTTTGATTTGGACAAAGTTGTTGAATGGAGTAAATAATATAAATATATAATAAATAGGTCCATTATCATTGGAAGTGCATCGTATATCATGAGAATAAACTGATCAACTTTACCCTAAATAACTATAGATAATACCGTCATTCCATTATGCTCCACTGTTAGGAACCTACTGGGCATCACTTTCTGGCGGTAGTTTTGATTTCCGTTCCCTTGACAATCTAATTCTTGAAACTTAACTTAATAAAACTGATTTGCTATCACTCCTCCTTTACTGTGCAAAGTATCCTGCTATGGAATTCCTGCTGCTTGTATCAGATGAGCTCAGTGTTTAAATTTAAAAATCTTTAAAAAAATCGTTTTGATCATTTTTCTTCTGCCTCGTAATTAGCTACTACTTATATTATATTAATTGTGACTCAACTCACCCTTGGATTAGCTTTTAAATTTTTTTATACATATTATTGTTTATTTATTTTTTGTTTTTATTTAGATGTTACTTTATTTTAGTTATAGGTAGTGTTATATGTTATGTTCTTTATTGTTAATTATTTAAGCACTTCTTGTACTTTACCTTCTATATGTGTTTCTTTTTTTATTTTTCCATAATAGGGTTGCCTGGAAGAAATCGCTTGTTAGTGCTAAGGCCTTCCGTTGCGTAATAACTTATGTACCACGCTCTTTAAAATGTATGTTTTTGTATAAGGAAGAACGTTTATTTAATATTAAGAACTTTTATTTACAATAAATAAATAAAATGATGAAAATTTGTACGAGAACGACAAGCTTAAAAACATATACCCAAACGCTGTTAAATTCTCGCTAAATGTTGGTTAATAGTTTATTTTAAAAACTTTGCCTACACAATATTTAAAGCACGTTTACCTTAAATTCCATTTCCCGAATATAACGGGTTTATAATAGTTTGTAAACAAGTCTGGATTACATTCCACAGTGGAATGCGAAGCAGCGAGTTCCAATCGCCCCGATGCTTCAGTTTGTGAACTCCGCTGGAAAATTGCTGAAATAAAACCAGCTTAACTATATTGTTTTTCTAATCCAAGCGCATGTTTATGGAACCAATCACTAAATAATATATAATAATAATTTGGTACCCTGCTTCTTTAGCAAACTCTAAAAATCATGTAAACCGAATTTTAAAATTAAATATATGTGATACGCATAATTTATATTACTATTTGCATTATTCAGTAGCCATTCCGGGAATTTCAACCCGTGTCAAACCCTATTGTTAATGACGATGGCTATAAATAAATACATTTACGGTTAGTGGTAATTTGCTACTTCTCTTCGGTGTTTGGAATGTATTACTTTGACATTTTGTGTTATCAACACACAATATTTGATTTGTAATATTACGGTTTTATGATTCCAAGCTCTTTCTTAGAGTTTCTTGACTGGCACCAATATAATTGGCTTTGGTTTAGTCGAGTACTTCATAATCTTAATTTATATTACGCGTCACGATGTTTGTCCACTATGGACTCCTATAGTACTTATCCGATTTTAATCAAATTTGCACACCGTGTGCAGTTTGATCAAACTTAAAAGATATAACATCTCAATTTAAACCAGCAATATTATTTTATTGCAAATTTTTTGTTTATTATTTGCAATCACAATTCTTACAGATGGCGCTGTGTTGAAAGTACCAACGTTTCACAATTTAATGGCATAACCACCATAAAAGCATGGTGGTCCCCATGACTGTCGTTCTCCTACCGTTTCCCTTTAATAGTTTACTACTATGTCACATAGTAAAAACCTTAGTCACAGCAACGCTTGGCCGGGTCTGCTAGTTAGTTTAGTATATTTTTTATAGAATTTTTGGGGAAAGGGATACTCTTCTTTAATTAAATCCCAGAGGCTCTTTTATCACTGCCTTTCAATAAATTTAAGAAATGTGTTAAAGAAAAGCTGTGTAAAAAGGCTTACTATAAAGTCAACGATTATCTAGTTGATAAAATGGCCTGGGACTAGTGCTAGACAGGCTACTTCTAATTAATTTGCGATATTTGTTTTAAATAAGTGTTGTTTGATGATTTGCTGTTTTAAAAGAGTACCGAGAGTTTTTTACGCCGGCTTTTTCTCTCGGCCTACACCCTCTGTCTTCTTTGCCGATGAGTAGGGATGCCTTCAAATTTAATGACGTGGAATAAGTGATACATGTATCTTATGTTCCAAAATAAACATATTTTATTTTTTTATTTTATTTTATATAACTTAACGTGGTTTGTGATTGCAAGCCACCATTGGTGAGAAGTACTCGTAACTTTAAGTATTGTTAAACGTAAAATATTCTTAAATCAAATAACATAAAAAGTATGAAGTCGAACGCCTCGGATATTTTATCGTTCCAATCTTGAAAAAAATGTAGATAGTTGTCTAAATTGTAAGCAAGCTCTTCAACGTTTTCACAATTTCAATATTGTATTTTTCACTAAGTTTTTTGATACGAAGCCAAAGAGGTTGCCTAAGGTGTGACTAGGGCCTACTTCCGACGAAGGCACGTTTCTACGGGGTAAAGTAGACACTTCATAGGACTTTGTACTCTCATCATCGCCGAGTACGAGGTTTTTTTAAAGGATCACTATTAGGTTTCTGCTTATATTCCACAGTATTTTAAACTACATTCAGGTATTACATGAAAATGATAGATGACATTTGGCTCTAACTGGTCATATCAGAATGATAAAACATCTTTTTTATCATCATTTAATTTGAAATAACATGCTTAGCGGTATTTTATCATTGCTACTAGATCAACATAACTGGCAGTTATGTATTTTTGTATAAGCTTTATAATATTTGTCAGAGATTTTATGATCTATCTTTGGAACACAACCTATAAAAGTAAATTTAACTTGTTAAACATTATATAAATATAAACTAAGTGCGATTATATACAATCACTTTAGTTTGTAGTTTAATTAAAACGGCGAGGGTGCAGTATCTGGAAAATGCAAAATCTTTCTAAATATGTCACAGGGAGCTCTTAAAGTTCCCTCCAAGTTTGAGAGGTATTTCAAAAAAATATAAAAGAAATTTCTACGTTTGATGTTATAATTTTTGTTTGAATAGAGTCTGATTTTATAATAAAGCCCTTTTTACAACGTTGTCCTTAATAATATATTTAATTTGGCGAAATCGAATATGAAGCGCCTTTAATGATTTCTCTATCTGAAATATTTTTAGAAAAATACACAGGCGAAGGGTTATAGTATCAGTGTGTTCTTTTAATAAAATCGAGATATAGTATTAGAATATTACCTTATAATACGATGTTCTAGTATGTAAGATGTTGAGCAGCTATGAGATTACATTACGTATGCAAGAGCGTTGTTTAGCCGATTTGCAGTGAATAATGGTGTGACGTGCCGCATCGCTAGATTAATGGTAGCTGTGTAAGTCCGTCATTCTATTACTATACTGAATTTATCAGTTTGACTAGTTAAGTTATGATAAAGCTTCAGTATAAAAAGTATTTATAACGTCCATAAACAACAACTTATAGAAGTCTAGAAAATCCGATCAATGAGTAATTGTTTGTTTCTCCAAGGTTCTTTCCGTAAGAAATGTTTTCTTATTTTTTAACTAAAAATGTCTGACGTTTTACAGTTAATAGGTGGGTTGTTAATGTGTACTCGGGTAGGTACAGTCACCAAATTATCAAATATTCCAAGGCTCAAGTTGGCATTGTAGAAACTAGACACCGATTTAAGATAATAGTAGAGTATATACTCAACTTATCAAAATTTATTTGAATCTCGAACATGCAGATTAATTAAAAACTTGTCAAATCTGGCGCGAGAGAGTTGGCGCGAACGACTACTTGAAAAATGGACAAAAAGCATGAATCGGCGGGAGGTTGCCAAGTTGTGGAGCTTTGGAGAAACTACCTTCGTTAGTCTAAGTGATTAACTATGAATGAGCTCCGCAAGTGCAGCCTATTTCTGCATACCTTGCGTTAGCCAAATAATGACTTCTTTTTAGGTTAAATTCCGTGTAAAAATGAGAGATAAAACGAGTCTTTAGTCAATTTTAATACTTGACAGGGTACGGGATTTTCACTGAAAATTTAGAAATAATAGCTAAAATATTTGTTTCTATTTTCATACAAATTTTATGAGTCTTTTACATTTTTAGAACTTTTGTTTTTTTTTAATTAAAAGGCGTAAAAATGTAAGGTATTTGCACACATTCTAAATGAAAATAAAGTATGATAAATATACCCATTAGATGTTTTCTTAGAGTTAAATACCCAATATCTTGATTATAAATGTATTGGTTAATTAACATGGTAGGATAGTGTTTGACTTTGTTCACCACGACTGTATTTTATCATAGGTGAAATATTTTGAGTGTTTAGATTCTAGTAAAACACTACAATAAGAAGCGTTATCACGGCCTGGTTTAAAACTTTTGTTGCTTCGAGTGCCTTTTCTCTGAACGTTTACTCCTTACAAATTTTCAGATGGACTTCTTTCCATTCTTTGGATGAGTTCTACCACCAAACATTCATTGTTCACGTTCGGATATTATAACTGTTACATACAGTAGGTACTTTCAAAAATACTTATTTATCCATTTTAATAGATACTACTTATTAGTTTTGTTGGTCTGTTTATAAACCTTTTCATCAACGAAATAGTAGTTATAAACATCAAATCGGCAGAGTTTATTGATCTAAATACTCGTAACTTGTGATGAAGTCAGTTGAGTGAAGTTAATTTACTTATTTATTTAGGTAACACAATGTACACTTATGAACGTCAATAAAGAAATACATATTAAATGTTTTAAATTTTACATTTACTGCCAGTTCTCAAATCAAAGGCGTAGAATGGACGAAAAGAACTGGCAATAAACTCTCCGCCACTCTTTTTAATCGCCAAGTTTTTTGTTTTACAAAATATTTGTACTGCTGTAACCATTACACCATGTTCCACATGACATCTTTAAGTAAGAAACTATACTCATAAAAAAAAACAAAGATTTGTCCTCTATCAGCAGTAGGCTTGGTGAAATAGGAGCATGCACTTACATTCTCGTGGGACACGCAATATTCAATTCCTAATTACACTTGCATTAATTCCTCCCGATAATCGATATCTTGCTTTAACGTTCCTTTTATTAAAAGTTTAGATCGAATAACACAGCTACAAGAGATCAATAACCTTTTATATCGTCGCTTCGAAGTTGGATATTGGATAGAAGGTTTTATTTTTACTCGGTTCTAAAAGCGTGAATTTGAACTCTGTGAAGAACAGTTGAATTTCAGTGACTGTTTGTTATGGGGTACAGATACTGGATCAGAGACTAGTTTTTAAAGAAAAAAGCTGTTACCGGATTAAAGTTATGTGTTATGTATTACTAGCTGACCGGGCAAACGTCGTTTTGCCATGTATATCATTTATAATAAAAAAAATAGGAGTTGATCGTAGAGGGGTGAAAGTTAGGGGTTGTATGTATTTTTTAATGCTGTATCATAAAAAAATAGAAATTAAAAATTTTGTCTAAAAAATAAAATAAAAAATTTAGGGGTGGACTACCCCTAACATTTAGGGGGATGAAAAATAGATGTTGGCCGATTCTCATAGATACCGGATAAGCACAAAAAATTTCATCAAAATCGGTCAAGCCGTTTCGGAGGAGTATGGCAACGAAAACTGTGACACGAGAATTTTATATGTTAGATTATAAATTTACAATTATTTGACATAATTTTAAATTTATCCGACGTTTCGCGTGCTTTACAGCGTGCGTGGTCACGGTGACACCGGTAAAAGCTTTTTTCTTTAAATGTGTAAACGTTATGTTAATCAAAGACAAGACTAGTTTTTATCAACAGTTTTAAAACAATCTATTGCATGATGACATTGAATACTTTTTGTAAGAATACAGTTATTTTTCATCTATTTCAGGTAATTAAGAAATGAAACGCAAACGGGCGCACTCGTCGGGCGTCGCATGATAGCTGCCGCACACACATGTACATCGCAATCAGAAAGATGCGTTATTTCCTCTTTTGTCTCCTTTCTCTATCCCTTCACATAAACTTCGCGTTCGTTCTCGACAAACAGAATCCATATTCGCAGTTCAGAAAATGGAATGCCGCTCTTAATGGCACATTGGAGCTTGAATTTAAAACGGATCAACCCAACGGTCTACTATTGTATACTGATGACGGCGGCACATATGACTTTTTCGAATTGAAATTAGTGAATGGTGCGTTAAGGTTGCGATACAATTTGGGTGGTGGTGCGCAAATTATAACCGTTGGAAGCAATTTGAACGATGGACATTGGCATAAAGTTCAGGTTAGTTTATTGTTTGTCATTAATTTATTTTAATTTTACTGATTCGATACTGAAAATAGTAATAGTCTTCTTATTGCTTACAAAATTACGCCGTAATTAATAATGTATTAAAAAAATAGCGCTGCAAACCGTTAGGTAATGTTTGAGTCTTGCAGTAATGTTTTTATTGCGTATCAAGTTTTCAATGAACGAAGGATTTCAGTATTTTGAATTTCGAACAAATGAGTCTGATAGTATTATTTAGGTTTTTTAATAGATACTTAGCTATTTTTTTTATAGTACTTTATATTAATTTTCATACATATTAGTAATTTTACTTGAAATAAAATCTTTCTGACAGATCTATTTGTGTTTATTATTTAGCTTTTTTTTAACTCCTAGGTTGCTAGACGTGACGAACACACCTCTCTAACAGTGGATGGAAGCACGCAGAGCAAAACGTCGAGAGGCAAAGAGTTTAACTTTGGAAAATTCAATAGTAACTCCGATGTCTTCGTTGGCGGTATACCTGCTTCGTAAGTATTTGATTTATTTTTAAGGGTTTTTATCGTGAGTTTAACTATTTTTACAGGATTTTTAAAGACAGCTTTCGCTCCGAATTAAGTTCCTAAGTGAATTCTTGGTATTAATCACGTCTCTTTGTTAATAATTACACTTGACTTTATAACATATTTTTTTTAACTGACTGACTTGTTTTATGACTTAATTGGCCAATTTTACACTTAATTTTATTTTTTATTACCACAAATTATATTTAAGAGAAGAGAAGAAAGATATTAGAGTTACTCAGGGCCATGTGTAAAACCATTTCAGAATCCCTATAAAAAACCTGAATTTCACGTTTCAAAACGTGAAATTCAGGATCACTTTTCGGATTTTTTTTTACAGTAGGGTCCGAAGTAAACAAAAAGTTATGATTTGAGAAATTCTTATATCGTATAACTTAATATTATCTTCAATACACTCAATAAACAACTATAAATAGTATGTCTAACGCAAGGACTCATCAGTACCAATCTAGTGGATATTATGAAAATGATACAGGATGTAGATTTTTTCGAATTTTAATAAGAATTAGTAAAAAAAGTCAATTTTCTTATAAAAACGCGAAATAAATTATAACTCTGCAGGGGTTGAGCTTAGAGACCTACCGTAGAACAATGTTTTGCAGCTGATGACCTCATCTATCCCCTAGTTGCGTTTGATCTACGACTTTTTGACCAACCTTTATATGATCATATCCTACTCGATCAGTTAATATAGTTTTAATTAGTTTTTGGTTCATTTTGTAATTTAATTATATAAAAGACACTCTATGTTACAAAGAAATCAGTCAATTTACAATCATGCTAAAGATCGGTTAGAATATTCTTAAACTGAGTGAACCTGATACGTCGAGCGTGGTATGTAGACGATATTATCGATTAGGTCATTAGTAATCGTCTGCACCGTTAGATCTCCTTTATATAGTTTGTAAGACTTCGCAAAGGAATCCTATCCGGTACTGCCAATCTTTCCACTATGGCTATAGAAAGTATACGAAATTAGTTTAATAACAATATTATTCAAGTACAAAACGCTTTAACAGACATTTTTTAAGGTTAGGTATATGTAGGTTACGCCATCACACACTCTTCTTTATCGTAGAAGCCTACGCTTTTTCCTGTTCCCGGATGTAGCGGGTAGCTTTAAAAGCTAATCCCTTAATATAGTGATCAAATAATAATCCAGGTGAGAATGTGCATAATATAACCCTGTAAATTATAATCAATAAAAACTATTTGTGTTACATAAAATACTTTTTGGATGGTAAAATTACTATTGTCTTTGATTAACATAACCTTTACACATTTAAAGGAAAAACTTATTTCGGTAAAAAGTTTTTTATTTAAATGGTAAAATTACTGTTTTCAATTTTAATGTTGTTTTTTCTTGTTGCCTTCTCTTTACCTACATAAAAATAGGCTAGAACAAAGCAGGCAAGGCAAGTCAAGAAAACAGTCCTTCTAATAAAAAAAATTGTTGTACTATTCAATGCCCCAACGAAAGTGTAAAAAGTAGTTTGGAAGGCTCGATTTCAAGAAAACAATAATTATTACGGTTGGATCAGCATTTTGGATCTGCTAACTTTTCCCATCAAAATAACATTATTAATATCAATGCATAATCCTTGATAGTGTTCGCATATTGTGTGGTTTGCTTATCAATTTAAAGTAAGGTAAGTTTTCATTTAAGCTGAAAATAAAATAACTTATAGGCATATGAATATAATATTAAAGTGATTGTGAGATATCAATAGGTGAGCTATCCCAATTCAAGCTAAGTTGTAGAAAAAAAATCTAAAAGATATTAAATAAATACCTGTTTTCTTTGAATGAGCAATGCAACTATATGAAACTGTATTTTGAAATCCACGTATTTTTCCTAAACATACAACTTGAATGAAAACAATTTTTGGTGAAAAAGAAAATGTCAGTAATTTAACATAGTGAAGAGAGAGTATGTAATATTCGTTCATATATGGTTCACACACATGAATGGTGACGCTTTACTAGATTTATTATGATTTTAGTAATAAAAATATAACTAATTAATATAGCATAACTTTACATCCGCTTACATTATGAGCTACGTGAAATAGTAGCAGTGGACCCGTTTTGAATACGCCTGCGATTCTTTTTGCTAGATAGACTTTGATACAGTAATATCATACGAAGGCGGTGTAATACATATTTTACTTTTCATTTTTTTTTCTGCTTAAGTTCTCTAACTCACTTCGAATCCGATTTACTCAAGCTAAGACAATATACTGAGCTAACTACAGCGTCCCTGGGGGGAGGGGGGGTAATACACCCCGCTGTCCCGGAATATCAATGACAACGTGCTTGGCATCACCAAACATATCGTTCGAACTGTCGTTATACTCGACAATTGGTAAAACTTTTGATACTTTGTTAGTTAGTAAATGAAAAAAAATTAAATGTATTTTTAGAATCTCAAAATTGTATAACTAGTGTTGTATAACATGGTGTATAATGTACCAATAGAATTAAAAGACTGGTGAGTCAAGTATTCATCGGTCGATAGTTTGGCGCGGTCAATAATCTCAGGGATCCAATCTAGTTTGAAATACATTTCAAAACTATTTATTTATTTATTTAGTTATAAGCCCACAACATCACACACAGTCCTAAGTCCACCAACTATTTCACGAAATCCCACATCTAAAGTGTGTGACAATTAATGCAAGCATAAGTTTCTCAGTAAAAAAATCAAATAGAAATTTAAAAAAAAACACAACTAAAACACACACGACAATGCAAGCACACAACTACTTTTTTGGTTGTTTAAAACATGTGCTTCATTTATTATTATTTGACTATTTGGATTTCACTGATTCTTCCTCCCTTTGGATTCTATGAAATTCTTTTCACGTGGCCAATATTCATACCAAAAGCATATCGTAGCTTTGAGTAGCAAACAGCCAGTTTTCAGTTTTAAGAATGTAATTATTTATGAATGATCGAAAAATTTATACCAGGTTAAGACTCTTCTGCTTTTCTGACAGAAGGGACGTTTGATTGTTATTCGTAAACAGCATCTCTAGCTCAATCACAAACATGCGACATGATCACTCGTTTCGTTTGACAAATCACACACAAGCAAAGCGCGCCGTCATTTAGTTTTACATTCTGTATGCAATAATACATGTGGATAAATTTAAAATGATGATTTATTTATATTATTGTTAATGCTAAATGTTTATTGGATTATTAACATTTCTACAGCTAGTTAAAATAATATATATAATTACATAATAGCCAAAAACGGAATATATTTTTTTTTGTCAGAAATTAAAGGCTGATCACTAACGTTCCTTTTAGGAAATAAAATATCATGACCTATATACAGAAATATTAGGTCAAAGGCAAAGGTAGTAGTAGCACCGCTATTTTAGGTTCATTTATTATTATTAACATTATAGTACATTTAAAATAAAATTTACCGAATATAAAATTAATTTAACAAATCAACTATTTCAATGCAACGTAAATAAAGATCTCTTCCAGGCAATTTAAATAATAATTATTATGTGTATAAAATACAGTCACCCAAACATAAATATGCGTTATATTTAATGAAATAAACTCAAGTTTAATATTTGAAGAGACAAGTTGTACTTACTACTTACAAAAAGTTTCTGAGACAATTTGAGAAATTTATATATCGTAACGACCTCAACATATGTTCGACCCACATTCAGTATACGGGCAATAATCTTGGCTTAGGGAAAAAGTTCTATCAACTATTTATAAAGATAGAATTATAGAAATAATTGTTAAAAATAAAATAATAAATCATCACAGTTGGATAATGTTAATGATATTGCATACTAATTAAAAATTCATTACGATGGAATATAAAAATCTTGCTACTTAATACCTTAACCTTAATACTGCGAGCGACTCTCGATCCTTACTAGATGCCGTTACGGGTGACGCTCTCTCGATCTCCAAGCAATGAAAAAATCGAACTCTTTTATGTGAAGGCTCACGTTAGCGCACCGGGACGAGAGGGCGGATACCATCGGGAAGGCAGGGACGCGAATAGGGTAAGACGCGTATCCGCTTTTAAATTGTAACGACTGACCAGATTCAAGACGTTAGACACCTGGACCTAGTGCTATGTGGGGAGCGAAACGGCCTCACAAAAAGACGAAGCACCACGCACCTCACATGGCACAGATTCTGATTCTGATGGCCACGGGGCTTTTGGACACACAGATTCAAACTGAAGACAAGCCCGCGTGAGACTGTAACGATAGAACCGACCAAGGACGAACAGACGACCGACTGTGGCTTATTTATTATCGAATGTCCGACTGAACCAGGTGCGACCTGGAGCTCGAGACTGGCATATCCGACATGTTGCTTCACCACGGATTGAATCTGGAAAAATTCTGCCCTAAAATTGTAAAATATGTCGGATAGATAAAGCACAAGAGGTAACGTGGGTCCCGCTGCGGGCTCTAACTTGCACATAAATATCTAAAGGATAATTCCGGATTAGATGCCACCCGGTTTCAGCGGAAGACAGAAATAGAGCAAGTAAAGTCTCTTTTTTGGAAGCTAGACTCCCATGCTGTCTAGCTTCTCGGCCACAGATCTGATCTGATCCGCTGATCGCGTGCCTGTTAGGCTACTATGTAAGGATCCTATAAATAAAAAAAACACTAAAATCCTGCATAAAACTTGTTTACCAACGGATAATTATTGTTTTAAGATAATTACGCCAACACTTATTTGGCGTAACCTAAAAAAACGGGAAATAAACAATAAAGCTAACTTTGCCTTGAGCTTGAGTCTCTAATGAAGCCTGCTGCTGCAGAGAAACCTATATAATGCTTTGCGGTTCTACTTCTACTGATAACTAAGTAAATATAAAATAAGTATGATTTATTAGAGTCGGTAAATAAAAGCCAAATTATCTTGGAAATACTTGATATAGACAAAATGTTATTATTTAATAGATGTTTTACTATTTACATCTCTAAGAAGTGCTAACGTCAACTAGTGGTTTGGTTATCGGTAATTCGGTGTGTGATAATTTAATCCGCGTTTGTCATGTTATTTAGCTTTTTTAAATAAGTCAATAATTTATTAAATATTTTAAAACTAATTTTTTGGGATCTTGCACATTCTGACTAACGAAAGTGTTATGCAGTCACATTTATCAGCGAATTATATTATCGCTGCATTCCACTCAACCTACAGCAGTGAGGAGCACTATTGTCTTCGGCTATCAGCACTAGGTCCCTGATATTAAGATTGGCAGCATTCTCTCTGTTTGTATCTCTCCCCCCACTCTTCTATTATTTTACTCCTTATGTAAGAAATGGGGAATTTGTCATATAAAGGAGCGCTTTTAAGCTTTGTCGCCGCTAACAATGCCAATTCGTCTGCTCGCTCATTTCCTGCCATACCTACGTGTGCCTTTATCCAATAAAGACATATGGATTTCTAGTTTTGTGAAAGTGCCCTTATATTTTTTCTGACTTCTATCACTAAAGGATTAGTAGCGATTATGATTTGGTTTTTGCTTCTACAGCCGCCCTCAGGTCTGTATATATGTTCAATACTTCTTCTTTATTGCTACAAAGTATGGTTCTTGTCGCTTACGCCAGCGCTAGAAGTTCTGCTTGATACATCACCGCCACTACTTCCATTCAAAATGTTCACAACATTGTCTTTCACGTCATTGTAAAAACTTACAATGACGTAACAACTAGAAACTTCTTTCAAAGAAATAAATTATCACAAAACACTTAAAAAGCAGACGGAAATTCGTATGCATAGGGGTTAAATTAATAGCAAATAGTCACCCCTATCATCGAACGGGAAAACGTGGAATTAAAAATAATCCTGTATAGGTAGACAGTAACAAGTGCAGGTAGAAAAAGAAGAAAGCTTAATAATACGCACTGACATAGTACTTACACTATTATTTCCTGATTTTTTTACCATGCTCGTGTACTGAAGAATGCTTCAAAGAGAAGAGGAGACTCATAAACCCGACAATGCAAAACTAATAAAAACTTCGGCTTGTATAGAACACCCACGAGACAGCTGGCCAACATCACAAAGAGCTATTGTATTATTTTGCATGTGAGTTTACGAAACTATATTTTGATACACTATCATTGAGTAGATTTTGTTTCATTGTTCAATGGACAAAATTTCCTAAATTATTTCCTTCAGTAAAGACGACATGATTTTTTTTATTAGCGTTGTTTAGTAATTCCAACTGTTTTATATATCTATTCGATTATAAAATAATCTTGAGATTATTGATTACTTTTAAAATAGAGATTATTAAGCTTTGTTAAATAATTGCAACTGTTTTATATATCTATTCGATTATAAAATAATATTGAAATTATTGATAGATAGTAGATAACGAATAGGAACCTCTTAAAATAGAGATTTTTAAGCGTTGTTCAGTAATTGCATCTGTTCTATATATCTATTCGAATTTAAAATAATATTGGGATTATTGATAGATAGTAGATAACGAATAGGAACCTCTTAAAATAGAGATTATTAAGCGTAGTTAAATAATTGCAACTATTTTATATATATATATCTATTCGATTATAAAATAATATTGAGATTATTGATAGATAGTAGATAAAAAAAGTACAAGTGTGTAAAATTATTCTACGAAAGGTACAGTTATTAAGTAAGGTTTACATTAAAAGGTAGAAATTATATTTTTAAGAAAATATTTTGCTTAAAGAATTTTACTTTGGTCTCAACGACATTCATTTTTCTGCTCAAGAGAAGAAAATACATATTTTATGAGCACAAATTAAAATAAAGACATATGATACTTATTTGAATTTCGATTAAATGAAACAACTTGATGATAGGACATGAATATAATCGAATCAGTCCCGAGCCGCATTGTTTTCTCAAACTAATTTCCCACGCGCTTGCATCTGTTATTGCTATTAAAATCTCTCCATATTTCCCGACGTGTTTTAAAACTTTCATAATTCTGTTTAATTGTAAAAGCATTGTTGAATTTCACAGTTTTTGATCGTTGTACTGGAATAATAGCGAATGTTGTAAAATTTTGATGTATATTTTCTGTCTAACTTAGCTTTTGATTTTCGTACAATGTTAAATATTTGTTACAACAGTTATTTAAATAAGATATCATCTGCAAAAATATTAATAGATTGTATATATTTGAAAATATTTAGTACTAATTTCTTGTTAAATATCAAAACAAAAGCAATACCGTATTATTTGATATGAGCGCGTTTTTAGCTCAGTAATTATTTGGACTCGTTCACGGATTATATTCAACCAGAGGAGAATAAAAAAGCTTAGAGTGCAAGAAATGAGGTCATTAAAAGTTAACGTATGAAAGAAGTGTCTGGACTACAGGTCTTATTTATAAATATTATTTCATGTGGTATAAATTATTTCATACACATACGTAACCAAATTAATGTCTTTTTTAAAGTAATAACGAACATTGTACGTAGTCACAAACCATGGCCAAACTTCGTACCAACAACCTCCTGCTTGCTCATCTGATCTAAACGAGGAATTGCTTGATAAACTAAATTGTTTCCAAAGTGTCCGTTTTATATTCGGCCTAAGAAAGTACGACCACATCTCTTCCGTTCCGTAAGGGGCTAGGCTGGTTATCCATTCGTCAGAGGCGTGATGCTCACGTTCTTTATATCTTACATTCCACCCTGTTCAATCCTAAAACAACGTTATATCTAAAAACTATTTTAAATTATCTGTCCACATCGTATCAGTAACTTTTGAAGTAACTGATCTAATTCATGTCTCTTTGTTTATTATTGTCCCTTTCACTGTATATGTTTTAATTTCTTAGTTTGTCCAAGCAATTTTATGTCTTATGTAGTTTTGCATTACTGGCGCTCACCTTATCTTATTTAATTTTCTTCACACAGTGGTTGCCTGGTAGAGATCGCTCGAAAGCGATAAGGCTACCTGTTCCCTCCTTTTTATTTAATTATTTAAAATTGTACTGTATTTTTGTGTTACTTCAAGAAAGCGTAAGGAAATAAATAAATAAAATATCAATAAACGTAGAAAATAGAATGCACGGTAACTAATTTATTTGTACCAAATCAATCGTGGAATGATTTATGCACAAAGTAAAATTTTGACAACACTTCCCCAAATATGAAGGGTGAACGACGTCCTTATAACATTTATTATTTGAAAAATCAATTATACGCCTTCGCATCTGAAGACAATGGTATTCAAAGCAAAAGGTAAAACGTTGATTTTAAGAACAAAAAATGTGTCGGTTTCTTAGAAGGTTTCTGCTTGAACGTCTCTCAAGAGCTTGTTATCCAATCTAAGTGTTTTCTACTTTGAATTCTTAAAGCTTTCGTTTTAAATCGTATCTCAGACTAACACATATTATATAAAATGAATAAAGTAGCAGTACATATAATTTATATTAAATTGATTTCGTTAGTTAGTCTAGACTAATATATTTACCTGTACAGCCTTCAACTTTTATTTTGTTTAATTTAGATTCAAGAAAGTCGGCACCTCGGCAGTCTGATCCAATTTTATAGCGTTTGACGAAGTTCTAATTCCAGATGTAGGTGCATAGTATAATAAAAAAAAAATACGTGTGGCACTCGGGGTGCAATACTACACACTGCCGCGGTAAAGCTATTGCATAGATTTTTTTATAAACTTATGCAATTTAATTATTTATTTATTTTTTGCAGTATTTTCTTTTCTTTGATATCAATTCAATCTACCACTCTTCCAGACTCAGACTAACACGCCTTTCCGATCACGCTAAACGAGTATGTATGCGTTGTCCCGCTCTAACGCGTATTGGCCGCACCTTTATTACGTCATCGTGTGTTAGGTTTAATTCGTTACGGAATTTCTTGATACCGAATCAATACCAAATCAATCGCCGCGTTCAAAGCCCGCGATAAAATCTATGCAATAGCTTAATAGAGAAAAAGCGCATTGTTCAATTTATACACTTAAATACTATACAAATTAAAGTAATTGAACTTATAATATTCAATATTATATTTAAAAGTAATCTGAGATAAGAGGTCCAGTTAGCACTCCCAATGGATGACTTACCGAGTTTTGACCTAAATCACAAGGATTATTATAACCTTTAACTTTTAAGCAAGTTTTATTAGTTAAACAGTATAGAAATTAGCTTTTACCATTTTCTTTTATATTTTATGTTATACTTTGTCATTTTCAAAGTTAAAAACTTCCAAGTAAATTTTCTACATAATATATAATATATTTTCCTATACTAACTCTTGTCTATATTGTATTTTATATAAACTCTTTTGTAATGTTGACTTTGCCGTCTGATCGACGATGTTTAATTTATGTCACTTGACATAATATATGTAAGATATTTTACTTTCACTATATTATTTAACTTTAAAAAACCTAGGATATAGGCTTTAAATGTTGTTTCTTTTATATTCACAGAGAAACACAGTTCGCCTTATTTATTCCCAGTATACGCCATTGATACTATTATATATACATAAATATTTCAGCGTTTTGATTATCATTTAGGTTATTCATCGTACAATCATATTTTATCCTTTGGCATTACTGATTCCGCGGAAAACCGTTACACATTTTTTTAGTATTTCAATAAATACGTTCCGAACCTTATATTTATTTTAAAAAAATGTTATGTATACTGGTTGTAATAACGTGGATGTATTTTATAAAAAGTAATTCGTTTACATACATAGCATAGAACGATTTTGCTGTTCGATGCCACTTTTAATTTCAAACCTGTACAAACTGTTATTGGCTGTCTCATAAATAGCGGAAAACTGGAATTTTCAATTGAAAATGTTAAGCGTAGTGGAGGTAAACAGCGTGAAGCGGCTCAATGTTAGCTGTGCGCTTTAAAATCAAACCGCTTATGTAGTAGTAGTAAAATAAGTAATAGTGTTAATAAACTCCGTTTGTTATTTCAATAACTAATTATCTCAATATAGGAGCGACCTATCTCTATATTTATTAAATTCTCGTGTCACAATGTTCGTTCCCATACTCCTCCAAAATGGCTCAACCGATTCTTATGATATTTTTAATGCATATTCAGTTAGTCTAAGAATCGGCTACTATCTATATTTCAAACCCCTAAGTGATAAGAGCAAAATCGGAAAATAAAACATGACCGTGTAAATAACACTTCTCTTGTAGGTTTTCCACCAACTGGGTCGCGGATAGGGGTGTAGCTTTTTTTTTAGAAAAATTAAATGTTGTTTATGATATACATATTATATATGTATTATGTGTAATATATTATGCATGTAGTAATATATTGTTGTGGTAAAATATATGAAAAAATTATTAATAATAAATTATTTTGCAATTATCACTAGACCTTATTTTTCCGACTAAAAAATTATTACTATTTTTACTCTTACGTATAAGTATGTTTTTGTCGAAACTCGAACAGTTATATTTTAAGAATAGGGAACTATGTTAAAGCGTGCGGCAAATTATTATTTTATTTAAAAATAAAAACATATGTAATTGTAAGAAAATTAAATTAGTTTAAGAGGAGTAGCGTTGGTCATAAATATTTATAATGTGTGCTCAGACGGAGAAAAATTACCAGTGACAGTATTCAGAGGCTATTGCGATACGGAAAAAGGTTCTTTGAATTGACAACTGGGAACGTAATTAATATTTTAGGAGTATTGTCGTTTCAAGTAGTAGACATCATCTATATGGCCTTTATGAAATGGTTCTATTTCTGGAAATTGAAAAAAAAAATTGTCTACGAATGTTTATAGGCTTCGGTACATTTCGGTTATCAAACTATGGCATTCTGATAAACAATAAACTACAAGGAGGGACCTTATCAGAATGCCAAATCATAAAATGTCTGCTTCACGAATGATTTGAACGCGACCGCCGCTGCGAAAACCGCTGTGTGAGTTCGAAAAGTGAGTTACAGAATCGCAGGGCTGTACCTAAACTGTGCGTGTTGGAAATTAAAAGTATACAGAGGTTTCTTACAGGCTACAATCTTTTTATTGTATAATTTAATCAATAATTGATAGCTATGTAACGAAGTGAGCCTGAACGTAAGAAATATTATTTTATTAACTGAAAACTTTGTCTAGTAATTAATTCGCCTATTCAAAGTTCTTATTACCAATCTGGATTGGACATAACGTAAATTTAAAATGGTTAGTGTTTTATTAATCTATTGTGAGAGAACTGAAATGCTATCGTAGCCCGAAAACATATTCAAGAAGCTCCTAAGAGAGTTACCGGTTCTGTTAAATTACAGCAATAAAAATGGAATAGCGGCGTCTCAGGAATCTTAATTGAGCCACTTATAGCGATGCGATCAATGAAAATATACAAATCAAAAGGAAATAATAAAGTCTACATTTTTTTATCTATCTCCCGGCTTTGCATATGCATATTTTATTTTATTTACATATAATATTTTATACGTATCAATAGTTTCCGCGATATAGGGAATTATATTGAAAGATTTTTTTGGATCGAAGTTTTCATACAGATCACTAACTTTTTGAAAGTAAAGATTTATTTATAAACAATTCTAGTGAAAGAATTTTTCAAATCGGTCCAGTAGTTTTGGAGCCTATTCAATGCAAACTTACAATCAAATCTTTATAAGTGTAGACAATATACACAGAATAATGCTTAAAGTTTCTTATAGAACGTAATAAACTTTACTAGGACGCAAAGAAGTCTACCCTACTAGGTAGACCGTCTAGACAGGGCCGGTCAATGTATTCTAAAATTGAGGGCGACAAAGTCTTGACTTCATAGTTATTATAATAACACTAAAACCCCTTTTATTTCCAATCATGACAAAAACAAATTACAATATACAGCTTAGATTTTTATACATTTTTTCTTTGGCTTGTTACCCTATATCCTAGCTACCTTCAGTACCGTCTATCGTCTATCGGAACTCCTTCACGGGTACTCTGTCTATGGCTCTCTTTCTCCTTTCGTTTCCTGCTCCCGCTTCTATTTCTTCTATCCACCTTTTTTTTGGGCGACCTCTTCTCCATCTTCCTCTTGGTCCTTTCCATACAGTTGTCTTTAGTCAAACATATTATTATGGTATAAGTAATTATACAACGATTCCATCGACATCAGCGCTACGGAAATTGAGAGAAATACAACAAAATTACGTACAATAAGTCAATATTTAGGTCGGTATATGAAGTTTTAAAGATTTTTAGAACTATGTTACAAATGAAATAATATGTTATGTTTATGACAGGGTCGATTTTAGTCTTAGCCGGCATAATATTAAGTAGATATATTTTCACGTTTATAAAAGTCTGTTACTAAAAGGAAACAAACAATAAACAAAAAGTTTATTCAGAAACGCATTTTCTTACAACTTGAATTACTTTGTTTCAAAAAAAGATGGAGCAATGAATTATAGTGTCATTAATACAATCACCTAAATTTCCTCGACGCCACGGTCTAATCTTCGCGAACTTTTAATATAAATGGAGTAGATAATACTTGGTTGGTTTTAGTATTTATGCATCTGTAATATGTCGTACAAGATAGTAGATCCTTTTAAATGCCTCTTTATAATGAAAAAGCTTTTGTTTAGTTATGGTTTAATTAAATAGCCTTTATGCTATTCAATTAAAGAGTAGCTGTCCCTACAAACGAGCTTATTTACTTAACGCAGATTATTTATTAATCTTGTTATAAGCAACGAAACCTTATTTTAAATTATGGGAAGAAAAAAACAATAAATTTTTCACCAATTCGGCTTAGTGATTGACGGGACAGTAAAAAACCAACCGATTATGAAATCTAAAGTACATAAAACCGGACCGATCTCATCTCATCTATAAGGAAAATGTTTTTCGCCTATGCACGTGGAATGTTAGAACTTTAAACAGATATGAAACAAATTACACCATATCAGGCAGCAAGCTCTGCAAGAAAAGAGATGGACAGGCAGTGTATGTATGGAAAAAAAGAGAATTGACCGTATACTACAGTGACCATGAGAGAGACTATGGTTTCTCTAGCTAGGTACAGGTGTCGTGGTGCGTAAGACAGCCCAAACCAAAGTAATTGACTTTATGGCTATGAGTGATCGCTTATGTGTGCAGCGCTGCAAAAATAAATTCTTTAATTACAGCATCATTAACGCCCATGCTCCAACGGAAGAGGCGATGAACTAACTAAGGACCAGTGCCCGAATAGGGACATCAAAACCATCATTGGAGTTCTATAAACCAACAATCGGATTGCATAGTTTGCAAGACGTGGAAGACGTAAGCTTTGAACAATGTGCGGAGTTTGTTTACTTGGGCTTAATGGTGACTAGTGATAATAATCGCGAGAGATCAGTTGACGCATTATGATAGCAAATCGCTGCTCCTTTGGCCGTAGATATTTCCGATCGCGACTTCTCAGAAAGATTACCAAGCTTGTTCTGTACAAAACTCTGCTGCGACCAGTGCTCAATTATGGTTCCGAAACACTTTAAAGGAAAAACGAGATTGCTCTCCTTATTTTCAAACGGAAGAATTTTCGAAGAATCTTTGGCCCTGTTTGCGACGTCGTGCGACGGTGTTTGGCGTATTCGCTACAATGATGAACTTTTTATCAAGATGAACATCATTGGTGACGCCAACATTGTTCAATTAATAAAATACAACAGGCTCAAGTGGTTGGGACATGTGCACCGAATGGCGGATGACAGAACCCCGTGGTCCTTATTGAACTCACGACCCTGTGGCGAGAGAACCCGGTAGACCGAGGCTGCGTTGGTGGGATGGAGTTGTCAAGGACAAACAACAATAAGGGTTCCAATATATTGCGTACAGTATACCATCGATAGATTGCGTTGGTGAAGAGTACTTGAGAAGGCTAAGACCCCCAAGGGGCTGTATAGCCATTCATGATGATGATGATTGATGGCACTTAGGTAAAGAAGGTTAACTTGTCTATGCCCCCTGACTCAGAATGGTCGCGGAACTTGGTATTGTAAAATGATTCTTTAGCTTATCACATGCCTGCGTAAATTACTAAATAATATATCTAGATACAACTTGAAGTCCCTAATAGTCAAAAAGGGATTGTAATTGTCAAATTAATGTCCCATTTCGGAGTGACCTAAATGTCTCGCTGTGTTGTCACGTTGTTGCCTCATTATGCACAAACATTGCCCCGCAATCATTGTCTGACTACATTAAAAGATTTTGTGTCAACACTGCATATTGTTAACAAATAGGTTGAGAGTTTTTTATTCATTTTTATTCTGCCCTTGGTTTCAGTAAGCTTTGCTCGATTCACTATTAGAAGTAACTATAATAAACAGCTTGAGACTGGCATGGGGGTATCCCGGGATTTGCTATCCGACATGTTGCTTGAGCACAGAACGCAGCTGGATATATTCTGCCGTAAGCTTGTCAAATATGTCACTAAGATAAATATCACGAGAGGTAACGTGGGTCCCAACGGGCAGCGGGCTCCGACTCGCTCATAAATATTATGAGGATATTTCCGGAGTAGTTGTCTAGGTAGAGATAACATATACCTCCTGTATCAGTAGATAACTAGGCCGTTGCACCGTTGTAACGTATTGCCTTTTATATTCCTTTAAACTTCATACAGCATCAGTATGTTAAGAAAAGTTTAATTCGACAGCCATCTTGATGAAAAATCTAAACGGCTTTCAAAAAATTATCGCTGTTTGCTAAGCAGTATTTCACTGAGGTATGTATCTCTATAAGTCTCAAGTACTCCTTACTTGGAGGACTCTTCGTTTACCCCCCTAACTTATTAAAAATACAAAATATAAGCAAATTCAGAGAGCTAAAAGTAATTAACTAAATTATATCCTACGTACATAGCTAGTCAATAGCGAAATACCTCTGTGGTCGAACATAGTGTAGTCCATTTCCATAATGTTAAGATTGTATATATTTAAGAAAAAAAGGAAAAAGATAAGAAGAGATAGAGAAGCTATGAAGGTAGAAAACTCAATATTACAAACTTACAAATCAGCTGTACACTATCATAGAGTGCTGCGTTAAAGTTTTTCAGATTATAATAAAAAAAACCCAAGTACATTATATCCCTTTGTAAAAGTATTTTTTTTTACTAAATTATAAAATAAATGGTCGAGACAAACAGAGGTTATTTTTACGGATGAAACGTCACGAAGATGTGTAGCGTTTTTGTCGAAGAAAAGGGAGAGAGCGATTGAGACCGATTGAGAGAGAGTGAGAAGGGCGAATTACCTTATAGAATTTCTATTTTTAAATTTTTTAGTAATTCATATTTTAAATAATTTATTGAAATCTCAAACGACGAATATATTTTAACGAAATAAATTTAAAAAAATAAATTTATTATTCGTATTAATTTTCCACACTTAATAATTTAATGACAATTAAATTCCTAACATATCTTCATTTTTCCCTCCATCTAAATCTTGGAAATCTCAAGTTTTAGATTTGTATAAATATGAACAAGACTTAAAAATTAGTTGGACAAAGAAGTTTCACTTCTGACGTGTACTTTGTACGCACGCACTTTTTATTACTTTAACTTAATTAATAGAAGGTCAATAAAAAAATTCGCCATTATGAAATTACGCCTTTGATCATGTTGTAACATGAACTGTTTGTAATTTACAATGAAAAAAAATTTTATGCATAAAAACTATCACAATCAGTCTAAATTTAGTACTTTAATCATTATATTTTTGAGTATCATTTTGTCTCATCTGTTAAATAACGCTGTTATGGAAAGAGACCAATTAGTACTTTATTGAAGGCGGTGAAATATTTTTTTTATTAATTAGGGTAAATCTTTACAATGATGGCAATATTGAGGTGTTTGTATTTAGGTATAGAAAAGATAAATATGTCATCCCAGTGGTAATATTTAGGATTTAAAAAATATGGGCCTGTCTAGTTTTTAAGGTTAAAGTGATAAAAAACCGTTAACACATTAATATAACTATAACTAAAAGTATTACGCCAATTGCTAGAATTTGCTAAAATAAATATTGAGATATTTATAATACAATTTATATTGTTTCTATCAATTTTGATAATTATTATTATTTCCATCTAAGTTATGACTATAAGTGAAATATATAATATTTACTATACTATAATAAATATTTTTATTTAGTTTGTAGACAAAAAATTGTAAGAATACGACATAGGAAGTGCGTTTTGTACTTATTGCTTTTTGTGATCTATGTCGAGTAATGAAAATACAAGAAAGCCAAGCAATTTATTTAAATTCAAGACTAAGTAAATATATGTATATTTAATTAGAGGAATTAGAGGCTCATAAAATTCCACAATCTAGGCTTCAGGCTGAGTGATGCCGGTCGGCAAAGATGATCGCTCGCAGTCAAGCCAGGGGCCTACCTAATGCGGGAACCAGGTCACGCCATCGCTACGGATGGGGGAGATTGTATGATATATATCGTCTATTGTATACCTCTGATATTGATACTGCGCCGCAGTCGGCCGGCTAAAGCGATTTAGTCGACTCACTGCCGATCTACTGGCTTTATTGCGGATATTTTTCAAAAGTCTACTATCATCCCTGTCATGTGAAACTGAATTTTGGATATTAAATAAAACTTTATTTATAGGTAAATTATGATTGTTCATAAAAACAAATTAAAGTTCTAAACATACATTTACTACCACTTTTGAAATCAAGTACGTAGAAATATTCAGTGATGCTTTTAATGTACACATTTTTTTATAATTAAAAGTAGTAAATTGCCTTACCATATAATTATTCTTTTAATTATAAGTCTATTGTAAGTATACTATTATCTTTTCTTTATGTAATTATACATTTTGATAAAAACTTTTTATTGATTATTTTATTAATTACATACATTTTTTCATACCAGTGCTTTACATCAGTCTTTACTAACTACGAAGTAGTAGTTAGTATTAGTTATATAAACTTATTTTATATAAACAATGAAACCACAATGTATTTTTATTGTTTGAAACCTCATTCATACAATATAATCGCCCACAAAAGACTGCACTTAGCTTATTGAATCTTTCGCTGTTTTCGAGCTTTCAGATAACATGACTTATTTCCGAGGAAAATACCAAAGTTTATTATAATGACGTTTATTCAATTAGGATATATGTATATTATTGCGTCGGCTAACTGTGGAGCGTCAATGTTTCAATTGGTTTGTGACGTTTTACTTACGATTTTAATGGTTATAAATTGTTTAGTGTTTTATGTTATAGTCACATAGTGTATATGTCACTGGCCTTAGTATATAAGTTAGTTATTTAACTATGTTCGACGTCCTGGTGGACAGAAAACCTGTGTCCAGTTTGTGTTTTCACCACACCAACTTATTTTCTATTTAAAATCATGTATATAATAAATAAATACAAAATAAATAAAATAAAGAAATAGTACCATGTTCACTATTCTCACATATTTAAGTATTTTACGACTATGTGTTAAAAGTCCAAGTAATAATATTATCATATAACTTATATCGATGGCAAGTTGGCAAGTTCTCAAGAAATTATCTTGAGATGCCCGAAGCACTCAGAGGGGTCAAAATTAAATTAGAGCAAGCAATACAACTCAAGTTGTTCTTTATCTGGATTTTCGTTTAACAGTATAAAAAATAACTGATATGTTTAATTATTTCGATATTTTTTTATTGTTTATGGAGATAGAGATCAGTCTTATTCATGCTTAGCATGTCGTGAAACTCACTTCATACGTCGGATTTAATGGTAATAAAATTTCTACGAAAACTATATTTAGAGAGAGGAATAAAATAAGTTTAAGTTTTAGGGAGTACTAATTACTTAAAATATGATTTAATGAGTATGTAAAAGATAATTGAATATTTACTTTTTTTTAATCGTATTGGTTTTTTGTATTAAATCTCATAAGTATAAACATAACGAAATGTTAAAACAGGGCAATGCAAATCCTCTATAATAAATAGTTCGAACAGAAACAGCCTGATCTACGTAAACGTCTAGGGTTTTTTAAATCTTTTAAATTTCGGGCCCACTACCTCTACAAGCATTATTTTTAGTTACGTATGGTACCATTCCTACATTTAGACCACTTTCGTGAAAAACAGGCTGTAAATGTCATAAAAGCATCTAATCCGTGTTGGAAAGCAATTTCAAATTACATTGGTGAGTGTGTCAAGTCCAAGATATATTGCCTCTCCTGTTAGAAGAAGACGGCTGATAAATTGTCCGTCCCGCTTGTGTATTTGGCGTGCGGTTGTCTAGTTCTTGTGGATGTTTCTTTGAGAAATGAATTGTGTATGTTTGGTTTAGTTATACTGTATATTATATATATATATTGTATAATATTAAACACATATATTGTGTATTTCTCCTAGGGGATGCCATAGATAATATGATGGTCGTATTCTCAATAGTAATAATGTATATACATACTTTTGTATACTAACAATATTATAACAAAAAACAAAACTGAACTTAGTAAGTAAACCCGAAAGATAGATTGTCAGATTTTAAACAAAACTTTAATTTGACATGAATTTTCCAGGTATAATGCAAAGCTGACAGCCCTGGCTCTTCCATCAGTAATCTTCGAGCCAAAGTTCCGCGGCGCCGTAAGAAACCTGGTCTACTCGGATATTCCTGGTCAGCCACCTAGAAGACAGGAACTTCGACATTCCAGAGACCTAAAAGTAATTACTTAATTTTTTATTTAGATTCACGATTTATTGATATAAATTTGTAACAACATCTCTCTTGCTTCGTTTCACGCGTCTATTCCCTTTATGGTATTTTCCTCATCAGTTGTATGCTGTATGCAGAGCCTATAGAAGCAAGACTTATAAAACAAAAAAACTTCAGCGGGTAGCTTCAAAAATGTACGTTATTTAACAAAAACTTTGAGTTACTGATGATTTTATTCTTTTAAGCTGGAAATCAATTTAAAACCTCTTTCAAGATTTAATTTAGTGTTAGATTTCAATGTAAGTATGAATCTGCTCGATATTTTGGTGCGACCTCTCAAACTCAATTTAGCTGACCTATTTCAATTCGAAGATTTCATGCCCCATTATTGTTCAAGGTTCTAGAATCTTTCGTCTTTCATTTCGAAATAATTGAACTTCACTTCTAGAGAGACATACATTAACAAATGTAAAAAAGTAGCATTTTTTGGTGCTATGTTCTCCCATGTTCATAAAACATAAATCTAAACTATTGTTCTCTTGGATTAATTTTTATCAAAGCTTAAATAATTTAGTAACAATTCAAATGTGTATTTATTCAAAACACTTTTAACCCACTTTGAGAGACAAAGAGGGGACGACTGACGTCTAGGACGTCCTTATAATCCGTCACTCCACTTATTATTGGGAGCAACAATTTTTGCCACGAGTCACGCTACATCCGTAATGTAAGGATATGGCTCAGCTATTATTTGTCCCCGTCCATGAGCTCGCTGAAGGCATCCGTCAGGCTTTAGTGGGTAGGACATTCGCGAGAATAGAAATTTCTGTCGCCTCTCACATTTGAGAGTCCGATCTTTCTACCTTGTGAATACGCAAAGAATGTGCTGACTATCGCATCAACTACTGCCTATACAGGTCACACAGTGGCAACACCGACGTCGACCGACATATAGATCATATCCAATGTGGTTGACTACTACATACTCTTTGCTATGACAGCACTTTTTGGACGTCCTGTAGGCTCGTTTGCCACCCATCCTATAAAAAGAGCAATTGTGTCTGGATGCCACATAATCTCTGGAAGAGCAAAACCTACCTGATATATACGTATACCTACTTTTCCTTGTTTCCGACATACGTCTTTGATATAACAGTAAAATTGTACACACAGATGAGAGACACATTAAAATTTTATTCTGAACCTTTTACGATACTTTTTAGGCTCAAGGCTCCCAAAACACAAATTGAAACTTATTTCTTATCTGTAATAATTATTTGTATCTGAAAGTGCCGTATGGCTTAAGTCCTTTAATTTGTTTCAGAGAAAATACATTTTTTTAACGGATATGATTTTTAGTTTTATTTGAATGGCTCAATAAATATTATTTTGTCCTTAAGATAAATAATGGTGAAACGTGATAGCATTATTGTTAGTCAGCCGAGTTTCAATTTTGCACGAAAGAGGTCTGTGAGTGTATTGTATTGCGCCTTTGAGAATTACACAGAATAACTCGATTCTAAGCTCATGATAAATTATGTTAATAGTAATGAAACTTATTCTAAAAAAATCTATTAACGTTAATAATGCAGTCGTTACCACTTGAATGTTTCACAAAGTAGCAGAAAAAGAAGTTGAAGTCTCAGTATCTTTCTGATTTATTCGTGGGACGTGTCACAATTACAGGGACAATTTAATCTGAATATTTTGTACTCTACTTCATATTACGAAATTAATTATGATATACCTTACTTGAATTAATAATGGATGTGTTAGTTCATAAATATGAATCCAATTATATAAATTGGATGCAAAGCAACATAGGGTACATTTTTTATATATACATAATAATTTAGTGTCATGTAAAATTGCTAAAACAGTGGGATATGTGATGTGACATATATTTTTAACATAATAACTCTGTAGTTTCTAGCTTCCGCTCACAGCTTAATAATAATACACTGTAGGTAATATCGATTTAGAGAATTATTTTCCGATCACATTATTTTTCAATTTAAATCAAATGTACCAATATGAAACAGGTCAGTATAAAGAGTTCTATAATCGGGTACATTTAAAGACCTCTAGAGATTGTGCTTATAAAATCACTTTTTGCGCCACCAAATATTTAAAACGTTTTCTATTAATTATTTAAGAATAGATATACCTATGCCAATCGCATTTAATTCCAAGAGCAAATGGTTTTCTTTGCCGGATCATGTGATCCACACGGTCGATAAATATGATACGTAAGTTTTGGTAAATAAATTTGAGTTCACACTTGTCTTATTGTAAATTATATCTAAAATGTTAAGTAATTGCTATTACAGGAATTTTAAGCTTGTAAAAGTATAAAACAAAACTCATTCTAGTTCGGGAAATACGGCATCATAATTAAAGCAAATGCTAACATACTGATGAAATGAACAGAACATCTCTATATTGCATTAACAATGACCGAAATGTTTAAATAATACGAGATACCTATTTGAAATCGGATTATCGGTAAGGAAAAAAAATATATTACCTATTTTAAACCCTTATACTATCAAATTTTAAAATGTGCGTAAATTATTTACAATTATTTATTAATTTGAAGCCAGCCTTTATCGTTTTTTCCTTAACATTAAACTGTACCTATTTAATATTTTTTTAAAGCGCTCACCTCAATTGAATAACACTGGTCAAGTGAATATTATTCTTTACTTTTCTCAGGGAAATAAATAATTTTGTAGCTTCGGTAAATGCTTTGTGTTCACATTACACGATTGAACACATTGCATCGTTTCATTTTCTTTAGAAGTTATAGATTAATAATAATATATAGAGAACTTGTAAAAGGTTTAGCTTTATCTGAAGCTTGTTATGCAACTGTTTGTGTAATATATTGTATAAAAAAAAACGTAAAATATTTTCTAAAAATGTTGAATAAGTCTTAATGCACGGTAGTTATTAAATGCACAAATGCTAGAAAAATTGATTTTGGTTCGGTTTGTATATGTGGTTGCTTATTTTATTTTAGAGATCAAAATGTGTGTTATTTTGCCATTACTTCTCGAGACGGGTCGTTGAGCAGATTATTATTATCTTATTTATGTATTATTATATATCTAATGATGGTAAAATGTTCTATTAATGAAAGGATTTGGAAATCTTGGAATACTTTATCAGATTATTTTACATTCTCACAAAAAAAAGCAATTAGTGGCATCCAATTTTATAAAAATTTGTAAAACGCGATACATGTGAAGATTTAAAATACCATCAAAGGGCAGTATATGTTGTAAAAAACACTCTGAAAAATTAAATCTCAGAAAGGCGTGTTTTTGTTTCGAGATAAATTAGGTTAACTCAATGATATGTTATGCTGACGATACACTTGTGACGGCCAAGGGATGTAATTATCAGGAGGCGATTTTGTTAGTTACTGCTGGAGTGAAAGAAGTAGTGACTCGTATAAGACTTCTTGGTCTTCGAGTCGCTTTACAAAAATCAGATGTCATATGTTTCGCTAGAAGGTCACCACCTAGAGGCGCTGAGATAATAGTGGATGGTGTCCATATGGCATTAAAGTCGACATTGAAATACCTCGGGTTGGTTCTTGACGCCCGATGGACTTTCAAAGCTCATTTTGCTGCCCTGGAACCCAAGCTTGATCAACTGCAATGGCATTGGGTCGTATAATGCCAAATATCGGTGGGCCAGGCGGGGGCTGTAGGCTCCTTTATGCTGGAGTGGTGCGTGCAAAGGCGCTTTATGGGTGTCCGATATGGGCGGATAAGTTGTCATTTTACAACAAGGCTTTACTGAGACGGTCACAGCGTAAAGTTGCCATAAGAATTGCGAGGGCATATCGTACCGTATCCTGTGATGCGGCATGTGTCATAGCCGCCACTCCGCCTTGGCATTTGGAAGCTTTGGCTTTGGGTAAATTTTTTTGGAGAAGAGCTGAAGCCAGGAGTGGTGGTTTTGACCCACCTCCGGCTCCGACTCCACCTAGTTTAAATAATCGACACGATAGAAGCGTTACGGCACATCGGTGCAAGTAATTTTCATACAGCGTAAATTGTATTTTATTAAAATCGTATTATGTTTTTGGTCACATAAATTTAGTTTATTGCGTATGATATGTTTAATATAGTTTAAATGTTACTATTTATTAAATTATTAACATTTAATCGGAGATAAAACAAGTCTTAGAAATTTTGAAAGCAAGCTGTCAAAAAAGACAGTGTGAGATATAATCGATTAATGGAAATGTTTTGCCCATCGGGGAACTCCAGTGATATTAAATTTTCAACGAGTTCTGAGTGACAAGCCTGTAACATAAAGCGTCTGTACAAAAGCTTTTACATGTCACAACCTCAAGACATTGGAAAGAGCTTTAATAAGGTTTAAGGCTTTTAAAAAAAATACTCCGGTAGGAGGTCAAATGTGTATCGAATAGAAGAAAAAAAGAGGCTATTCCTTAGTTGATTAGATAATAGGTTTTGTGTTTTTTTTTGTTTTTTTTTTGGTTTGTTAGGTTAGGGTAATGATAAGAAATAGTTTTTTATTAATCTTTTATAACCCTTATATAATCAATTTTCTGACCCCCGCGCCGGGGCAACGTTAATAGTGACGCGGGGAGTGTGGGGGTCGGTCCGTGTGGTGAAATGGACCCCTACCCACTAAAACTCAACAGACCCATCTGTTCGCTATGGACGGGAGGCGCGGTAACAGTTTCATCTTTTATAACCCTAGCCTAACCTTTATTCTTACTACGAGCTTATCATTCGATTATCATTTTATATCAGATTTAGCTTAGCTTAAAGTGACATTTAGTTTAAGTTTTAGCTTTCATTGAAGTTAAATGTCAAGGAAACAGTTATCAGCTTTTCTAGATAAATTATAATTAACTGTAGGGACTTTTTTAAAATGCACGGGACCAGCTAAGTTGACATATTTTATTCTAGTATGTCATATGGATTCGCAGATGACAGATATAATGCAAAAAGTCAATGAAGAAATAAAGTAAAAAGGATTTCATTGTTCATGTTACAGTTAAAGGCAGACTCGATGTAAACGGTGAACAGCTGACGTTTCGCACCATTTATGTTCAGAGCAGATAGAGTGTTGTTATTTCATATATATATATATATATGGATATATAATAAAAGAATATCTAAAATTAGAAAATCCATAT
This sequence comes from Pieris melete, assembly GCA_963693345.1. Lineage (NCBI taxonomy): Eukaryota > Metazoa > Arthropoda > Insecta > Lepidoptera > Pieridae > Pieris > Pieris melete. Next base: position 1,062,300 of record CAVNZK010000036.1, on the reverse strand, counting down.
AATAAAAAGGCTAACTTAAGTTTTACACTATTATACATAAAGCACTCTTTAACTTAGCATTCTTAAAATTCTATATACGCAGTCAGTTAAATTTGTATAATTGGTCTGTTAGTTGCTACAAATAAGCAAGGTTTTACGACGGTATTATGATATTGTTACGAGCTAGGGGATCGGATAGAAACGCCGTAAATCTCTTCAAGGGTTTATTTCTTATTAAATCTACGAGGAATTTGTTAACACTAAAAACTGGAAATTACGCACTAAAATTCACTGAATACACACAAAATACTGTCACTATTTACGTTAATTACACGCACTTTACACAGTACTTAATCACTTGTCTTCACTATATTCGCACTTTGTCACTCCGATGTTTATCGCTTGGTATCGCATTCAAAACTGAACTAACTGATCGCGTTTCGGCTCGCTTATATATCCCTGGGAATAGTCTTGCAAGTTCGAGAACTCTCTAGGCGGGAGCGCTATTGAGTAGCGATCGCACAATTCTAGAACTTGCGTGCTATCTCTCTCGCACATTGCTCCGTCCTTGTCTTACGGTGTTCTAGAGTGCTCGGTCTAGCTTCGAGAAGGTTCCGATCTTCCGTCTCTCTCTCGCATCATTCCGTCCTTGTCCCACACCTAGAAAATTCGTTCTAGACTATTCCTCCATCATAGGGGTATAACCAGGCCTGAAAACGCCTGAAAACGGGTTTCCTGAAAAGTGTATCACTCGACTGCACTTGTTCTGAAACGGCCTGAAAAAATGTTTCAGGCTCCTGAAAACTACGGTAACATTATGAGAATTACGAATTTCTAATATGTGATTGACCCTCTCCTGAAACGGTCAGAAATCACTTTTCAGCCTGCTGAAAACTTCTCTAACTAGTGGAAAATCTAAAAACATTGCAGTCGACCCGTCTTCGTAACACTACCCCCTCCTTAGACATGCTCGTCCCGAGCATCATCACTTTCTTTCATCGTTATCCTTTCCAATGGAGACCGAGTCTGCGAATCCTTAATAGCTGCACAAGCTTTACATTTCTTGATCCAGTCTTCAACATCTTCACGATAGTGTATCCAATAAAATATTTCTTTAATCTTCATAAGAGTCCTCTTTACTCCTAAATGTCCACTAGACAAGTCAGTATGAAACATTTCCAATATGTCGCAAACCTTTGATCTTGGCACAACTAACTGCAAATGATCGCCTTGAGCATTTTTCAGTTTGCGACATAACACTCCATTATGTAGAACTAAACTATCCCATTGAGCCCAGTAACTCTTAGTAATGGTACTTGAAGATGCGACTTTACTCCATTGCGGCTTGACAGCTGAAGATTTCATCCAATCCAAAATTGGTTTAATGTCACAATCTTCTTGCTGTGCTATCTGCATTAATTTTCCACCCCAATCTGAACGAATGGTGTCTGTTCTAAAAGTTCTCACATGGCCAATCTCCCTTCTGTCCTTTTTGTTGACATTTTCACATAGCCGTTGAGACACATCTGAACTTCTTGTAACCTCTCTTTCATGGGCAGATAACATGTCCGAAAATTTCCTTAATTGTTCCTCTGCCTTTGATAGTTGTCTTGACAAGGCTTCCTCATAGGTCTCAGTAACTTTCCTTTCTTGTCGATTACTGGCCTGTCTGTCCACATTGATAACTCTACAGACGTCATAACCACTATTTGTAGAGTGTCCTTTTAAGCAAACTTCCTGTTCTCCACACTTAAAGATTCCTTTTTCCAGATCTATTTTACAATTGTACAGCTTCATAAAGTCTAACCCGATTATGCAGTCATCTACTATGTCTGCAAGAACAACCTTGTGTCTGTAAAATCTTCCGCCAATCTTGAAGGTTGCAATACCTTCTCCCCGATCGGTTATACGCTGACCTGTAGCTGTAACAAGCTGTACGATTCCTCGAGAAGGGCTTCCATAAAATGACTTCAGAAGATGGTATTTCATTACGGTTCGTGAAGCTCCAGTATCTAGTGTTAGGTCACACTTAGTTCCATTGACTTCACCGTCGATGACTAATGTATTCCCACGTTTAACCTTCACATCACCTCGGAAGTCTTTCTTAGGGCACGAAAACCTCATGTGCCCTACTTCCCCACAGATGTAACAGGTTGGCCCATGTTGAACATTAGCTTTTACCGTGATAGCCCTAATGCGGTAAGGTTGAGGATCTTTTTGAATCGCCTCCACCTCCAACGCATGGGCTAGAGCATCCTTCAGGTTCTTGTGGTGACCAAGGTTTACACTCAACCTGACTTCACGATCTCTTATTCCATCAATGAATGTTTGTACTAATATCTTGTCTGCTACGTCTGGTAAGGATGCGTAGGCTTTCCTTACCAGCTTCTCTATTTCCAGACCCCATTCTTGCAAGCTCTCACTCGGTCGCTGCGCTCTCTCCCGTAATTGAGCCCTATAGACTGGCTCCAAATGTGAGTCCCCATAACGTGACTCCAGAGCATCCAGCAGGCGCGTCAGTGTCACTTTACCTGTCATGACTTCTAACACATCCAGGGCTTCGCCTCGCAGTCCCAACATAAGGGCAGCCACAGCCTGATCATTTTTCCAACCGTTTATCTTGCACAGAGCCTCAAACTGTACCTTGTAGGCGCCCCAAGACGAAGAACCATCAAAGGTAGGTGCCTCCACCGCTCCAGATGTTTCCACAAATCCAGACATCTTAAGGCGTTGAATCTCGTTTTCTAACTCAAGCAAGCGTTTCTCCTGTTTAGATAACGTACTTGCCAGGTTTTCAAACTTAGATGTTAAAATCTCAGTTTTCTTTGTCTGCATCCCCGCATCTGCTGCAGACTCTGCTACAAACTCCTCACGATTCTCCTTTAGAGTAATTGGCATTTTTCTATCCCACTTCTGACACCAAAATGTTACGAGCTAGGGGATCGGATAGAAACGCCGTAAATCTCTTCAAGGGTTTATTTCTTATTAAATCTACGAGGAATTTGTTAACACTAAAAACTGGAAATTACGCACTAAAATTCACTGAATACACACAAAATACTGTCACTATTTACGTTAATTACACGCACTTTACACAGTACTTAATCACTTGTCTTCACTATATTCGCACTTTGTCACTCCGATGTTTATCGCTTGGTATCGCATTCAAAACTGAACTAACTGATCGCGTTTCGGCTCGCTTATATATCCCTGGGAATAGTCTTGCAAGTTCGAGAACTCTCTAGGCGGGAGCGCTATTGAGTAGCGATCGCACAATTCTAGAACTTGCGTGCTATCTCTCTCGCACATTGCTCCGTCCTTGTCTTACGGTGTTCTAGAGTGCTCGGTCTAGCTTCGAGAAGGTTCCGATCTTCCGTCTCTCTCTCGCATCATTCCGTCCTTGTCCCACACCTAGAAAATTCGTTCTAGACTATTCCTCCATCATAGGGGTATAACCAGGCCTGAAAACGCCTGAAAACGGGTTTCCTGAAAAGTGTATCACTCGACTGCACTTGTTCTGAAACGGCCTGAAAAAATGTTTCAGGCTCCTGAAAACTACGGTAACATTATGAGAATTACGAATTTCTAATATGTGATTGACCCTCTCCTGAAACGGTCAGAAATCACTTTTCAGCCTGCTGAAAACTTCTCTAACTAGTGGAAAATCTAAAAACATTGCAGTCGACCCGTCTTCGTAACAATATTTATTACGTAATCCCGGTAATTAACTTAATTTATAATTTCTTTCAAATTGTTTTACGCACATAAATAGAGGTTTAAGGATATAAGTAAATTTGAATTCCAAACGTTTTTAACTATACTATTACGTTCCGTTAGGTCTAGGTCTAGGTCTAGGTATCTAGTGTATACTAACCAACTTGCCAAATGGGTCGAAATGCTTCACGAATAAAAACATTTTAGGACACGTACTATTTCACAAGTGTGTCACTGGAATGTGTCATTGTATTGAAGACTGTTTATTTAGATTATAGTGTCTAGTCAGACTGTCTGAGATTGACTCATCATTCTTATTATCTTTGATGAATTTTCCTACGAATAAGTTATTGTCATTAAAAAACTACTATTTTGATATCCTTTATACATAAATTTATAAACCAATTTGAAGTAAACTTATGTGCTTTAAAGAAATTTAAGTTGTATAGTTAATAAACTTAGGTATTGGAGCACGCACACGATACTAAGGAATTTCCTAAATTTTATTTGTACTTCTTACTTATACTTCATTCTTGCGACTTTTTTGAGACCAAATATGTCACACTTGAGATTTTGGGTATGCTCCTAAATGGGGACATTGTCAATTGAAATGTCTAAATAGTTTTTGTATATAAACTAATAGTGTAGCAACGTCAATAAAGCGTAACACCAGCCTACACAACGCCTACGAAATTGTAGCAAAATGACGTGTAGGCTTTCTACGAAGGGAATTCAAAGCGTGGGCGAATGTAAATGGCAATACGAAATTTATTTGTGGAGCGTAATTGGGTTTTCAAATATTCCAATTGAAATGTTAAAACATTTCGTATAAAAAGCAGGTACAAAAATATGGCAATGAGGTATATATAACTTATTATTGAAACTAATTTCGTATTTTAGTTTGGAATAATCGTCACACATTGGGCGTCAAATAGTTAAATGGATCACGCTATGCAGTAAAATTCGTGCCCTAACATTATTAAGATCTAGTGAACGTGTTATTCAGGCCTTGTGCTATTGGATTATATTAAAATTCAATGACTTTTGTGTAACAAATGTAAATATTTAACTTTGTTAATTTATTTATAGATTACTTGCGCCTACACAAGTTGTGAAAAGGATTTTATACAATCCATTTTGATAACATATTTTTGTTACAGTCTTCAAGAATAAATGCTAGCGGTGATGCCTGTGAACGTAGAGATCCATGTCAACATGGAGGGGTTTGCATTAGCACTGACGATGGACCAATTTGCGAGTGTCGTGATGGGGACTACGAAGGGGCCTTTTGTGAGCGAGGTAATTCCAAAGACATACTTTAGCTATAGACTAGTATTTATTGTATATAATAAAAAACATAGAGATACACACAAACATACATCAAATTAAAACTTTTCGAAATCATTTTAATGAACTACTGACCGCATTATATTGTATTGTAAAAACAGTATATACTTTTTCCAGTATTGCAATATATCAGTATAAAGCGAGTAATTGAATAATTAAAATGTTCACTTAAGTAAAAAGTATTAAACACTTAATAATATTGTGTTTACTGTACGAAATACTCATATTAAATAAAGCACGATTCCTGCTAAGCATTCGAAAACGATTTAAGTTAATAATAAAAAGAATAGTCATTATCTATTAAAGACTTTTATTTAAATATTAAAACATATTATTATCATTCTTAATATTGTAAATACCGTAATAGAATGCGGTTTTAATCAAGGATGTCATTTGATGTCTATTTATTTAAAAAGCCGAATCTCTAAAAAAGAAAACCCTTTTAACATAATTGATAATATAAAAAGTATTTGATTAAGTAAGTACCTTAGTGAGATAATAATATTTTATTAATAAATTCAGATTCAGATACTAAAGCAGTAATTAAAGTCGCCCATTGAACATTACATAGTAGATTACCTTATAAATTAAAAAGTCTGAAATAAGTCTAGGAAACTTATTTAGGTAATCATAATGGTAAATAACCTTTTTCAACCTTTAACAGGACTACTTTTAAGATTATTCCAAATTTTCACCACTGTTTTAGAAAAAAAACCCAAAAGCTCCTTCCACTTGACCGTATACAACGCAGAGCGGTTCGAATCGTCGACGACCAATCCCTCTCCGAGCGGCTTGATCCTTTGGCGTTGCGTAGAGATGTGGGGTCACTCTGCATCTTCTACCGCATTAACCATGGAGAGTGTTCAGAGGAGTTGTTCGGATTAATACCTGCAGCTGAATTTCATCATCGGACGTCGAGACAGAATACGAAATTCCACCCGTATCACCTCGACGTCCGCCGTTCCACAACTGAGCGTTTTTCAAGGCAGTTTCTGCCGCGCACCACCACTATGTGGAACCAGCTGCCCACTGAAGTATTTCCGAACCAATTCGACTTAGGGTCCTTTCAAGAAAAGAGCGTACCAATTCTTAAAAGGCCGGCAACGCACTCGCGAGCCCTCTGGCATTGAGAGTGTCCATGGGCGGCGGTGTCACTTAACATCAAGTGAGCCTCCTGCCCGTTTGCCCCCGTTCTATAAAAAAAAAAATGAAAAGAGCTCTTTACTACTTCGCATAAGGATAAGGACAAAACAATAAAAGCCTTTCTTTTGAAAACACGCGTATACATAGGTTTCTTATTATTTCTTAGTTTTTGTTGTTACTTCGTAACTTTCGCTGCGGATTTACATTTCATGTAAGTAGCAAGTTGAAATGACGCTTTCTTAAAGCCAAGAAAAAGCCCATCCCCCTAACCCAACCCAACAGTCGAAACAATAGAATAACACTGCAATGAAATAGTTTTTAATGGTGATTATTGATTAAATCGACAAAGTAAGATAAATATTGGATTTTATGTTTTCGCATCTTGAGCCTGCTACTACACAATCAAACTCCAATATTCTGGTTGCCATGATTTATTTTATATCACAAACTTAATTCTACGGCTAAATGCAGGTAATTTTGCCTACTCATTACCTACAGGTGCAGCTCACCAGAGTTTCACATGAACATATAATAATTGCGACCTCGTAATGTTGGCACTAATCTTTACTAGATATTTTAAAATGTGCATTTGTTATTTCGATTAAATTACACATCTGAACTGTTAAGTTAAAGAACTCTATGAAAGTTGTACTATAAGAAAAAAAAAAAATTAAAGAAGTAATTTATAATAATTAAACAGCTACTAAAAATTAAAAATTAAGGCTATATTTATGCCCCTATATAATATATACATTATACAAAAACACTGAGACATCGAAAAAGAGCAGAAGAGATCAGATCAACGACCAAAGTAGAAGACATTATAAAGAAAATAAGGCAGTTGAAATGGCCCTGGACTGGGCACATGACGAGAGATAGCAGGAATGGACAAAAATAATTACAGAATGGCAACCACGTGATGGAAAAAGGAAATGAGGAAGACCGAGCAAGAGATGGGCAGACGATATAAAGATAATTGGAGGCACAACTTGGACAAGAAGAGCTAATATCAAAAAAGAATGGAAACAGCTGGAAAAGGCCTACGTGTCACAGGACACGCTGACTACCTAAAGCGGGTCAAGTGACGTATCAGATTAAGTTTTATTTATGTATTAGAATTAAGTGTTTTTTATGTAACTTAAATAATTGTTATCACATTGTAATGGGTGTCAGCAATAAAGGCTAATGAATGAATGAATACATAAACAATATTCATACAATATCCCTGCAGGAACACATGGGTACACATATCTTATCGTAAAAATAAAGACAAAGTTCACTTAAAGAAAGATTCACTTGCATTGTTAGAACTAAAGATGTGATGTCAGAAAACCACGCTACAGTTTAGTATAACGTATACTTAAAAGGAAACCTTTTACCTACATTTCCATCTTGAGTTTTAAGATGAAGTTTGATTTTGTAACAAGCTAACCTTCCTGAGGTTTCTATTTGTATACACAAAATTCACTGAATTAAACCAATACAATAATACTGTTTATTTTTCATTAATTCCAACGCATTTGTTGAATAATTAAACACGTTTTTTATGTATGTTCTTTTAAACTAATCGTACAACCAAAGTTGATGCGTAAATATTGTAATTATTGATTTCGGCTTCACTATTCCATCAACTATAACGTTTACTTTAGGTTTTAAAGCAAACAATACCTTCTCTGTAGTACATATTCAAAAGAAATGTAATAATCGTTGGAAAAAAATATTAACCCCTAAAGGTCGAGGTCACGAATAGGGTTGTTATAAATGTTGCTTGTCGAGCCCATTCGAATGGAAATAACTGATGGCTGACATTAGTATAGAAAAGCCCTCTAAATAGGTACAATCACCTTTCCAAGGCAAAGAAAAAAAAATCTTCGTAAATTTTATAATTTATGTACATACATTGTAGATATATTAGATAGATATTGTAGATGGAGACAAAATAAAAAATATTTTTCCTTTTGTTTTGACTAAAATACTTGCTTCAGATTTCAGTTTGTTTGGAATTAACTGAATTTTGTAGTTGGATAATGTTACGTTGAATTTTAAAAACAAAACTTAAAAATAATGAAAAGTACCACAAAAAAAGTGAATAGCTAGAAATTTTCCAAGTATTCATCATTCTACCCTTGGCATTTTGCATTCTGCGAAATAGTCATTACTTTCCGAGTTCTACGTACATTCAATATTTGCTTGAACGTATAAAATTTTATATTGGCACTTCTAATCGATGATACGAAGTTATTGTAAGCTAAGTTAATAAATTAACATCTGAGTATAGAACTTAAAATTTAAATTTTATTTAGTCCTAGAATTAGGAATACCAAATTTTTTAACCATGGCGCTTGGAATTGATTGATACACCCAGTAACAGCAGTAACAACAGATATGATTAACTGCAGCTTCTGCTTACAATTTTTTTTCATTCGACACTATTTTATCAATTACTTGTTTTCGTGTCGTTCTCACAATAATGTAAGTGCTCTTACGCCATGCGTAATGCTGATCCTGGACAATTGCTTTTTTATATATTTTTATTATAATGTTCAATATAATTTTTGATGTTGTATTGAGTAGTAGTAGTTATAGTATAAATAAATGATAGTTTGACGTTGAAATATAATAGACTAAATAAGTTATAGACTAATAAAGTGACTAAACTTTTGTATAATTAAATTTCATGAAATAGCAGCATTGTAACCATTCCGTTTATATAAGGCTTCAATAGTGCTCGCCATTTCGATCGGAATCGATTCAGTTTTATTTGAAGGCAATCTAGGCTTCGCCGTGCTTTGCATACTACGAGTAGTTAGGATTATCGAGATTTTTCCACCAAAACGACGAATTTTACTGCATTGGCATACGTGTGTATTCAATTGTTACTTTACTGAGATCAAATACAAATGAAAACAGTTACATTTTACTCGATATCTATACAGCAAGAATGCTACTATTTTGTTGTGTGTAATAAGGAATGAAAAACAATTAAGACTAAGAAATTTAATTAAATATATTACTCCTTAAATTTCTAGTTCAAAATGCAAGTTTCTAGTAAATATAATAGTAGTGTAAATAAATATTTTTTAGAACAAATAACACTTAACATGTTCGTGTTTCCCCTTTTAAAGGAATTATTTTCTCGGCATTTTTTCATTTACAGGCACAGTTATTTTATTATCAGAGTGATGAGATCGAAATCTTTAAGCCATCTGGTAACCAAAGGGCACTTGGATTCGATAAAATATCTTCCGTGATCTATTACAAGATAATTCACAATTTTCTTTTTACGAAGGAAATGGCTAACAGATGTAAAGTCTTTACATATTTGAAACTTAAAACTTAAATGGGCCAAACTTAAATATAAATTAGGTTATAATTATGTATTTTTTTTATAAAATTTAGCATTTTTGTTAGAGAAAAAAGCTTTTAAAATCAAACTTGACATTAATCGAAGCGACTGCAGGACAAGTATCCGGGCGTCATGTTCGCGCTATTTCCTGCGACGCCATTACGCGACCTCGCGGAAACTGCCGGAGTCAAATGATTGGAAGCAAGCGGAAATTTGAATTTCACTCGATGCCTGCAAGTTTTTTGAGGGAACCAGAATTGGTTTCTCCCAACAGATCGTCTTTAAAAACTTATACTATAACATATTGAAAAATCCGGTATCAAATTCACATAATCAAGCTTATTTCATGTGTCCAAAATTGACAATTTATAAAACATGTTTAATTCTGTCAAAAACAATGCGTCAAATGACATGCGATTTTCCTGCTAATTGAAGGTTTTGAATTCTAGTTTGTGGAACCGTGGGGAATAATCTAATCAACTATGAATAGTTCTGAGGGATACATTAACTAATGAGCTAGCGTAACCTCTATATATCTCGATATTACCTAAAATATATTCACTTTAATTATTGCAAGCATAGACGTGCTGTACAACGTTCAAGAAGCCATCCAAACAACTATGTATATATTATCTTCTATTTGTTGACACTATAACAATCAAGGTTACCGTATACATTAACACATACGAGTACTTAATGTTTGTAGATACATTAAACATGAATAAAATAAGAGGATATGGGCTGTGTTTGTGAACGTCAAAGGAAAATTCAATTCGAATTCCAATATGCACGTTGAAACTGCAAATGATATTAAGTTAGATGTTATTAAGGTTTGTTGCAATAGTTGGTTATATTTTAAGTAGTAAATTGTATATTAGTTAACTCAGTTTTCCGTAAATAAATGCCAAATAATTTACGTTTACATTTTAATGTATTACAATACTAAATAACGATAGCAGAACAGTGTTTATCTATTATAATAGCCACACGTGCTGTAATATTATGTGCGTGTAATATTATATTATTCTTAAATAGTCTTGATAGACAACTATTTTGTTTTGTATACTTTGTGTAGTCTAATCATAGTTGCAGGTGAAGATTTATAGTGCGTCCAAGGACTCGATACAATATTACCCTAATTTAAAAATTGGAATATATTCATATTATAATTATTGACACTTCATTGCAAATATTACAATTTGACTTAGGATCCTTCACGAAAAGAGCGGATTAATACAATTTGGTTAAAGTATTGTACAAATTGGAACGGAGAAGGTCAATTCTTAAAACGCCGGCAGGGCACTCGCGAGCCATCCGGCATGGAGTGTCCATGGGCTATATCCCCCTGTTCTATAGACAGAAACATAGTACAATTAAAATAATTAAATAAAAATGAGGACAAATGGCAGCCTTATCGCCTTCGAGCGATCTCTTCCAGGCAACCACTATGAGAAAAGGAATTAAATTAGATCTTAGCTGACCTTGAGCGCAGGAAGTGGAAAACTAAATAAGACATATAGTTATTTAGACAAAACAATGTAACAAAACAAAGCACTTAAAACATTAAGAAACAAACAGTGAAACCATAATAAAAAATAACGTAAGAATGAGAAAAAGTGCTCATGAATCACGATAATTTCAAATTAAAGGAAGATAGATAAATAGCCAAGTGGGTAGGGACGGGAAGTGAATTCCATAGGTTCACTATCTTACCTTAAAGGATTCGCCAAGAAAGGAAGAGTTATTAGATGAGATTTTAAGGACAAAGTTTTCGGATGGGCATAGGCTATAGCTCTATGGACTCCCCTGTGGTCCAAGCCTTCGTGAATGTCATCGGCTACTCTGACCAGAGCAGTAGTCATGCTATGTCGGGGTCGAAATCTAGACTGAAGTGGATTAAGTATGCAATTTTTGTTTAGGAAATAATTTAATTACTCGTGTTAAAGGCTTTCAAGTACCTTGGATAGAAAAGATAGAATCGAGATGGGTCGAAAATCAGAAAAAATTGTTGAATTAGCCTTTTTAGGAACGGGGATGATAAATTCATCCTTCCAGCAAGACAATCAGGTCATAACCAACATTATTGAAATAAATAGACGAAATACCGAAAGACCCTTCTTAACGTTCTGCCTAGAGAATTCAGCGAAGGAGAAAGATGGGAAACTTGGACGAGAGAGAGATGATAAATACTCATGTGTTAAGTCCAGATTGATATTATCTGGAGAAGAATGTTCTCCGTGATATTATCCGAGAAGTAAAATGTACGTTTAGGCTGTTAACATCGATATCGGAAGACATGGAAGTACGTGGTGGCTTACTGACACGCAGAGGTTTTAGAAATTTCCATATTTATAATATAATGATAATGAATAATGTAATGTAATGAATCTTTATAAATAACAAAATTACTATTTAAGGCTAAAGGCATTAATGATCATTCGGAAGTTTATTAAATTGAATAAAATTTAGTGACTATTGTTTGATAAATATAATTTATATTAAATTATAAGTAGACATATAATTCATATAATTCGGAAATTAAAATAAATTATGAAAATAATTGAACGTTCTTAGGCTGTATAATCAGAAGTATATTCTACTTACAGTACGTATATGATTTTTAAATTGAATCTCTAGATTATTAAAAAATTATGAACCGTATTATTTTTAATCTTCTTTAAATTGAAATTACATTCACGCTCATAATATCGTAAATCAAAATTAGTTACTTAAGCTTAATGCAACTTTACTTCGGAAAGTTCTAACTTAGGTAGTTCTAACTCATTAATGAATTTTGTAAGCTTCAGGTGTTAAATTTTAGTTGTTAGATTTTCAAGAATACAACATGATATACCCTTTAAGACCTAAATAATCTTTATTTTGCCTTTAAAACTTATATATTAAAAATATAACATAAGTAGTGTCATCCACACCTATTGAAGCTAAGCAGTTTAGTTTACGCTTTTTTTTAAGTTTTGTCGTGCTGTTGCGGCTTTAAATAATAAAAAAAAACTGTTCATTTGTAGTACAAATATTTAATAAATATTAAAGAAGTTTTTTGTTTGTTTACTAGTTCTATTTATCATTTGTTTAGATAAGGCACCATCAGAGGCGACATTCAGGGGAGCCGAGTTCCTCTCATACGATCTCACGCAGACTGGAGGTGAACCCATAGTCAGCACTCAGGATGCCATATCATTGTATTTCAAGACTCGACAGCCAAACGGACTCCTATTTTATACTGGTAAGTTAAAACATATTTGCAAAATTACTCTTTTGTCCAGTCTTTGTATAACACAGTTCAGTGTGGCTTGCACTGATCGCTTATTGATTCTACGAGTGGTTAGTGACTGACTTTAGTTTAAGATTTTGCTAACAAAACATCTTATTGTGGACATAGAACGAAAGCAAGCTTTAGACCTTGGCTTTAAGATATATCCGCCGTGCTTTGAGGTTAACGTAAAAATACTAAAAATCAAAGCACCTCACTATCAATGGTGAATATATTATATTACTAATGAAAAGAAAAATTTACAAAGTTTGCCACCATAATAGATGGAGCCTAAATATATATATATAATAGCCATACCCCACATACACACCTTCACATACTTACTCTCATTTTTACACCATCACAACAACACAGCCAACTTATGTACCACTTATTTAAATGAATTGAATATTTTTTTGTTAGATTTTGTAAATTTCTGAACCTTTTTATAGTTAAATGTATTATGTATTCCATCTCTGGATAAATTTTCAGTGTAGCTGTTTGTTTGTTACGAAATAAATAAATAAAAAAAGGATGGAGAATAAATAATGTTAAAGATTATAACTGAACACTTTATCAATTCAAATTAAACAATTGCGTTTACGACAATTTTAATTAATTCATTTGTTAACTGTATCTCTAGAATGTACTTGAAGAATTGACACTGACATAACAATAATATAAAGATGTTTTCATAGGACATGAAGCAGATTACCTGAACTTAGCTGTACGTGATGGGGGCCTGTCTCTCACAATGGGACTTGGTAATGGCAAGCAGGAGATGCATATCAAGCCCTCCAAAACGAGATTCGATGACCACCAGTGGCACAAACTTACAGTCAGAAGAAAAATACAGGAAGTAAGTGTTCAATTATAACGCATTAAAATTACACAGAGGTTAAGTTACTTTTATTTTTTAGAACGCTCTGATAATGTTCTTTCGACAATGGACTGCCAATTTTAATTAAATTTAAACACCTTATTTTATAAAGCTCTACGTAAAAATAAAGAAACATAACAAAGCTCGTTCTACGTGAATCTACCTATTTGTTACACACAATATTATTACTAAGTTCAATAAGTTCGAGGGCTTTGGTTATTTATAGTAACTCGTGCGTGACGAATGGATGGCTTCAATATTTGATTGAAACTATCGATTCTGTGTTGAGTTGTTTATCACTACTATGTTATGTGATGTTTTCCTTTGATATTTCATAAGCTTTAATAAATATTCATGTAGGAAATTTTTAATAAACTAAGCAGTCGGCGCTATTCAATTCAAATATATATGTAATAACGACAACCAGGTAACTGATACGGAAATATGTTAAATAATTCCTGTAATTGAAGAACGTGATCGAAGTTTATACCATGTTATGTGACCAATAGGCTATATCTTAGTTATTCAGTACGCATTAGTTCCGTAGGTATATATCAATAACTTCTACATTAAGTCTGTTTAATATAACTTTACCTCAAAAATCAGATGCAAGAATATTGCTTCAGTATTTCAGAATATTATAAATGTGAGTTTCTTCTTACAGATAACGCCTTTCACCAGTTTTTGTCGGGTAAGTATACAAAATAATAATAAATTACAGTTTATTATTTTTATTATATTTTTTTTTTAGTTTTCGCTATTACGTACATTGTACTGATTTGTGTTAATTTTTCATAGGTTCACGATATCACGAGACGTCGACGAAAATAAATACAATAATGTATTTATTTTATTATTTAGTAGTAGTTGCTTATAGTATTGTCTTTTATTGACATAACCTTTATACATTTAAAGAAAAAACTTTTTAACCGGATTAAAGTTATGTATTATTATAAATTTACAATTATTTAACGTAATTTTAAATTTATCCGACGTTTCGCGTGCTTTACAGCGTGCGTGGTCACGGTGACTGAAGACAAAAGGTGTTGGATGTCAAAAAGTATCACAGCTGTAGAGAAAGTTGCATTATCTGTATTTATTTTCCCGGAGTTGGTATCGACTAAAAGATGGAGGGTTTTGGCAAAAATGGCTCACGGTGTTTGTTCATTATATATTATGTCTACACTAATATTATAAAGAGGAAAACTTTGTTTGTTTGATTGTAATGAATAGGCTCATAAACTACTGGACCGATTTTAAAAATTCTTTCACCATTCGAAAGCTACATTATCCACGAGTAATATAGGCTATATTTAATTTTGAACAAAAATAGGGTTCCGTAAGATATTAGGGTTTTTCGGACACGTGTAAAAAATCAACCAAAAAAGTTACTTATTTTGCGTACCCTGCCTAAACTATTGAAGATAGAACCATAAAATGTTCTAAGTAATTGTAGATCTTATAAATATCTACAAAAAAGTCCGCGACACACTATACCTATCTAAGTCGAGTGAGGCACAATAACCATAAATGATATAATGACATGGCAAAACGGCGTTTGCCGGATCAGCTAGTATATTATATAATGAAAATAGAGGACACCTATAATTGTAAATTTATAATAATACATAACTTTAATCCGGTTAAAAAGTTTTTTCTTTAGTAGTTGCTTATTTAAGTGCGTAAATTACACTTCCTCGTACGCAGAAAGAAAGCTATATATGGAAACTGGTACGTCACAACCACCAAGCACATGATACGTGCTTGTCCCAAAAATAAAATTTTTTATAAAAAAGGCGCAGATTTATGTTGTCCCACGTTACATTCACGTTGTAAAGTGACTTTGTACATTAGTCTTTACTCGTTACCTATTTGTTTGTCTGTAGTATCTTCAAAAATTACTTCCCTAAAGCAATAAAGGCAGTTTTCAAACAGCTTTTTGGTTGCCCGCATTCGTAGTTGTTTATTCGGGATGAAAGTCTGCGGTGGGCTAATTCACTTTTCTCATTAACAAACATGAAGGCAAAAGAATACTATTTATTTTATTTATGTATTGCTTAATACACAAAAATACACATAGATGTGACAAAATTACACAAACGTTTTATTGGTGGAACTAAATAAAAATAACTATCTATTGTAATAAAAAAAAGGGGTTGATCGTAGAGGGGTAAACATTAAGGGTTGTATGTATTTTTGTATGCTGTATCATAAAAATATAAAAACAAAAACTTTTGTAAAAAATTTTTTTGTGGTTAATATATAGTTAAAAAGATAGATAGATAGTAGCCGATTCTCAGACTTACTGTACATGGATGAAAAAAAAAAATGGATAATAATCGGTTTTGGAGGAGTATGGGAACGAACATTGAGACACGAGAATTTTATATACCTATACATATATAGATATACCTATACATATATATATCTATATATTATATATATAGAGATAACAATATGAAAACCTAAATTATAGAAAAAAAACTATAATTTATAATATACAAATATGTGATAGGATGGTTGGCAAGTACTTATTTTTTAAAAGTCGTTACGGTAGGGAAGCTAATCAAATTAAGGTGGGGCCGAGTTCCGCACTCTGAAAGAGTTGCCGAAAAGGGATCAGTTGTGGGAAGCAATTTCAGAGGACCGTAATCCCCAACAACTAAGTGCAGGAACCCATAACTTCTAAAAAAAAATTATATATCAAGTAGTCATGAGCTAAAGCAACCTTTAGCATACCTTATTTCAATTAGATAATGACTTAATTTGAAATTTAAGTCAAAATACAGTACGGAAGCAAATTATATTATACTAGCTGTTGCCTGCTACGCTTCGCTGTGGCACATTGTGATTGAATGGTTGAGAAATGAGGAACAAAACAAAGAAAACATTTCATATTAGTTTAATATTGTAATACTTGTGGGAAAAAATTGAATAAAATAAAAAAACAAAAAAAATGATAAAAATAATCGTGATGCAGATTATATACCTATCATGCTAAATTTTCAGCTCGATTGGTGCAGAACTTTTTGAGTTTTTGAAGCGTACACAAACCAACATAACATTTTTAAATATATAGATTTAAACATAATCAATATAAAAGTTTATTTTATTTATCTTAATTGAATGCTGAGTTTCATCATCGGACGTCAAGGCAAAATACAAAATACCATCCGTATCACCTCGACGTCCATCGTTCCACAACAGAGCGTTTTCTAAGGCAGTTTTTGCCGCGCACCACCACTATGTGGAACCAGCTGCCCACAGAAGTATTTCCGAACCAATTCGACTTAGGGTCCTTCAAGAAAAGAGCGTACCAATTCTTGAAAGGCCGGCAACGCACTTGCGAGCCTTCTGGCATTGTGAGTGTCCATGGGCGGCGGTATCATTAACATCAGGTGAGCCTCCTGCCCGTTTGCCTCCTATTACATTTAAAAAAAAAAAATGGTATTAACGTATAAACATGAACGATATTTGTATTTGCACCGATGCCTTGCTATCAACTTCGTTCAGGGCTACAGTAATAACGTAACAAATGAGCTCGGTACCACACAATACTCTATCAAAAGAGATTGTAGTTGGATATTTAATAAACACGATATTCAACAAAAGTGGGTCATGGGCAATTTGACGGGTAACCGACCCGTTTTACACAAATTTGGAGCTGTGAGTGATTGATCTATTTCCCTAAATAAGATAATACAAAAAATGTATGCGAGCATAACATATTAAGACAAATAAGTTTATCTTTTGTTGTGTTAACTTTTCTACTGTTTATTGGTACACACTAGAGCTTAAGTCTATCTGTCGTTTACTTGTCGAGTATATTGTAGAAGTCGTTGCTGCCCGTATGTCAAATTCCAATAGGTACACTTTTGACGTACTTAGCGCTGTCTCGTTTCTACATTATACCCTTACAATTTAATGGAAAGGCATTTGAAAGGCTGCTACGGCTAGAAGCTATAGAGAATATTAATGCGCATGTTACAAAAAACTTGTCGGGACATGCTTCGATGACGTAACGATGGCAAAACCAACAAACTCTTTAGAAGTTAATTAGACGAAGAAGGCACTAAGTCACAAGGAGGTTTTTAGTCTTACGTCTGCAATCATAATTTTATATACATAACATTATATTCAAACTATCCTTCAAGTTATAAATCTTAATATACAAAATATAATATACACTTAGAAACATATATTATTAATTCAGCAATGACGAATATCTCTTGACATCAAGGTTCTAATAACTTTGTTGTAAACCAATGTTTGCCGACAAACAGCGCAAGTGAATTAATATCATACATCTCAAATACAGTACATAAAGCTATTGTGTTAGAATTCTAACGGTAGTTCTGGGTTGATAATTAGTTACGGATTTACGGACAGAACATAAATATAATTAAACTTAGAATTTGCAAAACAATTATTAAATTAAAAGTTAATTAAAATTCTCTTCTTATTTCTCGTATGCGTTAAAGAACCAGCTCTAATGAGAAGCACGAAGTTTCAGTAACGATTGTAGGCTTTCTTATGGCTAAACAATTTATTGATATGATATGCACAGAATGAAAGAGGATGGTACTATTTATCCTTTTTTGTTAAGAGATTTACAGTCTGTAAACAAATGTTTTATTCCTAAAACAAATATGTCTTCCCAGGTATCAGCAGTCGTAGATGACGTGTACTCTGAGCACGCGCACGTTGCTGGTTCATTCACGATGCTGGCCAGCTCTCGGGCGCACGTCGGTGGATCTCTCAACACTAGAGCTTTGCCTGGTGCAAGAGTCCATACCAACTTCATTGGATGCCTAAAGAAGGTAAGGTTTTGTGGTAGTCCTTTTTCGGTATAATCGGTTCTTAATTAATACACATTGATTATAAACCGTTTTTAATGTAAATTTTTTTTTTAATAATGTGATATATCTACCTATCTATCTCCCTTAATGAAGTGTTATTACAAAGATACTCACCAAAATACAGAATTATACAAGTTTTAAAAATCATAGATTTAATTATGTAGTTTGTTTATTAATATGAAATTGACATAAGTACTTTCCTTCTATATTGGTGGTTAAACATCGTGAGGAACCTAGTTGTCCTAAGACCTAATAATCGGTGGTGTGGGTCAGCCATAAAAGTCCGGTCACCTATTTAAAAAAAATCATACTAAGATAGAAATCTAAGACAGTCTAAATGGTTGTAGGGCCAATGACACACACACATGTTTTCTTATACATATAAAATACACGTTTATTAGCTTTTGTTTATTTAATCATACATTATCATAAAAGGTCTAATATACAAAAAGAAACGAAGAAAAACTAGATTGTGTACAATCTAGAAATATAAAAGCCACCTATTATTACAAGAATTATATGATAAATTAAGAATATATTAAATAATGTATATATATAAACGCAGTGGGTATAATTTCAATTTGGAATGTCTCGGAATAAACCACGAAATTGACCTTTATGCTGCCAGTTTATTGGTATTATAAATATCATACCAATAACTTAAATAAGTTTGATAAGACAATTATGAACAGTCCACCCGTGAGTGAAACTTAAGTGATTATTATCTTCATTAAGTTCAATACAAACATTTTCCTAACTTTTGACAGTATTTGATTTGACTGACTAAATTTTAACAATTCATGTTAGAAAACAATAATTAAAATAACTATATGTAACATTAAAGTACAAACAGTAAATTAATAATAACAAACTAGCTTTGAATATCTGGAATTCTATTTCATTGCACTTAATTTTATTAACTTTACTAGTTCGTCTGTTTCATGATATTTCGTAGAAGCCTGGAAACGAGACTGTAATTGTACAGGGAATATTGTATCTCTAGAGAGCTATATTGGTCAGATACCTAACCATATACCATCCTTCTGATTTCGGGACATGGAATACTTATTTCATTAATCTGTAACCTTCGTAAACAAGTAAAAACAATGTAAATGTTTAATTTATTAATAAATTAATGTATTTAGAGTTTTTATATAAACCACAAACAGGTAAAGAATATTATGATTTAAACTCAGGAATGCTTAATGCTCAAACTCAAACTCAAAATATCCTCATTCATGTAGGTAAACAAGTACACTTATGAATTGTCAAGTTAAATTAATTATAAGTTTACATTTTATAGGTCGAATCCTAACTGCGTCAATGTTATTTTCTTGGTTTTAAAACTTACGAAATATGTCACTTATTAATCACTTATCTAATTAAAACTAATATCAAAATCTTATGCTATTTGAGGCTCAAATTAACTATTTTATATTGAACTAGCTGTTCCCTGCCACGCTTCGATGTGGCACATTGTGATTGAATGATTGAGAAATGAGAAACAAAACAAAGAAAACATTTCATATAAGTTTAATTTTGCAATACTTGTGGAAAAAAAATACAAAATTGATAAAAACAATCCATGATGCGGATTATATATTATGCTAAAATTTCAGCTCGATCGGTGCAGAAATTTTTGAGTTTTTGAAGAATACACAAACCAACATAACATTTATATATATATATATATAGAGATGTAGAGTAAGCTTTCAATTTTATTAATCTAAAGGTTGAGTTCTCCGCGGACACTCTTCGCTTGAACCTCATAGATCTTGCGCGGACTGGCAGTAAGCTCATCACGGTGACCGGTCGGCTGGAGTACGCCTGCACTGCAACCGACTCCGCAGATCCTGTTACCTTCTCCACCAAAGAAGCTCATTTGGTAAGTAAACACTGAAAATAGTTTGCAATAATGTCTAGCTACGGACTGACCTTCATCAGTATTGACTTCAACAATAATGCTATTTAAAATTTAGATAATGCTTTTTGATAATTATTTTTATATTTTTGAAGTGAAACTTCTTTAGAATCGTGATTTCAAACCGGATGCAACGGAAAAAGCGACAGTAAAAAGAAACATACGCATAAATTCGTAGGATTTGGCGTGGGAGAGAATGAAATGGGAAGCATTGCGCAGTGTATTAACTTTAAATCGCTACATACAGTCGCTTTTTCGTTTCAAAAAATTTCAAACTATCATTATTATAGTTTTTACCAAATTAAAGATTGATATTAAACTTATAATTTTACATTAAAATATATTTTATTTTAACAGAAAGGTTTAATCCATTTGTTGAAAAAAGTCTAATGTACATTATTATTAATTATAAAAATTTAACTTCTACCACGTGTGAATTGCACACATGAGTTTTTTAGTATTTTTTTGATAAATACTGAATTTTTATGGTTATGGGTCTTTAAAAAATCACCTAATAACAAAAATATTGGTAAAACATTATTCGCAATCGCAGACGATAGGTAGACGATAGTTACTGTTTTTACAATTTCACATTGAAAACTAAAAATTTCGATTAAAGCATTATAATATTTAAAAGGAGGCTGGATCTAGATCTGTGTCTAAAACTCTAGAATTTCAGTACATTAAGTGAAGTAAATCCATAATTTCAGTTCAATCTGATAAACAACGGCAAATGATTCCCATTTGACATCGTATTGGGCATGTAAACGTTTATTGTGGTCGTACAATGTAATTAGTGTTAACATATTGACCACAGACAATTGATTGCACTGACAGTGAGTTGTACATTATTTGCAAAAATATGTTTTTTGATTGCTGTAGAAGACTTATATATTACAGACGTAATTATGTATGTAAGTAATTATCGTTATTTCCTTACTAACTTATAAAATGTGTGCGTGTACTAGGTGTACACACGTAAGAAGTGAAACTTCTTTATGACCTTATTTTTCGAAAAATGATCTACTATATGCAACTTAACGAAATTGGTTAAATAAAGTTTAACAAAAGGCTTTTATTATCATAGACATGAATACAAATACAATTACATATTTCATTTTACCTTATTACTACTAAGATTATTACAGAATTTCATTAATTGTAATAGAATTATTACTATCATTGTTATCGTTATTATATATTTTTGTTATTCATGGCTTAGAATCTCTTCGGATCAACCGTGGTAGGGACAAGAAAAAGATGGCGCGTAACCGAAAAACGTGACGATTTGCTACAAAATTTCTCCCATACGTCGATAAAAACTTCATTCCAACGCCGATAAATAAGTTTGACTTCAAAAAGCAATATGGCGCGTAACAGAAAAATGTAACGCGTAACGAAAAAATGTTACACTAAATTTTTTTCCAACCCCGATAAAGAAGTTTCACTTCAATAAATATAGGTGTAATACGAATGTGTGGCAAATTCGTCTAGTCCTCATACTGACTGCTCACACTAAATTAAAAATACAGTTTGTTAGAGAAAACGGTTGGAACATAGAATCTTTAAAAGCCGCTTTGTGTCGAGTGAATTTAGCTGAGTGCTTTCAGTGTTTGATTCGATCTGAAGTAAATTCGGTTTATGTGGACGCTTGAACGTTTCTCGAAACGGTACAATATATGGTATTAATATAATCAATGTACCGTGTATAGCAGTGATTGACTTTAACACTAACTGGGAAGTCATCTATTGTACAATTGATTCATTTGCAGAATACCAAAATAAATAATGACGTTTTAACATATTTATTAAAAAGGATACGACAATCTAATATACAAAATTCTCGTGTCGCGGTGTTTGTAGTTAAACTCCTCCGAAACGGCTTGACCGATTCTCATGAAATTTTGTGTGCATATTGGTTATGTCTGAGATACGGACAACATCTATTTTTCATCCCCCTAAATGTTAAGGGTAGTCCACCCCTAATTTTTTTTTGTAATTTTTAGATAAATTTTTAATTTTTTTATGATAAATTAAAAAATACATACAACCCCCAATTTTCACTCCTATACATCAACCCCTATTTTTTAATTATATTAATAATATACATGGCAAAACGAAGTTTGTCAGGTCAGCTAGTAATATATAATATTGGATTACATTCTAAAAATTATTCAAACCAATCATTATTATTATTATCATATTTTATGATGATGACAAATTCGATTGTTTTTCATTTACAAGAAAATTTTAATGGTTTTCAACGAATGATATAGTGATATATATTTTTTTATAATAACGTCTATATGTTGCAAACAGAGACATTTCTCGAACTATATTGATTTATCAACAATTGTAGTTTTTTCTACAAAAAGTTTTTATCACATTCAATATCTAACCTTTCCTTGAACGACACAAGGGTCCGTAATCATCTAAATAATATTTAATTATTTGAATTGTTATCTATTTCATGGACCTATATGTAATTAAAGTGATACGATCTGTCAACATACAGTGTAATATTTTTACACGCAAGTAAGAACTTTGTGCCTTATAAAAATAGATGAACTCAACTAAATACCTAGTGTACGGTGTGTGTATTATACGTTATTAACATATTTTTAGTAACTGAAATAATATTATAAATTTTATGTATTGCCAAAATTAGGTTACATAAAAAACACGTATCTCAGGCTTTTAGAATTGTATTTCAGAAGTATGTTTTTCCAGTTGCTTACTTCCTCCTCCTGTGAATTCTTTTGCGCTTTTGGCGCTTTGTTAGGGAATTCTTTTATTGTTTGTAGCCTCATTTTTGCCTTGCTCTGGTTCTCGTAACAGATATACTGGGGGGTGGAGTGCGTTGCATTGTATTGATGAATATTATAGTTGTAACTTGACCTATAGCAAAATTAGGAATCTGCACAAAGATTTGGGCCAAATTCTTACAACATATATACTGAAATATTAATATCCTTATAGCATATAAATTAGCTCCTATTTGTGATTAGAAAGAACCCTAATTGTGTCTTGAATATAGTTTCGGTCGCTCCAGCGCGTTGTGTTAACTTTCACTTTAATCGCACATTTAAATATTTTTTAAACTATCCTCCGTGTTTTTAATTTGTTGGTAATAATTATTGATATTAAATACGTTTATTCTATTTGGTATTTAAACTAGTCATAAAGTTACGCAATAAATTAAGTTTCGTTCTTATGTATTAGCTGCTTTTAAAAACACAAGAAGTGTTTAATTTATCGTCACGTGACTCGTCTATACCCTAGGAGCACGAGGGGGGAAGTCTAAATGTGTTTTGTAACAGGTAATCTAAGTATTTATTCTCTCCAGATCCTGCCGAAGTGGGAAGCGGTGAAAACTGGCACGATTTCATTCAAGTTCCGCACGAACGAACCGAATGGCTTAATTCTTTTCAACATGGGCGCGAAGCCTCCAAGGGTAGGTTGCACGGTAAGGGGTGAAGCTTTTGGGGTTGGACCGGCAATAAACGAGTGATCATATCATTGATCATCGTCATTAATATCAATAAATCATCATCATCAATTCATGTTCATCTTAATAAACGGTGATTACATTACACATACTATGAAGGGTTGATCATTCTAATAAAAAAACGCAATTGCCTAATCTCAGTGGATAACTAAATTAGGGTTTAAGATTACAATCAACGATTCGCTAATGAAATTATAGCCGTAGACTTGGTTAAAACGCGAGTAAATTTGATGAAACGGTATTTGAAAACAAATACTGTTTCATCTTTATGTTTATCCACCGAGCGAAGCTGCATGGTAGGTGATGAGATAACAAAATTAAATCACGACAACGTAGGGGAATTTGTGTATGGTACCTTATAAAGTTTCACCCACTTTAAAATAAAGTGTTATGTTATTGTAATCAATGTGCACGTAGAACCCTGAGCACAAAACCTGAGCTACCTCGCACCCAGCCTAAGCTATTGCAGCAAAGTTGGTACAAAATTGTGTTATTTCAGCTTACATTAAAGGCTTTATTAATACCTACACAAATTCACATCAAACTTTCACATACACTTTATTCCTATTCCTCAAATTTAACAAACGATCGTTTGCTTTGTAGATTATAGATTTTTTTGTAATTTAGGCATAGCAAAAAGTTACCTTCTTTGTAATATTAACAACCTATTTGCATGCAAACTTTTCAAAGGCAGTATGTGGGCCTATTATAAATTGCATGCATCTCGTGCAACGCTAAATATTTTTTTAAATCATATACAGCAATAAGTACGTAATTTATTCTGAAGGCTGAAACATTATAACAGCATTTGTTTTTCGTTTATAACTTTGAAAAAGTTCTGTTTATACTTACTGACTTATATACTCCATTTCCTTTTCAATATAACGAAACGTAATCACTTCCTCTTACAAACTGTTAAATTGAAAATATAGAATTTGCCGTAGTGAATGTAAAACCTTATTGGATACAAGCGAAAATAACAGAAAAAACTTTTGTGTAGATAAACGTTTGTATAGATTTTTAATTCTTCACAATTGACACACAATTAATTTATAACGGTACGTACAAACTATATAACATAACATGTAATACAACATTGCTATACACATGTTTCAGATAATGTGGACACTGAAAGTTATAAAACATGTTATAATAACATGTTAACCCAGCATCTACGTTTTTTTGTCTTTCTTTTGTTATTTAAAATGGTTATATAACATTGTTATATTGCATTTTTATTCTAATGTGTTTTATGTTATAATGTTGAATAACAAGGTTACATAATGTGGACGTATTATAAAACTTAAGTTATATAAAATGTTACATAGTCTGTACGCACCATAAGAATAACAACTATTTTATGAGTTTTTCATAATAAATATAGCTGCAACATCTCTATGTCTCTCTTCATATATTAGTGAAAACCTTAATTTCAGGCCGATCTTTTCGCAGTAGAGATGTTGAATGGTTATATCTACGTACATGTAGACTTGGGTTCGGGTGGAGTCAGAGTGAGGGCATCTCGAAGACGAGTAGACGACTCTCATTGGCATGAATTTTTACTGAGAAGAACGGGTCGAGACGGAAGAGTCACTGTCGATGGCGCAAATGCTGAGTTTAAAACTCCCGGTAAGTTAGTGAGCAATAGTTTATTAATCAACAACACTTAAATGTGCAAAATTAGCAACATAATACTCGTATGTATACAGTTCGTAAAGTCGATGAAATTTCGTATATAATATATTCATGATTTGAAGATAGACCATAAGAAAGCAGAAAGAAAAAACTTTATCATACACAATATACAGGATGTTTAGATTAAGCAACGTGCACTGGCCCCTACACTACTATTCCCTGTGTTGTGGGCAGCCAGTCTCTTCCTTTTGACACGTAAACAGTATTTATAAATTATATTAATGATTTATATTTACACTATTTCCGCACAATCAGAATATTTTCAGTATCAGCATATGACAGGTTAACAAGATATTGTTTGAGTTGTTTAGTAAATGTATGTAAAGTGATATATCGTCAATGGCCACTTTAAACATACTTAATATTAAATTTAATAAAAGATTCTACATTTAAGATTAAACTTGATACTTCAATCAATAAAATTTGATATTTGGAGGACTTTCACTTGTTAGCAATTAAGCTGTGTGTTGTCGTACTCTGTATTACAATGATTTTTTTTAAGGAGAATCAAATCAGTTGGAGTTAGATGGGCCGTTATTTGTGGGCGGATTAGGGTCTGAGTACTCAGCCGCTAGAACCCCACCGGCTTTGTGGACTGCCGCGCTAAGACAAGGCTTTGTGGGATGTATACGGGATTTAGTCCTCAATGGAAAACCGCAGGACCTAACCGCCTATGCACGGCAGCAGGACTCTGGTTAGTAAATGTCTTTGTGATTTGTGGAACGAACAAAAACACTGACATGCGTTACGTTTGGAATTTAGAACATACTGTTTTGTTGCCTTTCTACATAATATAAAAATATTGAATAAAAGTATTAAGTATTTTGTTAAGATTGAAATATATATTTCAAATAAATAAATTATCAAAACCATATAGAGTTGACGTTTTTAATATAAGTATTTATAGTAAAGTATAGACCCTAAAAAGTTACGTTTGATTTCAGCATCAGTCCGACCTGCGTGTCATGTGTTGATGAAGCAATGTGTATCATCACCATGCCAACACGGCGGCATCTGCTCTGAGGGTTGGAATCGACCGCTCTGTGACTGCTCTTCCACCAATTACGGTGGACCAACGTGTGGACGAGGTAGTTATTAAAAAATTACGAAGAAGAATTGTTATAAAGGTTTATGACTTGAAAATACACGGTTATTTATTATGTATTTTAAGATATAACTTTGGTATAAAAATTAAATAACACTTTCTTTCAGAATCTCCAACAATATTTCTCAATGGTAGCCAGCACTTGACTGCATCACTGGGTCTAGAACACGTTACACAAACTGAAGAACTGCTACTGAGATTCAAAACTAGTAAGGCTGGTTTGTTGCTGCGAACAGCATCAGAAAATTCCGCCGATCGGATAGAGCTCGCCGTTGCTGCGGGGCGAGTCAGAGCAAGTGTTAGATTGGGAGATAGAGAAAAGGTAAATAGAGAAAAGGTATAGGTATATATGTATATAATATATATATATATATATATATATAAATAAGGTTATAGTTACCTTGTAGCGACACCTATATTCTACGGCTACAATCACTGCGCGCTAACGAAGTTATTCCAGCCGCTAAGGATAGCTATATGTATGTATTGAAATAAGCTTCGTCATAAGTTGTCTGTGGAGGTTGGGAGGCGACGCATCGTAGTAACGTGCGATGGAATGGCGGCTGACATAGAGATGGTGATAAAAACTTGGAGAGTAAAAGAGGAGATAATTGAGGAGACGAGTGAACTTTAAATGTAGTTTCTTTGTATTTTACAGAGAAACAATTTGTGGTTTATTTTTGTTAAAATTCTCAATAATATATCTTATATGTATACCTTAGTCCTCCCTTTATATTGAAACATATATTTCATTTTCAGTTCATCATTCTTTCTCCACAGCGTTAATATACTTACGAGTCCTCTTGCAATGGGAGTGTGTATGGACTATGGTATCACTTAACATCAGATGAGATGGCTTCGTGGGTCTATATAAATATAAACTATCTTCCATAGTGCAACTATTCTTAATTTAAAACTCCAGGAATTGCCGAGGAAGTTCCTCGGGGTTTCTTCTTAGTAATATACATTTTAAGAAGAGTTTAATTTGTATATATTCGATGTACTAAGATTTTGTTTAACAGAACCTCCTCGCTGGTACAAATGTGGCGGACTCTTTATGGCATACGGTCCGCTTTTCTCGACGGGCATCGAACTTAAAGCTTCAGGTAGACGGCGGACAGCCAGTGCGCGGTACGTTATGTACGTATGCACGGGACACCACCCGCACTTTTGATTTTACCCTTATGTACACATAATAAGGTTGGTTTACCCCCCCCCCCCTTTTGTCATGGATTGTTGAGATATAACCTCGCCGTCGTCCATAATAAGAAAAACAGTTGAGAGAAAAAAAATCACTGTAAACTGAAGGTCAATTACGAAAAAAAGGTGTTTTGATTTTATTAATAGATCACGTTCAATTAGTAATATTTTACTAAAATTTATATTAGTAAGCAAAAAGGCTTAATGTAAATTAAATTCATATTAATTAAAGTGAATATTTCACCAACAAAAAGAAAGTTTGACATTTCTTATATGGACTTGAACCTAAAAGTTAATTAACAACTAGTTAGTTAGTTAATGTGTGTAATCTAAGTAAATATTCTACTCAAAAGTAATTTTAAGCGACCTTCGTTGTTTGATGTTCCTATTAGATGTAGCTTAGAAGCTTTTTTCTTTAATTTCTAGCTGGCACTGTATCTCACTGTTTTGTTCTATTTACGCTATTCATTTCTTCATTTCTGTAGTTTTCCCCAGTAGTATCTTGTAGATAATAGTTTAGTATCTTTTTGACTCGTGATCGAACACATTTTCTACAAACAATCTCTACTGAAGGTACACTTTTAATGCGTTTATCAAACATTTAAAACAAGAGTAGTATTTGTATAAAACATAAAATTATACATTATTTTATCACTTCTATAGTTGATTGCGACATTTCGAATGCCTTGCGGTCATGTGGTTATAGAAAACATTACATTATGGAAAATACGTGTGTATTGTATTTGGGATTGAGGTATCATTAAATAAATAGTACGTCAATATTTGATATTATTCGCTAATGCATTTTGATGTCATACTAGAACAGATTCCACAGATTCATTCACGAAACCAACTTGCAAACTACATAATATCTGTCATTTGGTTGTTGTTTCCGGATAGTTTATTAATTTTGTGATAAGATAACAGAAATTGTTACTACATTATAGTCAAGACGAAATACTGTGTCTATATTTTATTTTGGCAACTCTACTTAGCTTGCTCTATCAAAACTCTATGTGCTCATTAGTTTTGTAAATAGGTGTCAGAACAGCTGAAGATCGATGGAGTTTACTTTCGCTTATATTCTTTTTATTTAAAAGTCAATGTTGTATTTATCATTTGGCTACGCAAATAAAGATTCTCATTTGAATGATTTAATTTCCAGCCGAGACTATTCTAGGGAAAGCTTCAACCTTAGAAATATCATCGTTGCACCTTGGAGGACTTTTCCATCCCGAAGAGGAAATTCAAATGACATCTACTCTACCGAATTTCGTAGGATACCTTCAAAAATTTGTCTTCAATGGAATAAAGTATATCGATCTTGCTAAAACCTTGGGTATCGGAACACATGAAGACAACAATAACATTTACGATACATCCAATATTATATTCAATGGAAAATTTACAAAACCCGACTCACTCAATGTCTATAAGGCTGTGACATTTAAATCTAAACATACGTACGCAGGACTGCCATTATTAAAAGCGTATGGAAACACGTATTTGGACTTTTACTTCCGAACTACGGAAATGGATGGTCTTTTATTCTACAATGGTGGTAAAAAGCAAGATTTTATCGCCGTAGAGTTAGTAAATGGACACATACATTGTGTGTTTAATCTGGGCGATGGAGTAGTTACAATGAAGGATAAATTAAAGAACTTTTTGAACGATAATAGATGGCATGCGGTGTCGATTAGACGGCCGACGCCTAAAGTTCATACGTTGCAAGTTGATGATGATTTAGAGTTGCACACGACAAGTAAGTTTCATGATTACTGTTTGAAACATATTTTTATACAATTTCCAAAACTAGTATATTTAATTTGACCAAATCGGATTTGTGTACCTACAGAAAATAATTCATTGTAAAAAATATATAATAGCTTGTTAATAGTCTTCAGAATATTTGATTTAAAAACATGGCGATTAAAAAAGAGTGGCGGAGAGTTTATTGCCAGTTCTTCTCTTCCGTTCTACGCTCTTGATTTTATAACTGGCACTAAATGTAAAGTTAGAAGCATCTCAAATGCATTTCTTTTTTTTGACGTTCATAAGTGTACATTGTGTTACCTATATGATTTAATGATTTTGACTTTTTTTTATTGTAATCACCTAAAGTACAAGTACGCGACAAGTGTCGAAACTAATTTGACATTTACATAATTACATACAGATAAGAAGTCCATTTATAATTTTTGTTCGTAATCACTGAACAAGAGTTACTATTATTTTTAGGTTCTAATCTTATGCTGGAATTAGATAGTGTTCTATATGTGGGCGGCGTACCAAAAGATATGTACACATTACTTCCCGTTGGCGTATTATCAAGACAAGGTTTTGAAGGCTGCATGTCGAGTTTGGACTTACCGGGAGAGTCACCATCTTTAATGGATGATGTGGTTGTCCCGAGTTCGTCATTGGTATCTGGATGTGAAGGTATATATAAAGTAGTTTAATTATACTTTTATTTTTATTAAAGCTTAGGTTTCGTAGAAAAGCGGTGCCGTTATCTAACGGCCGTAATGTAACGTCGAGTGACGTCACCCATACGTTGTCTATAAATAACATCGGAGTAGGTTTTCTAGAGAACTTTGAGTGTAACCGTAACTTCAAATAGCGGTGCTGTCATTTGCATGACGGCCGTCATAGCGGTAATAAACATTAGTTCAACGTTTTTCGCGTGTAGTGACTTGGACGAGCGAAAATGATTTTTTTGCATTATGTTAAAAAGTAAAGACGGCCGTTAGTTAACGGCACCGCTTTTCTAGGAAGTAGCTTTGCTCTGAAACGGCCTGAACAAAATTTCAGTCTCCTGAAATTTTAAGTAGATTTAAATTTTCTTATATGTGTTAGTCTCTCTTGATGCGATCATAAACCACATCAGCGTGCTGAAAACGACTCTAAAAATCGACAAATCATTTCATACCACCTGTCTTCGTTACAGTACGGAATGGTAGAGCTTTTAGCAAGAATTTTTTTACGCTTCATGGGAAATATTTGTGTAATTCTAAAATTGTTGCTGTTATTTTAAGTGTTGATCTATGTTTTGTGCGCATCCAAAAAGATACAATTATAAATGGCTTATAGAGATATTTAATTATTATAATAGAAATGTATTTTGCTTTCCGAAATCATAAAACTTTCACCAATTAACAACAAAAAGTGAGACTGAAATGTTTGGTCTGAATTCGGGTAAAATGTATTAATAATCCATATAATATTTCATGTATTTTAATCAATTTATGAAAATGGATTATACGGATTATATTCGCCCCTAAAAATATATGAAATATTTGCCAAATAACTGTAAGTCCGAATCTGATTAATGTTAATTGATTTCAGGTCCTACTAAGTGCACTCACAACGCTTGCGCGAACAAAGGTGTATGTGTGCAGCAGTGGAACACATATGTATGTGATTGTGACCTCACTTCCTTTACTGGTCCTACCTGTTATGACGGTATGTCATTTTTCTACTTTCAATTTGATTTACATCTCAATCTTTTTCGAGAATATCTAAAAACTATAACAGAGGATTTTGTACAAATTTATTTATTTACAAAAAGCACAAAAAGATTGAGGTTTATAAATCGAAATATATACTGTATATTCGATTTATACAATTTCCATAAGCAACGATGACAGAAATCACACATAAACTTCACATAACTGTCAACTGAAAAGGAGAACCCATATCTCAAAAACTAGTGAACCAATTTTGACTTAACTTAAACTGTTTCCATGACTCTTTAATTTGAAATATAGCTGATTTAGATCAAAACGGATTATCTAGTTATGGCTGAGAAATTTGTAATCAAACAAACTTATGTATATTACAATAAAAAAAAGTAAAGCCTTAGTAAATCGTGTCGGTTAATAAAAGAAGAGGAAAAGTCGGAAATAATTAATATGTTTAACTGTTAAACTCAAACTCAAACTCAAAATATCTTTATTCAAATGGGTAACCAAGTACACTTTTGAATCGTCAAGTTAAATAAATCGTAAATTTACATTTACTACCAGTTCGCAAGTCAAGGGCGTAGAGCGGGTAAGAAGAACTGGCAAGAAACTTTCCGCCACTCTTTTTAATCGCCAAGTATTGTCATAGAAATTGTTTGAACTGGAGCAATTCAATCCCAAGGATTATGATCATTTAAGTAGTCCTCAAATTTATAAAAAGCTTTGTTGATTAATTTTCGTTTAACGAGGGCTTTGAATTTATTTAGTGATTTTTCTCTAATTTCACTTGGGAGTTTGTTGTAAAAACGAATACAATTTCCATATAAGGAGTGGTTTATCTTTTGGAGCCTGGTTGGTC
Source organism: Pieris melete (assembly GCA_963693345.1). NCBI lineage: Eukaryota > Metazoa > Arthropoda > Insecta > Lepidoptera > Pieridae > Pieris > Pieris melete. The sequence continues at coordinate 1,030,009 of CAVNZK010000036.1, read as the reverse complement.
TTACACTCAAATTAGTTCTATTTCGCGTATTATACTGGTGAAAGTCACCATTTGTTTTAAAATAGTTTATATTTTTTTGGTTAACATATATTTCAGAATCAATAGCGTATGAATTTGGTCCCGGTCGTGGAATCATCACATACGCATTTCCGCCGAGTGCAGTGACAGACACGGAGACGGACAGAGTGGCTGTTGGTTTTGTGACCAGCAAAGCCGATGCAGTTATACTGAGAATTGAATCATCTAATACACAGGACTATATGCAAATGGAGATTGTTAGTACCACTGTTACTTACGCACCTTAATTTTATACTAACACCTTAACAGGATAACAATAAGGAACGCAAAACTACATGACAATTTAAAATTTCAACAATTATAGAACTTAATCGCGTGTGCGTTAAAATTACTTTATTCAGTATTCGTTTACGACGTGCTAAACGAATGTTGGCCGTGCGTTCAAATAACGGATGGACTTTTTTTCTATAGGCGCAAATAACTTCCTCTTATGGTTATGGTTAAACATCGTGAGGAAACCGACATGCGACCCTAAAAACTACGACATGTCAGGCACGTAAAGCAACAAAAATTAAAATTATTAATGAATCGGATGCAATCAAATGCCAAGACCCATTTAGTGTCGTAGCGCCACTCGATAATTATTATTTTCGTTTACGTATGTTTGTCTCTGAAAAACAAAAACGGTGCTTTTTGAATAAACCTAATATCTTCTTTCATGTGTTTTATGCATAAACTATATTTTGATTTCAATTAATAATAAATGTAAGAAATTGAACTTAACTATTATTTGCTACTGTCGTTAATTTGAATAGATTTAGGATTAAAAACTTACAGTTTGTATCACTTGCAGTTAACTACACCTTTCACATATATTTTATAGATTCGTGGAAACTTGTTTTTCGTATACAATGTGGGTGATGGCGAACATCCGGTAGGAGACGAAGCAGCTAGAGTAGACGACGGAGCCTATCACGTCGCCAGTTTTACAAGAAATGGAAGCCGCGCTGCCCTACAACTTGATAATTATGCCGTCAATTTGAGACACCCACAAGGTTAAAGTATTGATATTTATTAAATAACTCTTATTTTTTCTTTATCATGCCAGGGCAAGTAGTTGATTTGCCTTTCGCCCGTACCAAACCATATAGTATAAGATCCCGATATACAACGACCTTCACCGAGTCTAATATATATAATTTAATATGTCAATAAATATAATCCATATGGGTTGCCTAGCAAATTTCAGTCCAGAGTATTTTTAATTAATATTTAAAAAAAATTTTTTTTTTTTAAATTTGCATGTAGTAAATTTTTTTCAATCAATATTTTTAATCAGGGTAGAATTATATATATGTCACTATAACTTTCTTTTTTACTAAAGCTGTATATATACTTTAGTGTCACATGAAAAATATACACATAAATAATTAATTGATTAAAAACAACCTAACGTTTGCATATTCTATGGGCTTCATACTTTCGATTGGTATAGAATTTATCTAATACTCATACCGGTGAAATGTTTAACAAAATATATTTTTTTTACATTTAATTAAAATACTCTGGACTGAAATTTGCTAGGCAACCCATGTGGATTATATTTATTGACATATTAAATTACATATAAAATATGTTTCATTAAATAAGCATCTCGGTGAAGGTCGTTGTATATCGGGATCTTAGACCAATAGTTAGAACCAACAAGTGTCGCTTAGTTTTAAAGCTTATCGGAGTGTGCTGGGAGGTGTGTGGTGAAATTAAAAAAGAAATGTTACTCGTTTTTTAATTTGAATAAATTGTTTTTTAGGTGGGCAACAATCGACAGTCTTCAACAGTATGTCCAAAATAATAGTTGGTGGAGGCTCAGGTGGTGCTAGGTCATTTAGTGGTGTTCTCGCTGGTTTAGTGGCTGGAAAGGTCCGGGTTCTTGATCTGGCTGCCGCTGGCGATCCGGCTGTTACAGTGCGAGGTGATGCTCGAAGAGCTCAGACTCCACTCGATAGAGATATTAATAGAATGCAACAGGTAAATTAGCTGTTATCGAAATTTGCTCAGAAAAACCAAATTTCTATTTAAAACTTTGAAATATATAATAGATCAGCCTTAACAGGTATTTTGGTTTTATCCTGCTTACTTACTTTGAAAACAAGTGTTACTGAAATGTTAGGGATGCAATTAGTTGATTAAATTAATAAAGCAGTGTTCTATTTAGTGGTTGGTAAGGTTAGGTTAGTTTTTACTGTTGTCCCAGCGTCACTTTCACAAGTTGCCAGGTTGTGTAATGATCTAGGAAATAATAGGTCTTGGACAATTATTCCTGAACAGCCAACTATAAGTAAACAGGAATGGGCACCTTCTTACGAGATCGTTTATCTTCTCAAAGGTCATGAATATCTTGGAAGATATCTTTATAGTCTCTGTGAGCCGTACCCCATCCGCCACTAGTATAGTTGGGCAGTCACAGCCCAACACACTTATTCAAGATTTTCCATAGAGAATTAACAATTTATTGGCTCTATAAAAAATTCCAGTGCCGATACAACCGTTTATGTCTGGGCTTCAAATTTCTGTGTCTGTTTCGGGATCATTTGTGTTTGATCTAATAGGCAAAGAATCAGCCTTCTATACCTGAATCGACTTTTGGATCATGGTCAATTGGTCAATTAGTGCACAGCAAGCTGGCCACTAACACTGGCTAACACTGGTCTCCTCTTTAAATCTCCTCTCAATGCCAATTATAAATATTTACCCACCTATTTCAGACACCTCCATCAGGATATGCGGGCCCTGGAGTACTCGATGAACTTGTGTATTCAGGCGCCGGGTCAGGGTGTCGTGATGATGATGAAGACGCTTGTGTGCTGCCAGACGCTGGCTCGGGTGATGACCTTATCACACCCGTTTACGTACCGTCTACGAGGCGACCGCCTGCCATGCGCAAGGTATGAACCTAAAACTTTAATTAAACTCGAATTTGTTAGAAAACCTAGAGGAATTTTCGCAAAAAAACTTTTTTATTAAATTAATTGTACTAATGAGTTTATTAAACTTTTCAGGGTAACCTAAGCGGTAAATTAATGAAGCCTTGTGACGATGAAGATTGCATTGAAGGTTCCGGATCTAATGGAGAAGAAATAACGGAACCAGAACACCCAATTACCACGTAAGTTGGATTTTTAATTTTGTGAAAAGTCTTTCAACAATTTATTTGAAAATCGGCCATGGGGTCAATGACCTGTGGCAGACAGCTGCGTTTATTATGTTGAACATTTTGTCATGAAAATTTATTGTATATCAGTCGGAAACAATTGTTGTCTCGCTGGGAATCGACAGAGCTACAGCTAAGCTATGAACACATATGTTTTTACCATTGGATTTTATTTTAATATTAGAAATACTAAGTTTATCTCTCATTTTATTCATGATTCATTTTACAATTTCACATCCCAGGTTCAATCTATAAAGCAAATTCTGATTTTCTGATGGATGTTACCTTTTCAGTGCTGGTGTAAGTAGCACTGCCAGTATGACTTCACCTACCACATCTATAGCCACGGATCACGTGGAAAAGGCTATCTCAGGGTTCACAGAGGGTGGGACAGAAAGTGCCGGAACTACTAAGAGCGACCGCACCACATTACCAGATCACGATAATATGCACGCGGGCACCGTGGATACCGCTACTACTCCAGAAAAGGGCACTACTCCAACAGAAGGTAGAATTGTACATCTTATGAAGATTTTTTTTTTTTTTTTTTTTTTTTTATGTAATAGGAGGCAAACGGGCAGGAGGCTCACCTGATGTTAAGTGATACCGCCGCCCATGGACACTCATAATGCCAGAAGGCTCGCAAGTGCGTTGCCGGCCTTTCAGGAATTGGTACGCTCTTTTCTTGAAGGACCCTAAGTCGAATTGTATACTTGCAACATTTTTAAAATGTTTGTTGAACTAAATACCTCCTGTCTAATAAAAATAATACTATTGAACTATAAAATATAAATAATATTTTGTTTCTGGTAATGAAGCTATTTTATTTAATTGCTTTTAGTGTAGCTGCGCCGTTACCTATTTAACCATTAGCTACCGGGGTTATTACTGTCGGTACTGATATGACTTAATAGTACTCTTTGGTATCGTTATAAATAATTATAATATATCACGATCTTTCTTCAGAGGACACGCATACGCACACAAGCAATCAGTTTACACCGACAGTAACGCGACACACAGAGGCAGCGCACACAACGGAGGAAGAGATACCAGACTATGAAGATCACACGCACACCAAGATGGCAACTCGCTCACCTTATGGCATAGATGAAGTGGTGCCTGGAAGCTACCCTGGATATAATGGCCACGAGCCTGAAATAACAACCAAATGGTACCATCCTAAATCGACTGATAACAGAGTGGTACCACCAGAGTCTGAATTCTTCGCAACTATTGTTGGTAAGTGGCACATTAGAGGAGTCTTTAAAAATATTTCCCTACAAGTTCACTATGTCATATTACTTATGTCGTTTTGTATTTGACCTCCGCAAAGTAGGATATATCAACTCGGGGAAAAGAGAAAATGTGCGCGTGTGAATTTTCTAAAGAACATGGTCTTGTTCTTTTACATTTTTATTAAATATAATTAAAAGAATTATAAATTTTTGTTTCAATGTATATGGCAGATAATTATCATAATCTCAAATGGGAACAGATAAAACGCCCTTATAATAGTTGTAGCTTGATGTGCGTCAGAAATTTTGTTTATATTTTTCAGGTATCGTTGCGTCGGTGCTTATAGCAATAATCATTATAGTTATAATAGTGCTGAAGCTGATGTTTAAGTTGGACCCTTCGTATAAGGTAACGGAAGACAAGAGCTACCAGCAGAGTGCTAGCGCGGCACTGCTTGCGAATCAGGTATATGGGTTATATAATATTAAGAAAAAAATTAAATCACTGCAATAAATGTTTTCAAATCGCGGCGATATATGCCGTCGATATGAAAACATTTAGAGAGTTTATAAGTATATACACTTAAATAGAACTTTTTTAAGATATTCAAACGCGAATTTATATATACTACTAGCAGACCGGCCAAGCGTTGCTGTGGCTAAGGTTTTTTTATAGTAAACTATTCAAGGAAAACGGTAGGAGAACACCAGTCATGGGGACCACCATGCTTTATTGGTGGTTATGCCATTAAATTGTAGCTTATGTAAAACGTTGGTACTTTCAACACAGCGCCATTTGTTAGAATTTTGACTATCAAATAATAAACAAATATTTTGCAATAAAATAATATTGCGGGTATAAATTGAGATGTAAGCTATCCTATCTTTTAAGTTAGATCAAACTGGACACGGTCCAAATTTGATTGATATCGGTTCGGTAGTTTACGAGTCCATAGCGGACAAACAACGTGACACGTAATTTATATATATTAAGATTTGCAATGTATTCTAGTGCACCCATCGTGGTCAGCGACATCAAGTTGATTATTTAGTAATGAGAGTGTATTGAAATGTTGTCGCGATTTTGGTTTTTGCAATATTTCGCTCTTTCCAGGAGATAAATAATCTAAAAATTGATATACATGTATCGCATACTTTAAATAAGTTAAATTACTAATATTACCTTTATTAATTGTAATTTTTTCAGGCTCATTCAAGTTATCAAACCGGTTCAAACGTACAGACAGGTGGCGCTGTTCGAAACTTGCAGCCATTGCCTCTCAACAGGAACGGAGCAACGCCCCTCGCACCGATGCCTCAGCCAGTTAAGCGCGATGGTATCAAAGAGTGGTACGTGTAATTACGCTGCACAGTACATTAGTTAATGTAACGATTACATTTATAAGCAGCAGTGTTAGTCTTTTACGTAATACAGATTTGAAGAAACTTTATAAGATTACTAGCTGATCCGGCAAACGTCGTTTTGCCATGTATATCATTTATAATAAAAAATAGGGGTTGATCGTAGAGGGGTGAAAATTAGGGGTTGTATGTATTTTTTAATGCTGTATCATAAAAAAATTAATCTAAAAATAAAAAAAATAAAATAGGGTGGATTACCCTTAACATTTAGGGGGGTTAAAAATAGATGTTGTCCGATTCTCAGACCTACCCAATATGCACACAAAATTTCATGAGAAACGGGTAAGCCGTATCGGAGGAGTTTAACCACAAACACCGCGACACGAAAATTTTATATATTAGATTCATTTTAAAATGAATTTGAAGTATGATGTTTCTTTTAGAATTTTACAGTGTTAGTACCAAATACTTCTCACTAACTTGAGTCTTTCAAGGTCCCTAACAAACCTTAAAAATATATCGTTAACATCTGATCATTTAATAACAGCTCCAACAATTTTTTAAAAAATTTTAATAATTAAAGAGATCAATCAATAACTGCTGCTTATAAATGAACTAAACGTGTACTCTGCAGTGCTCAGGCCATTCAAGACATACGTAGATCATTTTCTCAGATACCGTGGTTTAATAAGTAGAACATTTAAACATCATTTCACTCCTGGTATCTGAAAATATGATCGCCCGACTGCGCTCGTTAGATTCGCGTGTCCATACAATCCTTAACGGACATATCAGATAGTTAATTTTATATACCATAGTCAATATACCTGTAGTCGCTTTTTAGCTGGTTGTATTTTGTCTCTATTTGTGAAATAAATTTTGGTTCGTAGTAAAATATCCGCAAATAGAGACATCTTTGTAAAGTATGAATGGCATATACAGTTTGCGTTGCATAAGTTAACTGTGAAGTATCGACTGATTCGCAAGTGTTAGTGTAAATAATGTTAATGTTAGTCATTCGTGCGATTGAACTTGAGCCAGATTGATAGAATATGGAATTGCTTTTTACTAAATGGAGTCTTGGCTTGTAGGACATCTTTGCAAATTGGTTATCTAATTTAATTATAGACTCCAATTCTGTACAGTCTTTCTACTAAATAAATCACTAACCAAGCTTTTTACTTCGGCTTTCAAAATCCCGTTTTCGTTACTGAGTTTACCTTTACCATATAAAAATAAGACAATATCGTTAATATTAGAGCTGCCAACACTGAAAATAAAGCATATCGTTAAACTGAAGACTACGGTAATATTACGATTTTCTCTTTCCTATATTTAATAAATCTTTTACAAATATTTTAAGACGACACACTTGAAGATGTGTAAGATAATAACATGTAAGGGTGGATTTTGAAAATTTGGAGTAGGTAACTACAACGCTAAAGGTTGAAATTCTGATAGAAAATATACGGTGATCCTTTTTAATAAGATATCGCAATAACATTAATTTATATTTGATCATATAAGCGACCATAATCATTGTTGTTGATTAAATTGTAGCTAATGACGGATTGAAACTTATTATTATATCTAATGGAATTCAAAGCTCAATTTACAAGTACTAATGACTCTTTTTCAATAATTAAAATGCATAATATGCCACATTTCTATGACATTGTCAAATAAATCAGTTTTTAGAAAAGTGACGTGTCTTAGTAAATCAATATTAATATTTTTAATTGAAATTCTATCGGAGGCCTAATTTAAATTACACAAGCCACAAAAAGTTACAAAAGGTAATACAAATAAAGTGTTGAATTTTACATACCTTTACATATTTTAACATCCATATATAATTATTATAACGTGTTACAGCAATAATACTTGTGACGTAATAGAATGTGACGCTATTTTGGTTTAAAAAATTAAAATCAAATATATTTAAGTATATAGAGCGGGCGTTAGTAATTTGGTTTAATTATAATAATTACGAGAAATTGGTTGTTTGTTAAGTCGGTTTATGGACGATAAGTTTACGTGTTAACGTCATAAGTAAACATTGATGAAAAATTGCATACTTTTATGAGGCTAATTCAATTATAATCACTTAATTGTCTTTATTTGGTATTATTTGTATAATTAGGAGTTAATTGAAAATTATGATTTTTTCGATAAATGAACATATATTTGCACTCGATATTTTTATTTTTACTTGAATTATACAGATTAATTACAAGTAACAATGTGCTATTAATAACTTAAGATAAATGCGTCACAAGCTTAGGAAGATCGTGCCTCTCTATCGCTAGCACGCTAGGCTAAGGCGGAACGAGACAATGAGTCATGTTACGCTCGGCTCAGGCGGAACGTGACAATGTGTCATGTTACGCTCGGCTCAGACGGAACGTGACAATGAGTCATGTTACGCTCGGCTCAGGCGGAACCTGACAATGAGTCATGTTTTTACGTGCGTGCGGCCGGCTTTCATCGATGTAAAAGACGTTATCACGTCACTAATATTTATTTTCCAATATGACAATGAACGATTTTTTTTTACTTTTAAAATTTTCGGTTGTATGTTTAAGGCCCGCTCTATTACTTATATTTGTCTGAATTGCCTCCTATTTAAATAGCTAAGTAAGCTTAAATTTAAATGGCGATGGATTGGTGACTACTCACTAGGTGAGAATATAAAATTAGATGCAAGACCAAACGGAACGCATTTAAATCGTTTCGTTTTTTGTTTTATATTCTCACCCTCCAGTAAACATACATATAGGTAATGTTTAGGATTGAATGATGAACATATTTCTAATTATGATTAGTTTGTGGTTTTGAAATGGTCAAAATTAAACATGTTTCGATACCTTTTCCTCTAGCTTCTGTGTGCAATTCTTAAACTTTTAAAATTATATTAATGCTTAAAAGTTAATATTCCATCCACCGTCCCGTTTCCTCTTTCCAAAACTCAATTAGCTTTAAACGAATGTCATATTTATATAGAATGTTATAAAGCACAGGTTCTAGGTTCTATTGTATATAATAGTTAATGTAAGAAATAATTACTGTAATGCCACACTCGTTTTACGGCACAAACTTAGAAAAATTTATTTCCCTGTCAATTTTAGTGTTTAATGTGTTAGAAATTTGTATCGTATTTAATTGTTTTAATGTAGATTATGATTTGTTGAAGGAAATTTAATTGACGTTTATCAAATAAGTCTGCTTCTAATATAAATAATATGTGTTCCAAGTTATTGTACAGTTTATAGACGACTTCGGTCGGACCAAGTTTTGTTCTACATAAATGCGATCAATACAATGTAATTTACATCAGTTGTTGTTTTATTTCTGACCTTTTTTTGGTTTAACATTGCAAGAACCTATAGTAAGAAATTTTAATGAAGTCAAATTGCGTTACCTACATTATTTATTTATACATTCTAAAACAACGTGTATGCCTAAAAATACAAGAAAATATGACATCACAAATTTAACACACAACAATCTATCAAAGGAAAAAATTACACAAAAAAACACAAAATAAAATAATAATAATACTAACTAAAAATTATAATTGGCAATGTATTCAATATTATCATAAGATATTTTAAAGAGTTATCGTTGTGGACAAAATCAACCTTGATATTTTCCGTCCGTAAAAACAGTCGCGTAAAGTTCACTAAAGCTATTATATAATTTAGTAAGCAAATTGCCTGTATTTGTTGAAATTATTTCAAAATGCCAAATGGAAATGTTTCATACAAATAGAAAATATTTTTACTAATCTTTAAGGGTTACGGCATAAATTTATTTCCTATTATTATTTTTACAAAGGTTAATGTTATTATAAAGTGTAGCAACAACGTTTAAATGCTTTTAAATTTTTTCGATCACATAAAAAATATATCATAAAATCTTTATAGAAATTGTGATTTGTCTTATTGAAAGTACCTATTTGTTATTTACCCTGACCCATTTAGATACAATTTAGTAATAAATTAACTAAAATTTCAAGGTAAACGATTAGCCTGAAATTGCGGTATAGACTTTTAGTACTACTGACAATAGGTACAATTGACAGTAGTATCGTTGTAAATCCAACAGGTCCGTTTGTATTAGGGTCTGTTTCACAATGTACGGATAAGTTCTACATAAGTTCCGAATAAGCTATTTATTACTTATTAGTAGGATAAACACTATTGTTGCGGTTTACGACTGTCAGATAGCGCTATTCGTCACATAAAGTCCATAATAAGTCCCTAAAAAGCACAATTTATTTTCCAAATAGTTTATGTGTTGCATAGCTATTTGGTACTTTATCCACACATTGTGAAACAGACCCTTAATGTACTAAATAACCTCAAAACAAAAAAACCTACAAACACCCTCACAAGCCTCACTAGAGTCCTCTCGAGGTTTCGTACTTTGTGTAGTCCATACCTTACCAATAAATTACATACAAATTTATTTGTTTCGGTTATACAGTAAATTCTTTTAATAGAATGAGAAATATTAATTAAAGTTTTATTGAAAGTAATGAGTATAATAATCTTGATTTCAGGGAATCATGATGAAATTACTATTCTCAATAAAGAAAAAAAGTTGCACAGCCCTGATATCGTTACACGAATAAATAGTTGTTCAAACCGTAAACTCTTCAAACACAATAAAATCTTCATAGAACTTATTCGTTCCAAATATGGTTTCTATTGTATTTCGGTATATTATTTTAGCCAGCACTATGTATACAGTTTTAAATGTGAACCCATTACTGATGCCGATTGGTCTGGACGAAAGTGTTAAAGCATCCCAATGCGTCTTAAAACTTTCTGCAAAATATTTTGTTGAAAAAAAAGCTCTGAGCGGTAGCATCGTGATTGTGGGAATTAATCCTCAAGCGTTCACCAAAAAGTTTCTCTTGCAAACCGTACACAACGGAATAAAATATTCTATAATGGTTAAAACCCCGTATTACCCACACGCAAACGCTTCACACTTTCGTGAAAAGGCCAAAAATTATATGATGGTCTTAGAAAACCAACTGGATCTGAATAATTATCTTAAACTATTGAGTAAACTACCAACTTGGAATCCATTTGCAAAGACTATTGTTTTGTATGAGAAACAAAAAAATGAGTCGAGCGAAGACCTGGCTAAGTTGTTTATTAACGAACTCCATGCGATGAAGTTGCTGAGAGTAATCGTGCTCCTATATTCAGCGTTAGATGACGAAATTATTTCTTACTCTTGGAATCCATATAGCGAAACAAATTGCGGTGGCAAATGTGAAACAGTATATATTTTAGACAGATGTAAAGATAATCTAATAAGTCAGATAGAAGTTCAAAAGGAAATGTTTCCATTAGACTTGAGAGGATGCCCTTTATTAACATACGTCGTTATCTCAGAGCCATACGTGATGCCTCCAGTGCGGAAACTAACAAGTGAATTATGGAACGACGCCTACGAATTTCAAAAAGGCGTTGACATAAATTTGGTGAAAATCATAAGCCAATTTACGAATATGACACTGATTACGCGTATGTCGGAGAATGAAGAAAATTGGGGTGCCATTTACTCGAACGGAACGGCGACGGGTGCCTTTGGTTTACTTAGAAACGATTCAGTTGATCTCGTTATTGGTAATATTGAAGTCACGAGAACAATTCGCAAATGGTTTGATCCTACAGTAAGTTACACTCAAGATGAAATGACTTGGTGCGTTCCACGCGCCCGCCGAGCTGCTACGTGGGATAACGTTGTTACAATATTTCAGTGGTCCACTTGGCTCGCTACATTAATATGCCTAATGATCATGAGTTTGCTGTTTCATTTTATGAACTACAAAGAAAATGAGGGTAAAGTATCTAAGTGGCCAACTAATTTAATTTTAAAAACATTTGGCATGCTGCTCGGTTGGAGCGTTGTGTTGGATCCACGGTCGGCTACGTTCAGAATTTTGATGTTTGGCTGGCTTTGTTTCAGCTTGAACATGGGGATATCTTACGAAGCTTTTTTGAGGAGTTTCCTAATGCATCCACGATTTGAGAAGCAAATTAGTAGCGAGGCGGATCTCATTCAATCTGGCATTCCTCTGGGGGGCAGAGAGATTTACCGTTCCTATTTTGAGACTAATAACGCGAGCTCGTTTTATTTGTATCACAAATATAACTCGACATCGTTCTCGGAGGGGGTACGGCAGGCAGCTTACGAAAGGAATTTTGCTGTGGTTTCTTCGCGAAGACAAGCTATGTATAAGGATCACATTTTAGGGAGAGGAGAGTCATTGATTTACTGTTTTGCTGAAAGCGATAACCTTTATAAGTACGGTGTTGCACTTTTAGCTCGGAATTGGTATCCTTTGTTGGACCGATTCAATAATATAATACGAAGTGTTTCTGAGAATGGCTTGATAGAAAAATGGAGCGAAGAGTTGTTTAACCGTCCGAAAGGCGCCGAAAGGAGCAGTACTATTGTACCGCTGGGTATGCAACATTTACTTGGAGCTTTCTTGCTACTAGGAGTGCTAGATCTAATTTGCATCATTGTGTTTATTGGAGAATTAGTATGTTCTTGTATGCAGAAGGGAACGTTTTCATTATACTCTGATAACAAAAAATGGTAATTATTTAAACAATATTTATTTAATCACTTACAGTATTAATAGAAGAAACACTAATAAAAATACAGTGCCGCTAGTAGGTACATTAACTTAAATCATCTTTCTTTCTGCTCCTATCACAAATATGTGTCGATCCAGTGCGGAAATGATGAATTTAAATTGAAAAATTAAAGATTTTTTTTAATTACAAGAAGGTTTTTAGTAAATACTAATAGGTAGTGGCTTGAGTTACAACAACAATTGAGAATTCTCGAAAACTCTGTTTCAAAGCGGATGCTTATTTTGTAATATATAATATACAATGATATATCACTATGTAATATATGTGCGTCGCACAATAATTCAGCACGCTTAATTACATCCCAGCATCAATATTGCATTATCTACAGATTATACTAACCTCGAGTTATATCTTGATTACCTATAATTAGAACATATAACATACATAAATTTGCCTATGGACAAATTAGGCTACTAATAAGAAAATGCAAATGTTAATTGCAAGTCTAGATAAAGTTATATTATTTTCTTTTTAAAGAAGCTATTGTTAAAGTTATACCATATGTGTGTTTAAGAAGTGTGAAATATCAGAAGTTCGCTCGCCATCTAAAGTACGCGCTTTTGACAACAATTAGTGAAATGAAAAAGAGCTGTCGGTCGTTGAACCACTCAATTAGTATATGAAGTTAAAACCGTCAGTGTCGCTGTAACTTTGCATAACAAATGGTGGCCTTTGTTATATGCGTCAAACTCAAGCGTACGCGAAAGATAAATTGTTACGGAGGACGGTTGGCACCGAGAGCGGTTAGGTATTAATCGTAGTTTAATCATAGCATAGTAAGCTTGAGACGTAATCGATTACAAGGAGCTTCAGATAGTTGAAGTGCTTTATTAGAAGTGTGAAGTAAGGAGTTAGCTAACCGTAACTAATAAATCGATTAAGTTAATTTAAATTTGGTTGAACTGGAAGGATAGGTATTCTGAAAAGTACTTAATTTAAGGGTAAGATGTAGAAATGTATGATATGTCTGTGTTTACGATGGTGTAAGTGTTCGTAATTTTCGATATTTTTTAAAATTTAATTGTTTTCCGTTTACGCGCAAATAATTTTTGCTAGCGTACCTGGAGTCTAATACAATAATGTGAAAAATAAAAAGATATTATATAGTAGATCTCGTTTAAAACTAGTGTTAATATTTGTAACTAATCACAAATAAAATACTTTAGGACAATAATAACCCTTATTAATTAATATTATATTATATCCTCAATAAAATACAATATAATTATTAAACGTTACAATAACCTTAGTTTATAAAAAAACTACTATCATTGTAATAAGTCTAAACACATATTACATAGTTTCAATTTTTTTTATTATATACAAAAATAGCAACTGTTTAAATTTTATGAGTGAAACCGAGCTCTGTAATATAGTTGTCAAGTGAGACGCGGTGTGAGGCCCATTTGACTTCCTCGTCGTACACATAAATGCTAAACATAATTATCCATAACTTGAATTTGTTCCGACCTTGTTAGGACTTTATGCTATGTGAGGTGCTAAAATTTTAACGGTTATGTGGGGATGCGGTTATGGTGCTACAAAGTTGTAATATAATGTGGACTTTGAATCTACATGTAAACAAGAGGTAAAATTAATAAAGATATATGTTTTAACAAAATAAGAATAATGATTGAAATCTCTTCATGCGTTTGAAGCAATTAATAAATTAATAAGGCCAAATGATGTAGACACTATTCCACACTAATATGGACTTTTCGTGTACGTATAACGGTTTCTAACGCGAATGCAAGTAAGTATTCAGTTGAATATCTATAGCAGAGACTACTTAATAACTATTCATTTTCAGAAATATAACTATAACTATATAGACGAGAGTGGTATTATATTATAAGAATATTTAGGCTTGTTGCCCACTTTTAACGCTAGATTGACACACGCATTAAAATAAAATAAAATATGATTGTTACACTTTAGTTTAAGTCTTGTTTTTATCTATACCATTTCCGCAGTTTAGTAGCAAACATCCGAGATATACGTATTACCTGGTTTGATTTCCGGCTAAAATGAAAGCTTCAGGTCTTGCCTTATAAAAAATGACTGAAACAGACATAGTGTCTGTCTTATATCCTGGTAAAAGGATCAGGATACTGATATAACGCATCTGTTTACTTCTTTATATGTTTTTAAGCCAGAGTTTTTATTTCAGTGTTTTTTATGTCACATAACGATAAAATCGTGCGATTTTCGTTTTTAGCGATGACGTCGCAATAATTCATACAATATGAACGAAACTACGTGGTATCCTTTTGGCTTCAAAACAGACTCGTTGATAAAGCACCGATCATCAACAAAAGGGAGGAATTTGCCCCAATTTATAAACATTGATGTAAAGATCGCCATTAAGATTAACATCATATAGACATTTTAAGCTACAGCGTTTGGCTTTCGTTTCCTCAAGGCCCCTCTTAACCATTAAATACTTCACTGATGCTGCTATAAGATAATAAGATTTTTTCACATTTGTTATAAAAATTGTTTTCATCTAGTGATACTGACAAGTAATAATTTAATGCTGTTAACTAACGTTATTTTGAATTAATGGTTTAAGCAGTCTGTTTCCTGAATTGTATAAGTTAAATAACTAATTACTCCGAGCATCTAACTATCGTTCAAAGGTTAGCTGTACAGGCACTATTTGTTCTAAGAAACCAAAAACAAAATACATTTTCTGAGAATGGACAGAAGACCAACGTACTTACGACTTACCTGTAAAGGATAAACCGAGCTAGAGTATTTATCTAATATAGTTATATTATACGTGACTGTTTCTTTGTTCTAAAATGATACACATTATCATAGATTTTAATGGCCAGTTATGTTTAGACGAATTTATTTGCTTGTTTGTAATTTCTTTCAATTGTTGAAAATCAAAAAGAAGCAAATACGCAAACCGTGATGTATGGTTTAAAGGAGCATCTGTCTGTCAGGGACCACCTAGAGCGAAAGATCATTCATCTTTATACATGTCACAACATTTTGTATACATATACAATCACCCTTGTTCCTTCCGCATAAAGATCAAAATGGAACATCACACAACCTAATTACTTAGCTGAAAGAACGTTATTTTCTAATTTCAAAGATCTTATTACCAACTAATACGGGCTATTTTCGTGCAAGTTGTGAATAAATGATATGACGCGGTTTTTCACGAACTTGTTAGTTGAATGACACTTAATACACTTTTTCCATATTTTCGTTGTGATGCTATCATTACGACTCTCCTTTGTGACTGTTTTTGAAATCACGATGTACCACAAAGGACGGTTCGGTGGTTGATACACAATTTTATATTAAAATAATAAGCCTTGAGCACATACCCGTTTCCATATATTCTTAACATGAAAGGCACACGATTGTCAGTCGTAAGGATATGGAGAAAATTAGTTTGGGAACAATAAGAGAGTTTAGACTGATAATATATTACTAATACTTTGCTTTTGCAATAGTTCCCAATACGTACAAAACACTCACTACGTAATTATAAAATTGAGGACGTAACACTGCCAAAAGGCAATCAACAATAAAAAGCTGTCATATATCATACCAATCTAGCATAACCCGAGCAAAGCAAAAACGCAAGTGGTTCAATATGTGACGTTAAAATATTTTAGATAACCCTCATAAAATGTATGATAATAATGAATGAAAAAAAAAATGTAAGCCTTGTAGTAACATCGTTATAACATCGGAGGAACCAGACAAAAACAACTACCGGTAGATAACGTAGACCCCTATATCTATCTTGGGGTTTAGACGTATTTTGCAGGCATGGGTTTGTAGCTGTTGGAGCGTATGGAGAGATAATGCGGGGACCCCCTTCTATAGCACTCAAAAGAACTCAAAAGATCAGTACATCCTGCTGTCTTTACATATGAAGCCACAACGCTCACACAACATTCGGCGCAAAGTCTGAGAGTCACGCAGCGGGCGATGGAGTATGCAATGCTCGTTTTTCGATCCCGTACGAAATGAAGCCATTCGTGAGAGACTGGCATGAGCGACGTAGTAAGTAAGGGCTGTCTCATCACAAGTGGCGGTTGGTAGACCACGTAGCGCGCATGGACCCGCTGGATCCTTGCATGGCGACCTCGGTAGAATAAAGGACCGCGCGGCTGCTAACCGACTCGGTGTACTGACTACAACGTCATGGAGGTTGGCTTCCAGTGGATGCAGAGAGGTAGTTCAGGGCGTACTGCAATAATATGGTGGAGACTTATGTCTAGAAATGGACCGAAATTCCACGCAGAAGTGTTTTCGATTAGGCTTAAGGGACAATTATTAATATAAACATGATTTAATATTAGGAGCCGTTTATTTGAATACAGAATAAGCTTATATGATAAAGCTTCATCTCTTGAACTGAGCAGCAGTGTCATCGCGTTTAATCCTAGGAATTAGATTTTGTCTCGCGGTCTAAAGGGTAAGTTGTTGTTTTGTAAACTAATTCTCTACTAACATTTGAAAAATGTTTGCAGGCTAATGGTAGTAGGAAAGTGACATAGTTTAACAAAAATGATATTATTGTTTATGTGTATTTCAGTCTCAAAGGACAAAATCTGTCGTCAAATTTACTTATTTGTAAATTCAAACTCAAAATATATTTATTCATACTATAGGTAAACACTAAACAAGTACACTTAGACAAACTAAAACAAGTGAACGTCAATAAAGAAGTTAAATTATGTAATTGTAAATTTACATTTACTACCAGTTCGCCAGTCAAGGTCGTAGAGCGGGCAAAAAGAACTGGCAAGAAACTTTCCGCCACTCTTTAAAGTCTCTGTAAGCCGATACAAGTGAGATAGAAATACAAATATTTAGAATCAAATGAAGACTTGTTTAAAATTATTCTGTATTATTGATTTAAAATCAAAAATATATTTTTTTGTCACTTGGACTGTACACTAAAGAATTTTTACATAAATAGAAACCCATACAAGTTCTCCTTACTCTCGGTTTTGCAATGCCTTTGTGTGTGTTTGCCTTTGTTTGCCTTTCCATAATACTTGAAAAACAAATGGACCTATAAATATCAATTGATTTTGAAATAGTCCAATTTTTATAATACTTTTAATGGAATGCATATGAAACATATTTCTTAAAACAAAATTAAAGACAATTTGGAGAGTGGTAGAAGAAAGAAACAGAAATGTTATCGACATTTCTGTCTGTGTAAGAATTAGAATTCTTGTAGAAAAGCAAATGTCACACCATAAATTAGGTTAATTTGCATTACAAATTATTTTTGCGAAGTGTAGTTTTATTTACTATTATTGCCCTTGGGCACTATTCTTTTGATATAAGCCATGCTAAGAAAGGTAGCCTTCTGGAGGAGGAAGTATTATGGCGCCACTAACACGACCTTCAGAAACGAAGAGTGCGACTGAAGAAGAAGAACGGTTGCCAAAATCATTATTTCCTAGCGAAAAACCTTTCTTACGTATTTGCACCGTGTCTTTTGCACACAACCAAAAATGGTGTACCTATATATTATTTATTCAGTGAAAAGTGTTTTGTGGGTTAAGCTGAAATATTTAGTATATCGGCTTCTAAATTTCCAAATAATACTTTTTTTCTCGTAGGTATACATGGCGGACTTGATATGTAATGTTATTACAGCTAATACAAATAATAATCTTTTTCTTTTAACTTCTATGTCTAACACACGCCGACGACTTTTAGGTCCAAAAAATACTGTTATCTCAGTCACTATATATACAAGCAAGTCTCATACTTTCAGTCACTTTTTGCTCCCATACACCTTGTAAAATATATAGTTTATTCGAAAAAAAAAATTGTTTTATAGCTAATAGAGACCGAATAATATAGGGCTCAGAAAAGATTTCGAATATTTTAAGCACCCACACATTTATAATTGTCGAGACAAGTTAATGTGTGCATCCATGTAAATGCATCAAAATAAAATTGTATTAAATATATAACCAAAACTTTTATTTTCCACCAACTTCTGTGGACCAATTTGGATGATCGAGGTGTCGAATGATTAGAATTTGCAGGAAATGGACTTATGGTTTTGTAATCAACTTGCCTTATAGGATCTTAATACCTTTAATGTATATAAAATATTATGACGTAATACATTTCATTCTCTCTAGTCCACGGTTTAATACAAGAAATACTACTTAATCTCCTATGACTCCTGGATGGGGCAGAAGGCGTCCACACTCCACAGTCCTTCATCGCGTTCCATCTTGAGCTCTAAATTACTCCTCGCTCCAAATTTTTCAAACTCTTCTTGCCTCATCTGCAACTATACGTCGTCAGGTTTGCTTGGGATATGAATCTCTTCGGAGAGCCTATAAAGCCTATAAACAGGGCCGCGCCGCCCATGTGTGCGAAGTGTGCGGTGCACACAGGCGCTAAGACAATAAGGGCGCCGCCACCGAAATTATTTATACTAACTACACTACAATATTCTTACATACGCTTAAAGTTTCATTTTACGCTTTGGGTTTTAGTTTACATTAATTACTCAGAGCTTAGCGAATCAAAAGAAAGGCCGCTGCGCCGTGAGTTTTTTGAGTGTGTTTATGTTCCATGATTTCGATAATATGCCGACATACCTTGATAAAATCCAAAATGAACTATATTTTATACTCGGTAACCAAATTCAACATTTATTTTAAATTTATGTCGAATTAATAAATATTTTTCAATAATACTGGATTGTACTCCTGACGTTTCACACGAAGAGCAAATTAGTATGATAAGGTTTGTCAATTTTAACATGGAAACTATAAAGTTGGAAATAAGAGAGCATGTCCTTGCTTTCTGTCCAATTATAGATACAAATGGCGCTGGAGTAACGTCATTTATAATAGAAAAATGAAACGAAATTAATTTGGACATGAACAATTTAAGGGGACAAGGCTTTGATAATGGCTCAAATATGCGCGGTAAGGATATTGCTGGATTTAAATCCCAGCGCTTTTTATGTACTGTGCGCTAGCCATAGTTTAAATTAAATAGTAAACGACGCTGCTAACCTCAATCATCACACGACTGGGTTTTTGTAATATTGTGCAAGAATTATATAAATATTTTTCGTCCTCTACTAAAAGATGGGATTTATTAAAAAATACGTCATAAATCTGACCTTAAAAACAGTTAGATATAACATAATAAATAAAGTATGTAACAATTTAATTCGCGTTTTTGGTATTTTTCACGGCAATTAGCAAGCGGACGGACCTCCTTAAGAAATATTACTTAAGTAATTATATTAAACTAAAGAACATTTTTCTTTCGGTCAAAATTGACAAACAATAAAAAATACATTGAAACTTGAAGATTCGTAAAAATAGGTCGGAAACCTCAAATAAGGCTCAAAGGCCGGCAACACACCCACTAAAAATGTCTATGGGCTGCGATGACTGCCCTTTTTGGTCGTCCCGTAGGCTCGTTTGCCCCCCTATAAAAAAATAGGAGGCGCTTCATGGGTTTCGCACACAGGCGCTGCCGGGGGTCGGCGCGGCCCTGCCTATAAAGTTTCACTTGCATCGCTTGATCTGCTTGTAAGTCTGATCTGTCAATAAGAAATGTTGTAATCTAATACTTTAGAGATTTTAAAACACTTTATACCTAAATACACTTTAATCTTCTTGATAATTTACTATAATTATAGGCATTACGCATCAAAGCCGAATTATTGATAATTATGTAGACACAAAGTTATCGTTTATTACAGAATATATATTCGCGGCATAGTGTAGTAATTGAATTTTATTGTATTATGTAATGGGCGCCACGTGCTGCTCGGTAATACAGCATTGTCAGATGTCTTTAATGGCATAGTAATTAACAATGGGCTGGATTCTGTTTACGTCTTAAACTCTGAACAAAAATAAAATATTCACAAATACCTAGTCCTCGAAATTACTGGAACAAGTAAACTTGTCTTTTTAATATATATGTTTTGATAATAAATATGTTTTTTTAGTTTAGCAAATATTGTATATTTCTATTGATATTTGATTTTATTTTAAGAAACAGAAAACGAACATAAAATGGTAGGTATAATAAGTAGCGCAAGGATGACGGAATGGAGAAAAAAAATGGATTGATTTGGTCAAGTCGGTCATTATATAAATTTACAAACTTTATAAATTAAAAACAAACTAATATTTATTTAAAGACCTCATGATACGTATCTAAAAGATATGATTTATTTTCTCTATACCATGCCTTTTTTATTACAATTTTCTGATATCTTATTAAAAAAAAACAGTAACGCTTCAATCTTTTAGGGTTTCTCAGATTTTTGTATGATTTGTTTTTTTTCTAATAGGAAAGTAGGTGATCAGCATTCTGTGCTTGACTTTTTGGGCCCACAGCCTGCCCTTCATGATGTTTTACGTACGAGTGAATGTTGAACGAGAAAATAGAAAGTCCATGGGTGCACAGATTGTTGGCAGAGATAAGAGTCATGATGAAGTCACTAGACCAATACTTTTCTTATTTTGTAATATATCATAAAATAAGAAAAGTATTAGTGGCTTTTTTTATTAGTGGCTGTCATTTTAATCATTGATTCAATTATAAATAGTGCGAGTTGTTTGATAGTATTAAAATGTTGCTTGAGCGATTTATAATTTAACATGATTTTATTCATTAAATTTTTAACAATCCTATTTAATTAAATGTGTTTTCTAGATAATGTTACAATACACATATTTAATAAAGAGTTGAAAATGGTGTATAAACTTTTATTGCAATAAAAGTATATACTAAAATGCAAGCGGATGTTGCGAGAGTTACCAACTTTGCGAGATAAAAAGAAAAGGTTGGCCAACGTAATATTCGCCTGTGGTCAGTGTGTGGGCAAAGATTATTTTATGTTTTTCAGATATATTAATAACAGTCACTATATTAAATTGCTTTTGGGCTACGCGAGTAAGACATTTCTATAGGCGTTCTTTAACGGATGTAACCGCGAAATTATTGTATATTTTTATTATCTACTGATACATTTCAAACACTTAACGTTGATGTCCATTACTTATGGTTAAACATTTACTAAAATGATCAATTTTACGTTTGGGCCATGATATATGCACCATCATTTATTTTGATAAATATTGATCTACACTAATATTATAAAGAGGAAAACTTTGTTTGTTTATTTGATTGTAATGTATAGGCTCATAAACTACTGGACCGATTTTAAAATTCTTTCACCATTCGAAAGCTACACTATCCACGAGTAATATAGGCTATATTTAATTTTGAACAAAAATAGGGTTCCGTAAGATATTAGGGTTTTTCGGACACAAGGTGTAAAAAATCAACCAAAAAAGTTACTTATTTTGCGTACCCTGCCTAAACTATTAAAGATAGAACCATAAAATGTTCTAAGTAATTGTAGATCTTATAAATATCTACAAAAAAGTCCGACACACTATACCTATCTATGTCGAGTGAGGCACAATAACAATAAATGATATAATGACATGGCAAAACGGCGTTTGCCGGATCAGCTAGTTAAAAATAAAAGGATTGTGTGGTTTTATGAAACCACGGTAAAAGTGAAACTTTTTTTCACATTATAGACATTTAATTAATTTTTTTGCAATAACATTCCATTAAGGGTATAAAAATCGCTTTATTAATCTTAATTGTATACTTGGAAAATTGGAATAATAATGGTAAATAATTAAAGTAGACTAAGTCTCTCTCGTACTAACTCTCTCGTAAGACACAGTCTTAGAGAGTACGAAATACATAAGACTTTACAATTATTTAGATTATATACACATATTTAATAATAGTCTATACACAGTAAGGTTAGCTGCTGCGAACTATAGGCGCCGCCATATTGGCCTTGGCTGCTATGACGAGCGCCTTTAAAAAAAGTTTCATTTTAAAAACGTGTGTACGTACACGTGTTAAAAGTTATACTTCTTTGGCGTAACAGTAAAAATCTTAAAAAAAAATTTTGTATTTCGCCTTATTCTACGTTTGTAGAAAGAACGACACTATCAATAGAAAAAAATACTCTCATCATTTTTCCCTAACGCGCCCAAAGAAGTATAACCTCAAAAAAACTAAAATGTTGTCTATAGCTAACTTCAGGGTGTCGGATTTTTGTTTTTTTTTGTTGACGGTGTAGTAGTAAAAATTTACTCACATCATTTTTCCCTAACGCGCCAAAAGAAGTCTTCCATAATATTTTCGTAAGAAAACATATAATCATCTATGTACTTTAGATTCGCACAACCGAGTGGTTTTTATAGTACAGGTAAGCCACTTAAATTTGAACCACCACCAAAAGCCTATTGAAATGTAATACGAGTGGGTCCATTATAAAAGTTTTGTTTATATCAAATGTTATCATTACTGTTGAGCATTTTAAAGAAATAACTGTTTGGTTATTAACATTTAAACACACCAAATAATTTACTAATTATGCTATGAACAATAACGTTTTTAATATATTTTACCTATCTATACGGATAAAACATTGAAAGAGTATCTGATTATATAATCTTTGAATCACCACTCAGCTTATGCGGAGCTGTAAAATTTAACGGTTTACAATAAACTTGTGGAACTTAGTCCTTTGCCCACATGTGTTCCGATCCGGTTATACAGCCTGATGTTTTTATTATCAAAGCCTACTTCACGATTTTCAGTGAGCCACTCAAAACAACTCATCTTAAACTTTACGATCGTGTAAAATAGGCGTAGAAATAAGGCAAATATTCTTTCTTCTATAGGTCAGCCATGTTGTTAGCCGTAGTAGGTTTCTTGGTGGAATGTTGCAGGAACCAAAACGATGGACAGGGCTGGTTGAGAATCTAGTTGTTTTTGTATTGTAGACCAAATAGATATAAGATAACTAGCTGACCCGGCAAACGTTGTTTTGCCATGTATGAACGCTGTTTCTAGAAAACTTTTTTTTAGTTCAATAAAGATAACTACCTACTATAATAAAAAATTGGGATTGTGAAATTTAGGTGAAAATTAGGGGTTGTATGTATTTTTGTACGCTGTATGAAACAAAAAACAAAAACTTAGGGGTTTGAAATATAGATAGTAGCCGCTTATCACACTTACTGAATATGCATAAAAAATTCATACGAATCGGTCGAGCCGTTTCGGAGGAATATAGGAACGAACATTGTGACACTAGAATGTATAGAGATAAACATATGCATATAATTCTGTACTTTTCATGCCTCTGAAGTTAATATTTAATAATCATAAATCCGCCTTTTTACGGTATTCAATTTTTTTTCCTGGAATAACATGGGTTGTTCTGTAATTATGATCCGACATCAGAACTGTCTTTCGATCAAAACGAGTAAAACATAGAAAAATAGTAGTTGGATGTGGTAGAAAAGCCTCCTATCCTACTGCCTAGAATAGTCTATGGCTACATCCGGCGCTTCTCAGGGCGAATCGCAGATACAATACGGTTTATTCAGCGCACGATAGCTGGTCCAGTTTCGCCGCATAAATATTCAGTTGGCTCACCCTTTGCAGGCGGCCTTCTCAATTGAATTCCATGATAATCGCGAAGTTTACAGATTTGTTCAATAGCGTCATTATATTATGTCTACTATGTTACTAGACAATTTGTTTGTTATGAG
The DNA here is from genome assembly GCA_963693345.1 of Pieris melete. Classification (NCBI taxonomy): domain Eukaryota; kingdom Metazoa; phylum Arthropoda; class Insecta; order Lepidoptera; family Pieridae; genus Pieris; species Pieris melete. The sequence goes on along the minus strand of CAVNZK010000036.1, from coordinate 1,005,855 downwards.
TGTTAAATACAACAGTTCTTGCATTCAATTGAAGAGGCCAATTACTGAAGGCCAGTAGCCAATCTCCAAAATCTCACCTTGTTCATTGTCTTATAAAAGAACGGTGACTAATCATTAACCATAATAATATTATTTATTTATATTTTATTACCTTAATCAAAAACATACACATAACAAAAATAAAAAAAACAGGTTACAAAAATTATAAGGCAACGGGCGACCTTATCGCTAACAAGGGATTTTTTCCAGGCAACCCTAAAGTGGAACAATGAAAAAGAAACACCTACAGAGGGTAGAGTACAAGTAATGCAAAAACTCAAAATAACACGGTACTATAACTAAAATAAAATAAAGTAAAATCTAAAGATAAAAAAAACAATAATAATAAATAAAAATATGTAGAAACAAAAATTTAAAATACAAACAAAAGGTCACAATAATTAATACAATATATATGCAGAGCTAATTACGAGGCAGAAAGAAAATGAAAATGATGACTTTAAATACTAAATATACAGTAGAACCTCGATAACGTAAACCTCGGTAACATAAAAACCTCTGTTACTTCAAAAAATACTATGTTCCCTTCCCATCAGAGCCCAAAACCTCTATAACTTAAAATACGCAACCTCTATAACGTAAATAAATAATCTCTGTATAGGCCCTCAGTAACTAAAAGAAATGTTTCCACAACCTCTATAACATAAAATTGTTTGTGAATGAGTCATTTTATAAGAGTGTCAAAACAAATGGTTTCGGTATTTATTGCTTGCACGTGTTTACTAATGTATTGTTAACGTAAACAATACATTACCTATTGTTTGCTTTATCTAAATTCTTCAAAGCTTTGCGGCGGTTAGCTTTGTGACAACGACTTACTTGCATCATAAGTTAATGTGTTAATGTATTCTCCTCTCTATTTGTCATTGAAAATCAAATCGATTATAAACAGTGAATTTTTTAAAACAAAAGAAAATCACAGTTTTTTTTAAGTAGACTAAACCTTTAGTTGTTGTTTTATTTTTATGTAATGTAAGTAATGTGAATAAATATGATTAAATATTTAATTTTCCATCCTTCTGATGCATTCAAATAAAAATGGGAGGAAGGGTACATAGAAACATGTACATACCTCTATATTAGCCTTTACCTGACATAGAACCTTGATAACTTAAAACCTCGATAACATAAAATATTTTGTGTTTCCCTTGGACTTTATCTTATCGAGGTTCTACTGTATATATATATTTTTATAATTATTTATAAATATATGTGTTTATTATATGGCAAACCGTTAAAATTTATTCCAATTTGCCAAAAACGGAACTGTTCTTCCGACGGATTAGAAAGTTTTTTCAGAAATCATTTTGCTAAAATATGTTTGTTATTTATGAAATACATTGTTGCTATTTGAGACAATTCAACGATTCAACGATATGGGCCAAATTATAATCAATTATATATTACAACTTATTAAAACAAAAGGATATGTAAATTTCTCATAATTTACATACTTGTGTACGAGGGTTATGTAAAAAAGCAGATGGTAGATATTTTATGCTTGGATAATTTAAGCATTTTGTGATAAAATATAGTTTGAATGTTTGTCTAGGTACTCGTTGTTTCTTAGTTAAAATATAAAATTGCACTTGAAAAGTCTAGTCAATAAGTAGTATAGATCTACTGAGATCCTATACTAAATTTAAAGAAGCCAAAATCGTATACTTTATTTTGTACTCACAGAAAACGTCGTAATCAGTAAAGTATTCTTATTTTTCAGTAAATTCATATTAAATGGCAACATAAAGATATAATAAAAACTCCGTCTTTGTTACAGCAAAAGGGCGGGACAGATATATTTCGGAACAAAATTTCTTTTTGTCTATTATCTCGACCCCGTATACGTCTCGCGAGATATTATAATAAGTCGCTGGTAATGAGTTTATTTTTAGTAGAATAATACATATACGGTTTTGTTATTTCTGACACTTTTTGATTTAAGACAGATATTGCAAATAAACGTACTTACGGGTTACACGTGTATAAAGTTTAATTGTTTTTAATATTCTAGCAGATTCTCACTTAGTGTAATCCGAAAAACGATCCTCATACCTAAGCTAGTATGTATTTATTTATTCAAGTTTGTTTACAGGAGAAAACTTATATCTAAATTACGCTAGTTATATTAAACAAAAATAGTCAGGTTTATCGGACGCTGAACTAGGTGTGAACTGTATTTCAGCAAACAGCGCCTAATCCTTAAATATAGCAGAGAAAAAAATAATCTAGCATCGAGTACAATAGCTCATTAAAAAAAAAATAGTAAAAAATTAACCAATCTCTTAAAACGTACAATCTATGTATTTAACAATTAGTTATACTATGGTGTAGAGTGTTTAAGTGTTCTCCCTGTGAGTAAGGTGAGAGGGTGAATGTGAGTGTGTATGGCTGCCTAGCGTTTATTAATTGATCAATTCTTAATGAGATACTAATTAAATTTATGAATTGTTCTCCAACTCCAGCAGCATGTGAAAATCTAACAAATTGGTAATTTCTAACACAAGGTACCGTTTGCAATTGTACCGCCATAAAAGAAACATGAAGGTACACCAATAGACCTATGACGTAGACCAAAGCGTAATTGCAACACTTTTCTAAACGGTCGTGTGCCGACGTGTTGGAGTGCTTAGACTTGTTTGGGTTATATAAGCTTTGTTTTTTTAAAGAAAATCTTGGCTTAATTTTAACGGCAGTTTCCTATATTTATAAAATATAACTAACTTAATATTATATTAAATCAATGTACTAAAAATGGATTAAAAAAAAATTTAATTGACGGTCAATAATTTTCAATGTTAAATCTTATAAAGTGGGGTATTTCTAATGAATTACAGTATAAGAAAGGACTGAACGATTTATATCCATATAAAATTGAGTAAATTACGAGTGATTGATATCGTCATAATCCTACTTCCTTTTCTTAGAAAAATACAATTGGTTATATGGATAGATGTTTTTTGATTTTATCTTGTTTCTAATCGAACAATATTGGAAATCAGGTACACAGTGAAACTTCTCAGTCAAATAACAGCAATGCGATTGCAAATTGCCCGCCCAAGTGGGCGGTAGGTGCAGCTTCATCTCAGAAGTGCGATACTATCTCAGAGTAAAAATACACAATTTAAAATAATTTAAATGATTAATTCGTTATAGATTTCCTAGCTAATGCATTAATTCAGTTGTAAGGTCTTCCATTTATCAATGCGACGTACACTTTAAAGGGGGTCAAACTTTTTTTATTTATGCGTCATCATCGTATGCCAGGAGATTTATATCTCCTATATAATTTTACACTTTACTGCCATACTTCACTATTAAGCGAAATTGATAAATTTTGGTGCAGAAATTATGAATTAACTATCTAGCGGTTGATCATGTCTGATGTAATGTTTGGATAGTACTAAAATGGGGTGACTGAAATGTTTCTCGATTTTTCCACAAGTTTGACACGTTTTCATCCAGCTGAACTGAATGGTGGGTTCAGACTGTTTCAGGAGGACTGTTTATCACATTCCAAAACAATATAATTTGCATAAACTTACTCTCGTTTTCAGGAAGCTGGAACATTTTTTCAGGCGGTTTCAGAACAAGACTAGTCATGTGGTACAGTTTTCAGGCGTTTTAAGGACTGTTTATACCCCTTTGATGAAGGAATATTTTAGAGTGAACTTTTAAGGCGTGATACCAGGACGGAATTATACGCGAAAGAGAGGAAAGATCGGAACCTTCTTCAAACTAGAATGAACATTCTAGAACGCCTAACAACAAGGACGGCAAGAATGAGCAAGAACAACACATCCCTATGTGCGAAAGAAATAAAGAGTAAGTTAATACATACATTCTAGATTTGAGCGTTTACCATAGACCACCAGCTACTCGGTACCACTCCAGCTTAAAAAGTTCTCAGGGATATATAAGCGGCCCGTTAACTCAGTTTCGATAGTGACAGTGCGATTTTACGAGGTTAATCTTCTCTTTTAATAAAATTAAATTCCTCATTGATTTAATTCCAAATAAACCCTCGAAAAGATCTTCGGCGTTTTCTAACCGATCCCCTAACCATATTATGACATCAACTCAAAAACATCTGTTAGGCTGCCGCCGGAGAGCTTCAATTGTCACAGAATAAAAATACACGATAAAACAAAGACAGTTTAAAAATGAGAGCAAAACTTGTGAGAAAGTTGTGTGGTTTAATGAGTGCGTAATAATTTTTATTATGCCGTTTCCTAGTACGAATGATTTATACACAAATGTGAACATGCTGTGGCCAGATGCCGTTTGTAAATAAAATTCCGTGAACTGAGTTATTGACGTTTTCGTATTGGGATTACAGTGATCTTGACCAGACTCTGATAACAAAATTATTATGGAGAACGTTGAAGAAACGGGTTCCATACTTGCTCACTCAATAGCTTACTCGAGGACATATGACGTGAGCCTTCACTTGATAACTTTAAATATGTTGTAGCCATTCAGTACATTGATTGTATTAGTGTGACCTAATTTAGTGATTTAGAAGTTATGTTTTGTTGTAAGCAGTTTTGCGGGGCATGGTTTGAATTAAGGTGTAACTTTTTTTTTTGTGAATAATTATACTAAAATTAAAAAAAAAAACAGGAGATTTTGAAATGTTCAACATGTTTGTGATCAATGTTTGTTGTTGACGGTCTCTAGTGACGAGGTGATTGAATGTAAAACAAAAGGTCGTGTTAGGAATCTGTTATTCTACTAGACACGGCGTTGTCTAATCACAATCACTTGGTATCATTAAGCGATTAAGATCATGGCTAAGCAGTTCTCGTGTATTGGGCTTGGACCTTCCTTGGTAGAAGTTTAGGAGACTTGAGCGGGCTAAACGGTTTTTTTAGATAAAAGTGGGTCTTATGCAGTGGCGTAACAAAAGGGTGGCAGGGCTGGCAAAATGCCACGGGCCCCCGACCCAAGAGCGCCTCTGTCCAAGAGATATTATGTTCTATGGATGAATTCGAAGTCTCCAATACCCATTGGGCTAGCGTGGAGACTACAGACCATTTCCTATCGCCTAAGAGAGGAAGCCTATGGCCATTAGTGGGACATATACAACGTTTAATTATGTACTCTGAAAATCTCAAAGTTTATTAAAATTAAACTGAGTACAACGTGACGATTTTTGCTGATAGGGCCCCATCAAAAGAATTTGCCACGGGCCCCAGATGGTATAGTTACGCCACTGGTCTAATGATAAATTAATGTATGGCGCATATAGCACGATTAATTTCATAATTTGAATTAGAAATAATCACATTTTCATTGATTTAAATTATTCCAATTATTCGCAGCTACCATTGGGTAGTAAGTAAAGTAAAACAGAATTAAAGTAAGAAATATACTTAATACCCCAGGCATAAAATTACGTTAAATACTCACCACCTCTTTTAAAACTTATAATGACCGAAAAAATCATCTGACAAATGTATAAGGGAGAGGTACTAATTGGAATATTAATTAAAGTAAAACATGAATCTATCAGCCCCATACAGGCGGTTCCTTGAATCACCCTTTGATCTCGGTAGATAATAATCACTATGAGCCACTATTGATATTAAAATATATTGGAGGTTTAATTATAATATAATTAGTTTTTATTACATTTGATATGTGTATAAATCATTATTAAAACTCAAATGCAACTTCCAATACTCCCTACAGCAATACTTTTAGGTGGATTGTTCGTCGACGCAAATTCTACTATTTTTGTACAGCTTGTTATGGTCGTTGTTTAATTACTTTTGGCTTGCAGCCTACCACTACCAACTGAAATAGTTACAGTAACGTCAAATTTTAATTAAGTATGAAAGCGTTAATTCGAATGTAAGGGGTTGGTTTTGAACTGCAAAGATATCTGTGAAGAGTAAAGCTATGTTGTAATGATTAAATATATAAAAGTGAAGTTTAGCTATAACTGCCGTTCAAATTCTGATATAATATTAATGATAAATTATGTGTTCATATATTTAAAAACTTATTACTAACTTATTAATAACTTATACTTATTATTGGTTTCCTATCGTCACTATTTTTGTAGTAGATACATAATATTTCGACTACGTAAAAAATAAAGTACTTTAAATAAATTGTTTTTTTATATTTATCTCCATTATTATAATCGTGGAAATTTATAAACAAACGACCCTCGATGCTAAATTAATCCCTCTGATGGGGGTTTAGTGAGGATTCCATTAAGTTGGGGCTTAATACTTATAATGGTATATGACATTGTTTCATCAAAATATGATACGTTTCTTACGTCACAATTTAATTTAGATTAGAATTTTGTGTTTAAATTAATCTCATTTAAGGGGACACTCACCAAAATAACATAAATTGACTTTTCGAGTTTTTTTATATGTAACTTTGAGATAGTGTATTAATTATCTTTATAGTCGTTTAAGTGTGCAACGGTTCACTCTAGGTACTAGATAGTACTAGGTATATGTATATATTTATATAGGTAGGTATACCTTTTCCCTTTAACATTATTTTTCTTATAGTGCCATCTCCTTGCGATGGTTGGCGCGCTTCAAAACAATGACTTGGTGCAGTGAAGTCAATATCATTTATTCATATAGGTAACACAATGTCGACTTATGAATGTCAAAAAAGAAATATACATCAAATGCTTCTAATTCTGACCAAACCATTGTCTTATGTTTTTCAACCAAGCCGTCCGTCTGCGGCATGATGATTGGTTGAAGGAGCTCGTATTTTTTGGTTTCTTTTCTTAACCGTCATAAACATTTCTTTCTTCTTCTGCATTCTGTCCAGCACGGTTGTATTTCGCATGCGGTCTGTCCATAATATTTTAAGCATCCGCCGATAATCCCAGATCTCAAACGCTTCCAGTTTTTGTGACATAACATCGCGCAATGCTAGTTCTAAGCTGTAAATTTAAGCGCTTGTCACAAAGTATTCTTTTTAGTTTTGAAAAGGCGTTCCGCGCTTGTTCAATTCTGCAGCGGATTTCGATGCTACGGTGACCCTTTTCATCAATCAATATGCCTAGATATTATTACTAAGATCAAACTTCGCATAACAGCGTACTTAAGAGTTCCTTGTAGGAAAATCGAGCTGTATTACTAATTAATCTTACCAATTGTTATAATCCTTCTAACGGTAGTGATCAAGTTGGATAATACCTGCATAAATCAGGTCTAAAACGTCTAAAGTTTCAATGACGAAGTTCCCCTGGAGTGATGCCAACGACATTATATGAAGTTTCTGAAGTGCAGTAAATCCTACTATCAAATTCAATTTATGTATTTAAACGCTATTTTTTAAAGCTGTAAATATATTGTTATTAAAGGTATTCCTTTAAATATACCTGTGTTCTTTTTGTACTTCTTTATGTGAAACAGTGTGTAATTTTTCACCACCAAAACATTTGCACTTTTTCTTGCGAAGCTCTGAAAATAAGTTTAAAATCAATTGTAAAATGCCTTCGTAGCATATTCTAAGGTGAAAATGTGATTGTGTAGCTAAAAAAGCTATATCAAGAAACAAAAAAGAAAGTTATCTACAGAATTAAGTATAGGTAAATAGTATTGTAGTATACTCCGTAATTAACTGAAATAGTTGTCTTATACTTATCAGCATTGGCATTATGTAATTCCCAATAGCTTTTAGCAAATGCGAGCTTTACTTCAGTGTTGAGGTTTTGTACTGTGTAATCCCAAGAGTGCGGATGCGAACATCTGACTCCAGGTACCGTACGAAGTCCCAGATCACTAGATTTGAAAAACAATTCAAATTAAAAACTCACCTTTGTTTCATTCGTTTGCCAATGAACTACAATAATACAACGACCTACAAACCACAAGAATAATAGCGAACAATGTAAAAATGGCTTCTATGAAAACATTTCAATAACTTCGTACAAAATAACTTCTCCAACTAACATATCATGGAAATGAACATACGTGCTGCATGAATATAACTGGGACACAACTTATGAGAATATTGTCATAAGCAAATAAACAGAGTACAAACAACCCTTATGAGTCAACGTAACAATATTCTTTATTCACACAATATTAAATCATAGATATTACACATTAAAAATGAAAATTCCTTCTATTCACGTACATTTTAGGTCTTCCACAAAAAGTCATGTCAATAGATGAATTTGTTCAAAGAAATTTAGATGGAATTTTTATAGTATTAGAGATGAATATTTTATGAGTTTGGGTTTGCGAAAAACAGGTGGAACTTTATGTGTTAAGCACGGTAATAGCGTAGGACTAGTTTACAATGTTTAGCGTAATGAATTAATTATTCAAAACTTTTGGAGTTTGTGTAATTAGAACTAATTGTGCACAAAACCAGGAACCAATTAATAATAATTACACTGCTACAATAATAATACTCATTATATCGGGTGTTTTTTTTAGAGGTATAGAACTTTAAATTGCAATAAAACAACGATGGATTATTGGACTGACATGATTTTTTTTTTATTTGAAAGATAATCTTGTGGCAATACATTTTAAATATGATTTCTGGCATATGACTGCCACGGCTGGCTCGGATATAGTCCAATCTGGACGTCCAATTTTCCCGTCCGTTGTTCTCGATTTTCATAAGCGAATTTTGTTTAGCGATGAAGCACACTTCTGGTTAAATGGCTACATCAACAAACAAAACTGCCGCATTTGGAGTGAAGCTAATCCTCAAGTGTATGTCAAAACACCGTTACATCCAGAAAAACTGACTGTTTGGTGCGCTTTATGGGCTGGTGGCAGCATTGGTCCATACTTCTTCAAAAACGATAATGGCCAGAATGTTAAAGTCAATGGTGATAGATATAGAGACATGATTACTAACTTTTTCATTCCTGAATTAAACAATCATGATATCCAAGAGCTGAGGTTTTAACAAGACGGCGCAACATGTCACACAGCTCGTGCCACAATCGATTTACTGAAAGACACCGCCTAATTTCACGTTTTTGACCTGTGAATTGGCCTCCAAGATCTTGTGATTTAACACCGCTAGATTATTTTCTGTGGGGCTATGTAAAGTCATTGGTCTATGTGGATAAGCCACAAACGCTTGACCATTTGGAAGACAACATTCGCCGTGTTATTGCCGATATACGGCCACAAATGTTGAAAAAAGTCATCGAAAATCGGACGTCCAGATTGGACTATATCCGAGCCAGCCGTGGCAGTCATATGCAAGAAATCATATTTAAAATGTATTGCCACAAGATTATCTATCAAATAAAAAAAAATCATGTCAGTCCAATAATCCATCGTTGTTTTATTGAAATTTAAAGTTCTATACCTCTAAAAAAAACACCCGATACATTTGAAAACAATTTTCAAGAAAAGCTCGCGTTTAAGATTCCTTTAAACTCCGATTTCAATCATTAAAAGTTATAAGGTTTGAAGTATATTTAAGTATTAAATGTACACTACCACGGCAACCGATTTTATTTTAATTTGTTTTATTTTCTATTTTTCCCTTTTATATAATTTATTATTATCACTGCTATTTGGATTAAGAATATTTTAAATACTCTATTTGTGTATAATTCAACATTTGGAAAATTCGGATTTAGGGGAGGGCAACCAGGGCCCAAGGGCCCCCACAATAGAGACTTCGGAAAAAATAGGTCTTAAATTCCGACTAATAAACAACTTTTCTTTTGAAATATTTTTTATAATATGTTTGTTAAATACTAAATCTACTTGGGTTCACAATAAATTATTGATTGAAAAGTTGTTTGGAAAATAATTTGGGGCTAGGCCTTTGTTTCCCCTTTGGCCTCCAAACCTCTAAATCCGGCCCTGTTAATATGAGCTACAAAACAAATTGAACTTTATTATTTAAAATGATGATAAAATTAAGCCTTTGTTACCACGGTACAATTATCATAACAATTCAGTCAACATCTATTTAAGTCTTCTTTTATTCAAGCTCATTGTGAAAATGTCGATAATGGATGTGTTGTGTCCTCAAGGCCGGGCAGAGCACGCGACGCGACGGTTTGAACTAATAATAATCCTACGCCTTACTGCATTCCTTCTATAAATAAACGACTTATGACAACGAATAAAAAAACAGATGTGGCATATGCTTGTTATTGAAATTCAAAGAGTTATTTGAGAAAGATCGAAGCTGGAAAGGTACACACGTCTTTCTGTAATCAAGCTTTTAAGTTACATAAATTTTATTTCATTTTATCTTAAAGGTTTAAATAGTAAAAATGTTTGGATATTAGAGAACTGTCTCTAGAATTGTTTTTAATCTTTGAACAACCCCTTCACAAATCAGTTGTTGAAATTGGTACAAAGAAATACCTTTTAAAGTTATTTATTTAAGTATTTCCGTGGCGAGACGTAAGTTGTTTTTGCTTAGTACAAATACATCGAATTAAGACGTATTGTTTCTCTTCCTTTTGACGTTATGAGCTAAAGACACGATGTGTTCAGAATTTATGTATGACATAAAGACAACATTTCTTTCGTAATTGGAAAATGTCGTGTTGAATACGGATTTTATTTGGAACACTAAAATTTTTTTCTCACCTTTGTGTCTAATATTTTCGAGTGTTTACTATTTTACTTATCACCTAAAGAGTATTTAGTACTGTAATGTGTCTTGATAACTCTTATCTTAAATATGAGCAAGTAGCTATACTTGCTTGTATTTATGTGCTAACATACGTTGTAAAAACGTGCTATGGGAATTCCGCCCTATTTTTATAGAAAAATACTCTTAATGATGAGTATTGAACAGTGGTGCTACAATATTTTAGAAGTGGGCCTCTGATTTGTGTATCTGTTCCATGATTATTTGCTTTTTCTAAAAAGCAAGTAGGTTATCAGCCTACTGTGCCCGACACACGCTGTCCGCTTTGTTGGTCTTTTCCTTTTTCAGCAGGTGTTGCACATGAAAGTAAGTCCATTGGTGCACGGCCGGGGATCGAAGCAACCACCTCAGGGATGAGAGTCGCACGCTAAAAGCACTAGGCCAACAAGAACAGTGTAGTTTAGGAGGGTATAGCAATAATGTTTGTTTAAAAAATAATAAGTCAACATTACCATAGTATTTTATAATTTAATTAATTTCTGTAAATGATAGCGGTAGCAGTTAAACACATAACAAATATTAGGATTCTACAGAATGGGCCAAAATCACAAGAAACATGCGATACGGTCATTAGGGTCTACCGTTATTTTTCTATTTATTCCATAGTTTAGGATTGATCACTAGGTTATATTTATTTAGTTCGTAATCCTATAGCTAACAAAAATTAAATAACAAATCAAACAATTTCACAAAAAATTTAGCCAAAGATGTAATACATAATATTTACAAAAAGGTTCAAACATTAACAAGAGGGAAAAAACAATAAAAACTATTCAATACATTTAACTAAGTAATATCTATCTATTCACAGCGTTGTGTGACGAAATTGTATTTGGTCAAAATAGAAAACATATACTAATAAATTTACATTTAAATTTTGGAAAGCATTTTTAACTATTTTAAAAGTGGTATAAGGCTAGTGAAGCTTCTTAATTGATGCTATAAATAAACATCTTACACAAATTATATTCCGGAAATTCATACTATTTAATTACTTCCAATTCGAGAAACACTCATAGAAAAGATAAACAAATTTAAGGCTTTCTAATGGCGTGACATTTTTGTTTGTGAAATACTCACCTTGTTAGGTACAGTTCAGTACCAGGATTGACATCATCTCAACACCACGAATATAATTCAAACTCTTTTGTGATTATGTACTTTTATGATATAAGCAAAAGTGTCTATGAACATTCACATAGTGCTAATGTTAAAAGACACACGCCAGTAAATAGATACAAAATTAAGCAATTGATCTATATTTGAATAGATTTTTTTTTGAGAAATACCCGAAAGAAGGTTTCAATTTGACGGGTGCTATTGTACATATCCACGCATAGCCAAGACCGATTTTTATCGAGGTCAAATCTCGTTTCATATGCACATTGATTTTTGGCACCGATTCTTTATTAATGTTTCAGGTTCCTACGCCTTGTTTCCAAATAAACCAATTACAATTTAATTCTTTTCTATATATACAAGAAATATTATTAAATATATTTTAGTGCTATTCAGAGGTGTTTAAACTTTAAATAAAAATGTATAACTTCTTAAGTAATGTCCGACTATAAAAACTTTATTTCGTTCGTTCCTTCACTTCGCCTTTCTGTTAAAGCTGTTAAGTGTGCAAACTTTAAGCATTTGCAATTTGTTACGGCGATACTCAAGTGTTCTTCCATAGCAACAATATTGATTACAATCAAATAGCACATGGCCACTATAAAACGAATATAAACTGACGATAAAGGAACATGTTTAAGCGTAAAGAACAAACGCAATTTTAGAATCACAAGGATCGTTTACCGATGAAGAAATAATGATTAAATACCTACTTATGGTTGTCTGATTGGCTATGAGAAGTCCTTTATAGTAAATATGTCTTCATCACAAACGAAATTTGTTATCAGAAATTCCATTTAGGTGAGGAAAAAGTAGAAATGTGTTTTGATTGAATATGGTGATTACCATATCTCGTAAATTGAAGTCTTTTAAAGGCATAGTAATTAATATCAGTTCTAAAAATTTGCTTTGACAAAACATTCACAGGGCTTATGAGCAGATTTTTGACCTTTTAGATTGGCTTTTTTAATGTTATTTCAGCCTTTTATATGGACCAGCGTTTTTTCTTGCCGTTTCGGTAGTGTTGCGTGAAATTGGGAATTTTTACATCGAGATGAAACGTCAGAGTTTTGATTTTTAAAGTTTGTGGTGTGCCAATCTGGGAACTATGAGGTTTTATAATATTTTTGTTGCCTGTGGCAGAATAATTATAGCCGGATATTTAGCCCGTTCGTTCCGTAATTTTGAAGCTATTTAATGGACACTAAACATTTAAAAGAAAGTGTGTTTTAGAAATTATTCTAATTTTTTTTAAATTTAAGAGCATTACTGAAACATGGCGATAAAGTCGATTGTATTATTTGAATACGTAGTTATTTAATTAAATGCGGGGCAAAGCGCGGCGCCACAGATAAGCAGAACTTTAATATTCCATAGACAACACTTGCGCGCCTCCTAGTCAAAAATAGTACGTAATAGAAACTTTGACTTGGTTCGACTCATTTTAAACCGACTTCAAAAATACCAAAGGTGAGTTTAAAACATTTACACAAACACTATCCGACGATACATATATATATTTTTTAATATACATTACAAATTATTTCAATAACTGTCGCAGGTAATGAAATTGCCACAATATAATTTCGTAAGGTAAAATTACAATAGCCAAACTTGCAGCTTAAATATACAAAAAAACTATTTTCATGTTCTAATTATTTTTTTTTGTTATAGGTAGATAAATGACTATCGGAAAAGTTGATAATAAAGTAGAAGTTCATCTACATGAGAAAATTTAAAATAGAAAATAATGTAAGATAAATTAAAAACACAAATACTTTTGGCATATTGGTTTTTTTTTAAATAGAAAAATTATAAGACTGACTTCTGTACATCTGACACTGGCCGACTTATTTGCTGGGAACAAAATTTAAACGATATTGAAATCTATATGATGAAGCACTATGGAATCTGTGACATCTAGATTAAACTTTTATGACCGTCCTGATAGCTTAAGGAATTTAAATTAAAACATATGTATATTCTAGTCTACTGTAATTAAATTTGAACACATTCATTGAAAGTTTTAACTCACAACTGGTTACCACAGAAAGGAAAAATATAAACAAGGTAGTGTTTATAGAGAGTATTATTAAAAATGTAACTTTAATAAATAATTAATCTAAGAAAGAAATTTAAACTTTCCCAAACGTTCATGACCTATAAATAGTACGCTTATTATATAAGGAAAGAAAAAGCAAAAATTAAAACAATAGGAACAAAAGAGCAAGAACAAAGGCGAAATATACATTAATGCAAATGCCTAACTTAAATGAGGTTGAATATAGGGAACGATTCGATGTTTTTATAAACTCATATAAGTGACCTAATAATAATTATTAAAAGTATAAAATATTTTTGGTACGAAGTTCCTTACGGCAGGCTTGGAGGAGATAGGGATTTTGCTGCGCGACCGAACTAAAAAAAATGTGTTAGTAAAACCGTAAGAAAAAGTCCGTGGAATAAAACCGTTAAATAAGACGTGCCCAGGCGCGACAGTCGTATACACAAGTTTTGTAATTATTTCTATTTATTATGTTGTCAAACAAAAATAAAGAGAGAAATAAAGAGAATAGATATTATGTTATTTTAGTTGATAATTTGAATTACGATTTTTTTTAATTATATATATTATTTTTTAAATTAAGTAATTTATGATTTCCTAAAATACTGAATTTCCTAAATACTTTTATGTACTTACATAAAAAGTAATCAGCAAAATTTAAGAGAAAAATCAAGAAAACCTACATAAAATTGAGCACGATTTTTTTTTTGCAATTTGTGTCGATTCTACATTAGCCAAAGGAACTTCGTTCCTACCTGGTGTCCCACGACACCACATCTTTTATATATAAAAAAACAATCTTGTCCTATCAGGTGACCCTAATTTGACAAGAACGCACAACAAATTAATACTATTTACACACGAAACAAAAAACAAACATTTATTAACAGAAAAACATTACAGTTACATAATACAAAAAATCAACTAACTACTCTAGGCACTAACAAATAATAGAAGTTTTGTCAGTACACTCAACTGATCATAAAAAAGGTCCGTTAACCTAAGTAATTCGTTAACTAAAGCTATACACCGAATCATATGTGCCCTTTGCAGAAGGTTAGTCCTAGCTGTGGGCACATAAAGTAAAGGCGGTCAATGTCGCCTTCTGTCTTACGCATCAGGCACATTGAAGCATTTAGTACTGCCGAATTACGAATTCTCGGCGTACTCTAAGCGCGTTGTAGCCCACAGAACCAAGAATAAATAAAGTCGGATACATGACCTATTGAGAGTCTAATAGCGGAAACTGAGTCCACAAACCATAACCATAACCATAAGTCGGTTACATGAGTGGGTAACAAAAGGGTACACACCGTACATGCTAACATGTGCCTCGACAATTTGTTTGTACCCGCTCTCACATCACCTTATACTTAATTTCATAGGAAGCCCAAATCGCGGAATTACCATATGACTTCTCACCAGCGCACAATGTAACACTTTCACAGTAGTGATATTCGGGAAATATTTTGCTTGACTCAGTACAAACCCAAGTTTTTTATAAGATTTTCGACAAATCTAACACTTTACCGCATTAAAAATTGTTTATTTAAAATACTCCATTCAGAGACCTTCGAAATATTTCTCGCAATCAGACATTTTTTAAATGTTTAATATAATAATGTCCTGATCACTTACAATAAACAGTGGCGCTACAGCAGCTAAGTTGGCTCTTGGTATCAGATTTCCGTATCTGTTTCGTGATATTTTTCTTCTGAATAGGCAAATAGGTGATCAGTCTTCTGTGCCTGACGTTCATCATCGATTTGTAGGCCTAAGGCACGCCAGTTTCATGAAATGTTTTCTTTACCGTACCAGTTCGTATTTATTGCGCATATAGAAAATAAAGTTTATTGATGAACAGCCGTGATTCAAACGTACGACCTGAAAGTCAGAGGATTTTGATTTGAATTGCGAGCAATAAAGAACAGATTCTTTTTTCTATTATTGTAAAAATTTTGTTTCTCCATTTAACAAAAAATATCATCGAAAACTTTATATAACACTAGCAAACTCGGCGAACTCCGTTTCGCCACCAGATGGCTTCGTTTTATGTAACATTTCGTTTTGATGATCCCGCTTTTCAGTTGATTTTTTTCCTGAATTTTCTTTCTGCTATAAACCTCATGGAGCTCGAGACCTTTCCAACGAATGCAAAACCGTGGAAATCGGTTCGTGCGTTCTGGAGTTATAGCGTCAGGAAGGAAAACCCGACTTATTTTTATATAGTAGATTTTCTAACCAAGCTCCGAAAAATCCCTGAATAAATCCAAGATATTATTACAGAGAATGCTTGTTGAGACAAAGTGCGGGCTTATTATTACGTGTATACCTTACACTAGCCCGTAATTAATTCAAAGAAAATTTTTCTGAGGTTTCTTCGTTTACGATAGGCACAATTTATGTAAAATGTGTTAAATATGTATAATTTTCGTTATATACTTTCGAAATATTGGAATACCTTATCAACCAAATAATTGACACACGCACACAATTTTAAATGCACAGATATTTAATTTGTTTTTGATTCTAAAAAGAATCTGGGGTGACATTTTTTAAGAGTGTTCGCGATACTCACGTATAATGAAATAGTATTCGTATTGTGAACTTATTACATAGGGCAAATTTTTATGAGTTAAAACAAAAATTATGTATTTTTATAATATAAAAGAATTAAGTATACATTAAGCGACATGCAGCTATGCAGGACAGGCTTTTACTAACTTTTCAATGCCATTTTATCGAAGATATTGATACAAAACAAAAGTACAGAGCGAGTACATAATATTTTTAGTTAACTAGTAGTAAGTTTACTTTACTCTATTTTAATTTAATTTCATCAAATAAGCAGTTTCTATTCAATATTTCATTGTAAGCAAACATAGAAATTTGTTTATCTTGATGCACAATTTATTTAAATAATTTATGTCACCATCAATTTAAAAACATACATATTGTAATTAAATCGTTAGACGTCGTACATTACAAGATTAATTAGATAATTAAATGTAGTTATTTAATCTTATCTGTATATCACGAATGAAAAAGTAATAGTGTATGGTTTTTGCAAGACCGTGTCTATATAACATTATACACATTTATAGTAATTATGGTCAAGGCGTAGTAGAATTCTAGATTTTTAATAAAAGTAATTTTGTTCCCACTACAATCAAATTCCTGTACTCTCAGTTACACTCTTTATTTGACGGAATAGTAAAAATAGTTCGAAAACAAACCAAATAATAGTTTATTTACTCACATAGTTCCATTTCAACAGATGCATTAGCCAAACATTTGAGTCAAACAAAACAGAACTCCCTCGAGGCACATTAGCGGTGTATTCGACCGTGACTTGCCCTTATCTTTCTGTTTCTCTATTATTTTTACTAAAAGAAGCTCTATTTTGTATCTTTTCTCTGCTATTTATGTGTTTCACCGTGATATATTGTTACTTTAGGTAGATAGGTACTTTAGGGATAGTTATAATTTGGCTTACTTAATAGCATATGCTGATATGATGTAGGTTTGCATTTTTGTTGTTAAAAAAATAAGTTAATCACGTATTAGGTAAAAAAATATTATTATCTAATTTATACAATTCTCGTGTCACAATGTTCGTTCCCATACTCCTCCGACACGGCTCGACTGATTATTATGAAATTTTTTATGCATGTTCTGTAAATTTGAGAATCGGCTACTATCCATCTTTCAAACCCCTAAATGATAAGGGTGGTCCACCCCTATATTTAATTTTTTTAGATAAAATTGTTTGTTTCTATTTTTTATGATACAACATACAAAAATACGTACAACCCTTAATTTTCACCCCTCTACGATCAACCCCTATTTTTTATTTGTTAATTAAAAAATTATGACTTGAACCCTGAGGTTTATATATAGACAAAAATTCACAGAAAAACCTAGAAAGTTTTCATTTCAGAAAACCGAACAGTCTCTGGGGTAGCATAGCAAAATATTCCATGTTAATATGTACTAAAAGGTAGGTTAAGTAAAATCACATTAGTGTAGTAGAAACGAAGTTCGCGGGGACAGCTAGTAATATCTATTATTTTTCTTTGTCATCGGTAATATCTAGGTAATGTTCTTCAAGCTGAAACCTAGTTAGAAAACATAAAAGCGTTCTATCACTCGTAAATCATCTACCAAAGTCAATAAAAAGCACATAACTTTTAAACAATCGAATTTGTAACCGAGTCATAAAGACATTTATTAAGAGTCGTCCATTAGCTGAATTGCAAGTCCCGTCTGTTTATTATCCCTATAAAGTATAAGTCACTACATTTCGACCCCCGATTTAACGGTTCTTGTGAAGTTGCTGTTCTGGTCTTTCAACATTTGATGATGATATCTTATTCTAAATAATTATAGAATCGGTTAGGGCAGGATAATATGTATATACAAATATAAATTTTATTATATAATCTACAGTTGACAGCAAACTGTCAAAAACATGTTTTAATTATCAACTGGTACGTCACTTAATATGTAATAATACTCTGTGCACAATTGACCGATGTAACTTGTGCGTTTTTGTTTCCAAAACTATGTTGTGTGCGTTTTATAAAACCACTTTATAATAAGACGAAGTACTTTATTAAAGTATTACACGAGTTTCAGACGACTCGAAAATTAATTATCAAACTTGATGTATGAACTCAGGAGTTGACGAACGTTTCACTGTATTATGATATTGCTTTGAATCCCAATTCTATAAGAAATTTGTTTTATTACTTTGAAGCACATACAACTTAGTGAAATGCATAGTAATTCTGATCTAGAGACTGTTTGAGTACATTTTATGTTTATCGTTTTTATATTCGCAATAACGACCTCCATCGGGACCTTAATGTAGAGGACGTCGCCACAGTAATAAAAAAGTCTGCCGGAGCCCACGAACATAGGCTCCACCATCACGTGAATGTTGAGGCTATTCAACTCCTTGACACCACGGGCCTAGTGAGAAGATTGCACGCTATTATTAAGTGCTAAACAGTGATTGAAAAAAATAGAACACAAGAACAAAGTGTCTTCCCTTTAATAGAGACTGTAAGTAGTGTTATTGGACACAATCTTATGTTTAATATCCTTTTTAATAAATTAGGTTAGACTTAAACTACTTATTAGTCTTAAGTTAGGCTAGATCGTAATATTCCAAGATGTCTTAGTGAAGACACATGTATTAAAAAAAAACATTTTTAGGTATGTAGTAGTATTTTGCATTATTAATAGGCAGCAGCATTGCATTGAGCTCCTTCCACTTGACCGTAACGAGAAGCGGATCGAATCGTCGACGATCAATCCTTTTCCGAGCTGGTACATCACTTGGCGTTGCGTGGAGATGTGGGGTCACTCTACATCTTTACCTACCGCATTTGCCACAGAGAGTATTCAAAGGAGTTCGGGAGTTTTGGAGTTCTTCTACAACTGAGCGTTTTAAAGCCATTTTGCCGCGCACCACTCCTATATGGAACCAGCTGTTCACTGAAGTGCGTACCGAACCAATTCGACTAAGCGTCCTTCGGGAAAAGAGCGTACCAATTCTTAAATGGGCACTCGCGAGGCCTCTGGTATTGAGTGTGGCCATGGGCGGCGGAATGACTTATGACAAAGAATCGACGTTTAATAATAATTTATAATTGTTACTCTAGTAACCAACAGATATACCGAATATTAAAAAAAAAGGGGCTTGTAATAATATTGCCTCTCAACCTTTCGAATTAAACCATGTTCATTCAATCTGTTCATCATGAAATTGTGGAACATGCAAGACCAATATTTGCATATGAACACTTAATTTATGTAAATTATCTGGTTTCATTTGAGTGGCTTACATTTGAAAACATGTGTCTTTTAGCATGTTTGTTATTATTAGCTACGCAAAAACTGTTTTAAGTTATGCTTTATCTTTATCCCTTAAATCTCGTCTTAAATCTGTTAATAGCAATTAACAAAAATGTTTAAACAGATTATGTGATTAACTCTTTCGTAATTCCTAACCCGTTTTTTTTTTTTTTTTTTAATCGAGCGCATCATGCAATCAGTCTTCTGACTATGAGCAGATGAGTTATAGGATGATTTGCGGGTGGAGATATTCCTCATTAGGAATATCTACCATAATAATATTAGCTCAGTCAATGCTGCTGAGCTCCAAGGTTCTTCATCTTTTGAGTCGGTTTATATACTCCGGTATGGTGAGTTGAACAGCTAGGTGGTTAGGATGATATTCCAGCCTAGTCTTGTACTTCTGAGCGTATACTTTTATTTCCTCCTTGACTGTAGGTATGCCTAGGTGTTCATGTACTTCAGCGTTTCTTATGAACCAAGGTGAGTTGCTTATTTGTTTAAGGATGTAGTTTTGTGTTCTTTGAATTTTAGTTTTGTTAGAGTCACATGTAGCTCCCCACAATTGTATCCCGTAGGTCCTCACGGGTTTTATAACAGAATTGTAGATAAGGAGTTTGTTGTCGATGGACAATTTCGAGTTTCTACCCAGTAACCAGTACAGCCTCTTATATTTAATGTTGATCTCACGCCGTTTTGTTTCGATGTGTTTTTGCCATGTCAATCTACGGTCCAAGTGCAGACCAAGATGTTTAACTGTGTCACTCTGAGGCAGTTCCTTTCCTCCTAGGTTTACAGGGGGGTAAAACCTAACCCGTTTATCTCAACACGAAATTCTGTTTTAATAAAATAACACATAAAAGTAAAATGAAGTTCCAAAATAGTTTGTATTTTTTTAGCACAGTAATATTATGAAACGTATGTATTTTTGAATCTTTATCACATGAACGTGATGTTTCATGATGTATTTATGGTCTGTAACTATAACATCACAAAATTGCATAATTGTATGAACATTTTATTGGTTGTTATGAAAACTGTTTTACATAACAAACGATTTTTAAGGATTTTAGTTATGAAGAAATAAATTGTATCTAGATTTAGGAAGTCAACGTAACCCACACAGTAGCGACAATTTATTTATAGGAACCGGGTAACTAATCAAGACCAACTAGTACGAGCCGGGACATCGGCGCGCGCGCGCGTTTTGAAGTGTTTTTCTGTGGTTGATCGATAGTTTGTGTACTTGTTTTGTGCGTTGTGATTAATGGATATTATACACGGTTTGTTATATTAATTATTTATTAATATTAAATCCTTTAATATAAATCTAATTGTGGATATAGATTTTATGTAAATTACGAGTATGTAAAAAATCTTTGAGAATTCAGCCGTAGTCGCATCAATTTGACGTTGTAAGTTTAGCAGATTATATAACAACGCTCATGAAAATCGAGATTTATCTTACTTTTGCATTTACCTGGATGAATTTATTTCTTGTACTATATTATATCACAATACGCTAACTAAATAAAACTGAACTCTAGACGTCTCTTCTTCCCCTATATTGTGGTACTTAAATAATTCAAAAATTACCTAAAAGTCTATAAATTTATTCACACGTAACTACGACAAATATCTAATAATCTAATCTAAATGTGTGGGCGAATTACAATCTGTGAAATATTATATATACAGCCTTTCATATTTTTAGTGATTTTTTAATAATATTCTTAAAGACTAATAAATAGGATAAACGTTTTATTAAATGTTATCGTTACAGTAACAAAGGCCAGACGCCTTTGTTCCCGAATCTTTTTCAAGTAAGTTTAACAAAAACATTTCTATTCATTCAGAGTAGAGCTGCTACTTATTTGGTTGGTGTTTAGATTAATTAACATTGAGATTAAAATTATGGGGATGTTGGAACATAGATTTCTTAAAATTACCTAATTAATTTAAGGGTAGAGGCGGCTGTGTGCTGATAAGTGTCGTAACGTCGGTCGTAGCATACATTTATCATAACGAAATAATGATGAACAAGATAATGCTTTCGTATTTATACGGACTTAACATAAGACCTCAGAAATTTAAATATTCAACTAAATGGAGACTGCTTGTAATAAATAGTAACTTTGTCAGAATCTATAAAAATATATACTTACATTCATTTGATGGTACAAATATACCTAAAAAAAAAGTGTGTCCGTGTAACCTTTACGCGCGATTGAAGTAAAACTTCTTTGGCGTTGACGACATATATTACTAAAATGATTAAATATTAACTTAAAAAATAATAAATACAATTTAATTATATTTATTATTCATGTGCTTTACAAAGATTATGGTAGGGGAGCCCACGATGCTAAATGGGGATTTACTCGAGCGTCGTAGAGACCTATTGGGATGCAAAGCTTAGATGATAAGAAGAAAAAAATGTTTAATGATATATACCTTTTCATCGGTGGGGGAAGCGGCTATAGATTGTTAAATATGTAAAAAAAAACTGTTGCATGGACATCCTCGAGCGCGTCAGATATTTATAGCATCAATGCCCTACGTATTTTTAATAATCTACGTATGTTAATCTGATCGTTTGCATGATGCCGGGTGGTTGTATTTAAGGGTTGAAAATGAAAAAAAAATAAAAATTATCGAGCGCGTCAGATTTTCTAAGGGAGTGTTAAGTGCACCAAAAAAAAGCTCTCATTCACTAATCTGACGAGGACGCAAACCCACGGCTATTTTCATAATTTGCAAAAAAAATCGCAATTTTGAAATACTCAAGCGCGTCAGATTAAGATATATGTGGTTCATCTTTATGTTCTAAACGTACTGTCTCATAATCTGACGATTATCTAGAGGGATTCGCCTGATCTGACAAAAAAAATTTAGAAAAACGGTTCACCTAAAGGGCCATCCCTGCAACTTCCCGCTAATTCCATTCCTGGGCGCTTAAAATTGATATTTTGAGCTCGCTGAGTTCAAAGAAATAATATTTCTATGCATTTGAGCTCTCCCAGCTCGAAAGTCTGATAGAAGTTTCATAGAACACTATTTTTGGAATTTTCAAACCGCAATAACTTTTGAATGGATCAAGCAATTCACGCGGTTGGCGGCATTCGACGCAGTTTTATCATCCTCATAAGTAATTTTGCAGTTTTAATTGATCGAACCACAAATTTCGGAGTAATCCTGAAAAAACACTTTTTCGGGTTTCTTTCGTTCACGATATCTCTCGAACGAATCAACCGCTTTTGACCAGCTTGGTGGCGATCGACGTGGTTTTTCAAGCTCAAAGGCGGATTAGTTTTTGAAGTTGATCGATAAAGAAACCACTTTAAAAAAAAAAAAATCTTATTTATTTAAAATTTTTCAAAATTTCTCAAAATCTATCTTTCCGAATCGGTTCAAATTCACAGGAAATGTAATTTTAAGGGTAATATTTAGAACGCCGTTCAGTAGATTCCGATCGGTTTAAGGAAATGTAGGCATAACGCAGCTGCACGCATTTAACTTTATCGACGAATTTTTGTTATTTCGGCTTGCGGAAATCGTCAGATTATATATTTTTCATTATTCTTGAATTATTTCCTTCAAAATAAAAAAAAAATTAGCTACGCTCGAGAATGTCGAGATGACGTTTTTTTTACAACTTTGTTGACCTCCCCTTTTTTCCGTCACTCTCAAATTGTCAGATTAGTGGAATATACACTTTTTAGGATGTTGAATGAATGTTGAATGGATGAAACCTCATGTTTTGTGGAGGTACTTAACCGGGTACAAGGTATCCCCCTATATATTAATCTGCCGCGATTTAGTAAATCCCGAAATCCCCTCTTGGGCTTCCCTACCATTATTTAAATGTTATATTAATATTATTCATTCGAAACAGGTAATTGAATGTCATCATAATTTCTTACGTATGAAATTATAGAATATATGACATATACTTACGACCAATCTGAATCATTATTTAAAATAGCGGAAACTACAAGACTAACTAACTACACAAGTAAGCTTTACTTCCGTCAGAAAAAAAATCTGAGTTACTCCCTACTCGTGCCTAAAGAAATTAAAAGCATACATTTTTTATAGCAGTTTCCCTTGAGTGGCGAACTGACCACTAAAATGATGACTAAAATATGATTCCTGTTCCATTCATAGTGACCAGCATAAATTTTACTTCGAAACATGATAAATAAATAGAGCTACTTGATCGCGCCTTTGTGTTATCCTAACATTAGGTATCTTAGCAATCCTAGTACGTAGGTTAAATACGCGATTCTTATCCCATGAGGATCGGAGGTCATACATTTGAAACTTAAACTTCATACTTTAGAGACGTAGAAATATATTTCCCGATTCTCTAATCTTGTAACCCTCTGGTTACAAGACTCCATACAAATAATATTTTAAATCTCTTTATATTGTTATGTTAAAGTTCACCGGAAGTCCGTTACTTCAATGTAATTGACGTCTAAAATTAATATCAATAAAAGGTAGCTCTTTTATAATAGGGAAGCATGGCTAGCGAATGATTGATGTGCGGGCACTCATAGTTATTAATATTGATTGCAAATATTACGACAAGGAGTCCTGCCGTCATGAATCATAATATGAAATCTTTAAGAAATAGCTTGTATCAAACTCGGCAAACAACTAGTGAGTCGAGCATGTGACTCTCATACCGAGGTTCGAATCCCGGCTGTTCACCAATCGACTTTTATTTTAACACTCACTCACGGTGAAGGAAAACATCGTCTACTAACTAAACGTAACTACTTGCCTATTAAACAAAATTTACGAAACAATTTCAAAAATCTAAGGCCAAAACCCAAGGGTTGCAGCGCCATTGGTTTTTTAGAAAAAGAACGAGACGTTATTTATGTTTGAAGAATAATAAATTGTTCATTAATAACTGTAAAGTTGGTTGGTCTGTAGAAATAAACAAGAAACTTACTTATTTGAAGTATTTTTATTGATGAATATATAAATGAGAAAAAGCATTTCATTTCAGTGATTAATTTTAACTAGAATAAAATGGTGGACGAATTTCTACGAAGACAATTGGAATATAAGCGATTGAACGCAAAATTGCAAACAAGTATTCCCTTTGTATTGCAACATCAAAAGTAAATGTTAATTCGGACATTCCATTAGCGACTGAAGGGGAAACAAAAACAAAAGACTCACATTAAGCCCCTCCTCCGCTTCCCTTCGCGATTTGAGATTCAGTTTAATACTTGTTTTTAATACTACTTGAAACAATAATGTTGTGTCGAGTTAGCGCTATGTTACAGTTTGAATACCTTTTTTTATCTTCTCTGAGGTGGCCCCAACGCTTCTTCACCCATTTCTCGAGCTGTGGTCGGAACGCATTGATGGTGTAAAACCCGGCGCTTTCACCAGCCAGTTCCTCCGCCCATTGGTTGGTTGTCTTCAGTAATTTTCCACGCTTTGATAGCTCCAAGCGCAGAGTCATTACCCTTATACTGACTCCGCTCGTCCGACCTCCTCCTCCGCTCCGCTGGCTTCGGCCCTCCTGCAAAAACTACGCTCAAGGTACCAGGTGCACGGGTGTGGTGCCGGCTATAACACACACTATGTCATAAGAAACCGTGCAGTACGCTCACGCGCCCCAATGTCGATTACTCTCTGCGACTGCCTGAAAGTGGTTTTGTTGTTACTCCGGCAGTCGCTCCCTGATAGGTACCAGGTTTAGAGGAGTATACCACTAGCGTCCTGTACGATACAAATGCTATACACTTTTGGATGTACTCTGGTAGCCCGCGATATCTGGTAGGCCTTACTGAATACTTTTCCAGGACAGTGTGTTAGAAGCCTTGCGCCTCGTGTACATTAGAGCCTACAGTCTCTACAGTCGGCGCGGTTTTCTCTCTAAATCCGAGGACGATACCTCAGGTATGGATTCGTTGTGTGCGATGCTCATCCCTTGTTGCAGATCTGGTATACTCCGCTGGGGGGAAAGTTTTGCCACCACCGTGGTCTGGCTCCATAATAACTGTCAGAGGTGTAGCCCATTGGCGCAGTTTATTTGTAACTATTTGGTACGGGGGCCCCTAGGGAGCCGGGCGTCTCTAGTAGATCCTGCCATTCCCTTTCTTTGGCTTCGGTGATCGCAATTCGTAGCGCCTGTTTAGCCTTTCGCAATGCACATTGCGTTCGGCTTTCTTCTTCGACGCGTAGGGGACGCCGTCTGCGAGTCCTAGAATAAAAACTACACAGACAGCCCGTAGTTGGGCAAGTTCCACCAACCATCAGACTTTACACTGTCGGCGAAATCCAACGTTTAATTACATGACTAATAGGTAATAAATCATTATAGAAGACTCTCATATTTTATTTTAGTTTCTGCCTAATAAGTTATAATAGCAAAAAATCAGTATCGAACGTATGTGCCAAGTATATAATTAACATGAAAAATAGTTCGTGATTTTTTGGGAGTAACCGCGCTTCGGAAACGAACAATTTTAACATAATTCTTATGCAAATATATGTAATGGAATGTTTTTTGCTGCGTGCTTTACTGGTTTTTACTGAGTATTACTGACATTTCTGCTGCCAGAAATAAATGAATGAAATATCGTATATTTAAAATTATTATTTATGGTTCCGGTAGTAATGTGAAGCCGCTCTTAAAATAATCGAATATGGTAAACATAATGACCACATGTTTAATGCTACAATACATCATGCCTTACGATATTGTGGGCGAGGGAAATATTATAAGGTTTTTTCATTTCGAATTTAATGTATAATAAATTGAATTTAATTTTTATTTGTCATCACTACACAAAAAGATAGATCTTTAAAAAAAAATGTCGATACTAACTTATACGATACCGACTTATAATTTAACCTACTAGTACTCTAACTGAACATTTCTATAAATAAGTACAGCTTTTCATTATGGTTTAACGGTCATTTAATAATGATTAATTGTAGTTTACTACGGGTCCAAGAAGTTCATTAGAGATTTTACAATCCTATCTTTTTGATTTGAAGCCTTTTGATTTCGTATAAAATATAATTAATTGAACATTTTAGTACGGCCATAAAATACTAGATAATTATTGTTATGTGTTGCAGCAGTGTTGGCCAAGTGGCTCCAGCGTGCGACTCTCATCCCTGGGGTCGTATGTTCGATCCCCGGCTGTGCACCAATTTGCTTTCTTTCTATGTGCGCATTTAACATTCGCTCGGTGAAGGAAAACATCGTGAGGCAACCGACATGTCTTAGACCCAAAAAGTCGACGGCGTGTGTCAGGCACTGGAGGCTGATCACCTACTTCACATCATGAAACAGATTCAGATATCTGAGGCCCAGACCTAAAGAGATTGTAGCGTCACTGATTTATTTAAATTATTGTTGTATCTACTCTTTTTAAATAGGTAATGAATTAGTTTCTGCAAAGCGTTTAACGCTTTCACATTGAATACTCTTAAATTGTTATAACACTGCATTTGGTCTGAACTAATAAATAATTTTCTATCCCAGCTAGGCAAGATAGATCTAGTTCACACACGCTACGGTCCCACCTGCCATATTAGTCACTTCCTCCTGCCAATCAATTTGCAGCCACTCTTGACACTTGCCGATTCGACAATTTGCGATCTAAATGATTTGCGCGTGATTTATGATAGCTACATATTGACCATGCCAAATCAGCAAATCAACAGCTTTGCTTGAATTGCGAAATCGGCTCAAAGTTTCTAGAATATTCTGGATCTGTGTTTTATATATAAAAAAACCCTTTTTGCCTGATCCTCAGATTTTCTGTATCTGTTTCGTGATTGTTTTTTTCTAACAAGCAAGCAAGTAGGTGATCAGCCTTCTTTTTATATAAGGCATGCCGGTTTTCTCACAATGTTTTTCGTCACCATACGTTATATTAATTACAGTAGTAGATATTAAAATGCTAATAATCTAAATAGTATATATCTCGAAGTCTAATAATTCTCAGGTCTTATAATACAACAGAGCAATGGGGTAAGCAGACATTTTAGTACCTTGTGTAACTATTTTTGGTATACTAACTTGACGATCAGTGTTCAATGAATAACACGAAACATTGATTATTTCGACGAAAATCCAACCGAGGACATATATTTTATTCTTAAACATTAAGCCATGGACGCGTTGTATAGTTGCCTATAAATCGAAAAAAAACAGTGTGACTTTACTCTCCGTATATATTAATTAATAATTTCCATGACGTTAATTAATATAAATTAGTAACTCTAGCAAGAAGATATATTGTCATGTTAGATATAAACTAGTGATAAGCATAACTAGGCTTGCAAACGATATTAATAACAGAATAGACAGACTATTCTGTTATTAATATCTGTGGTTGGTATATTATAAAGATTACAATTAAATTGTTTGAAGTAGCTCAAGGAAGCCCCGTAGTTTGTTTTAGATTTTTCAAACTTATCTGATTTATTTAAATAAAAAAAACGGCCAAGTATAATATAAAAAAGTTGTCACTGCCTAATAACCTAAAGTACTTTTTAAAAGAGCTGCTACGTATAGTTTTTTTCTTTGAAGCCAATCAAATTGTACGTTACAAATTACGACGCCGCTTCAAGAAGAATAAATAATGGATTTCAATATCTCCAGCATCAAGAGTACGAGTTATAGCTCAGAGTACACCGAGAACTCGCATGCCACACATGCCAAGGAAAGTATCACTACAGCCTCAATGTGGTTGATGGGTACGTCAGGAGGCAACATCATCCGCCGTTACTATATGTGTCCTCGGCAGGTCTAAAAAGTGCACATATTATTCGATATATAAGGACTTTTTTATGGTCTGTTGAGTGACTTCACGAAAGCTAAGGTCACTTGTTAAAATAAGCTGGATTTTTCGTAAATAAATATCACCTCATGAGACCGAATCTACTGAGCTTTAAATATATAATCGTCCACATTAATTCGAATTTTGTCTTCTGTAGGCGCCAGTCTAGCCGAACGTAATGAGTCATAACGATTCAAATTCCCTACACAAACATACCTTTAATTGACGCCCGCAATTACCATTCCGCGTGACACATCTATATTGAATTAATTAATTCGTTGATCTTAATATAATGGCTCTAAATGAGCCTAATAGATCTAAGTCTACACATTATAGTACTTGGTTAATCTATATAATTATGTTTTATGACTTATAAAGGATATTTTATTAATAGAATTGACATAGTTATCATATAATGATTTAAAAAAATATCAAGAGAGCAATGATTTCTTGTTCGTATCGAATATTTCATTTCTTTATTCCATCTCTAAGACTAAAACCGCATTTTGGTACGGAAAACAATTTATATTTCAATCAAAGCTTTATCCTTAATATTTAAATGTTTATTTTTTAAGTTTCAACCCCTAATTGGTATGGTTTAAAATAAACGAATGACCGCAACTTACGATGAAGTCAGAACTATTCACAACAAATAAGAAACATAAATATCTCTCAAACTAGTTTTCAAGAAATCTTTAATAGACTGAATGGGAATATCGTTAATAGGATTTTCCCTAAGGGCTTAAACGAAGTCCTAATGATTGTAGTATTGTGTTTTATTTAAATTGGTTTTAATTTAAAGATACTGAGATGGTCTTTGAGGACATTTAGAAGTTAAAATGTACTTACAGCTGATAAAAATAACGATATAATACAAAAATCACCTAAAACAATAATACTATTTATTTTCCCAAATATAGTTTTAATTATTACATATCTTGGGTATTTGTAAATTTTTTTATATTAAATTAAAACCGAGGTAACAAAACAAATTGTTTTCATAATAGAATACATACATTCATCAAATACAGCTGAACCATTAAAACTGTTTGTTTGTTATATGTTATGCCGAAAAGCGGCTATGAATTCATATTTCTAAGCGTAGGCAATAAGCAACAATTCATTTTCCAACGCTCACATTACAAACCAAGAATAGGACGACATCACTCATCACATCATAAAACAAAACGTCAAAAATTCTTTCTATAATTAGTTTGTTAAGGCAACGTACATATGGCGTTATTATTTCAAGTTCTCGATAAACAGTAGCAAGTTGTATCACTTGTTATTCGTACAAGTACGGTTAGTAATAAAATGTGTTTAGTTATGAGTATTGGAAGGGCCTTACCTTATGTTAGTGATGATGTTGCCGATGACGAAGGTATTAATTATTTATTCAGAATCGATGATTAAAGCCACTAAAAGTTTGACATACAATGTTACTAACTAACTAACTAAGTACCAACTCTGAAATCGTATTACTGATTTTTGTGATTGGTCCAATTTTTGGTTGAAAAAAGTTAAAAAAAAGGGTACGTGTACTTATGTACGCGCGTAAGAAGTTATACTTCTTTGGCTTTCTTTATTTTTTTTAATATTAAATAATTAATAATAAATATTTAACGTTAATAATAATTATTATTTATTATATTATCTATTCATTCAATTTAATAACTAGGTATGTTTCATAACCTTTTAACTAAGTAACAATAGGTCTTTGTGAAAAAGCATTGCTAAATTTCTTTGGAAAAATAATTAAAACTCCTTTATTTGTTTAAAAGGTACTACAAATGTCATTCTATTTCTTTTTACTTGTAGATTGTCTTATTACCATCTCGCTCGCGCACGCTCGGCGCCCGGCTGGTTTAAAAACTTCATACTGATAATTTTGTGTCACTTTGAATATTTTCAAAAAATAAAAAAAATCGTGGAAAAATTATAAAAAAAATGATTAAATCCTCGCAAAATGGACTTTTTAAAACAAAAAGGAAATAGGAAAGGTTGACTTTTGACCATAGATTATAAATTATTGTTATACAGTTTTTATCAAGGGCCTATACTCTGCAGTCTGCACTCACCCTTATAACAATGTGTGCTATATCATTCCAAGAGCCACCAACCAAGGCAAATCACTCCCAGTTTACAAAATGTCACTCACATCAAAGAGCTTACATCAAAAGGTATTATAATGACTTACCATATTGTATCGTCGCACATTTTATTTTTTCCCTGTACCAATTATAGGTATATGTAAGAACGTTACTTATGTGTACGTAAAATACGTTATTGTTAATCTGATTTTCTGTGCTTACATACACACTAGATTTTAGACCATAATTAACAAAATTAATATTAAATTATAGAGTTTTAGCTGTCTTGGGACGACTACTACTCATTAATTATAACAATAAAGTTAATAATGATAGTAAACTAATTATAAAAATATTACCTACAAGTTTATATGTAAAACAAATTAACCTTAATGTTGACACAACAATCAAAAATGATAAAAGTTATTAAGACTAATTATATATTTTTTTAATTAATTATGTCTCGTTTTATAACTCTTTGTAATAATATTTTCCTAAACTACGTTCCGCCATGCTAAAAGCCGTCAGCTGCAATTTAAACTTTGTCAAGATACGCATCGTTACGGGATCTTTTTTAAGCTGATGACAGAGTTGGATTTATTTAGAACCCTCCCCTAATAATGCAGTTAAGATGTTGTGACATTTATTAAGCTATTTTTGTCTTAATAAATGTATAAAAATAGATAATATAAATAGAAAAACATACACACGAAAGGCAACAAGATAAAGACTTTTATTACTTAAACTAATTCAAAATTAACAGTAATGAAGTAGTGACAATAAATATGTTTATAGAATACAATTAAATAAAGGTTTTCTATGCTTTTAGTTCTTCTATGACGTAATCATTAATAAGACAGTAAAAGACAGACTATGTGACCTGTGAAAAATATTATCTTATTGGTTTGTGGACTCAGTTTCTTCACTTAGACTCTCAATAGGTCCGTTGTGCGTAAAGTCCTAGCTAACTAAGCCAGTCTTACTCCTTCCAAAAGCCCAGAAGCCCAGGAGGGCGCTTCGCAGGCTTCACGGAGCGACCTCACTGTTCGGTTTCTGCACGTTGTTTAGCCAAAGCCTCGCATTCCAGAACTACGTGGGTGACTGATTCCTCTGCGCTGAAACAGCCTCTGCACATGGGGCTGTCTGTCGCGCCTAAGACAAAAATATGCTTATAAAGGAGACAATGGCCCGTAATTGTCTATAATTAAAATAAATATTATGTTATCTAGGATTGAAAATGTACAGTAAAACGCGGCATTCGTTTGATTAGAATTGGGCATGAGCATCTCTAGTTCAACACGTGTTGCACACGACATAGAGCTTGAAGATATTAAGTCAGTTTTCCGATCACAATCACACGGTTTCCTTTTTCATTTCCCATTTGTTGTATAAGCAAGGGTATTCAGTCTTTGTAAAAGATCAAACGATTTAATTTCTTTGTCTCCGTTATTGCACATATATTTTAGCGTTGTAAATAATCATCAAATAATAAAACTAGGCCCTAAACGATCGAACACTGTTAAACAAGTCCCCGCGGCCATAATTCTGTTACAGCCTGTGCTGCAAATATATGTATTAGTCACAATAATATTCGAGCGAGTTTTATATTTCCATGAAAATATAATGTAGTTATTTCAACCAATTAGGACTCGAGTATTCAGTAATGTCAACAATTTGATACCATCAATCGGTTCGATAGATAATAACAGAAAAATAATGCTAGTCTAAATATATTTTTGAATAATTTTAATTAATAAAAAATATATTTATACTAGCAGACTCGGCCAAGCTTTGCTGTGGCTAAAGTTTTTGTTATATTACATAGTAGTAAACTATTCAAGGGAAACGGTACGAGAACACCAGTCATGGGGACCACCATGCTTTATGGTGGTTTATATGCCATTAAATTGTTACTGCAGTCAAATTAAGAAAGAAATAAACATGAGCGAACACAGTTTGGGGATTTTGAGGATCGATAGGGGGGTGTATTCTGAGCATAAATTCCAATTTGAGGGGTTGTACTGAGGTCAGCTCAAGGTCATTTCGATGGAAACGCGATTAACTCGATATCTCGAGAATGGTAAGTGTTAGGCGAAAAATTGTAGAGACCTTTTCTTTTCTAAACAAAATTTACTAACTTTTTTATCTGAAACTTTCTTTTATAACATTAATATTTTTCAAGATATTACACCCGCAAGGCAAAAATTTTACTTTTTTTTCCATTTTTCGTCGTTTTCTCCCCAACCATTCAATTTTATTAAATTTTACCGATCATCGAAGTGTAGAACTTTTAATTATGAACAATTTTGTTCTCAAACTTTTTTCCGAAATGCCAATACCTTCGGAGTTATGGATTACTTTACCGAGCGAAATCCACGACACTGTCGCAATATAAAAAGGTAAATCGATTAAACTATTTAAAATTAGGTATTTAATTTGGGTTAATTTGGGTAAGAAGTAAATTAACAATTAAAACTGTTTCACACATTGTGCCAAAAGAGCCTTTCTCCGGCCTTTCTGCATCCGCACGCTTTGCCGCATTTGGTTTTGCATTTGCGCGCAATCGATCTCAGTAAATTATCCGGAGCTGGTTTCAATGACATCGCTATCGGCTGCAATCAACGGGGGGTGCGACGCCAGCCCCATTCCTCGGGTTTCAGATAATTTTCGAGTGGAAAAATGCCGCATCAGAGGTAGGAGGAAGGGATTCCAATTTAACCCTCCCACTACCTACCATTTTTTTATATCCCTTATATCGGAGCTCGTTGAGATTGGTACAATTCGTGTCATCTGCCTTGCGATACGAATTCAAAATGATTTGTTCGCCGTATGAAGCGATAGTTGTTTTATCTGCTTTGTCTTGCAGAAAAACTTCATTTAACAAAAGCAAATCCGGAGGTTTTCAACGCGGTCATTGTTTTCATCTTGCTTAGGTTGAATGGTGCCGACGTTGTGTCGCAACCACTAATCGCGTGCAAAAATAAAAGGTTTTTGCGGCATTCGGCCCATATATCGGTTTGAGGCAGTATGGGCTATGTGTACCGCCTCGGCCAGGTTTTCTCAAGTTGTTGTTGCACGCGCCGGCTGTTGCAGTTAGCAAAACCAGCAAATCCACATCCTCACCAATAACAACCACAGCACTATACTCCTGCGAAATTCTCTTAGCCGTACTGATAATTAGACCATCCGCATCCTCTACGGCTTGCTCCACCTCTATGTCTAATTTGATGAGAACCGTTTTCAGTAGTGAGATGAATCTGGTCTTATTGCTCTCGTTGCCTAAAAACTTATCTGTGGATACACGTTGCGACAATGGCGCGGATTTCGCTCGGTAAAGTAATCTATAACTCCGAAGGTATTGGCATTACGGAAAAAAGTTTGAGAACAAAATTGTTCATAATTAGAAGGTCTACACTTCGATGATCAGTAAAATTTAATAAAATTGAATGGTTGGGGAGAAAACGACGAAAAATGGAAAAAAAAGTAAAATTTTTGCCTTGCGGGTGTAATATCTTGAAAAATATTAATGTTATAAAAAAAAGTTTCAGATAAAAAGTTAGTAAATTTTGTTTAGAAAAGAAAAGGTTTCTACAATTTTTCGCCTAACACTTACCATTCTCGAGATATCGAGTTAAACGCGTTTCCATCGAAATGACCTTGAGCTGACCTCAGTACAACCCCTCAAATTGGAATTTATGCTCAGAATACACCCCCCTATCGATCCTCAAAATCCCCAAACTGTGTTCGCTCATGTTTATTTAACCCGTTTTTAGCCATAATTTGACTGGACTATGTAGCTTATTTGAAACTTTGTACCTACTTTCAACTCAGCGCCATCTGTTAGTATTGAGACTATTAAATAAGAAAAAATATTTTGCAATAAAATAATATTGCGGGTATAAATTGAGATGTAAGCTATCCTATCTTTTAAGTTGGATCAAACTACACACGGTGTGCAAATTTGATTGATATCGGTTCGGTAGTTTAGGAGTCCATAGCGGACAGACAACGTGACACGTAATTTATATATATTAAGATATATAATACAAATATTTTCGGATAATTTTAGAACACCAGATAACAATACCAGTAATATGTGCGATGATTATCTTAAATGAAGTATGCTTTATCTCATTAAATTATAATTTGTTCCTTTTGAATTAATGGAAACTTATGTGATTATAATTTACGTCACCCTTATGATCCTTATCTTTCATTTAATTAACGAGGGTTAGATAAAAATAATCTATTAAATTATTTTAAACATTTCGAATGCTTTTCATTATTAATTTTGGCATTCGGTTTAACAAAATTTATCCTTAAAATTGATTATTCCCGTAGATGTAGTGTTTCATTTTCCGGAATTCTCATTATACTCTCTGTTACTGTATGACTTCCGAGTTGAAAGTTGCTGATTCATCAAATAAGCTAAACACCTTACCAACTGTTTATAAAAAAATGTGTGCGTGTACTAGGTGTACACACGTAAGAAGTGAAACTTATATAAAACCTTTGTTGTACGCAGAGCCATAATTGGTTTGTTTTAAGTTTAGAGGTCAGAAACTATTTCTTTAAACACAGTAAATTTTGATACACTGCCTAGCATACAATTTACAAATTAATTGCTGCAAATTGCGATTAGCAAATTTCAAGTCGAAAATGTAATCCGTTGTCAAACTTCAAAGTCAAAAACATACTATATGTCATATTTTAACGCCGATAAAGAAGTTTGACTTCGAAAATGTAATCCGTTGTCAATCTTCAAAGTCAAAAACATACTATAATATGTCATATTGTAACGCCGATAAAGAAGATTGACTTCAAAAAGCACCATGGCGCGTAACGGAAAAATGTGACGCGTAACGCAAAAATGTTACACTAAATTTTTTTCCAACCCCGATAAAGAAGTTTCACTTCAAAAAGTTTAAATATTAATTTAGCTAATTACTGCAACTGGTCCTAATTAGATCCGATGATTTTCAAGGCAAAGGAAGCGAAGCATCCGGAGGGAGTTACATTATTAGTTCGACGGAAGCGTGACGCATGTCCAAAATAGCCTGACCCCTGGGTGACACATTAAACATTAACATTACCCAAACATGCGTTGTTAGGCGGTTATATAAATTAATTTTGAGATAATTGATAAAGTAGAAGAAACAGTGTTAATTATTTTAAAAGTTTAAAAACACAAAACTCTGTAGAGCTCTCTGTAAAAGTATTTCTACTTTCAGCGAATGAAAATAGTCTGACGCGTGGGTTTTAAAATTTGTACTTCGGAATCGTAAAATGATTTTATTAAATATGGTCTAAGATCCCGATATACAACGACCTTCACCGAGATGCTTATTTAATGAAACGTATTTTATATATAATTTAATATGTCAATAAATATAATCCATATGGGTTGCCTAGCAAATTTCAGTCCAGAGTATTTTAATTAATATTTCAAAAAAAAATTTTTAAACATTTCACCGGTATGATTATTAGATAAATTATATACCAATCGAAAGTATGAAACCCATAGAATATGCAAACGTTAGGTTGTTTTTAATCAATTAATTATTTATGTGTATATTTTTTATGTGACACTAAAGTATATATACATCTTTAGTAAAAAGTTATAGTGATACATATATAATACTAACGTGATTAAGAATATTGATTGAAAAAAATTTAAAAATTTACTACATGCAAATTATAAACAAAAATTTTTTTTTAAATATTAATTAAACATACTCTGGACTGAAATTTGCTAGGCAACCTATATGGATTATATTTATTGACATATTAAATTAAATATAAAATACGTTTCATTAAATAAGCATCTCGGTGAAGGTCGTTGTATATCGGGATCTTATACTAATATGAAATATTGGAAATAATTTGATTGGACAGTATTGTAAATGTTTATGTTTATGAAAACAGGATTTAAATAATTATAAGAATTTTACTAATTTTACCAAAACATTCCTTTCAGATATCAAGTTCCGGATTTCGAGGTGAAAAGTTGGACATCGACCTAATATTATGACACTTTGAAGATATAAAAATAGCATTTCAAATGCGGCGTTCATTATGTAATTTATATGACGTTTAAAGAAATGAATGACGTCCCAAATTGAACAGCTGATCACGGAACAAAATTAAATTAATAAATAAATGATAAAAAAATATTATGAGGAGTTAAATTTACTTTACACATGGATAAACATCACTTTTCTTCTTATAATGAAGATGGGTTTCGTTGTGTTTCGAAAAGTATTTTAAGTGAAAATGGGAAAGGATTTGTGCGTGTTTGTGAAAGTGCTGGTGATATTGACTATGACAAGGACTAGCTTTGAGATGATGGAATCAAGTAAGTTTCATCTCGCTTACATACATAGGTTGTAAGAGAAATCCTTTAGTGAAAAGAAATTAGCCGGGCTCAAACAGACGATCTCATGCTTAAGTCACATGCCTACGGGAGCATTCAAGTATTACGTAACGAATTTGGGGTGGGGGTCCTTTTGTAAAACATTACGATGCGGGGCGGGGATTGAATTATGCGTTATTGTTAATATTATTTTCGACTTTCCAGTACTTTACACCACATAATGGAATCTTTTAGGTATAAAGTGTCACGGGGTGGTTACGAAACGTTTTAGTATTGGGTACAGAAAAATGTTACAACGCGTTAGATGGGGGGGGGGGGGTCAATAATCTCCAAAAATTGCTTGACGTAATACTTGAACGCTCCCTAAGACAACAGCTGCACATCATTGCAGAATTTAGTTAAACGTTAAACTACTTTAGTAGTAGTCAAACGCACACCCATTAACGTTTCAGTATTATACAATCTAATATATTAACAAACCGCTAGGTTTCAGGAACTGTGTCAGGCTTTGCACGTAGTTCCCGGTATAGCAAATAAGATCTGTTGCCCAGATTCTCCGTACCAATAAGCTGTTAGATCAGCCAAGTTTACCGGCGTTTGAGCAATATTTAAAATTCAGTGGTTGAATGATTGTGAAATTGTGTTATAAGACACAAAATTTCCATTACCGAAAGAACTATGTTGAGAACGCATATGACAAGTGGGGCCCAGTCAGGGTTTGAACGTACACTCCCATAATTAAT
Source organism: Pieris melete (assembly GCA_963693345.1). Taxonomy (NCBI): domain Eukaryota; kingdom Metazoa; phylum Arthropoda; class Insecta; order Lepidoptera; family Pieridae; genus Pieris; species Pieris melete. The sequence goes on along the minus strand of CAVNZK010000036.1, from coordinate 968,083 downwards.
GAATTCCCACTTAGCATCAATTAAAAATTATATGGGTATTTGTAAGCTACGAATAAGAGACTTAAAAACAAAAAATAAGAAAACATTTCGTAGGTCAAAGAGTCGCCTGATTTCCATTTCGACACTAACTCACTAATCTTTTCCAACTCCAATAAAAGAAAAACACAAATTGTAGAAGTGGATGAGGGCGAAACTTAAAAACAATTTAATAATCATAAACCAAACCTTCGTATTAATAAATACAGCTTTCATAATCGGACGTCGAGGCAGAATACGAAATTCCACCCGTATCACCTCGACGTCCGCCATTCCACAATTGAGCGCTTTTCAAGGGAGCGCCGCGCACCACCACTATGTGGAACCAGCTGCCCACTGAAGTATTTCCGAACCAATTCGACTTAGAGTCCTTCAAGAAAAGAGAGTACCAATTCTTAAAAGGCCAACAACGCACTCGCGAGCCCTCTGGCATTGAGAGTGTCCATGGGCGGCGGTATCACTTAACATCAGATGAGCCTCCTTCCCGTTTGCCCCCCGTTCTATAAAAAAAAAGCTAACATAACCATATGTTTATAAAGGAGATTTGTGAAGGTCACCAAGCCTATGATGCGTTAATACGCATATATATGCAAAATAAACTACATATATAACCATTAATTGTTTCTATTTAACCAATAGGCTCAGCAATAGGCATATCGCTTCTTGTTAACAGGGCAGTATTGAATTTTCTATATGCAAGCAGGCAGTGTCGCATACACCCTGGCGGTTCGCCAAATTGAAATGATGTTTTGGTGCCCGACTTTAAATATTGCTTGTCAATAAGATAATGGTAATTGAAATCAGTCGAGTCACGCACACATAATCAGGCTAATATAAGTAGATACTATACATTTTTAGTCTTAATAATGAATCGGTAAATAGTGCGTAATTTAATTATTGAAATTAAACATAACAGATATATAGAATACAAATTTGTATCAAAACAATAAGTGACTTTAAATGTACTAAAATGACGTATTGCAACAATGTACGCAATCTGTGGTCTTCTTACACCAAATTTTGCTTTCCGAATTTATATTTTTAACGCTTGCTCGCGCGTTACTTTTATAAATTACGCGCGAGCAAGCGTTAAAAATACCCAAATCGCATGTAACAATTATATACCCTAATTATCTGATCACCTCAATGCGACTGCAAACAAGGAACTTTCCAGCCTGTTGAGGCGCCTTCTTTATACATAAAAATATTTATATTTTATTTGAATAGTAATTATATTTTGGTGGTATGCAATGGTTAATATATTGTTGATACTGCATGAAATTAATGACAAACATAGTTTCCAATTACTGCATCAGAAGAGTCTTTACAAGGTTGTTAGGTGGTAATGTTAGACTTTTAATAGTCCAAGAGATAGTCTCTTGTTGATGTAGAGCATTTAGTTTTTGCTATACATAAATTATATAATATACAACTTTATATTTACAATGACCTTAATACTAAATATTTTTGAAAATGTAAGAAAAGAGAGGATCTCTTGTTATAAATTTTTTGGAATAGTTTAAAAAATAATTATACATTTTTGCTTCTTCTATTTTAGCTACCATTATGCAAGTTCTGGTAACTACTTCTTGGTGTAAAATATTACAAAATAAACATGTTTAAAATCTACATGCTTTTGATTCCAATACTGTTTTTAAATACATTGTGACAGTACCTACTTTGGATGCTTTTACCATTTTGCAATCTGGTAGTTTTACATCGATTGGAGGAATTTTTAGATCTATAGAATTAAAAAAGTATCATTATTTAGTATATAGTCTACGTATATACACCCACTATCTAAAAGCCAATTAATTTTACTATTGCAATCTTCCTTTTCAATAAACACAAATAACTAATTTATTTCTGGTCTACATACTTGACTTACCGACTCGGATAAAAAGTTGTTTGAAGGCTCACCTCACTGACTTAGGCCTCTGGCTCGATTACTTCTACGTCTGTAGAATCACTTCTGTTGTTACCTCTCTGTACTTCTCGCTGCCTTTGACTGGGCTAACTGAGCTTAAGTTTTAGTCGCAAATGTACTCACATTATTTGTCTAATCTCTGTCTTTGTTTAAGCCTTTGAAAGTTGGTACATCATTTTTAATAACTTTAAGTTATACCTTCAGCTTAAAGCATAGTATAAAGTTGTTTAATTGTAATATCAGGTAAAAAATTGTCGCAATGACATTACACCATTCACGAAATGATTTTGTACAAAAAAATTATCAATACCATAAACAGGGTCATATTCATCTTATAATTCATTAAACAGTAGCGTATTTGGTCTTTAAAGTACGAGATATTATGAACCAGCGCTTTCAGATAAAATAGCACTGGATTCGAGCAGTTATTTGTTATTAGTATTTTACATAAGCGGTTAAAGCTGCAACATCCGATAAATTGCACGTATTTCGCAATAAAGCTATGGTACTCTTGTCTGCAAATTGTGTTATTGCTATTTAAGATAATCTATTTCTTGTGTTTGATTTTATTATTTTGTCTAGGAGGACTATAAACTTGCTAGACTAGACTCTACTGCAACCAAAGTGCTCATCAATATTTGACAATTCTTAAACACTAAACGCGGATAATATAATTTACATAGGAGAACGGCGCTGAAACGTTGTTTCTTACTTAGAGCCTAGTACCACAAAGTTCGCGTCGTTCATTGTGCTATGTATAGTGCTATGCTCGGTGTTTCTCTACGTATATAATAAGAAATAAAGAGATGAGCTAAAGTCACCGACATAGCTAAAAGAGTGTATAAACTCAAATGGAAATGGGCTTTGCCCAACTTTGCCCAGATGCAACCGATGGCTGCTAGGCCAAAACAATTCTACAATCCGTGGACTAGTTGACGAAGCGTTGGTCCGCCTACCAGAGCGTTAGACTATTTGGACAAAATACCTGGTTAGGGTGGATGGCAGGCGTTAAATGCAGAACGCGGGGATTCGGTCGTACTGGAAAGTTAGGGGAGAGGTACATCTAGGTACATGAGGTTTCGACATGATGAATGATGATACTCGTACGTTCGAATTTTACATGGGAAAAGAGTGATTGATTTACAGTTTAAATCTATAATATTTTCTAGGGACGTCTTTTTAATACAACAATTATTAATTTAACAAAATTAAAAATAATGAGTAGGTATAAAGAGTTTGTTTACATAATTATGATGTATTTTCTAACGTAAGCTGCATATAGAAACAGTTTCAATACTCATAGGAAATAAAAAATATTTGGTTAAAGCCTGTACGAATCGGTTTTGTCGAAAGTTAGAGAATTAAGGATTCAATCCGGATCTAAATTCAATTCAGCTCAAAACCACTATTCACTTGAAACCGAACTTTTTCAACAGCCTCACAATTTATTTACAAAATAACTTAATTGTTTCGTCGAAGTTTATTTTTACTGGTTGGTCAAAAAGTCGTGGATCAAACTCAAATAGGGGATAGATGAGGTGAGGTGAGGATGAGGTCATCAGCTGCAATTTTTTCTTCTACGGGAGGTCTCTAAGCTCAACATGTGCAGAGTTATAATTTATTTTGCGTTTTTATTAGAAAATTGACTTTTTTTACTAATTCTTATTAAAATTCGAAAAAATCTACATTCTGTATCTTTTTTATAATACCACTAGATGGGTACTGATGAGTTCTTGCGTTAGACATACTATTTATAGTTGTTTATTGAGTGTATTGAAGATAATATTAAGTTATACGATTTAAAAATAATTCAAATCATAACTTTGTTTTCTTCGGACCCCACTGTGAAAAAATATTACTCTACCGAAAAGTGACCCTGTATTACAAGTTTTGGCACATTTAATAGGGATTCTGAATAGGTATTATAATTATAATCCCCTATTTGCGTTTGATCAACGACTTTTTGACTATATAGCCTAACTACGACACACAAACAAACGGTGTAAGATAGAGCACCTTACATACATTTAAATAAGAAAAAGTGTGGGTATGTATCGAAACGTAAATAATCACGATTTGTAATGCTTTAATGACTCCCTAAAAATATTTCTATCCAATACGCTAACATACTATATATAATAATATTTTGTATATAATATGTTAGTGTATTGAATGCGACTTGCATTATATAATTTGAACTGTGCCACGCCCAATCCAGGGCTAGTGTATACGTTTAATTAGGTGACTTTATAGTTAGAAACTATGTGATGGTCTAATTATAATATGTATCTCAACACAACAGGTGTGAGTCGGGCGTGAGATGACGGGTATTACACCTAGGTCGTTAGCATCGGCGCCAAATGTAACTCTAACTTGTCATACTATTTTTAAGCACTGATTTCGATACACGCCACGCTTACTTCTGCAATAGGGATTCAAAATACACAATACATATTTGCTATATACGACATATTGATTTGTAATAAGTTTGAATCGAGAATACGCAATCAGAATGTTATAATGTATAAATAGGTTTTTTTTAGTCTCACAATTTACTTCCATTCCAATTAAAAATTCTTAACATTCGATTATTTGATGAATCGCGTTTTTTAAATTGTTGTTAAAATCATGTCATAAACTTAGAAGATTGTCAGAAAATCGTATTTGGACTATCTAATGATACATTTGTAGAACATAGGAGAAGGATTAGTTCAATAAGAAGTAGTTATGTGAACAAAATTTAATAGTAGCCTAGTGTTAATCCTAAATATTTTAGTATTTTTGTTCATTTCTAAAGGCAGTTAAATTAAATAAAGCAAGAAAGGAAGGTAAAGAGATACGTTGCTGGCACAGTTCCAAGCGATGCTTTCAGAAATCGCCACGTGTCACGACAATTTTGCTACTACTTCACGTATTTTTTATCAAAAGAGGATAACCGTGAGCCAAAAGGTCGTCCTAGTTGCACCATGTGGTAGAGATTATCAGGGACAGTTTTAAGCACCAATACTGGAAATGTAGGTAATATTTTCACATTTGAATGACTTTTTCAATTATTTTGTAACGATTTGCTAAGAAATATTCCTCACTCGTCAAATACAAATCTAAGCACGGTCTTAACCAAACCACTGTTCTGGCTTTTTCCAACATAGATTAAACTAATTCATTAGAAGGAGACGAATGATCATCTAGTTTAATATGATTAAATTGTGTAGTTTTACAATAATAAGGAGTCCAAGAGACAAAGTATAAAATTATTAATAATTATGAAGATCCTTTTAAATGGGTTGAACGCACCGTAATGCCGGCCATACACACTACGGTCTACCGGACCGGACCATTATTGACCACAATTCCTGCACTTGAAACGTTGAGTTATGTGAATAATATACGAACAGCTTTTATTTCAAAAGTTTTAAATCTAGTTTTGTATTTCTATGTGAATAAAAATTTCGAATCACACTGCTTGTAACAAAACGGTCAAGCCGTGTCGGACCTTAACCGAACAGCCTTAAGTTTTTGTGTATATTCGGAAGGTGGTAACCTATTTGTTACTAGTAGACTCGGCCAAGCGTTGCTGTGGCTTATGGCGGTGATGGGAGAAACGGCAGGAGAACACCAATCAACCATGCTTTTTGGTGGTTATTCTATTAAATTGTAGCTAATGTGAATCGTTAGTATTTATTTTGATAAGGATCAATTCCTAGGTACGAATAAAGAGCCTTTTCTAGCGGTGGTATTTTAATAAAAAAATAATAATAAAAGGACGCTTATTGTGACGTAACTATAAAAGATAGAGACATGCTGTCGTGACATTTTTTATAGATAGTGATGTGTCCTGAAATATTGTAATACATTATTTTGTTTTATCATTAATAGTTTTCGCAGCGCACCCGATTGAAGGAAGTTTTTTGTTGATTTTTTTACGCCTTGAGTTAGATTATTCAAGTTTTAGTAAGCATCCCTATTTTTTTTGAAAATGAAACATAGCCTGTGTCACTTGGGAATAGTGTAGCTTGCCAACGGTGAAAGAATTTTTGAAATCGGTCGAGTAGTTTCGGAGCCTATTCATTTCAAACAAACAAAAAATCAAACCTTTCCTCTTTATAATATTAGTATAGATATCTATAAGAGATAACAGTAGGCCATCCTACACATATTGTTCTTATTTTTTGGTAATTTTTTTATGATTTGGATCTAAAAAAATATACATAATACTTAATTTACACTTTCTATCATCAACCCCCATTTTTTTATAGAACAAAGGTGGCAATGGAGGCTCATCTGATGTGTAGTGATTTTTTTTATACAATAGGGGGGCGAACGAGCCTGCGGGACGCCCAAAAAAGGCAGTCATCGCAGCACATTGACATCCATTTTTAGTGGGTGCGTGGCCGGCCTTTGAGGAAGGAGTATACTCGAATTTTGAACATTTGGAGGTCGTATCTCTGAGGGAAGATTACCACCGGGAGTCGATTCCACAGTTCGCTTGTTCGCAAAAGAAAATGCCTTGTGCAACGGATTGTGGAAGACTTCCAGACACCGCTGTCCACTTGAACTTGAACTTGAACTTTGTCAGAAAGGCTTTTATACTGTCAAAGACAATATTGAGGATAAAAAGGCTTGGGATTGAGCTGCTCCAATAAATTTGCACAATTAATGTTGATTTAAATACCTTTTTACATACTCTATGTACAATGAAATGAATATTTACTTTGTAAAGTATTATTTATACAATTTTTAATTATTGTGAATGTGAAGACTACGTGGATCATTTATGCGGCCTACCCAAATGTCTTGTCTTTGGACTTGACAGGTCCACTCAATCTGTGTGGTTCTTTCCTCAAAAGACCATTTCAGACTACAATCTACATGGTCTTCACATAATCTTGTTAGTTATGTCTGGACTTTAAAAGAGACTGTGACCTCTGAGTTTGTTTCGGCGTTTCTTCTCAGAGTAGTCAGATAGGAAACGTCGATCTCATCTAGTTTAAAAAAAGTGTTTGTAAAAACCTACTTACAGAAATAAATCATTTATCATTTATCCATGGACGCTCTCAATGCCAGAGGGTTTGCGAGTGCGTTGCCAGCCTTTTAAAACTTGGTACGCTCTTTTCTTGAACTCGAATTGGTTCGGAAATACTTCGGCGGGCAGCTGGTTCCACGCGGCACGCACGTGCACGTGAGACGGACTTCGAGACGATAGGGGTGGATTTTCGTATTCGATATATATAGTGAACTTCTACCGGGTCAGATCGTATTATAGACCCCAAGCTAGGAGTACTCACCTTTTAAGAAAAAATGGAATTTGCAGAAATCTGACGAAGTCTAAATCAAATCTTAACTACGCATGTTATCATATTATGAGATAGAATTTGTGAAGTAGCTAATGTGTGGTTTTTTACTACTGGTGCTTATTTTAACTGATCTCTGGCGTGTGTCCAGAAGATGCCGATCCAAAAATATCGAGTGTCGCTGCAATTCTGTATTCAGGACAGTTTTCATGGGGGAGCGTTTTATTTTTAGCGTAGTTAAAAGAATGTTGTTTTGTTGACATCGAGTTCTGATGACCTCGATGTTGATTATACTTATATATATATTTAGTGCACGGTTTTATAATACGCGTCAGGAGATTATTCGTTAACATAGTTACTAGGTTACTTTAGTTCAAGTCTTTTTATAATTATGTAATTTTTTAAGTCCCAAATAAATTGACTTTTGAATACGATCAATAAATCACCGCATCAGGTTTGATCTCTTGGTTTTTATCGAAAGTCCCATTTAAAGAAACGAATATAATTTACAATCCTTAATAATAATTCCAAAAACGTATCAACATTTCAAAGGCGAACAAAATCGTTTCCTATATCCCATTGAGAAATCCCTCCGAAACAGCGATACAAGATATTTGAGAGAAAAAAGCTAATATCGGCCTCGTTATTGTCGGATGGACGCCGCATACATAAAACATACCCTCTGCGGCATAACACCACCTATGATCTAATAACGTGTCTAATGTGTTCCCATTGTTCACACGGAAAGTATTCTGGAACCTTCTCCGGATAAAAAAGGAGTTACCAGTGTGCCTACTACGTGTAAGACGTACAACAAATATTAACAATTCTTATACATTACGCAATGAGATAGGCAATGGATTAAAAAGCTAGGAGCCACAAGAACGAGGGCAGCACCTTAATAGTGGTGCGGGAAGGTCCTTAAGGATTACGTGTGAAGATAGAAAGGTAAAACAAGAAACAAGAAACACAAGACCTGCATATGAATTATTGAAGATAATCAGTCAGCAACGCTGACGTCAAAACTTAGTTTGTTGGCATCAGCCGTTTAATTTCGATAATAGGGTCTACTTTTTAAAGGCTTCTGCTTGGGTTGCCAGCTCAATAGAACGGCGAGAGCTGCATCCACCACAGTTTCTGTATTTATAGCAACACAAGTTTCGTGACATTTCGTGTACTTCTTCCGCGACCGATCCCAAATCGACTTCAGAGGCAAATGGCAGTGATAGGAACTAATGTTAAGATTACTTTAATATTTATTATTGTTAAGTTTCAAAGGTTTAAAGTTATGGCAAATTACAAGAATAGTGGCTATAGAGTCACTATTATTATAAACTATCAATATTTTAGAATATCAATTACGATTATCAGATAGTCGTTATTTGGTAAATAAAGTAATATTGGCATATCGTTAAAACCAGACGTTACGTTTACATATCATATATTTTGACAATGGCAGCCGATACCATCGCCATTGCTCCAACATATACTATTTAGATATGATATATATTAGAATATAACTAGGTGTTAATTTTATTGTATTAATCCTTAATGACATGAATGAGATGTTTAAGCATTGTTAAATATTTACGGATAATGATAAGAAATAGTTTTTAAATGTTTCTACCAATCTAAATGTAGATAATGGAAACAGGCACTTCCTAACTCAATTCCTAGAGCTCCTTTGATGAAACAGTGTCTTAGCAGGCTCTCGCAACGATCCTCTCAGACTAACCTGCTTTTGCTGTGTTTCAACGGCGTACTCTACTTTTGAGAGATGTGTTATGCGAATTTTAACAACATTTAATTATATCAACTATAGAAATCGTTTCGACTATGTGTGGGCCTAGTGGCTTCAGCGTGCGACTCTAATACCTGAGGTCGAAGGTTCGATACCCGGTTGTGCACCAATGAAAAAGACCGAAAGAGGTTGTAGCGCCACTGATTTATATAAATAAATAATATATATTAGTCACCAAAACCTAAAAATATTCACGCAGTTTTATTATAAATCTTAATATTAGCTGCTATTTTATAAACTAAAATAGTGTGCAATAAACTTTAAATCACTCTCCCGAGGTAGCGATTTCATGTAAGAACAATCGTAATTATAAAATATATTTGAGAGCGCGATTTTTGTTTTGTTTTAAAAAGTCTCAACGAATTAAGTAATGTAACAATAATACTAGCTTAACAGTACAAACGCAATGGTAATAGCATTAGATTAATTATCCCTAAAGTACTCCAGACAATGAGCATTTGCATGTGCTAACACTGTGTGGTTAAATCTGATGGGGACAAAGCAATCTTTGTTTGTGGAGTAGTTAAATAAATTGAGACTTGAGATCCTTCCAACGTTATTGTTCCCTTGTGGGGCATAAAGAATTTCGTAGATTTTAAGACGTGCAATAGGAATTATAAAAATAAATTACGTTACGATTTTCAAGATAAAAAGGCAATTTATAAGCAAATGGAACCCAAAGCTTTCTATTATATCATAGGTGAAAAATAGACCTATACAAATTTACTATAAGAGTATTTTATTTTTGGATGCATCACAATTATTAATAATTAGTGGCGCTACAACCTCTTTAGGTCTGGGCCTCAAACTTCTTAATCTGTTTCATGATCATTTTTTAAATCTAATAGGCAAGTAGGTGATCAGCCTCCAGTGCTGTGCAGTGACACACGCCGTCGACTTTTTGGGTCTAAGACATGTCGGTTTCCTCACGATGTTTTCCATCACCGTTCGAGCAAATGTTAAATGCGCACATAGAAAGAAAGTCCATTGGTGCACAGCCCGGGATTGAACCTACGACATCAGGTATGAGAGTCGCACGCTGAAGTCACGAGGCCAACACTGCTCTTATTATTAATTTACCAAAGATTGGTGACATACCACAATAGAGTACCATGGTAACATTTTTCAATATGGTTGAGGCTTAAAGTGAGCATACAATTAACCACACAAATCTGCAAATTCATAATTCCTATTATAATTATCAAAATGTTTTTAATTGTTTTAGAGGGTCGTAGTCTACGTAGCGGATAATATCGTTATGACTCATCAAAATGTTTAATTAAAGCTGATTGCTATTAATTTATATTAAAATGAATAAATGGTCGTAGACGATGAGCGATTTTGCGTGAAGGAGAAATTAATTATAGTAACAATAATACCTGATTATGAGGCTTTTACTAGTTGTTACATATATTAATATAAATAAGCTACTGGAAATGAAATTATTATAAATCCATTTCTTTAAATCACTTTGTACATTTTTAATATTTACGTTCATACTTACCAATATGAATTGATAAAAATGGAGTTAATTTGATTCAGTATCACTCACTGAATTACTATAAATATATTGTAGCTAATAAATAAAAATACAATTCTATAGAAAAGCTTAATACTAATTAAGGCGCTAATGTACCGCTACAGCCCTGCGATTCTGTAACTCACTTTTCGAACTCACACAGCGGTTTTCGCATCGGCGGTCGCTCTCAAATCAGTCGTGAAGCAGTCATTTTATAATTTGGCATTCTGAAAAGGTGGGAGCTTGTAGTTTATTGTTTACCGCCGATGCGAAAGCCGGTGTGTGAGTTCGACAAGTGAGTTACAGAATCGCAGGGCTGAGCAGACAAAAAATATTACTATGATTCAGTTAATATGACTGTTTGAGAAAGCTCCGCACATAGAATATTTAAGAAGCATGTTGTATACAGAACATATATGCTTTAACCTTCAAGCTGTACGTCGCTAATGTTTAAACAATCTTTGTTTATTAATATTAACAAGTTAACATAAGATTAACAAAGTCAGAGAGTCAGTCAAAGTTAACCTCGATTTGGACTATCAAAAATTTGATTTTAAAAAACAATAAAGACAAGATAAAGAACCTCTTCAGCTTTCATATAATAGAAGTTAACCAGGCGAGAATTTTGAATTTAATTAGCGAGTTACAGAAAATTATAAACGCCCACGGCTTAACTTAGTTTCCGAGTTTTCCGATAAATAAAATCTCGATTTGAATATGTGAATAAAAAATCTAGGGAGCTACGATAACTAATATTTTGTTGTGCATGTTACTTCGCCGTGCATTGTCGAGTAGACTGTAGGGTATTCCCACATTATACTAGTAAGCCTAGATTTTATATGCTTCAAAATAAATAAATAAGATTTCAATAAAATGCAATCTTCTTCTTGGATTTCAACCAATTTATTTTAAGTGCGCGCTGATTGCATTTACTATATATCCAGTTTGCCAGCCTCTTGGTGGTCAGATGTGGTTTACATATTAAAAACACCATCACATTTTTATACTCCATATGAGTTTTATTATTATAGAGAATTAAGTTAAATTTAGAATTTAAGAAAACTTGATGCAACGGAAGCTTTTAATATAATAAAAAAAAACTAATTCAAAATACATAATACGTAAAAATATAGAAATACTTTTTTTTTCTCTACTTAACCTGAGCAGTAACGAATGTAATATCTGTCATTTATCTTAATATAACAAAATTATTTACAATATCTCTTCCTCATTTTCATAAATTTCCCACTTAATTATTGACTTTACATAGTTTTTTAATGATCTTTTTATTGCAAGTGTGATGCGATGTGATGACCATGTAGAATAAAATTAAAGGTAAGCGGATGCGCGGCACGATTTATATTACTCTGGCAATCGTATGCTTATATTATTTTGTATAACTTGAAAAATTACATACTCCAACTATCCTCGTGAATCATTATAGGTAGATATTAACGAAAAGCGCAATGAATTCTTAGTAAAAGTAAAAGTAAAGAGTAAATAGAGGCGACAGAGGAGTTGTTTTTATGTAATATAATAGATAGACTTATGTTGTCGCTAAATCTTTTGTAGGCATTATCAAGCTCTAAATTTTTCTCTATAATTCAATCATATATTTCTCATCGTTAAGGCAGCGTTTGTTAGCAACGTTTGCGTACGACCGTTTTTTCTTAAACTAACTTTGCAATTACGACGTTCACGAAATAGTCCACATTTTTTGGTTTATTATACAGCCAGTGACTCATAAATAACTTCCTAATCCATCGCTTCAGTAGATCTAGAGATTATCCCTTACAACCTAAGCAATTTTTCCTCTTTATAATATTAGTATAGATTCAAACTTCCAACATTATGCAGCTTAATATGGGCGATGTCTTTACCATATAGATTTGATCGTAGCTGCAATGCATTTCTGTTTCCTAGTTGTAGCCCAACGCAGCTGTGCCTTGGCTACACAACTGGAAAATATAACTATTATCATGTGTAATCAATATGAAATGCACCGAGATACGTTCTATGCAACTACTGTTAGGTTATGTAATAATTTTCAACGGTATAAAGGTATTCTATGTTAATATGAGTATTTTCTATCGTTTCGTTGTTTTCGTACCGTTGATTTTTATTGTTGAGTTGGTTAATAATTGAGATTTCTCCTATCACTTTTAAGAATCATAATTTTATTTGTTTTGGAATTATTTAATTATTTATAGTTTGGAATCATTACTTAATGAATAACTATACGTTAAGTAATACATACGAATAACGAATTATTGTTACGACCAATCAGAGCAGAGCAAAAGGCGCTTTCTTGACTTTTGACAGTGCGTCGGAAGAGAGTTATGGTATTGAGAGGTTGGACCGAGTTTGGTCTGGTAGATTGTGATTAAAAAAGACATCAGGGCCCTGAACCCGCTACTCATTAGAAGTTAAAAGGAATCATTTTAAATTTAATACGATTATTGTACGTGTCTTTTGTGCTCGCACTTTACACGACGCCCACTAAGTCCACTAATGGCGATGTTCATATCTTATTCAGATGACATATATATATACATATGATAAGACCAATATTAATAAGGGTAAAGGGTTTTAACGTCCGTAGACCTCCAATGGCGATTCTGATCCCAATTTCGTAATTAGTATTTATTCCTTTAATTCAATATATCAATCGTAAGATAATAAACATTATTGCATCTAGGATATACAACTGTGACAACGATAGTTAAAAATTATCAAAATGTACGAAGCCTATAACCGAGACGTGATCTTCTTCTTATATGCAAGATATAAAATCTAATCTATGTATTTATAGTTGCAACGTATTTGCATTGAACAATACTGCGCCGCTTGTTTTCACTTTGATTTCGTTTCGAAGGTTTGCGATTCTTGGCTTTAACTTTAATTTTAAAATTAATTAAAAATTTAACATTGTTAATGTATGTTGTTTAAAATCTAAAACAATAATAACCTAAAACGATGTTAAGAAAAAAAAGCTTTCAGAAAGCATGACGCCATAATAAATTGCTGATAAGATTTTATGTAGGGTAAAACATAGAAATAGAAATTTATTACCTTAATCAAAAACATAAACATAACAAAATTTAAAAAAAGCAGGTTACTTAAGTTATAAGGCAACGAGCGGCCTTATCGCAAACAAGCGATTTCTTCCAGGCAACCCTAAAGTGGAATAATGAAAAAAAAAGGGTGCGTGTACTTATGTACGCGCGTAAGAAGTTATACTTTTTTGGCATTATTAAAAATAGTTTTTGATTGCATGCAAATAATTAATTACAATTAAATAATCAAAGACTAGAAAAGGAGTCAATATAGTCAATAAAGTTCAGTTTACATTTGAAAAATTAAATAAATAAATATATATTATTATTCTCTTGCATTAAGTTAAACATAAATTATATTTTTATTCGAATGTTGTTTTTAAATTATGTCCAATGCCGTTGCATCTTCCGTGGGCAACTTAATTTTGTGTCACGGTGGGCGCGCATCGTAAAATTTCACTCTCATCAATTTTTCATAACGCGCCTAAAGAAGTATAACTTCAAAAATAATTAAAACTCCTTTATTTGTTTAAAAGGTAAATGACAAATGTCATTATGGTCATTCAAAATTCTTGGCATACGAACTTCACGCATATTCTATTTCTTTTTACTTGTAGATTGTCTTATTCCTATCTCGCTCGCGCACGCTATAATCACACTCCCAATTTTGTGTCACAGGTGCGCGCGCATCGTAACATTTCACTCTCATAAATTTTTCATAACGCGCCTAAAGAAGTATAACTTCAAAAGAAACACCTACAGAGGGTAAAGTACAAGTAATGCAAAAAATATAAACAAAAAAAACTCAAAATAACACGGTACTAAAACTAAAATAAAATAAAGTCAAATCTAAAGATAAAATAACAATAATAATAATTACATATATGTAGAAAAATAAAATGAAATACAATCGAAAGGTTAACAGAGTCACAATAATTAATACATATTATAAGCGGAAAGAAAAAAGCAAAAAGAAGCTCTTAATAAATTTAAGGACTGAGCTCGTCTAATATCAATTGGTAGGGATAGCCATAGCAGGATACTTTGCACATTAAAGGAGGAGTGATCCTAAAAGTGAGGAAAAATCCCAAGTAGCACAAGACATTAACGTTATGTGACATGTATACAATTAAATTAATATATCACAAGGCTTACGTTATAATAACGAATGACATGGTTTATGTTATATTGTAACATGGCGTCCGCCGTACAAATTAATCCGCCTGTGTTCTGATATTAATTCTAATTTAATGAGATTTCAACCCTGATTCGCAATTTGGCTGTGGAATTAGTATGTATCATAATAATCTTAATGAAAATTAGTATGACAAAACGATGGACTAGCTGCTGATATGTGATAATTGGCAACTTTCCTATCCTATAACTATCCCATTTAAAATAAGTGAAAAAAATTGTATAAATTTTTAGACAATAAAGGAATACTGCAATTTGAGTAACTGTACCTACTGTTCTTAATATCAAAAATTAATAAGCAATTAAATTTCGAAGCTATGTTTGAACAAATATATAACTACTGGTGGCGAACATTGATGTTATTTGAATACCAAAAAAACATTTGTAAATTTGAAGACATTAATAATAATCCGATATAAAAAATATGTAGCGCTACAACCTCTTTAGGTCTGGGCCTCAGATTTCTGAATCTGTTTCATGATCCTTTTTAAATCTAATAGGCAAGTAGGTGATCAGCCTCGAGTGCCTGACACACGCCGTCGACTTTTTGGGTCTAAGACATGTCGGTTTCCTCACGATGATATCCTTCGCCGTTCGAGCAAATGTTAAATGCGCACATAGAAAGAAAGTCCATTGATGCACAGCCGGGGATCGAACCTACGACCTCAGATATGAGAGTCGCACACTGAAGCCACTAGGCCAACACTGCTCCCCATACGTTGAATAAGTAATAATAATCTAGTTGGACTATAACCATGTGTCTGTGTATGTATATGTCTATGAGTGTTGGTCTCAAACTCATTTGTTTCTTTTATCATTTTTTATACCTATATCATCTAATTAGATCATTAGCCTCTTTTGTCTGACACTTGTCGTCGATTTTTGGGTCTAAGACATACCGATTTCCCCACATATGCGTGGGTAATTGCGTACATAAAAAGGAAAAACGCATTATTGCAAAACCGAGAATTGACCTCGTTATTGAAAGTTATACTACCACTAGCTTAACACTCCTTATATATAATTATTTCTATAATTTGATAACTATGGTTTAAGTAAAAGCAAGTTACATAATCCTTTATGGGTTTTGGACTACGAAAACTTTTCGAGCACTTCGAATCCAAATCTAGCTAAGTTAAATCCCAGAGCAGAAAAGCAACTTCTTAAAGAAGTGCTGACTGGGAATTATCGGAATTGTCAAGTAATACAATTACAGCATAGACAGAAGGCGAGTGCCTAGAATGAGGTTCATTTACCGAGATAGCATTCAAACTTACTCAGTCGTCGATATCTTTGTCCTAGATGTTGTAGATTAAGTACTATTTAGACTTTCCTTTTACTTATTACTTTTGTTTTAATATATATGTTTTGATTAAACAAGAATCGTGAAGTTACAGCGAATAGATGAATTTCGACATTCGACTTTATTTTCATTTTAACAACGCTAAAATTTTATCATACTCTCTCTCATGCGCTTCTCAATATACAAAGATCTTCTGATCTTCTGAAATAAACAAAGGTTTAACTTGAATCATAATTTTTAAGTTTCTTAAATATCGTCTAGTCTGCATTTTCATAGCTCTTCACTGTCGATACGATACGAACGGAGCACTTCCAAGTTGCAATGTATTTGCATTCAACAATACTGCGACACTCATTTTTGCTACTTAAGTGGGACATTTCAATGAATCGCCTTTGAAATCGTATCGACCTGTTGTTTCGTCTTGTTGATTCATTGTGGGGAGTAAGAGGCTTTTGTTGCGCTTTTGTTTATAACGCTTCGCAATTGTTTTGTTTCTGGCATTAGAATGCATTTCCAGTAGTTTGACGTTAACGTTGTCTTTCAACAGGTTATGTAAGCATTTCGTGTTGGAGTTGCTAAGAAATTTGCGTATTTGGATACGGTTTGAACCAGAATGCTTTTGTTTGTATTTCCATAGTTCCATGCACCTCACTTATTGCGACAAAATAACAATAGTTGTGGATGTCTTAACAATTATCTCTACACATTAAATATGATTGGACAATTCACACCAATTGACCTAGTCCCATGATAAGCTGGTGAAGCTTGATTTATGGGTACTAGGCATCGGATATATATATTTTATTATAGATAGATAGACATATAAATACATATTTAAACCCAAGACCTAAGCACAACACCAAATGGTCATCACATCGATGTTTGTGTCAGCCGGGGATAAAACCCGGGGCCCATGGATTTGCAGTCAGGGGTACTAGCCACTAGACCAATGAGCTGTCAAAATATACTTCTTCATAGGTTCTACTACGTATATTTAAAGTTAATTATCTAATCACCTGAAATGGTTTAATTAAAGCAAGTTTAGTACAGTGAAATGCTTTTATTTATTACTAGTTCCTACTTTAAGGTCGTCTGTCCCAAGTAAACATAATTATGTTGCATTTGTGATAAAGTTCCTACTAATTTTCTCCTTCAAAACTTTATGGACCGGATTCACACGTCAAAAACCATTGTTTCTTAACTTTATTTTTGGTCCCTAAAATAGGGCCTCCAAGTCTCCAATAAATATTTTAAGCTTTATAAAATAAAAGTAACTTAACTGATAAATCCTATTATTATTTTTGAATACGAGTTCGCAATTTAAATAATTAATATTAATATGTGTAAACATCTTCATTATAATGATTATGCATAATAGTCCATTAATTTAAAATAAGAGTACTTCACAGATGTCTGATAAATATAATGCACATAATCTTCTAACATATAGAAAGGGTTTATAAGAAATAATTACATATTTTGATGTTGTCCGCAGTCGTGTTCACCGAAAGTCACAGTCATGTACATAATGTTATAAATTCCTTAAAAAATATTTATTCAAACGTGCAGAATTCCCGTAATCCAAACACCATTTTATGTTTTCTATTACCTAATACTGTTTTAATACTAAGTAAGCTAAAGCCATTCATACTCGTATATTAAAAGCTTTCAAATCATTATTTAATGATTCAAAAGTTGCCCCGGCTTCACACGGCTGGTCCGGTCCAGTCCTTTTCTCTTAATGATATCAGTATTGATTTTTAGGGCCCCAGATAATTTGTTTTAAGTACGTGCCCGACAAGCTACGTAATGAGATAAACGTCGACGGGCACCCAAGTTGACTTGTGGGTTATTAATTAGATACCCTTCCGCTTGTAGGTAAGCACACATTTCTGTATATTGTTTGGGTTAATTCATCACATAAATATACAGTATGTATTACAATTTCTTGTGTTTGTTTTATTGGTTAAATTAAGCCATTTAAATCGTGTCAGCAAGTAATGCTACCTTGAAGTCATGTCACCAAAAGATTTTTCTCTCTATTTTCCTAATGAATGCCGCCCGAGACGTTCCCTTCTTGGGCTTTGAAAAATCTAAATTAACTGAAATGAAGTCCCAAAAAGTTTGGGACACTGGATTATTATTAAGACATTCGATTCCATTGTTTTCGACTACAAAGGTTTCATTATCATTTATATTTTGAAACGTTTTAATTATTCATGTATAATATGTCTTTCCATCTAAAATAGTCTACGATATTGATACAAGTCAAGAGCTAATGTTTGGGCGGTCTCATGGGAAATAACCGATATTTATCGTGAGATACGGAAAATTAATCAGAGACGAACCGTAATACATTTTATATTAGTCTAGCATTCATAAGGATTATCGTAAAATATACTACGATTTTTGTTGGAATTCTAAATAAGTTACGCGACTTAAGTAACTACGGGACCTAAGTAACGGACTTAAGTCGAGTTCTTATATGGAAGAAGAAGCTGAATTCAAAGCGCACATCAATATACAAGATAAAAAGCAACAGCAAACTGAATATAATCAGGAAACATTAATGTCTCAAATTAACAGCTTCTATGAAAAATGAGACCTGGATCGGATGACGGCATTCGTTAGGAGAATCGATGCCTCATACATATTCAGAGGGCGGACACAATTAGTCCTCTCCATAGTTGTGAGCCGGACCGCCAATTATATTTGCGAATCGCTTTTTGCCACTAATTTGAATTGTCGAGTGTTCGCGGCGTACGATCGTGTTACGATTGCGATTTGGTTCTCGTTTAAATTTCGATTTGGCAATTACAACCGAATAACCAATTTTGCTTCGCACTTATCTAATATTACG
Organism: Pieris melete; assembly: GCA_963693345.1. NCBI lineage: Eukaryota > Metazoa > Arthropoda > Insecta > Lepidoptera > Pieridae > Pieris > Pieris melete. The sequence continues at coordinate 949,096 of CAVNZK010000036.1, read as the reverse complement.
AATAGTGCCGCTAAGAATCAGATCTGTTTTGTTAGACAATTTAAACCAGGTGTTGAGAAATAGGCTTTATGGTAAATTAGACACATAATCTTAAATATTTATATCGAATTGATATCTAAGTAATAATATTGAATTGAAAAATATGGCAATACGTAATAGGACTTATTGCTAAGGTATTCTTATATTTCTAAATAATACCCCGCAGCAATAAAGATACTTTTACCGAATAATATAATTGTACATAAACATATTCAATAATAGAAAATCCGATACTTTCATGAGTAAAGGATCTTGAGCGAATATTTTATTCAAAATTTATGAGGGATTTGTGTTATCTAAGGGCCTCACTGGATACCTACGATTATGGTTTAATTTGTAACTTATAATATACTCTGTAACCTTGCGGTTTTTGGTTCGATTCTTAATTGTATAGAAATATTTATGTTCCACGTTCAACCTCTAGAATGAAAACAGCAAGTTCAGAATGACAACACTTCTAATTTATTTAATTATTAGTTTAATAGCACACAAATCTTCTTCACCCAAGACTTAACACTCAAGCCTGGGAAGGATAACTCGCGTCCATTATTTCCGTAATCTCCTTATTTGTATTTACAATATTCTAAACCTAGATAATATTAAAAAAAGGATAAATAGAAAACTAAAATAAATTTAAAATTTTGGTCCCTGTGGCAGTGTACCATTATTCCTCAGATTAGTTATCGGTCTATCGACCAAGCGCTCTGTAGAATCGCTTATCTAATGTAAAACAAAACGTTGGAGAAGAGACTTATATTTTTGGCATTTATTATTTTCCGCCTTCTCTGCGGCCACGTCAGCTTTTGTGCTTGATCGAAGGAGGTGAGGCTAACTTGTCCCCACAAGTAGCATCCCATACCAAAACCCGTCCCATCCTCCAAAGTTTCAAAAACCGTCGCATCACACCGCCTATCCCGCGATAGTCTGGGGAAATACTATTCCGTATATATCTTGAAATTATTAAATCCGCAATCTGTAGCTAGATTTGTAAGCAGATGAAAGAAACGCTGGAAGCGCTACAATTGTTCTCCTGCGTACTCCCAATCCGCCAAGCAAATAGGAGCGACGCTTCATTCCAAAAAGCGGTTTTAAAACAAAGTTCAAATAAACTCCCCCGTTTAAAAAAAATCCAAACCATGTAATAGAATTGAATGATTCCATAGATGCCTAAAACACAGTTGTAGTTTTTGTGATACATGTGCAATGTTATTTGTGGAGTGAGTAAGTCTAAGCGCTGTTTGATTCTCATGCAGATATAAATTAAGGAGTGTATAATTTTATCTTCTGTTATCACTTAATTGAGATATCTGTGAAGTGTAGTGACTAGATATCACCCTAATTTTATTGTATTGTTATCAATTTTATTTAAAAAGAATATTGAAATGACTTAATAAAACTTCAATACTAATACGATACTAACTTACGGTCACAAATTCATCGAGGTCAGGACTTACGTATTAAAAAGTACCTCCATTATAACATTTAAAACATCTCTACTGCCTTTTTCAGTTCGCTGTATAAAATGTATAAGTTTTAAGTGTAATGCCGGTTTTGTGCACACAAATTTATGTGTGAGAAATGGGTGAGTAGCAATGTATGTTATGCATGACAATATTTCTGTCTAAAAGTATAGTTATTAAAAGAGGATCAACAGCTTTCGATACGTCCACTCTTTAATGTTAGCGGCGAATACACGATTTACATACAATCCAGTGTAACTAATCCGTTTTGTATTGGGTTTAAATTTTTTGAAAGTTCTGAAAGCAATTTTGTTTGATTAGGACGGATTTTTCAGAGACCATATCATGGATTAGCTTTACTCTTTTATTTTAAAATGCTTTTGATAAGAATGTGCTTGGAGAATTTAATATAAATAGATTTAAAGCATTCTGTCCAACACTGTTGTCTGTGTGTGGATTATCCACAAGGTTAATAATACTGTTACTGTACTAAGAAAATTTAAATTTTCTTTCTAAATATTTATTCTGAAAACATATTTTACGTCCTGAGGAGAAACGAGAATATTTTAGACTTTAATGTCAACAATGCGCTAAGTGTAGACTTTTTAAAGAAGAACTCTAATCACCTACTAATTGACCTGAACTACTGATAGATTGATCATTGATCAAGAAAACTTTGCCCTCGGGCAAAGTTTACTTTATCAGGCCGTAAAATTCCTTAAACCTCCTTATATTTTGTACTATTGTCAATGCATTTTTTTAGTAGGTGAATCACCAAAAATGTATATTTACACTTGCATGGAACATTGAAATTGTTGGGAAATATGAAACATGCGCGATTGTAGCATGGCGTCATCAATAAACGACATTCCTTAAATGATTTAATTGTTCCCATATTGAGCCCTTGGTTTACGCACTGCGTGTGTAAAAGTGTTTTAAAAATCATATATTTTCAAACCAGGTCATCAAGTCTGTAAATAATGTATATAAAAATATATTACGTAACATACCCAAGCCAAAGCCGACTTACGCTTTCTTGGGCGCTGAAATTGATACACGCTAAGTGTATCAATTTAGCGAGATACGCTGTTAGTAGAGGAGCATGCACTTAAATTGTTATGGTATACTTACATTAATCTATTGTAGGTGTAAATGTACCTATGTTGTCTTTATAACCCACTCGTTTATCGAGTCACTCACACAAGTCTAATTTTGGACGTAGGCCTCTTCCACTCTTCTGTAACTCGACCATCGTGCCTTAATCTATTTATAGCATATACTTCACGCACACGGTCACTAATCTTTCTGAATCTACGGCAGCAGCGGTGGGATCTATACAATAATTATCATGCTTGCCTACCGCAATGTCTGCTGATGGAAATGGGAAATATTTTACATCGAATTATGAAGCTTATCAAAACCTGAGCACCGGAGCACCTTGCCCATGGTCAAAGAACGACAGATCTTCGTTCAGACTTGCGTGTCAGTAAGACTAAGTGATTCGAAAACTTGATGCATAATATGTTGGGCTACCCGAGCGACCAGGTGGCGCTGATTGATCACCTGGGTACAGGCTGTGGTGAGTCGTAGAAATTGAAGTCGTGATCGCCGGCCTCACGGATGTTCAGGTACACACCGATTTTTTTAATGAGGTGGGATATCTAAAGTCACACTGTTTATTACTGCGTATTAAAAATAAAAATGCGGCTCTCGCACGTCTGTTGATAAATCTTGTGAACAGCCAAACATCTACAAGCCTCCTTATCATTATTTGGTTGAAATTTGCATAGTAATTCTTTGAAAACACTGATTGACGCTGCTTCAGAATGTTCAATGATTGAAGAGGAAATCGCTGATTGTTTACTAGATACGAAATAAACTTTGTTTACCCGTCTCTCAGGTATTTCCTCCGTGCCATGTTTCTTTCGATTCACTTTTACTAATTCTTAATTGAATGGAGTTTATACTTAAAAACAGTTGTCTACCCTTATGCCTTATGTTTTATAAAAACAGGGGGTAAAATTGCAGGCAGGTAGCAATTCCTCTTGTATAACAATAATAAATATTTTATCTTCTTATGCATGTCTGCAGAAGCTCTCTACAATGTGAATCAATCTTGAAAGGAGCGCAATACAAATAAAGCTTCCACTTTTCATCGATATGACAAGATGTACAGTGCGTAAGTATAGAAATAATGTACAAGTAATTAACGTAATAAAGCTGGCTTGTATTTGAATAAGGATTAACTAACATATAATTAAAAGACATTTCTATATGAGCGAATAAATATTACGTCATAATTTTTATGTCTAAACATATAAATGTACTTGTGTACTGTACATATTGTAAAACTTAAAATGATATAAATGCCAATTAATTATTTACGTAACTCGACGTTTCGAATGCTTTCATCAACGTATCCACTCAATGAAGTTTCATAAATATTTTTTTCTATTAGGTATTTCTGTATCGTGCAAAAATATCAACTTTATTTTCAATTTTATACAGAAACTAAAATAAATATATTTTCCCCCTTATTCATAAAAACTAAATCAGTATAATTGTTCCCTTTTGAGTGCACTCTAATTCGTCGCTATCTGTCTGATAGTGACTACGCTTGTTTTAAAAAAAGACAGATTAGTACTTTAGTTGAAATAGCGCAAATATAATTTGTTATTTACTTCATAAAATGAAATGCCATTTTATAATATGTTTAACTTTTAGACGTTGAAAAAATATTTTACATGGGAAATTATAAAAATTTATTATGATTAATAGATTAAGCCTAATATTAGTATCCCAAGTGATTTAGTTATTGTATGATAATTATGGGGGAAACGACCTTGCGGTCAGCCAAATGTGGTATCTACCTCAGTCCATAGACAGCCATTTTGATGCGTTGAATCGTCGGATGAGTTGCCGATCTTTGAGAAGGACGTACTCTACGCAGTGTTTGTAATACATAACATACTACTTCAATAACTAAATAATATAAATACAAATTAATTAGAACAATTTCAATAACTACCGGCCATATCTTTTACCACAATTGACTGTAACTATTCTCTTCAATTTGTATTAGTGCTTATTAATGAACCAAGATAGGTTCGCATCTAATATTGCCACATTGTCATTGACTAGATGTGCATTTTTTAGTCCTTATTTTCTTTAGGATTTTGTTCCTTGATGAAATATTACGTAATAATATTCTTAGACTATGAATATAAATGTACCTTTTTGCACTGGGGACTGTGAGTATAAAGGTTATATAGAGGTTAATCGTCTCAATACAAAAGCTTAATCCTTAAGACATCGTCAAGATCAAAGATCAACGCGTGTATTCCGTTAGTGTTCGTGGGTGGAAACGACAAAGCCTTTGAGGCGTCGTTAAATTCAAGATTTTCTTGTGATGCAGCATTTACATTCGTTATCATACTAGGACGAGTTAGCGTGCTTTAAGGTACACACTTAAGATATTTCATTATGATTGAACAAAATAAAAATCTGGTATAGATGATACCAACCTAAAAAGATATAGATAGATAAGATAAGAGAGATATAGGATAAGATAAGATATAGAAGATATGATACGAACCATAAAAAGAAGCTGGTGAAAGCTAGTGTTCTTACAAATATATAAAAGTTTGCTTGTTCGTTCGTTTCAGCCTCTCGACGTCCACTGCTGCCTATGTCCAGCAGTTGACCTCGACAGGCTCTTAGCGGCTGTCCTCGCGTGCATTCAATGCCTTCCCTCTTCCCTCACCAGGTCATCAGTCCATCTAGTGGGTGACCATCCAATGCTTCGTTGACTGGTCCCCTGTCTCTCAGGCGTATGATTACTACATGCACCGTGTATTAACATTAAGTAGTCTTAAACACGTGAAGATGAGGATGTTTTTAAATAATGAATGAGCTAATATAGAAATTTCGATGAATAAAATCGAATTTGAAAATCATAAAGTACATGGATTTTTCGATTAAATATTAAACACGTTACTAAAATCATATTCGTTTATTACAACATCTATAAAACGTCATGCGGTTTTGTATGCAAGTAACACGCAATGTAAAGGAAGCACTAATGCGACACTGGCCGCGAACAATGGACACTTCCGAGCTCACTCGTGATGTTCTTTCGCCTCTCCGCCGCGTTTTGGATTTTAAATCTTTCCTTTGTACTAATAATATTAAAAAAAATACCGAGTAACATTTTGAAATTGTGAAAAGCATATTTGAACTAGGATTTTCGGCATTAAAGTGCACAAATGCTTTTAAAACTTTTATTTAAAGCAAAAATATCTCAAAATTTGCTTCAATAACTATGCGTGCGTCAATACTTTAAGATTTCCACTTGACGCTTTATAATTTAAAAACTGGCGCCTTTTTTTCCTTAGCGGTATTGTGTGCGTCTGCACTTTAGTTTTTTTTCCTTACAATAAATGCTTGAAAGTGATCGTGTGAAACTGGTCAGACTACAAGTAGTTCTAATTATTTAAGTGTTTTTTTAATAAATTAGATATTAAGAGTATTTACGCTACCTAACTCACCTAGCTACAAGTAAATTAACATTAATAATTATTTTTACAGATGTGATTCAAATATGGTCAGTGCCAGGCAGCGAGACTCGCCTGCCTTGTAACCTGGCTGCGTCTGTTAGGGATGTTGCCATGACCATGTGGTTCAAAAATAACGACAGGATGCCCATATATACGTAAGTGTTATATGGTTACTACTATTGGTACTAGGTATTTTACTATTTGAAATAAAACAAACATAATTCTGCTTGAAATTGAATTAAGAATGTTATCTAGTTATATTCTGATTTCAAAAACAATTCATTGAATACAATACCTGACATCTATTGTATTCGGCCCTGTCTGTTAGACTACGGGAATATAATGGCCAGTAATTAACCGCAACTACTTAAATTTACTATGTTAAAAGCTCCGAATACTGTACTAGCAGTGGTCTACGTCATCAATTAGTTGATAGTGTACTGAAATATATACACACGTAGTTAGACAACTGATTTGGTAACACTTGCGCATAGCACTGTACACGGGGTCACAATAAATTATCACAGGAGGCGTTGACACGTTGTGAACTATGTATATTCGCGTTGACAGTTTCATATCTTTATTAATTATCGTCGTGTACAATCAAGCATAAAAGTGCGGCAAGAAAACAACAACATAAATATTTATTTTGTAACTGTCTTACGATTAGTGAACGGAATATTTTCTTGTTAATTTTTAAAAACTGAAAACGATTGATGATTTTAATATTAATCATTTGAATTTGACAACCGTCAAAGAACTTTAGTATCATTGATGTTCTAAAATATGTACTATCGGTAGCGCACGTAACAAGCGTCAACCCGTATCAAACCCCGGACTGTCTAATCGCTCTTATGGGAGTTCATTGAAACGTATTTTCTGCCCGGTTGTACATATTGAGGAATTGAGTTGCAAAACGTCACAAAACGAAGGTAATTAATAACGGCTGTGCGATAGTAATGGATAAATAACTTTGGTTAAAATCTTGACATAGCATTTATTTGATGAAATATAGCATAATTAGATTGTTTTTCTTCGAATACTGCAGTTTTTTTTTGTTTCAATGTTAACATTGTTAGTAAAGATTAAAAAAAAGGGTGCGTGTACTTATGTACGCGCGTAAGAAGTTATATACGTACTTTTTTGGAATTATTAAAAATAGTTTTTGATAGCATGCAAATAATTAATTACAATTAAATAATCAAAGACTGGAAAAGGAGTCATTATAGTCAATTACAGTTTACATCTGAAAAATTAAATAAATTAATATTTATTATTATTCTCTAACATTAAGTGTAACATAAATTCTAATATTATTCGAATGTTGTTTTTAAATTATGTCCAATGCCGTAGAATCTTCCGTGGGCAACTTCATTCTGTTAATTTTGTGTCACGGTGTGCGCGCATCGTAAGATTTCACTCTCATCAATTTTTCATAACGCGCCTAAAGATAAATTCAAAAAAAATTGTCGTCTATCTCTATGTTCCCTTAAATAAACGTTTATGATTTTAGTTTTAATTTTTTTATGTGCAAAACATATGTCTTATTGAACACTGGATATTCAATTAGACATATGTCAAACTGTTGTATGCCGAATTTGACTTATAATAATTTACCTCACAGTGAAGTATGCGTATTTCAATTAAAACTAAGCCCACTCATTTACAAGTCTTCTTTATCCATATCCTTATCTTGTAAGTGAGGCAGGTTCTGCATAACACACATAAATCCGCCTGGCTTTGTACCGGGCGTGTGAAGCCATTCCTATGTCTCGTAAATACAGAGGTAATTAACTGTACCTGTCGACTCTCTAGCGACGTGGCTAGCTTCCAATTATATAACTGATATGGATTACAGTTATAAAGGCCGTGTCAGAAGTTTATGTTAAAGTTACAGATATTTACGTATACGTGAAGCTTTTGAAGCTCTTGAACTAAATTAATATAACTTACAATCTATGAAAATATGAGATATTCATAGAAAGGTATTACTTACTATAAAAAAATGAATTTGTATTTCACTATATATATTCTATATTCCTTGATTAAAACAAATGTAACTTGTAAATGTACATCTTATTTCATTGAAATAATTCATTAAAAGTATCTTGTTTGAAATTATCTAAAAGATATTGGACTAAATACAGGAGATTATAGCGTCTATTTCGTAGTTCAGCAAATGTGTTCCTACATCTAAGGGAGATACAAAGAGCGGTATCTTAGTGCACTTACTAGATTAACACACGAACACTGTGTATTTCGATACGTTATAAACAGTCGTCTATTGGTTGCTAGGCCTAAAATAACTGAAACGGAGCATATAATTATTTAACTTTTTCTATATTAGTTATATTAAAGGAAACATTTGTATTTTTGTTGTTTATAATGAATAATCTACTGCACCGATTACAAAAATTATTTCACTTTTATATTTTATATATAGTATATATATTATACTAGCAGACCAGCCAAGCGTTGCTGTGGCTAAGGTTTTTTTATATTACATAGTATTAAACTATTCAAGGGAAACGGTAGGAGAACTTATGTTGATGTATGAGATGTATGAGAAACGTTGGTACTTTTAATACAGCGCCATCTGTTAGAATTGTATCAAATAATAAACAAATATTTGCAATAAAATAATATTGCGGGTATAAAAGGAGATTTAAGCTATCCTATTTTTCGGTAGTTTAAGAGTCCATAGCGGACAAACAACGTGACACGTAATTTATATATATTAAGATATTTGCTTGTCTCTGAGGAATTTATAAAAAATATCCAGACGTACAAAGCTGGGACAGGATATCATTACATAACTATGTATTTCACACCTTTCTTCTACATAAAATACAAATAGGTGAAACGTAAACGTGTTTATATAAAATTATAATGAACTATAATTTTTTCTCATGCGTATTAATGGGGCATTGGATCTCGAATATTTAAAGCAAAAATATAAATGTCTTGGTGTGGCAGTGAAGTTAACATGAATAAATTAAAATGAAAACATCGTATACTTCACCACTACAATTTACATACATAATCTTTTTATTGTATAACCTCAAAACGAACCTAAGGTTTATTTTAATTGCTGGCATTCTTAGGTAACATTTCATATAGGTTAACGTTAACCTGATTTTATAGTAGCATTATGCAATAAACTTATATGAAGCACCCTTTGTTTGCATGAAAATCATATACATACGTACCCTATGTAAAAGTAAAAAAGCATTTAATCATATAGGTAACACAATGTACACTTATGAACATCAAAAAAAGAAATGTATATAAAATGCTTCTAACCTTATATTTAGTGCCAGTTCTCAAATCAAGGGCGTAGAACGGAAGAGAAGAACTGGCAAATAACTCTCCGCCACTTTTTTTAATCGCCATGTTTTTTTTTACACAACGTTTGTAAGGAGCTGCAACCATTACACCATGTTCCACATGACATCTTAAGTAATAAATAATAATAACATACATTAAAAATAAAGACTTGTCCTCTATCAGCAGGAGGCATGGTGAAATAGGAGCACGCACTTACATTCTCGTGGGAACAACACGCACGTATAGTCGAAATAACTAACGAATTCAAGTACGACCAGGCACCACAAGAGCACCCATTCACGAGTATGACGCATGGCGAGCCATCGGCCCCCTCGCCATATTTTATGGAGAGAGACAACCCGACGCATGGATGCCGCCTCAAGCAATGATGTTTAAACGAGCATGCCACAAGCCGGTGTATTTGTCACAGTTCATTTACATAACCTTTCACCTCCTATGAGGACCAATGAAAACTACGGTCGTAATTGCACTTAAGAAGAATATAAAACTGCAACAGGACAAGTCGATAACAAATAGTTAGGACATGGCAAGAGTCCAAAAAACGTTACGAAGGTACGCCAATACAGATAGCGTTGCTTGAAACGAATACAGAACCTTAATTACCGAGCACGGCATAAACAACAGTCTGTGTAATTGTTCAGACTAGGAATAAAATTGAATGCATTCATGTTATTGTATATTCTACAGACTGTAAGGATAAAATTATTTTTATTAGCATATTGGAGCTGTAACTTTAAGTGCGTAGTGGAACCGTATGGTATTAAGTCACGATAGCTTTATCAAATTTAATTAGTAAATATTATTAGATAAATTAAATTAATACAATACTTTTCTGTGGAATTATTTCTCACTTACATGTTATGCTAATATGATGTGTGATCCAGTTACTTGGATAATAATATAAAAAAATAATATAAAATACGCTTGTCTTTAGAAGCCCCTACAAGTCAAAATTCGCAAGTGCAAAGTTTTTGTTGACCAACTATTATATCTTAAAGTGATTATTATTTCTGCCTAACATAAAATTTACATAAATAACTGTAATGAGACTCTTTAATTACGATAGATTCAAATAGAATACCAGAAATCCCTTTAGTTTTTTTACGCCTTTTGTAGTCGGGTAATTTTTTTACTACTAAATTAAGCACAAAAAAATATATACAATAATGTTTGTATTTTAATTAAATAAATATAATTTTACAATACGGTATGAGTTTGATCCCATGGAAGATGTGCCGGGTATGGGATTGCAACCTGTTCAGACACGCTGGACCCTTCCTATCTACATGGAACCAACAACAGAGCTGGTGCGGCTTGTCAAGCGGCTGAAAAAGCTAAAGCATGCAAATACAAGGGTCTAGGCTCCGAATACGATTTTGTCCCATTCGGTGGTGAGACCCTTGGTCCGTGGGGTCCTAGCGCTATAATTTAATTTTAAGGATATAGCAAAAAGGTTAGTCGACATCACAGGAGACCGAAAAGCTGGCAGCTACCTCGGACAAAGATGTGGTCTAGCTATTCAAAGAGAGAACGCTGCCAGTACCCTTCGGAACCTTGCCTAAGGGTTTTAATAATATATTTTAGTTATTATATTTTAAGGTTAGTTATTGTTTTTCTATTATATTAATTTTAAGTTTAATGTTAAAATAACACGGTTATTTATTACATTTATTAAAAGTTCCCGTTTACATTTTTTGAAATAAGTTAGCAATATCATAATTCTTTTTATAATCTCTATCAATATCTAATTAATTTATTTGATTTTAATTCCATACTTCGATAGAACTTATTAATTACTATACCATAAAAGTTAAACATTCTTGTTATGCCTTTTTCCCTATAATTTTAATGAAATGAAGCTTAATATGAAACTAATTCTCGATGAAAAATATGTCATAACTGAAAGAAAATTACGGTAATAAAAGAGAATGTTCGCTTGCACTATGACAGAAAATTAAGTCTCGTACTACCAGTCACTTTTACGGCTTCAAGACCGTAATTTATATTTCAATTACTCTATTTTCATACACATGTGCAGTGTTCGTTATATAATGTATTTTTCATTGGTGAGTGAAACAAAACGTGAGAGAAAAAGATTGTTGTGCCAATCCGCCTTACCTTGATTAGAAATATATGATGAGTTAAGTCCAGCATAAATACAAATTCAAAAACTAGGTGTAAGATGCTGATCGCAGTTATACAAGGTGACTAAGTGATTCTCAGTTTTATGGTTCAGCTTATTCAAAAATTTCGTATCTTTAAAATTCAGCCAAGTCGAAATAGGTTGAACTTCAGAACTATGTATGTTAAGACTAAATTAGGATCTCGATATACTCTATCTGAAGCTGAATTTAATAATGAAATCTAAATTTATTCGAAGACAGTTCATTAACCTCTCGCATTTACAGTCAGTAGAAAATTCAAATTTCATGTTATTTGCGTACCAATTCTTAAAAGGCCGGCAACGCACTCGCGAGCCCTCTGGCATTGAGAGTGTCCATGGGCGACGGTATCACTTAACATCAGGTGAGCCTACTGCCCGTTTGTCCCCTGTTCTATAAAAAAAACAATTGAAAAATCAAATACAAACCATTAAGAGGCTGGACATTAATTTTTAAGTGCTCTAAAATTGTCTAGCTCAGCACTCCCAGAGCCCAGTTTATAGCCTAGATGCGGCATTAAAACAGGTAACTTTACGACCCCCACTCCCCGCCTTGAGGTATTATTCCGTTACCTTTGTCCGCAAATTGAACTCCCGACCTCATACAGTAATTTTAAATTACTTTTGACTTTTACGATGGAATCATTGTTAAATTCTATTATTTCCTTAAGACCAATAGCTTAGATATTATTTCCATTGGTATTTATTTATTGCTTGTGGTACAGTTTTAAGATTAAATGCAACATTCATACAGTTAAATGCAACAGTTTATAGAAGTGTGTCTCTTATGACGAACTTCTCATTTATGTACATTGTATGTTAGTTTAAAACACGGATAAAAACAATAGTGGTACAACCCTTGGTCAGATTTCTGTACCAGTTGCCTTCTCTGCTTGACACGACATCGAATTTTTGGCTTGAAGCTGGTTTCCTCACAAGGTCATCCTGCACCGTACGAACGAATGTGCATAAAGAAAAAAAAAGTCTATTGGTGCACAGCAGAGGTTTGATCCTAGCACCTCTGGGATCTTGAGAACTTGTGGCACTAGTGCCGATAGCCAATCTTCTGTTAGAAAGCTGGTCAATCGCAACTTTACCACTCAATGTATAGTCTCAAACTTGATTCTTATATATAGTACTAGCTGTCTCAGTGCGCTTTACCAAGATTTACGACAATTTTTCCTAGATCCTCGACCTTATAGAAATTGAAAACCGTTGGAGCCGTTGAAGATTTTTTAAATCTTTAGACCCTGGACTTCCCGATTTTTTCTCTACTCGGTTTTGGATTTTCTATACGAAAAACACCCCCCCAAATCACCTTTCCCTCGAAAGAAAAAGCGATGAAATGTGGTAATTCAGCTTTATATTAGAATTCAGAACTATTTGAATGCGTAACAACCGACACTACTTGACTCAAACCTAGCGCTTTTAGGCAACGGCTTGAATCGGTGAAATGATGGTTCTACAAAGAATATGTGTCGCTAAGAATGTAAACTTCTGGAATGTCTAATATCGAAATGGTTAGCAGCTCGAAAACAGTAACTTTAAACAGATTACTCTATAAAGTCTGTCTAGAGATTGTTCGATAATTTACATGTCAATATTAAATGAAAATTCCATTGTTTGCCAAATATATATTGCATATAGCTTGGCTGGAACCCAAGTAGCGGGCGTAACAAAGGAGTTTTAGGATTGCCCTACACGAACCAATTGAATTATTATCATCTTGTGTTTTAATAATACGGTTAAGACTAAACGTCGTTATATGTTTAAATGTATCGACAATAAATGTGTTTTATAAAAACCAAGAACTTTAAAAGCAATGTTTAATGGGAAATAAAAGTTTTTCTATGCTCAAAGCGAATAAATATTAATCCCATTTACTTCATTGTTTTCTTTAAAATTGTTTAATATAATCGCTATAGTATAAAATATTAATTAAATCGGAACTCTGTAAGGTTCAAGTAAAAGCAAATACTAGATAAGTGAGGTATTCTAAAAAAATATAGTTCGTTTATTATGATCCTATACAAAAGAGATTTAGAATGCATAAATGAATTTAAAACTTTGAAATAACTCGACGAGACGACGGAATGACGAGCGTTTCATTTTAACAGTTTTATTTAAGTCCAAGAAGTATATTAAACTCCAATGTCGCAAGATTTATATCTTTACTTATCTTTGAATGAATGAAAACTTCTGAATCATGCATATATAATAATAGCTATATATTTATATTATGACTTGATATTTATTGTTTAACTTTTAATAACCGCTTTAAATATGTGAACGTAATTGGTGATTCTATCTTTCACATTGTGCTTTGGTAAGTGCCCATGTTTGGCAGTCGTATGTAAAGATTAAGCGTAACCCAGAGAATCATGAAAAGAAGTATAATAAAGAAAAGAATAATTTACAAAATAAGTAACAACGAATTTAAGAGATAAAACAGGGTTTGCTGACGTTGTATATAAAATAAAAGAACTAAAATGGAAATTGGCTGGAGATACCATAAGAGGAGCAGATAAATGGTGCAAAATTGTATCACTATGGCAACCAAGAGGCCATAAAAGAAACACAGAGGTAGGCAATTTAAAAGGTGGGCCGATGAAATCATGGAAACGGCTGGAAAGACTAGGACCTGGATGAGATTGGTATACAATAAGGAAGGCCTTTGACCGTAGGCACACAGAATCAGTTATCGTAGATTAAGAAAAACAATAGTTATAATGTATATATTTTGTATTTCTGATATAAAGCTATAAATAAATAAATAGTGATTCTATGCTATCGAAATCTTCGATTATTGACGTCGATTCCCAGAGATAGAATAGTTTTTTTCTGGTTAGTACTCTAACATTCGCTATTCTAATGCTGGGATTAACAGATGAAAGGTGTCTGACTTACGGGCTACTAAAAGGTTGCAGGACGTTTGAAATGAGAGAGAAAAAAGGAGTAGTACTTTTAACGGTATTCTATTACATCACCGGAAATCATCTATTACAATGGAAAAATAAAGGCTTGCGATGTAATAATAATAATAATATTTCACTTTAGCAATTTACCTATTTATTGTGGTAGAGTTAATTTCGATTTTCTTCTTTTTTTATAAATAACTGGCCTGACGTTTGGCCAGAATCCCACCTAATGTTAAGTGAGATGTAGCGTAATGGAGGGGAAATCTGTTCCGGAGATGCCTATTGAATCCCCGAATTAAATGAATCCATATCATACTGCGTAGGGCAGAAGGAAAGGGGCAAGGCCAAAAGTCCTTTGCTGTTTTTAACAGGTGAAGCTCCAGCGTGCTTCTAGATGAGCGTTGTTTGAATGGGGATAAATCAGATTGTGTAGTTCCACGGAGAATACTCCGGTGTGCTATCTATAGAAGACTGAGATGCAGGCAACTGAACGGCGATGGTCATGACTCAAGAGTTGAGTTTCAACTTAGCCCACCTCTCAATACCATCCAAGGCACCCAGATGATTTGGCAGCACCGGCCCGGAGATGACTGCATGAACGGACTTAAGCTGGATAGATATTAAAAAGGTTTTCCTATACACTGAGCATTGAACCTTTGTAATCGAGAGAAACGTCAAAGAATGGAACATAATACCTCATACCTTGACGAATTATATCAGAGATATTGTTCGCGCAGGCTGTCGGGTGAGTGGGGCAGAAGCACACCTGCTGCCAAGGATAAGATCCAATTACGCATCTCATCCCAGTCGGCTGACTTGTATCTCCACACTATCTTCCGACCCTTAAGTATGGTCAGGCGGAATATGACGACACAGACTTTAGCAGACAGTGATCGGACGTTCCAAGTGGGGCAGAAACAGAGACCACGTACCGGTCCGGATCTAAGGTTCAGCATGTTCTTTGATATCCTGCATCGAGTAGCTTCACTGACCAATTGGGACAGATTAAAAGAGGTCGCAAGGTCGAAGATTGCTCGAATGTATAGTGTCATCTGTCTTCTCATAGGGAAATAACTATTCCGAATGGTGTGCATTAAAATCCCCCAAAAGAACAAGCCGAGCCTTTGGATGTCTTAGTTTGGAGACAGCCAAATCACTAAGATAAGTAAAAAGTCTAGTTCAGAAAGGAAAGGGCAAAGTAACGCTTCTTTCAATCACAGAAAACTGCTTAGTTATTTGGAGATTGGTTATGGAAAATACCATAACCTTGTTTTACATAGTAAAGCTTAACTCTCACGCAAATTTCAAATTGATCTATGTGCGCTGCTACTGACAAAATTGTTGGAGGTACAACAAAGCAATTATCCAAACCGCCGCCGTCACTACGGTAGTGTAGTGAAGCATTTTAATATAGCATAAATAATCTGATAGTGAATGTGCGTTATTTTATACTAACACTCGTATCTATAAATATCAAGCTGGTAGATGTAAATCAGTATTTTCTAAAATATAATATCTATTGAACATATAAACTATATTCATAGCTATCCACACCGGTATTTTAAATAATTTATTAATTTTATTATACTACGATACCTTATTTTATTAACATGATTTGGATAGTTATCTAGTTTTTCTTGTTATGAAACTCGCGTAGCCACTTCCCCGTGTTTTATAATGCTATTGCAGATTTCTAGTCATCAGCGAGTTACCTTTATATCGAAGTGTTGCTGCAGGTCACATCTGGAGGCCGATGTCGAGATATTCGAAATTAGATTGAACATCTCGGTTGTGTTGTAAATTTATTTTTTATATGTATTTATGTATGTGGAATAATTTCTTTTACACTTATGTGAAACTAGATACACTTCATGTTATCCAAATAGCATTATAGTTTAACACAATATTTAAAAGAATAATAGTAAATGTCACACTGAAATATTAATAAATGTAGATAGAAAACAGACGTAAAAGCTAATATAAAGTTTATTTGGAAGAAAGTATTACAGTATCATTTTTAAATTGCTATTCTTGTGAACTAATTTGTACTTAACATAAAATCTAAAAGGTCACAATTTTTTCCAACGGTTCTAAATTTGTTTACAAAGGTTATTAAAAGAACTAAAACTACAAAGAATAAAACGCAAATTAAACTACCATTAAACTAGTTTTAAACGCTGCCGGAATCGAGTTACAATAATCTAAATAACTTGAATCTTCCTTCTACAGAATGTTTCAACTTTTAACTGTCTGAAAGTAGAATAATTAAGGTGCAATTAATTTTAATTCCTCAGTGCCTTTAAGTAAGTAAACTAATACTAATAAATAAGATGAAAATGTCTGTGTAATGCAAATTAATGTGGAAATTAATGTGAGTTGTTATTATATTAACAATTTACACAAATTTACTAACGTTATACGAAATGTAAAAATTTAATGCACTTGGGATTAGACTGAAATTTTATAGTTTTTCTAGTTAGCCTTTGCTTACGCCAAACATGAGTACTTGCTCAATTTGATTTATATCATTAAATCAATTTATTGACTAAGAATTTACAGAGGTCGCAAGAGCAAAAGTATAAGTACGTTTCTATTCTAACCATATCTTCTCGTAATCTTAGCGCTTATCTTACCTTAAAAAGATATGTTATATATGTGTGTATGTTAAGTATATGTACGCTTTACTCATTTCAGTCAATGAAACAAAATTATCTTACTTAGTTATTTTTCCACCATTCATTTGAATGTTATTGATATATAAAATATCTTATGATAAAAACAGTCTACCTATTTCGTAAATAAACTTTATTGATTCGTCGAGTAGTTTAGATCAAATATTTTTCTTGGCTCCCTGGAGCGGTTCCAAGTACAGGGGCGGTACTGAATTGCTTCCTTCCGAAAACCACAGCGAATATAATTTGAGTGGTTCAGTAAAACTGTTTATTACATGGTATTTCTGCCCTTTATAACCAACAATAACCATTCACCAAACCGTGTAATGTCAGATCTGCATTTGTTTCAAAATTTTTTTGCAAGAAACTGTTAATGGCGAAAAATAAAAATAGAAAAACTTGTGGATTCAGTTTGGGTCATAGCTGGGAATCTGGCTTATTAAAATTTGTAACTATAATTTATGTATTTTTAGTATACCCACAAAATGCCTTAAAAATAAAAGGTTATATCAAAGTTAAATTATATATAGATTGATTAAATCTTGCTTTGTCGTCATTTTGTTTACTATATGTACATAAACTGCACCCAGATGTAAAGAGTTGTTTTAAAATGAGTCAATGGAGGAAGTGCGCACAATTTGGCATCACTTGTGCTCTATGATTCGGAAAAAAATTGCAGCCACATTCTAACAATACGTCGCATACAAAAGGTTCTTTGCATTTTATCGTCCACATTGAAGAGTAAATTGTTTATAATATATTAAAGTTTACGAAACAAAGAAATGATTGTGTATATACAATGTATATTCGTTCGTGCAACCGGACGGCCGCCCTAATTCAAATAGGTATATATATATATATATTTGTCGGATAAATTACTGACTCCATCGTTATTCCATCAGAACTGGCCCGCCTTCCCTGTACGCATTGTCAAATGTCAAGATAGTACCGCAACCCATCTCGACCCCAAAATAAATCTCAATAATTAGGGTCCTACAAGAAAAAAGCTTACCATTTATGAAAAGGCCGGCCACGCGCTTGCGAGCCTTCTGGCAGTGTGAGTGTCCATGGGCGGCGGTTTCACTCACGTGATGGTGAGGCCCGTTTGCCGCCTGTAATATAAAATATGTTATAAACTATGTTACCGCGGGCCAAAAAATCTAAGAAAGTCGCCATCATTTACTTGTAAGCACTAATTAAAGAAAATTGTTTCAGTGTAGATTTTAGAAATGGACCACCAACACACTGGGCTCTGGCAGGCGAGTTCGAAACGAGAGCTCACTTTGTCCTAAACGAGTCAGATACTACCGCAGCCCATCTAGTTATTGAGAAGGTTACTCAGTATGACGAAGCTTTATATAGATGTAGGATAGACTATATTGATGCTCCTACAAAAAATTATAAAGTCAATTTAACAGTCATTGGTAAGCGCCTGAAACTGCATTGATAACGTTTTTATTTATGAACTTATTAATAAAAATAATTGCTGGTTTAATTGTCTCATAAAATAATTTATTAAACAAATAAAGTAATAACAATACGCTGTATTTGTTCTAGATCGAGATTTAACAGAATCTGCATACTTATAATGAACAATGGGCGTATAATTTATAAAAGTTATTTATTGCAGTACCTCCTGACCCACCCAGAATATATGATAGCGAGGGTCGAGAGATCACTGGCAACTTGGCTGGACCTTATCGAGAAGGACAGGAGCTCAAGTTGACCTGCCAGGCTCCTGGTGGTAAGCTGTAACATATTATGTTTTTATAGTACACAATAAAATTGAACATGTGAGATATCTACTTTATCCGAAATACTAATAAATGTCTACAGATTTGAAAAAACCGTTTAGATTTCACTTAAAGAGCTAAATTAGTAAAAAGCTTTTTAGATAAAGTTGATTGTATGCCCTTTTAGATAGGGCATTATCAACTTTTATGAAAAATTGTAGCCAATATTATACCAGTTAATATTAAAGCCAAAATATATAATCACTTAAATATAAGTTCATATTTTTTAAGGTAAGCCCATGCCTGATATCACTTGGTACCATGGCAATGAACGGCTAAGCATCGCTAGAGACTCGTTCAATTGTCAAGTGCACATAAAAAGCTTGTCGCGTGAAATGAGTGGGGCAAAACTACGGTGCAGAGTTGACCCGCCCCTATTGCAGCACTTAGTCAAAGATGTTTCGCTTAAAGTTTATTGTAAGTACATTAAGTACGTAGTTATAGTTTGAGGTCTATACTAAATGGAGCATGCGCAACATATAGTGTTTGTTTCAATCCTAAGACGTATTTTTTTACATTTAACACGCGTCTTACATTTTTTACACACGCTATGAGAAATTATTGCAAACATATAAAAGGAAGTACAACCGGTGTTGGAACGCACGATTTATTTATTTATTAGCACGGCTGACAATATTTATTTGGTGCACAATTTTTTTTATTATATATGACGATATAATTAGAAAAAAACAAGACAGAGATTTGTAAAGATATACATTCTAGTCTCGGATATATTTAAATCTAGTGATAAAATATGTATGCAATATAATGTAAAATTAATTGTTTAGTAAGAACAGTTAATTAATATGTTTGATATTTTCTATAATAGTGAAGCCTCAATATGTAAGGGTGACTGGAAGCGGAGCGTCACGCGCTGGCCACGAAAGATCATTCGTTTGTACAACGCGCGGTTCAAAACCAGCCCCAAACATCGACTGGTTTATAAATGCGCAAAAAATCGACTCAGGGCTTACGCAGGTATAGTTTTTACTTTAACTGTATACGTAAACTTTTTATAATATACATTAACAGACCAATATAGTAACCAAAATATTACATTAATTATTAGGGGCAAGCTATATCTCGAATTCTATCAGCAGAATAGTTTAATAATAAAGTACTTATTATTAAACTAACAATTTGAAAATGACGATAGTCCAATCGATTAAAGCGGGTTTATTTATAGTCTACGTAACCTCTACGAAATATCGCAGAGGCTCGTAGCATCAGTAGATGTTGCTACAAAACAACGAACCTAATCTTCATAAGTAAACTTTTTAACGTTTTTCTAACGTTTTATATTGTCCTGTGAAAAAATAATTTTAGTTACAGATCGTTAAACAAATCACGTTAGTATTATATGTTTTAGTTTTAAAATGTTTCTTCGGTAATAGGTGGAAGTTGATGGACAATTAACAAGAAGTATTCTGACTTGGCGTGTAAGACGAGAAGATAGTGGCAGAGAGCTGGTCTGCCGCGTTTCCAACCCATGGTTCCCAGCCTATACTCTAGAAGATTCTATAGTACTAGAAGTAATTTGTAAGTACAGATTTAAGTCAAATTTTCTTTTTACTTGGAGAATGCATTTGGAGTTACGCACGTTTATAAAGTACTTGTGGGAATATTTTATTGTATAATATATTCGCTATTCACTATATTGCATGTCTTTCGTTAAACTATAAACTCCGTCGATATTATCAACATACATATCTTGCTTCTACATCTTTACGTGCTTCGAATTGATTGATAGTACAAATCAGATACCACACTTTAGCACTACACTTCTTCTTAAGGAATAGTAGTGTTATACTAATTACTGAATCATAGATTACAACTATTAATAATTTTTTTTAGTATACGTTGATTACTCTTGGATGAATACACTACAAACACGTAGATAATAAAAATTATACATACGTTTCTGTCTATTTACTTTTCTTGTTTTATTTAAATGAAAAGCTACAAGCAAGCTATTGCGGTTGTAAACAGTTTATAAACGCACGTACTAAACAATAAACAAAGTTACAATACAAACAACGTGATAATTGTACTAGTGCATACTTTGTGCGGACTTTGTCGGACGCGTTGTGAATGGACAATGAATTTAGACTTATTCAATTCAATTTTAACCGTACCAATTTAACAATTTTTATAGACCGAAAATAAGCTAACATGTTATATTCTATTTATTAAATTTATTATGTTTTTTAATTTCAAAGTGAATGTACATATTGGTCGTTGTAAAACGTAATCGTTGATGTCACAAATTTAATCTTAATATATATAAATCACGTGTCACGTTGTTTGTCCGCGATGGACTCCTAAACTACTTAACCGATTTTAAAATATATTTGCACACCGTGTGCAGTTTGATGCAACTTAAAAGATAGGATAGCTTACATCTTAATTTGTAGCCGCAATATTATTTTGTTGCAAATTATTTGTTTATTATTTGAGTCACAGTTCTAACAGATGGCGCTGTGTTGAAAGTGTCAACGTTTCACAGAAGCTACAATTTAATGGTATAACCACCAAAAAAGCACGGTGATCCCCATGACTGGTGTTCTTCTACCGCTTCCCTTGAATAGTTTACTACTATGTAATACACTCGGCGTCAAAAAAATCGCACCTTTCTTAAAATTCGTGTCAAGCGATTATAACTTCTAAGATCCTTCCTGTACCCTATCATTATTAGTATCATTTAAAAGCTCAATTAATAAGGTTTCAAAAAAATAATCATTTGTTTACGGACAATCAAAAACCACAAATCGCCAGCACTTTGATTAAAAAGTGGCGATCTACGCGTTTGGAGGCTCACTAATTGTACCACCCTGGACGAGTATAAACCGAGGGGGTAAAAGTCAATTATAGGTTATTCGCTATCCAGACGTTACAGAGGTCACACCTGAAGAGCTTCGACAAGAAAAAACCCAGTGAAAATGGATACCATGGCAAAGAAGCAGCTCAAGTGGTGGCCCTACAGCAAATCGGCCTACGGCAGGTTAAAGTTGCTCGGCAACTGAAAATCAGCCGAATTCGAGTGCAACGGGTATACCAACGGTTCCAAGAGACTGGAGGTTATATCAGGAGACATGGATCCGGGAGACGTCGCTGCACTACCGTCAGAGGTGATCGCTCCATTGTGTCGACGTCTTTGCGGAACCGCTTCTCCAACGCTATGGAGCTACAGCAGCGGCTTTGAGCTACTCGAAGGACAGCTGACTGCGTCTCCACTATCAGAAGAAGGATGTGAGAGAAGAATTTGCTGCCCCGGAGAGCTGCTACAGGCCCCCAATTGACTGGCATCCACCGGACGAAAAGGAAGCGATTTTACGAAACGCACGTGCCGAGGACATTCGACCAGTAGAGGAATGTCCTGTTCTCCGATGAAACCCGACTGTGCCTGTATACCAACATCATGCGTAAGAGAGTCTACAGGCGACCAGGGGAGCGTTTCACACCAGCCTGCATCGTGGAAACCGTCGGGTATGGAGGAGGATCCTGCATGTTCTAGGGCGGCATTTCTATCGACGGCAAGACAGACCTCGTGTGCGTCTCCAGAGCTGGAGATGGTCGCGGCCAGGGGTCTCTGACTGCCCACCGGTATATCACCGAGATTTTGGAGGAGCATGTGGTCCCATGTGCAGGTTTTGTCGGCGCCAACTTCGAGTTCATGCACGACTACGCCCGTTGCCACACAGCCTTGATTGTCAAGGACTACCTACGTCGAGTTGGCATCAAGGTTATTGACTGGCCAGCAAGAAGCTCCGACCTCAATCCTATCGAGCACCTCTGGGACGAGCTGAAACGGCAAGTTCGGGCCCGTAATCCAGCTCCTGCCACTCTCGATGAGCTTCGAGATGCCGTCATCGAGGAGTGGGACACCATTCCCAAGGAACACGTCGTGATGCTCATAAGGTCCATGACTGACCGCTTGGAAGCTGGTCGGAGGGCTAGAGGAGGCAACACTAGATTTTAAGACAAGTTTTTAAGGATTGTCACTGTTTATTTTGAATTTTTGTATTATTCTTTTTATTTGTAATTTTGATCAGAATACACATTGTTTCACATTTTCCCAGAATTTTCTTTTTTTTTGGGGGTGGTGGCCAATTTCCTACAGTTTTCAAATAAAGGATTTCATTAGCTTTCAAATGATACTAATAATGATAGGGTACAGGAAGGATCTTCGGAGTTATAATCGCTTGACACGAATTTTAGGAAAGGTGCGATTTTTTTGACGCCAAGTGTATAACAAAAATCTTAGCAAACTTACAAATAACGTCACGTTTAATGGTAAAAGATATTTAGATTTTAAATGTTGTGCAAAATGCTACCGTGGTTTTAAAATTACTCTATATCTCTATGGACGGCTACTAATACAATAACATTTATTTATATGTTACTAGCTGACCGGGCAAACGTCGTTTTGCCATGTATATCATTTATAATAAATAAATAGGGGTTGATCGTAGAGGGGTGAAAGTTAAGGGTTGTATGTATTTTTGTATGTTGTATCATAAAAAAATAGAAATTAAAAAATTTGTCTAAAAAATAAAAAATAAAATTTAGGGGTGGACTACCCCTAACATTTAGGGGGATGAAAAATAAATGTTGGCCGATTCTCATAGATACCGGATAAGCACAAAAAAATTTATCAAAATCGGTCAAGCCGTTTCGGAGGAGTATGGCAACGAAAACTGTGACACGAGAATTTTATATATTAGATGGAGCGCCGAGCTTCAAAATAGCATTCTAGTTTTTATTGTTAAGCTTTCCTCAAATTCTAACCACATGGAAAATGTACGAAACTAACTCACACAATAATTAATTAAATTACAATGTTCGCGATTTGAGAAGCACTCCTGCCTTTAATTAGTTAAATGTAACATTTTGTGCATGGTTCTATCCTTATTATTTGCTTGTTTGTACATAGTGCACTGAAATAATTTACTCCAATGTCTGGGGCGAAGGATTCAGTTTGCATAATTAATTATGTTTTATACACTTATTGGCATGAAAATTTAATTAAATGTTTTTTTTTTCTTTTAAATAAAATATAGCCATTAAGGCCCTATCCCAGCACGAATTGCTGTGTCAGTGTATCGGGTTGGACTGCGATGCGCAAAGAGGCGCGTCGCGTCGCGTCGGCCCGTAATAACAATTAGTTATGTAAAACATTAAATTAATGTAATTTTATAATTTTTTTTTCTGAAACGGATTACTTGCCTTGCGATTAAATATATCGTGTAAATTTGAAAATTATGTTCTATATACATTTTCGTCTTAAAATGAATTCAAAGTGTTAAAAATTGGCTATGTTTGGATTTTTTTTCTATCGAGCGAAGTTATTTAAATCGTGTATCGATCTTTCAAAATGGATACATAAACTACTCAACTCCACCATATATTTTTTCCATTTGCCCTACTTCAAGAAATGATGACGAAAAATGGAAATTAACAATGTACTTTTTTGGAGTTTAGCGATAGGACAGGTCCTTAAGTAACATTATTTTGACGACCTGAATGACAATATGTCAATCCGTGTCAATATTTGATACAAAGAATTTAGAACAGCCCTCTTAAAAATAAAAATATTAACTTTATTTTTTTTATTAAGTTTAACTATAATATTTAAGTTTAACTTGTTAAAATAAAGTACATGTGAATATCTTCGTAAATTTTAATAGAACAGTTTTAGAATCAATTTCTGTGTGTGCCTGTTTTTTCTGCTATTCAGGACAGAGACAAATACAATTCTCGATATTTAAGCATTTGAATAAACCTGACTTTTTATATATTAAAGGTTTCATGTTTACAAAATTAATATATTACACTGTTTAAAAATATGAACTGCAACGTAACGACGTAAATTTAAATGTCAAAGACTTATTGAAATTAAATGATTTCCGAGAATAAGCAATACGAGCAACTATACAGTGTACAGTAAGATACTTTTGATACTTTTAATAATGTAAAAATCCAAATGTTGAAATGCAATATGAAATTAATATAAAATCTTAAATGGAGAAACCTCGTATACCATACATTATTTACAGCTTTTAGTCGCGGTTCAACATTAATTAATATGGTGAATGGAAACTAATTAAAATAAGAAATTATAGTGTTTATAAGGTTTTACCTTCATGTTATGATATTTCTTTATAATAATTTATGGTACCAAAGAAGGTACTTACTTATTACATACATACATAATTTAAATTTAGAAACATTTTAATGTCTAAAAGTCGATAATAAGCATTAAAATAAATTGTTGAAAACAAACTTAAAATCTTATTCATATTAAGTAAAAGCGCTATTTTGTTATCTTGGAATTATCCACTGATTTAAAATATAGTACTAAGATACTACAGATTTCAGTTTTTTTCGAAAAAAAATCGAGATTGGTTGCATACCAATCTCAAATTTTTGTGAAGGGTTATTACGTTCATATCATAGAAATATGATGAATAAAACAGATACAGAAATGCAATAAATATATCGCATATAATCTCATTATATTATTGAAAATAAAAACAAATTTTGACCATTAAAAACTCAAAAATCATACAAAATTGTGTATTTTAAATTCTTTAAAGTTAAATTGAAACATTAAGATTTAATGTAAGAATGAAAACACCACACCTTCGCTTTTCCACGAACAAAGCACAAACAGTAATTTATAGTGAAATTGTTAAATGTTAAATATCACATGTTCAGTTTCTTTTTACATTCGTTTAGTCAAATAACTAGTTATATTATTGTAACCTTTGATTAAGTGGTTTGGACATATTATTCAATATCGAATACTAATATAGCTTTCATTAATGTGATAATAATCTAAAAATAAGTAATTTAAAAAACTACTTCTATATGAACCCACTACGAGTAGAAATCTCCTCAAAGGAATTCTGATATTTTCCATTTTATATTGTCTCTAGCCATCTGTAAAAACACATGTAGGGACATGGAACATGAAATAGTATTTCATTTATTATACATTAATTGAATGCTCTAAACTCCGACAAGCTAATTCTTCCGAAATTAACAAAGGAAAACATGGCAAGGAAAACATGGCAAGGAAAACAAGGAACTAGAAACGAACACCGACCAGCCCTGCGATTCTGTAACTCACTTCTCGAACTCACACAGCGGTTTTCGCATCGGCGGTCGCTCTTAAATAAGTCGTGAAGCAGTCATTTTATGATTTGGCATTATGAAAAACAATAAAATACAAGCTCCCACCTTTTCAGCATGAAAATTAATAAAATGACTGCTTCACGACTGATTTGAGAGCGACCGCCGATGCGAAAACCGCTGTGTGAGTTAGAAAAGTGAGTTACAGAATCGCAGGGCAGTTTATTCAGATAATGTATTAATATATACATACAATAATGGTAAACTTAAATATAGATTATTGAAATGTCATAGTTGTATAATAATTCAATTTACATATAACCGAATGGATGTGAACAAATTTAGATATTGTCTAGTAGAGGTTTACCCTACAAGAGTTTGCATCTAATATTGCTGTTTCGAGATATAAAAGTAAAAGGTTATGGGTGATCTATTAATAAAAGAACTAAACATTGCATACAATAGCCATACAGCAAGAAAAAGCAAGTAAGAAGGTTCATATAAAGTGTTGGAGCCTTAATGCAACCAATCTTTTTACATTAACAAAACCAAACAATAATAAAGATCTTAAAGTTAGAGATGAAATAATTTTGAATGTTAGACCACCAAACTGATTATTAATATTTTGAAAATTTCATAAGATGTTTTCGATATTTGTTACAGACCCACCAATACCCCAAATATCTCTTATTGAACCGAGGGAATCTCACCAGCTTCGCGAAGACGAAGATGCGGTATTGCTATGTTCTGCTGATGCATCACCACCAGCATTCAACTTTTCATTCTATAAGGGATTTGAGGTATAGTGTAAAAATTCATGTTTTGTTCAAGTTTTTATTGTCCATTGATGAGTAGCTAGATTTCAAGCCACGAAAGACCCTAGTTAAGATTCGCAGGGTGTCTCTAATTAAATGAATAAAGTAGATGTCAGAGTTCAGCAAAATTTGCAATCGTCATAAGTTGATATAGAACATCACTTTGCTGACCAAGCCGACAGGCTGTTCCAGTGACAACTCGACTCAAATTGAGTTCTGTATGTAATGTCATAAATTCGCGTTTACGTTTAAAGATGTTTTATAATAATATTAGTTACCTAGCCTTAAAAACGACGCAATTTCAGGAATTTCATCATATTCAGTATAATTTCTAATATGTGTAATGTAACTTGCGTAGATTCATAATATAAGTTTGTTTTTGTAAGTTAATAATGAGATACGTGTAGTGAGCGTGTGTACCATCTAAACAAACTTCATCATGCGTTCACGTAATTAATGTATGTAGTTACTTCATATAAATTATTCATTATGAATAGTTGAGTAAAAACAAGTTAAAGTTTTAAATTTCTTTGAAAATCTTTAATACGACTGTAATATATTACGCGGTATTAAATTACCACTTCCTTTTTCTCTTCTTCTTAAAACATTAGTCAAACTATGTTTAACTGTGTTGCAAATGTGAAAATTGCGATTCGAAATCTAGTTAGTCTAAAATAAACGTGACAAGATATGTGAAAATGTATCATTTATAATAATTTGGACTGATAAGATCAAAGCTAATAGCTTCTTTGATTGCCATAAAGGTTTACAAACAATTTGATTAGGGAATTGGATTAAACAATACGACTTGATATCCCGCAAGTGAAGTCGTTTCACGCAAATTGAAACTTAAGTCTACACGACGTGACTCATAGCGTGACAACACGTGACTGGGTAATTAGTATTAAATTAATTCAACATAAAAATTCAATTTATTATGCTGTAAAAGTAATAACTTTATAATAACGCTCCATTAACTGAGTTCGCTGCTATATTAGTTTCTTAACCGCTCCGCTCTCGATGAGGAATATCACAATCTATACAATATCTTACTGTTCTTTGGATACACAAAATATTTATAGGCTTATGATTAGAATTAATGTCCGAAAAACATGTCGGATCGCTGGATACCACATCAGATCCTACTCTTTCGAAAGTCGGACAGTCAAAAAGTAAATTAATCACCGTATGTATGGTGGGTTCTTTCGTCATAGTCGCGTGCGGGGTTTATCTTAAGTTTGAATCTGTATAAATAGTGTCCAAAGCCCCGTGGCCAGTCAGTCTACACCGTGTGGGGTGCGAATTACCCCACCCCCCGAAAGCGGATACTCGTCGTACCCTATTTGCGTCCCAGTCCCAGTGCCCTGTGTATCGCGTGCGTTTTTAGCCATTTAGATGGCACTCTTCCAGGTTCCGACGAATTTCGGCAACTTAGAGATTCGCTGAGCACAGCCGTATTCCGCGTCTCCTTGCCTTGCCTTACACATTACAGTACAGAGGTAGCCTTGTTGTTCCTTGTATCAGTTCCGTTGTGCCATTTCGTCCACGCCCAGTCCCGCGGACGTTTTGCGTTTTAAAAAATTTTGTCATAGAAAAGTCATCAATTTCCAGTTCAGTTTTTTGCAAGTCATTTTAAGTCCTTAGCAGAGTAGTCGCGTTTGTTAAACTTACCTTTACGTGTTACCACCATCTCATTGGTTTAGTGAGCAGTAATCAACGTTAGTTTTGCCTCTCGCCCCACGCATGCAGAAGGTCCAATCAGGCTACGACATAAATACATAATATTACCTGTAAACACACCTTAATATAATTCATCTAGACTTTCACTTACAGGATCACCTCATACGTGACGATCCTGTTGGTGGTATATCTGTGGAAGGACAAAAACTGTTCCTCCACGGTCTTAGGAGGCACCATTCAGCCAGATATCGGTGCAGAGCGTGGAACTCAGAAGGCAGTGGATTAAGTGAAGCACTTAGTTTGAATATATTATGTTAGTGTCAAATTATAAATTATAACAGAATGTTTACAAATGTATTTTGGCGATGTTTATTTATTTTGTTAAGTTATACTCTAAACTATTTGTTTAGCTCGACCAGAATGCTCTGCCGGTAACGTAGTTCAGCAAATAGCTGGTGCCCCAGGTGGTGAAGTCAGAGCTCGCTGTTCTGTTAGTGCTCCTTCAGCAAGAGATGCTGGACCACTTAAGTTTTATTGGACTTATAATGGGACCAGGGACGTTCTTCCAGTGAGTTAACCACCATTCTTATAAACAATTTCAATGAAGTAGTCTTATTTTCTTTTTCACTACTCTACTAAAAAGAACAAGGGAAGTATTGAAAATTAACTGTTCCTATTAGTGAGAAGGGTTCATGTTCAAAGTCATTAGCAGACATTCCTTGTTTTAAGATTCCTGTATCAAACGTCACAACAATGGGTTCAAGCAGCACTGCTATCCACGGATTACCTAATATTGATGACGAGGATTTGGGCTGGTTAGCCTGCTGGGCCAGGAATGATATTGGGAACCAAAGAGAACCATGCTTATTTAGGATCATGCCAGCTGGTGAGGCTTTATGTCATTACTTGGCAATTTTTTGTCATTTCAAACAGTCATTTCAACACATTTTTACTAGCCATAGAAGTTATTTTTTAATTAAAGACAAAAATTTTGCATCAGGATACCCCGAATCGCCGAGCAATTGCGAAATAGAGAACGACGTTATAAGATGCGAGGCTGGACATGACGGCGGTCTCCCTCAATGGTTCGTAATGGAGGCACTTGGGGTTAAACAGCAAGAAGTACAACGAAATGATCTGGATTCTGCTATGAATGATCAAGTATGAAAAACCAAAATACATTGAAGTTTTGATAATATGGTCTTCAGAAAGTATCAGTGATATTAAATAATATTATTATAAAGATTCTGATGACCTTAAAATAACATAATGTTTTGCAGGGAATCTCTGGCCGTGGATTAACTGAGACCGTGTATAAAACAAGCAATGATGCGACACCTCAATTCCCTCTTGACTCTCTTTCTCCTGGACGTTATACATTTCTAATATATGCTGTTAATCCTCGTGGTCGATCGTTACAACCCGCTGCGCTACATAGTGTTCCTGTAAGGACTATGGAAGACCTCAACCGACCAGGTAAGTGTAAATCCAAAGATTCAAATTAAAAAAAAACCGGATAAAAACAACGATTTGTGACCTTTAACAGGATCGCTCCAGACCATGACACCGTCTCCGCCACAATTGAGTCCCCAAGACAACAGCGTGCCTTTGCTGGTTGGTGCAGTTCTTGCCTTGGTGATGCTAACCATTCTTACTTCTCTCTGCGTCACATTAGTAGTAATGTGTAAGAAGAAACCACGTCGCACGCGGGACACAGAACAGAAGTAATTTCAAATTGGATAAAATATTTGAAATGATATTTGTGCATTTTTCTATTTTTTTTTAATTTCATATAGTGCCCTGACTCGTAACGTAGGAGTATCTATGTATAGTGGCACAGCACTCTCGCCGAGCATAGCACCAACCGTGGTGGTACGCGGTCACCGGGGATCTAGAGTATTAGCTGCTCGATGGTCAGGAGTCTTAGATGATACGCCACTTGCTGTACTTGCATTAGATACAAGGCCGCATTGTAAGCTTGAAGGTAAATACGATTAAGTTTTATTAGGTTAAAGTGTAATTTTTAATGAGTTTTATTTATCATGAGATGATTAAATTTGAACGAAGTCATTAAAAAATAAATTTATAGGATACATTTTTTCTCCTATCCAACTGCCTCAAAGGCGATATACTTATAAGATGTAAGTGATATAATATAACCTGCATTTGTTATATAATATAAGCCCGCCTAAATAGATGATATTTATAGCCAAGTATAGATGATTAAGAAGTATTTAAATATTTACAAATAATCAAAATACACAAATAGCTGGTATACTATTTTCCAGCAGATATGGACACTCACAGTGAAGACGATATCCAAGAAACTGAATTCATACGGCACGAGAACATGGAGACACAAACCGATTCCTGAAAAAAACCTGAAAGTTTTCCATAATGTGGTTGTAAAAAGACAATAGGTAACCACGAGACTTCAACATTGAGTCTTCGTACCACGTAATTACAAGATTGCGTCATTAGTGCTTTAATAATACAGTATATTAGTATATCTTATACATCAAAATTAAGATTTGTTGTCAAACGACTTCTTTATCGTTCCTTGTTAGCGAGTACCAATATTAGCCTATTATTGAAGGTACGTGGTAATCCTGTAGTACTTTACTCTATTGCAGTGTTTCCCAACGGTTTTTACGCCAAGTAGTAGTATGCTCAACTGCATACTATAACATACATAATTGTGTGTGTGTGTGTTCACTTAAGAAACTTAAATGATAGGTTTTAGGAAGAAATCACTAGAAACTTGTTACCGAAACATGGGTAGTAAATTTTCAAAACATATAATCTAAAGCTGACATCCAAATAATTTTACAAATTCCTTAACAATCAAATTGCCCCCTTGTGGAACGTGGGCCCCACGTTAAGAAACACTGCTCTATTGTCATTTTGTACATTCGAGTGATAAGTTATTCAGTATTATTTAAGTGATATAAGGTAGATTGCAATTCAAGATGGTGTGTACTAGTTTATTGTTCGTCATTAATGATACGTTTTTACTATAGAATACACTTTATATAACTGAATAAATGCATGATGAAGAAAATAAATGGCTATGGGAAAGATTCGGAGGTGAGACCAGACGTAGCACATTCTCCCAAAAAAAATACACAAATAAATCAATATCCACCATCGTATTTTAAATTGCAGCGATACAATTTCTTGTAAAGTATAAATTAAGATATTTTATATTTAAATAACTAATATTGTCAATATAAGTTCACCAAAGAATCATTATTACCAGCCGTAACTTTCCAAATAAATAGAACATTTCTTTTTACGGGTATATTCTTAAGTTCTAGAGATTATGTGTTTGCTTTTGTTAGGTAACTTTAGCAAACAGACTCTAAATATTTTTAATTAACAAAATGTAATTTATTCATTAATGTAACAAAATGAACACTTAGCTCTCAAGGGCGTAGAAGAGTAGAGAAGAACTGATAATAAACCCTCCGACACTTTTTAACGTTTAAAAAAGATGAAAAGCCCAATAAATATATTATAATAATTATGGTATAATCAATAATTTTCCATTTAAAGTAGGGTAATAATTAGTAACATTGAATAAAATATTTATTTTTCCATACATAAATACATACATAAATTTATTACATGATGCATTTTAAGAGTTCATATATTTTGCAATATAGTCTAAATATTTTAAACGAATGTGCATTTTATAATCCATTACATGTTACTATTTGAGATTGATAAGCTTTACTTATTTTTATCTAACTATGCAGTCACAAAGTGTCTTCACACAGATCCCAATTAACATTGTTAAGTATACTGGTAATATTTAATAATAATAAAATAAGTAAGTCATAAGTATAGTAATTGTATTTCTTGGCTACTATCAAGTGCCTAGCTTCTTCCTAGTCTCGATTCTTGATGTCTCGACAAAAATATGTTATGTTAGACACGCGTTATTATAAATAGTGAAAAACTGTGACTCGATTAGTGTGGTTGCGACAAGAAGGGACGCAGCGAGGCGAGAACACCATATACTCTCTCGATCACGAACGATCTCGTAATGTTTCGACGAGTATGAGAACGACAGTCGCCATAAAATATCCATAATATGACTTTATGAACCTTGAATTGTATTTAGTTCTACCGAAAACAATCTTATGCTTTTAGTCAAATCTACAATGTCACATATGAATGTATACGTTTTAGTATCACAGCAAGCAAATATTGTTCCATCGGATGAATATATTAATAAACTATATTTTAACTATATTTTTTTATTTATTTTTGGCCGTGGGGTTCAAGTGTACAGGCGCTTATTAAAGATTTAAGTTGGCGCCTGGTAGATAGTACCAGTGAACCCAGAGCAAATCAAAGAATAAGTATCGCAATACAGCGAGGAAATGCTGCCAGCGTTAAAGGTACACTGCCATAGGGACCAAAACATTTGATAATATTTAATTATTTTAATCATTACTTTGTAGGTTAAGAAAATTGTAAATATTGTTTAATTGTAATACATAAATAAATTTATTTTAATGACACCTTAAATTTATTTTTTAGTTTTTTTTATGTCGTCATTTATGTGTTTTAAATACTATATGAGGTTGTGAATTTATGGAACTAGAAATATTCGCCAAGCAAATAATCTACCTACTAATTAGACAATTTTGTCTAAATTGACCTTAACTTCTGTCTATATGCATTTATTTTCATACCAAAATACATTCAATGCTAAAATAAATAAGTTAGATTTCTCACTTAATTACATGAAAATTCCTAGGTCTAAAGTCGCGCATTAGAACCCCGCCTAGATATTAAGAAAGTTTTCTTTTTGTGTGCACAATAACACCTGCAAATTACTAGAGTCATTTATTTATTTATTATTAAAGCTGTATTAATCCATATAACAATTGGTTAGTTAGCATTCCTTAATATTAGTATTAGTTGTGTTAGTATAAATTTATGTTAGATTTATTTTTTTGTGGTCTAGATCTTGTATGGCCCCTTTTGGAGTAAAAGCCTCCTCCATATTTTTCCATTTCTTTTGTCTTGAGCAACATTCATCCAGTTTGGCGAAGTTATGGCGAATAAAAAAAGATTTATTTATTTCATATCATTATTCTATCTTTACAGTAATTACTAATTCGATAGAAAGACATAATATTTATACCCACACCAATAATTAACCTAGATAAAAAACGTTTTAAAAAATTATATTTATATACCTAAATCTTATAACTTATAATATAGGAAGCAACTCTTGTGAACTCAGCCAGTGTACAAACAAATAGGTCTACCTTAACAGAAATCCTATTTATTATATGTATTGCTCGCGTGAGTGGTGCTTTGCTAACCAAGAAAGAGATCATAAACGAACTGATTTTCATATAAAAATGCATGGTATTTATAGTTTCCTTAGGTTTATAGTCCAAACGGTCTTATACAATCTACTTGTAGCATTAATAATTAAGCTGACGCAAGAGCTCACGAAGCAAAGATTTTCTAAGTAAGTAAAAATCAGGCCAGCCAAAGTTAAAAGCTTCCGAACTGAGTTAAAACCCGTGTAAGTTTTCTTTGCACTTGTTCTTTCTTTACTTATCGACTTTGAATTTGCATTAATGATATTTATTATAACCGACACGAAAGATTATTATATCAATTCGCTAGATTTTACGCGTAGTAGCTAGAAAAAATTATGGGCAAAACAAGTCTATAGAGTTTACCTAAAAACTTTCTGCGCGACTCTCAAGTTTGTCGCCTATGTTATAATTGAATTGAGCCCTTAAATGAATGAATTTCTCCATATATATGAATATGTGGATAGTTCTTGGTAATTCGACATCCCATTAGGTAAGGGGTAATTATTTGAGATAATTTTAACCCCCATATGCATCATTCAAAAGTGAACCATCTTTGAGTAATTATGTTATAAAGCTTTTTTGAAAAAATACAATAAATATTTAAAAAAAGCATTAATTTACATCTCATTTTTCTTATGATTAAAAAAATTAAACTCTAGTTATTTATCAGTATTATAACCAACGATAATTAATCAGTCGAAATTTAATAATGATAGACAAAAAACGATATTACCCAAGATATATAATATATAAAAAATAT
Source organism: Pieris melete (assembly GCA_963693345.1). Lineage (NCBI taxonomy): Eukaryota > Metazoa > Arthropoda > Insecta > Lepidoptera > Pieridae > Pieris > Pieris melete. The sequence goes on along the minus strand of CAVNZK010000036.1, from coordinate 914,412 downwards.
CTGACTCATATTAATGATATTACTAATCGATACCCAAAGAAAAATATATTCGAATTATTGTTTGTGATTAGAGCTGTGTATGATGTATGAGTTTTACACAGTATCGATAAAATTACCTGTTTGAGGGTGAACAAACATCGAAGAAGCCTATAAATAAACCGAGATTACTAGTATTTAAATTCACAACGAACAATTTGGCAGCAAGTTAACAGTATTGGCACGGAGCTGATCTATTAAAATTATTTCCAATATGTTGTTATAGTGACGTTTCACAATATGTTGGTAAAGTATTTTGTGGTCAATTTGGATTTAAAACTCCTATAGTCGCAATACTTTTACCTAAGTTGTTGATTGTTTAATACTATTACTACAGTAGAACCTCGATAACGTAAACCTCGGTAACATAAAAACCTCAGTTACTTCAAAAAATACTATGTTCCCTTCCCATCAGAGCCCAAAACCTCTATAACTTAAAATACGCAACCTCTATAACGTAAATAAATAATCCCTGTATAGGCCCTCAGTAACTAAAAGAAATGTTTCCACAACCTCTATAACATAAAATTGTTTGTGAATGAGTCATTTTATAAGAGTGTCAAAACAAATGGTTTCGGTATTTATTGCTTGCACGTGTTTACTAATGTATTGTTAACGTAAACAATACAATATTACCTATTGTTTGCTTTATCTAAATTCTTCAAAGCTTTGCGGCGGTTAGCTTTGTGACAACGACTTACTTGCATCATAAGTTAATGTGTTAATGTATTCTCCTCTCTATTTGTCATTGAAAATCAAATCGATTTAGAAACAGTGAATTTTTAAAACAAAAGAAAATCACAGATTTTTTTAAGTAGACTAAACCTTTAGTTGTTGTTTTATTTTTATGTAATGTAAGTAATGTGAATAAATATGATTACATATTTAATTTTCCATCCTTCTGATGCATTCAAGTAAAAATGGGAGGAAGGGTACATAGAAACATGTACATACCTCTATATTAACCTTTACCTGACATATAACCTTGATAACTTAAAACCTCTATAACATAAAATATTTTGTGCTTCCCTTGGACTTTATCTTATCGAGGTTCTACTGTATTAATAATAGCAATAGTCTAAAGATGAACAAAAAAATCAAAGTAAATTCTTAGTACAAATACAACGTTTATAAATTTAACTGATCTGTATTGGTAGACTGATAAGATTTGTTTTAGAAAGTATATGGGATAAATGAATATACGGTAAAATCGTTTTATATTTGTAATATTCCGACTAGTTCGTAAAACTGACTATACCGGCCGTTTTCATAGTCGGCAACTATTCGGCAAGAGCGCCGCCCACGCCGGCTTCTTCTTGTATTTATCAAGGTAATTACAAAAATGTATTGCTATTTTTTTATTTATTGATAATCAGTCGAAACAATTTTTTATGGAATGAAACCACATTTATTAAAAAACTTTCACTAAAATTAGTTACTTACTATGATATTTAACACTAACAATATATAACTAACTACTAACTAAACAATATATTATCTTCTCATCCACGAAATTTATAAAGATTTTTATAAACATCTAGCTGGCCTGGCGAACATCGTACCGCCTAACAGTCGATTTTTTATTTGTTTAAAATACTTATTCTGCTATTCGAGACACCGGTCAAGCTAGTAAGATAAAAAAAAGAAAATTGATAAAACAACAAATACATTATGTCAAAAAATAAAAATTTACCTCCTCGGAACCCCTCCACTAACACTTGAATTTTATGCTATGGTATTAAAGTTTGACTTTTAAGTATTATTACGAATATTTTGTATGGGAATATAGAAAAGTGTTGTTTTTAGACTTTTTCACTCAATTTTTGAATTTTTCTCCGTAAGAACCATCCTCGTACTTCAAGGTATATTATATAAAAAAAAGCAGCCAAATCGGTCAAGCCGTTTTCATGTTATGTCGTGACAACGGAAAACGGGTTTCATTTTTATATATATAGATAGTAAGCAAGTAGACTAAGCAATGTGTACCTGAATTAGCTAGTAGGTACATAATGTGAATGTGTGAAAACAGAATTTATAAAATTTCTAAGCTATCATGCTATTCCTATGATATTCCATTAAGAATTGAGACCTAACGATGATGAGATACTATGTCTCTACTAAACGAAAACAAAGTAAACAAAATATGTATAGGGAGCCGTTGCTAGTAGTGCGGAAATTGACCAATAGCTCCAAATGCCGTTTTCCTTAAGACCGTATAGTCGAATTTTTGCAACCAATTAGAGGGCTAAAGTCATATTCAGAACATATTATAATAATTTATGACCGCTCTGCTTATTTTACAAATACGTAATACTTAAACATATTATGTAGTTTACACGTTATGAATGTAGTAACTACTTGCAGTACACACATACAAAGTAGTCAAGAATAAATTTGGTAGTCTCAAGGCAAAAAGGGAATTAATAAAACAAATATAAAGCAGAATTCAAATCCAGGAACCCCGAGCGTTACCTATTTAGCAATAAAGATGTTACAGCTTTGTAATGTACACAGAAATCCTTTAAAACGCAGTGTGAAGTGAAACTATATTAAAACAGCGTCATATCCGTATGGATCAACTCAGATCGAAATTTAAACTTTTCAGCTTACAAATGCCCAAATTTTCTAACATAACTTTTACCCTTGTCTGTCAGTCCACATTAACACGGCTTTGTGAGTTTCGCATACAATTTTTCTTTTACAAAATAATAAACAACCATCAGCATTGAGATTTCTGTTATTTATTATGAATACGATATTGTATGTTACAATTATTTCGTGGAATTGTATGAAAGTATGTAATAATATCTTCAAGAATTAAGCCAACTACCTTCAGGGTCTAACATATTTTTATTGCCATATTCATATTAATGCCAAGTCATATTATTATATTTCACCAGAAGATGAGAAGTGCTAACAGCCCAGACGTGTCCAATAAGCGTTATGTATGAACGACAATGCGCAGACTTCATTTTTGAAAGCGACAATTTATTTTCTTTGCGTAGGGCCACGAATTTTAGAAAACAGCCCTGCGATTCTGTAACTCACTTCACGAACTCACACAGCAGTCATTTTATGATTTGGCATTCTGAAAAGGTGGGAGCTTGCAGTTTATTGTTTATCAGAATGCCAAATCATAAAATGACTGCTTCACGACTGATTTGAGAGCGACCGCCGATGCAAAAACCGCTGTGTGAGTTCGTGAAGTGAGTTACAGAATCGCAGGGCTGTTTTCTAAAATTCGTGGCCCTACGCAAAGAAAATAAATTGTCGCTTTCAAAAATGAAGTCTGCGCATTGTCGTTCATACATAACGCTTATTGGACACGTCTGGGCTGTTAGCACTTCTCATCTTCTGGTGAAATATAATAATATGACTTGGCATTAATATGATCTCTCACAGCGGTTTTCGTAGCGGCGGTCGCACTCAAACCGGTCGTGAAGCAGTCATTTTACGATTTGGCATTCTGATAAGAAGGGAGCTTGTAGTTTATTGTTTTTTTTTGTTTTAGCAGAAGTTAAATACAGAAACATATTGCCATTCGAATAACACAAGAATACTAAAATAATAGTAGGTTTTACTTATTGATAGATAATGGTAGTCTAAATTGCATGTAGTTAATTACTTACTTACTTTATAATCTGCAAGGCATATCTTTTAATTTTTGTTTAGTAACTCTCTACCATCAGTCCTAATGTAGGATTCAAAATTCAGACGTAACGTTAAATGTAACAAACACACGCCAAACACACATTTTTTTTTCACTACACACACTACAGCAGTCACTGATGTTTTACCCTGTTTAGATTTAAAGTATATTGCCAGTAAAATAGACACATACTTTTTTTTGCGTGTTTTTTTGGAACCTAATTACTTTGGACAGCATATTATAAAAATATACCTTTTCTATATACTTAAATAACGCACCGGCAAACGGCTTAAACGAGCGTCCCCGTGCCAGATAGCAGGCAAAGGTTTCGGTACTATACCTTGATTTAAATACTGTGATCGCATAGAAGATTGAACCCATTATTTATTAATAATAAGATAATTTAGTTTATTGTTTTTTTTTGTTTTAGCAGAAGTTAAATACAGAAACATATTGCCATTCGAATAACACAAGAATACTAAAATAATAGTAGGTTTTACTTATTGATAGATAATGGTAGTCTAAATTGCATGTAGTTAATTACTTACTTACTTTATAATCTGCAAGGCATATCTTTTAATTTTTGTTTAGTAACTCTCTACCATCAGTCCTAATGTAGGATTCAAAATTCAGACGTAACGTTAAATGTAACAAACACACGCCAAACACACATTTTTTTTTCACTACACACACTACAGCAGTCACTGATGTTTTACCCTGTTTAGATTTAAAGTATATTGCCAGTAAAATAGACACATACTTTTTTTTGCGTGTTTTTTTGGAACCTAATTACTTTGGACAGCATATTATAAAAATATACCTTTTCTATATACTTAAATAACGCACCGGCAAACGGCTTAAACGAGCGTCCCCGTGCCAGATAGCAGGCAAAGGTTTCGGTACTATACCTTGATTTAAATACTGTGATCGCATAGAAGATTGAACCCAACCAACCAATGAACATTGAATATTAATTATTAGAATCAGAGTTATGGAATAGAAAGTGCAATATCAGTTGCGTATATTCTCCTCTCCATTGGCCAATCTCAATAGATTATGCGGCGTACCTCAGTTGGCCCTAATTGACTATTATTAATCTTATAATAGCTTAGAGAAAATTACCAATGCAATTTGTTTACCTCCATATAACGGAAATAAATAAAACGCGTTTTTCGTTGCCTACCCTAAGACAAGTCACGCCGTGTTAGTAATGTGACGCGAAGTGCGGTCGGGAAGGCTTCGCTTGACTTTTCTCATTCGCTTTATAACTGACAGGCGCTCGGGATAACTAGATCAGTTTGAGTTTTCGATTTGCACCCAACGAATGCCATGACGTCCATGTTGACTACAACGACCTTGTTAGAACTAACATATTGAGTTTAAGGAAATAGCAAATAAATAGGTCAGAATTATTCTGTTTTATAAAGAATTTCATATTGATTCTCTCTCTCTTTAATCGGCACCTCATGTCGGTCCAGCGAATCTCTTATGACAGTGTACAGTTTTGAGGACGATAAGTCTTTCACTTGATCGTCCTATCTGGTTAAGGGCCACGAGATTTTTTGCCAACCATGATTATTATTATTATTATTTCTCCAAGTTCTCATCGCCTCTGTGCATTGTATGGCTGAAATATGATACAATTCGCTATAGGCATGTGGTAGACAGGTGAATCCGTATGCGGAGGTAGGTCAGGATCGATGTATTGGTGCGCTTCCCAGTCCACGGTATTATGAGCATTCGCCGCCAGAACCACATCTCAAAGGCATGGATCCTTTGCATTTCTCGAGCCAAGATCCACGTTTCTACTCCGCACATAAAGATAGGGGATACTAGAGCCCGTATCTGGCTTAGTTTTGATACCAATTCCTCGTTTCTTCCAGATGTTGCCTAAACGTGTCATGGTATCTTTGGCCATGCCGATTCGCCGGGGACAGAGCTGCCATCGTTAGAGATTTGGGATCCGAGATATATAAAGCGGACAACGATACTAATGCCAGGAATGGTTCGAGTGACACATAGACGCTTACTAGCTCGATATACTGATTCTAATGAATTACTAAGTAATTAAGGATTTCCAAGATATATCAGGTTCGGTGTGGTTCTCTCAATATCTTTAGCACTGTTAAGGCATTTTTTTTTATACAGAACTAGCGGGCCCGACAGTCGATGTCCTGCATAATATTTCAAGCGATTAGGATAGTATAGGCATGAGAAAGTACCGAAAGCAGCGCCATCTGGTGGGCTGATTTGTGAATCTAAGCCATCCTGGGCTGCATACAAAAAAAACATTCAAATCAGTCCAGCCGTTTAAGAGGTGTTCAGTGGCATACACACGTACAGGAGAATTATCTATTTTATGTTAGATCAAACTGCACACGGTGTGCAAATTTGATCGAAATCGGTTGAGTAGTTTAGGAGCCCATAGCGGAGAAACAACGTGACGCGTAATTTATATATATTAAGATATTCAAATCGTAATAAATAAACTGCCTTTAGCACAGATTACTAAATACATTTGATTAACACAAATTGTTCATTTCTACTAATCGTCTACTTGTAACAAAATGTACTTTTAAAATGTTCATGCCGCGCTTAGACTTTTATTATACAGCAAATTTATATACGCTCAACAAATTTAAGGACAGACGTTAATAATATTTTACAAACCATCAAAGGACTTGCATAAAGCATCTTCTAAGTTATTAACTTTAGATTGCAGTAAACTTAAGATCGCTATACTTTTATGACCGAATTAGAAGACATTATATGGAGGGCTTTTGCAAACATTTACGTAGTTCTATCAAACGATTATCACTTTTATGCCTCTGGAATAAGCACTATTGTTGTGTTCTCTGATACATTTGTTTTGTTGTGTTTATGGTAGGGTTTAGTAGGGAAATATCCATTTTTATGAGGTAAGAATGGTCGGGTTTTGTATGGTGACGGATATTAATGCTGTTTATTTAGGCCCGTCGTCAAATTACTGTTTATTTTTTGGTTAATTGATACTAATAAATAACTTAACAGCCGAAAATTACTTTAACCCCTAACATGTTAAGGGATTAAAAATACGACAATAACTAACGGATTGACTAAACTATCCGTTAATAGCTCTATCGTTGTTGAATATTCTTATCTTCTATTTTTATAGCAACCTAATATTTAATAGAAAATTATACATTGTAAAAGTACTCTTTTCTCAATTTTAATTCTTATCTTATTAAACTTTATAGCGGTGTAGGCCGAGTGGCTCGAGCGTGCGACTCTCATCCTTAAGATCGTGTAGTGGCTCGAAACCCAGCTGTGCACCAATGAACTTTTCTAAGTTTCACATTTAACACTCGCTCGTACGGTGGTTATCGATTTTTTATTAATGCTTGTAAATTTATTTTTGACAGCGTTATTCATTAAGAGTTACGTAACGGTTACTGCACCAAGTAGTTTGATTACAATTAATTGAGGTTAAAAGGTTTTTAACTGTTGTAATTACTGATTTCCTTAAATCTTATTAGTCATACATCAAATTTTGTCTAAAATGTATGAATGTATCATTAAACATAATTTGATATTTAATTTATAAACGGCTGTAACAAGGAGTTACTAACGGAAGACAATTTATTAAAAACTCTTGCTACTTGACGTTATATAAAACTTGGCCGTGCCAAAATAATAATAAGTTCATTCTAAGCTGCTCGCGAGAAAGATTTAAAATGATTTATGTGCTTATAATGTTGCCAACAAAATATTATTTCATTTTCTTGTACGACTTTATGTTCGTATAATTTTATAATTTATAACACAATGCAGATAACTGTAAAATATGTATAGAACGTCGGAGAAATATTGAGATTGACATCGTAATTAGCTAACTAAACCATAGTGGAGGCCATGTTGGTAAAGCGCGAGCACAAAAGACACGAATAATTATCGTACAATTTTTAATTTAGATTGATTCCTGTTAACACAACAAATAAAGTTTATCTTAAATTGTAATGAGCAGCGGGATTAAGGCACCAAACTCACTTTGAATCACAGTCTCCTAGGCCCAACTTGGTCCAACGTCTCATCACCACAATACTCCACTGAATACTCAATCAGAACTACCCTGCATTCCCTGAACGCACTGTCCAAAGTCAAGATGGCGCCTCGACCCCCTAAAGCATTTGCTCTGCTCTAATTGGTCGTAACAATATTCTAAATTATGATTCTCAAAAGTAATAGAAGACATTTCAATGATCAACCAAAGCAACAATTAATATAAACGGTCAAATTGACTTGATCAGAATATTATAACATTTCTTATTTTCTGATCAATCACAATATTTAATTAGAATCTAAAAAAAAACCACCAGAGTGGAACAAAGTTCTTCATCCTGCATAACGTTCTGCAATCTATATAAAGCTAAGATTAAATCCAAGGATTTTTCATTGGCTAAACATACAGTGCGTGCGCGTAACATAAAAAAACTTTAGAAGTGTCAAGGGACACCCGGATGGAACGAAATTCCTTTCGATTAATTTATATGTTAATTGGTATCATAACAGTATGATAGATTTTCTCGACACCAATCTTACGACGAAAAAAAAGCCATCATGACGAGTTGTTCCCAGGCGGTCACTCATCCAAGTACTGACCTCGACCGACGTTGCTTAACTTCGGTGATCGGACGAGAACCGGTATATTACAATAGCAAATAGCAAAAAAGTGTCGTGACAACTTTTCGTAAGAATTTTTTCCGTCTAGCGTTGTTCACAACGCGCGATAAGGAACTTCGTTCCAATAAAATATTAAAATTACGGAATTTGTCAATTGGAAATAACAATTTATTTATTTTAGCACAGTTTGATGTTTGATTGTTTTTCAATCTTTTTTACCTAAGTGTATTAGTGTAGTATTATTGTTTTGAAACCTAAATATATAATACTAATACAATTTAAATTACTCATCCGATACGTTACACATTTCTAGGATTTTAATCCAATAGAAGCGAAGTTATTTATTTCGAAACTCCATTTTCCAAACATACATATCATACATTAGCTTTGAAATAAGTTTTGTGGGTTCAATAAATCTGTCTCACTGGAGTACGGTATGTAAATGTATACCTAACCCAATAATCTAATTTAATCATAACTCGCTTGACGTAAGTGGAGTTGACGTGGAACGGAATGAAAAGTTGTAAGGAACATCTTGATAGCTTTGAATTTTCAGAACTTTCAAATTATATTAATGCAAATTTTTATCTATAACCTTAATAATTAATAGGTAGGGAATTCATTAGAAAATGTCATTGCGACTTTAATCGAATCCAAGAGTTGATCCCTTAGTCTGTAAAATCACGGCTCAGTGATTAGCTCAATTAGTAATTGGCTGACATTTTCTCTTGAAATAACCCGTAGGTCATCACGACGATATGACGTCATGAAAGTCAACATTCAATCTCTATTTAGTCGATTAAATCCCTTCCACGTTCTCTGTGGACTTTAGCAATGTCAGATGGTTCTCTCCCATCTTGAACCTGCGAAACCGGCCTTATTCTTCTCAGATATCCTCCCCGGCTGATACTCTCCTATCCGGGGTTCAAATTGCAATATTCCGTTGTGCCGCGTATCGTATTCTGGCAACGTGTTGTCCGCAAAGCACTATCTTCTTTGGACATTGATAAGTCGAACGGGCCTGATGATCGTAACGCGCCTTTTCCGGTACCTCCACTTGCTTGGCACTGCCCCCAAAGTACTGGAAAACCGGTTTAATACATCCGATTCCTAAAAAAGGCGATTGCTCTGATCCGTCCAACTATTTCCCCATACCTAAAACCTCCTTGCTCTCAAAAATAATGGAAAACATTGTTAACGACCAGCTCCTGAGATATCTAGAGGGCCACCAGCTTATTAGAGATTATCAGGTCCCGATATAAGATATCTTACCCGTTTGCCCCCTGTTATATAAAACAAATAGAAAATACTTAAAAGATAGGCGTGGACATAATGTATATTTTCGATTACACACTGAAAAACGAAAGAGATTTATTTTTGTATAAAAACTTTGATCCTATAGAAAATCACTAAGTGCACTCTTCAATTTTATCAAGAGCCAGGCACATATAACTTAGCCCGAAATGTTATATTGCCGCAGCACCGTGGAGATGGGAGAAAGCTCTTACGTATCTCGTTCGATATCGACCCAATAATTCACAATTGCGTCTTCCTTACACAACAATCCCATCAATTCTTTAGATGTCGCTGTTAGATTGGTTTTGTTGATATTTCAAAAAATTCCAGGTTTCAAAACTTTAAGCCGAGTGAGGTTAAAAATTTTTTAAGTTTACTTTATAAGTCGTATTAAAAAACATTTTATCTTTTTCGAATGTTTTATCGATATTTTCTAATAAATCAAATTTATCTAAGGTAACGGGATTATAAGCTGTTATGCCTTATGGCTGGCGTAACTATCGACTCTGATTCATGACGGTCGTGCGGATGAACCCCAGCCAATGAATTATTAGTTTCTCATGCGCTGGAGAAATATAACGCAAAGTGACTGACACTGGCTGGATAAAAAAATCGCACATACAGATGGCTTTAATATGGATTAAAGCCTGCAAATTTGGAATTATAATTATCTATTCTGTTATAATCTGTGTTCTGTCAAAACTTAGTATCTAAGTACTTAGTATCGTATTTCCTCACATAATAGAAACACCGTGGCTTTAAAAATATAATCACTTTACCCTTGACAGCATCATAGTAGTTTGATTGCCTTGACGTAGCTGTTTTAGTATATGGCGCGGTACTATAACCAGCGGCACGTAAGTCTAGCGCTGGCCGATACGTGGAGGGGAATGCTGCGCATGTGTACTGTCGCGCGGGGGACAAAATGCGACTGGAGAGCCAATCGACGCTCTTCATTCCGCTAGCCCCCCTCAGGTACCTTATTTTTTACTTCTGCGCAATAACGGTCAGCGCTAGAGTTTCGTGCCGCTACTTATACTCATAGCTAATATAAAAATATGGACCGGCCAATTACAAAAATGTAGGGTTTCAACATTTAACGACAACGATGTATATCAGAAGGGAAGATGTTATTGCGTATATATTTTAACCGCGGCACATGCCGATATCGTGTCACGACATTCTACCAAATTACCGGTTTATTGATTGATGCTTTTCCAATGTACAGACTTAAGATTACCTGCACAAGTTTTCATTTGGGTCGAAGTGCAGAGGAAGTCGATTTTTCTATCTGAGCCAAATTAAAATTTAATATTCATAAAAATAGTATTGCGCATAGAACGAGAATTCCGAGTTTTAGACGCTAGAATTCAACTTCATAATTTAGTGAAAGCATTTTATTTTGTTTATTAATTTAATGATAAACATTACAAAATAGTTGTTATTTTGTTGTTTTCTGGAAGATAAATAGAGTTTTGATATTTTCAAAACTTTAAACAAGCATCAGTTTGGCAACGCGAGTGATCCGACGAGCTGTTAGCTCGTTGCGCTAAAACATAGTGATTTATGTTCTGAAGGCGACTCGCAATCCGCACTGCACCGCCCGACTCTTAAACTGGACACTAATGCCTTAACTGCGATCCAAGAATTTATATAAAGGACCTTGGGGTATCTTTAGTTATAAAATGGATTGCATTTATTCTGAGACCCTCATCAAATACTTCCTCGTGTTTTGTTTTTATCTTTCTTGTTTTAAAATCAAAACAGATAATCAAATCACGCGACCTCTATAAGATTCATAAAGTTATTCAGCTTCAGCTATGATTTTAAAAGTTTAAAAAAAATTGTTAACAACACATGAACGGACGGTATTCTTTAATAAATAAACATAATCAGATTGTTGTTAGAACAGCTTTTTCAAATGCCTTATCCATTTGTTTCTAAATTCATGGCAGTCACTTGACCACGTACAGTTTCCTTACATTAAGTTACTGAGAGATACGGTATCTGTACAAAAGATGAAACACAGTATTTTTAAAGGAACTTATTTATTTAATGCAAACCTGGATTATGTATGATTCATCTTCAATTTGGTTTCAATTTATAAATGCTTATGTTCGTCCGTCTTTTTTACACGCTTTATATTAGCTTCACCTGTATGTATGTATGTATGTATGTATGCATGTATGTATGTATGTATGTATGTATGTATGTAACCGACTCCTTCGGACTCGATTTTGACCCACTTTTAACGGACAGATTTAATTCAAACTTTGCGCACCTGTCAAAGATCGATGACAAAAAAATAAATAATAGTTTAAAAAAACTAGAACACACGCTTTTAAAGCACATCAAAATAAAAAGTGATGTGATGTGCTCTAAAAGCGTGTGTTCTAGTTTTTTTAAACTATTATTTATTTGACATGAAAAATCACACAATCACAAGCTTAATCACGAAACAACACAAGCTCCCAATTATATGTGGATTGGACATTTATCCAGATTTTTATCTTCATCAACATACATCATACAACCAATAGATAAGATCAGGCAAACTTACGACTGGGCTTATTCGAATATGATTTTATGCTCCTTTAACGCAAAAGTGCCAAGCCAACTGTAGGACAAGAAACGCCGGCAGGCTGAATACTGTTATGTAACAACATTATTATAATGCAGTTATACCACATTGTTATTTTCAACACCAACTTTTAGCTCAAAATCACGTTTAGAAGTTCTACGAGTTAGCGCATGGTATAAGGTAGAAGACAACTTTTAAGAAAATAATAATTTATAGTGCAGTATTAATTATTGTTTAATAGATGCATATAATATTATGGAATAGATTAAAGAGGATATGTCACAGAAACGAGGAGTGAGGGCTGCACCTACATTTTAATTTTTTATTTATTTATTATATAATGATCGTAAATAGAAAGAAGTTGGTGTGGTGGAAACACAAACTGAACACAGTTTTTCTGTCCACCAGGTCGTCGAACTTATTTAAATAATTAACTTATTACATACTTAGGCCAGTGACATACTATACAATATAACATTTTTACCATTAAACCATCAAAATTGCACGAACAACGTAATAAACAAATTGAAACATTGTCGCTCCTCAGTTAGCCGATGCAAGAAACCTGTTCTTGACGAGATTTCTCATTCGAATACAGGATGTGTTCCAATATTCGAATATGAATTAAATGACGATGTCTTATTTTTATTATGCATAATTTGCTATTGTTTGATTTATAAAGTAATTTTTTAATTTAAATTTAATATTTAATATTGTTTCTTGTAATATTTGTATCACATAATGAGCAAGAAGGTAAAGGTTTCCGCGTGGAGAAAGGAAGGTAGAAAGCCAGAGGTAACAATGAACGATTGGAATATTGTCGTTGAATTCACTTCACTATACATATTAATAGCTACCATATAAATATATCTAGGGACATACAACCGAAATTCAAACGTGCCTTAGTGACTTAATACAAGCGCATCCAGGCTGATATTAAATTATTTAATTACAATGAAATTCCTAATTATCGAGGATGAAATGGAAAAGAAAGCAGGTGAGGTAGTAGCACTTAATATCCCGTTCCGTTATATAACCTTTAAGAATACATAATCATTACAAGATTTTAATGACAACTAATATCGATAGGAGAATCACAAAATCTTAAGTCTTAGACCACACCCAACCCTGTATTACGCCATGTTAGCGTGACCTCTGTGACGCTACGCCTAAACCACTTATCTTGACTTTACATTTATATTCACCCGTATATAGTCAACTATTTTAACAATAAATAATTTTCTAATTAAATTTAATATGTGACACTTTGATGACTAAGTTGGGTAATTTAAATACCTAATCGGGGGTAATTTCGATGTGTTTAATTGGAGATTCTCGTTTGATTCCCCAATTTAGTTATGATCATTAATTTGCGTATAAAACAATAAGAAAATGCTTAATTGTGCCCTCCGTTTTTATCAATTCTGGCTTCAGATTATTCTCTTAAAAGTCAAGCAAATAAAATTATATTTTGGTACAAAAAGTTAGTTTTTATAAGTTTTTTTTGCATGTTTTACGGACTACGGTGGGCTAGGGAAATAGGATTGTACAAATATCTTCCAAATACGTTATTATTACAACTCACTTTTATTGAATCCTGACAACAACCGTAATTCAAAAACCTGTCCTGTCCTATCTCATATCATGACAGAGATAAACCATTTCCTACTACTTTTTACGTACATTTTACGGGCGTCCCTCAGATATCATAATTTAGATGCGGACTTCGCCATGAAAGGAAAGTTTTCATTTCTAATTTCGCTTTTCAGAGTCAGGTATCATGGAATTATACAATATGATAGAGCGCGGTACAGTTAAATAGCAGAATTTGATTAACATTGGTTTTCGCATATCTTAAAATCACAATAACTCTATTATTAAGTGACGTTAGTTAGATAGTTAAGACAATACAGAAGTGAACCTTAAGGTTTTCTTAATTTAAGCTCTATAAGTGATGATTATGTTGTAAAAGAGTTTTTCTCATTAATCTAGTTTTAATAAAATAATTTAATATATGTAGTACTAATTAATTGTTACTAGCGGACCCGATAGATGTTGTCCTGTACACACTTATCGCATTACGTCTTTGTCGGGAAAGATTCCATCGTTTTGGTGGATAATATCGGCACGATAAGCTAATAGAAACATCAAATTAACTCATCAACTTCAAAACTTCTAATTGTCAAATTTTCAATCATACTTAACCATAGATAACATTACGTATAGCTGTCAGTTGCGTTTTGTGTGTCTATCCCCGTATCCTGGTTCTAAGCCAAATAAGTTCAGCCGTTCTTGAGTTATAAATAATGTAACTTATATTAATTTCTAAAATACCTATATATATATTGTTACGAAGACGGGTCGACTCGCAATGTTTTTAGATTTTTCACTACTTAGAGAACTTTTCAGCAGGCTGAAATGTGATTTCTGACCGTTTCAGGACAGGGTCAATCACATATTAGAAAATCATAATTTACATAATGTTACCCTAGTTTTCAGGAGGCTGAAACATTTTTTCAGGCCGTTTCAGAACAAGTGTAGTCGAGTGGTACACTTTTCGGGAAACCCGTTTTCAGGCGTTTTCAGGCCTGGTTATACCTCTTTGATGAAGGAATAGTCTAGAACGAATTTTCTAGGTGTGGGACACGGACGGAATGATGCGAGAGAGAGACGGAAGATCGGAACCTTCTCGAAGTTAGACCGAGCACTCTAGAACACCGTAAGACAAGGACGGAGCAATGTGCGAGAGAGATAGCACGCACGTTCTAGAATTGTGCGATCGCTACTCAATAGCGCTCCCGCCTAGAGAGTTCTCGAACTTGCAAGACTATTCCCAGGGATATATAAGTGAGCCGAAACGCGATCAGTTCAGTTCAGTTTTGAATGCGATACCAAGCGATAAACACCGGAGTGAAAAAGTGCGAATATAGTGAAGACAAGTGAATACAAGTACTGTGTGAAGTGCGTGTAATTAGTGACAGTATTTTGTGTGTGTATTCAGTGAATTTTAGTGCGTAATTTCCAGTTTTTAGTGTAACAAATTCCTCGTAGATTTAATTGAAAATAAACCCTTGAAGAGATCTACGGCGTTTCTATCCGATCCCCTAGCTCGTAACATTTTGGTGTCAGAAGTGGGATAAAAAAATGCCAACTACTCCAAGGGACAATCAAGAGGAGTTTGTGGCCGAGTCTCCTGCTGCGGAGGGAGTGCAGACAAGGGCACAATCAGCACGCGACGCCCCCCGGCGACAAAGTTTCGATGCGAACCGCGGGATGGGCGAAAGCAACGATAGCAACATCCTCCTTGCCCTGCGCCAAATGATGGAAGAACAGGCACGACGTCAAGAGGAACAGGCACGACGTCAAGAGGAACAGGCACGACGTCAAGAGGAACAGGCACGACGTCAAGAGGAACAGGCCCGTCATCAGGAGGAACAGGTTCGGCGATTGATGGAGGAACAGGCTCGCCGTCAAGAGGAACAGGCACGCCAGATCGTGGAAGAACAGGCTCAGACACGTCGTTTGATGGAGGAACAGGCTTGCCGTATCGGAGAAAGATTAGGAGATCTAAAACAAGAGGTAGAGAAAAAGATCGAGAACTTGGAATCTGATATGGACTGTAAATTTTCGAAACAGGACAAACGTATTTTCGGTTTAGAACAAGAGATGCAGTGCCTGAAGACCAAAGGTGTCGTAACGACTGTAGCACCATCTGGAAATCTGAAAGTACCTCCCTTTGACGGTACATCTTCCTGGGGCGCGTACAAAATACAGTTTGAGACTGTGGCACAGTCAAACGGGTGGAATGACGATCAGGCTGTCACCGCCCTTATTATGGAACTGCGAGATGAAGCCCTCACCATATTAGAAACCAAGACAGGTAAAGTGACTTTGAAGCAACTGCTGGATGCCCTGGAATCACGGTACGGAGACGCACATTATGAGCACGTCTATAGGGCTCAATTAAAGGATAGAATTCAGCAGACAAATGAAAGTTTGCAAAAATGGGGATTTGAAATAGAGAAGCTGGTTAGGAAAGCCTACGCATCCTCACCAGACGTTGCAGACAAGATGTTGGTTCAATCCTTTGTCGACGGTATTCGAGACCGTGAAATTCGAATGGCTGTGAACCTAGGTCACCATAAGGACCTCAAGAATGCTCTTGCTCATGCGTTGGAAGTGGAAGCATTTTGCAAGGATTCTCGACCTTACCGTATTAGGGCTATCACCGAAAAAGCTAATGTTCAACGTGGGCCAACCTGTTACATCTGTGGGGAAGTAGGGCACATGAGGTTTTCGTGCCCTAAGAAAGACTTCCGAGGTGATGTGAAGGTTAAACGTGGGAATACATTAGTCATCGACGGTGAAGTCAATGGAACTAAGTGTGACCTAACACTAGATACTGGAGCTTCACGAACCGTAATTAAATACCATCTTCTGAAGTCATTTTATGGAAGCCCTTCTCGAGGAATCGTACAGCTTGTTACAGCTACAGGTCAGCGTATAACCGATCGGGGAGAAGGTATTGCAACCTTCAAGATTGGTAGAAGATTTTACAGACACAAGGTTGTTCTTGCAGACATAGTAGATGACTGCATAATCGGGTTAGACTTTATGAAGCTGCACAATTGTAAAATAGATCTGGAAAAAGGAATCTTTAAGTGTGGAGAACAGGAAGTTTGCTTAAAAGGACACTCTACAAATAGTGGTTATGACGTCTGTAGAGTTATCAATGTGGACAGACAGGCCAGTAATCAACAAGAAAGGAAAGTTACTGAGACCTATGAGGAAGCCTTGTCAAGACAACTATCAAAGGCAGAGGAACAATTAAGGAAATTTTCGGACATGTTATCTGCCCATGAAAGAGAGGTTACAAGAAGTTCAGATGTGTCTCAACGGCTATGTGAAAAGGTCAACAAAAAGGACAGAAGGGAGATTGGCCATGTGAGAACTTTTAGAACAGACACCATTCGTTCAGATTGGGGTGGAAAATTAATGCAGATAGCACAGCAAGAAGATTGTGACATTAAACCAATTTTGGATTGGATGAAATCTTCAGCTGTCAAGCCGCAATGGAGTAAAGTCGCATCTTCAAGTACCATTACTAAGAGTTACTGGGCTCAATGGGATAGTTTAGTTCTACATAATGGAGTGTTATGTCGCAAACTGAAAAATGCTCAAGGCGATCATTTGCAGTTAGTTGTGCCAAGATCAAAGGTTTGCGACATATTTGAAATGTTTCATACTGACTTGTCTAGTGGACATTTAGGAGTAAAGAGGACTCTTATGAAGATTAAAGAAATATTTTATTGGATACACTATCGTGAAGATGTTGAAGACTGGATCAAGAAATGTAAAGCTTGTGCAGCTATTAAGGATTCGCAGACTCGGTCTCCATTGGAAAGGATAACGATGAAAGAAAGTGATGATGCTCGGGACGAGCATGTCTAAGGAGGGGGTAGTGTTACGAAGACGGGTCGACTCGCAATGTTTTTAGATTTTTCACTACTTAGAGAACTTTTCAGCAGGCTGAAATGTGATTTCTGACCGTTTCAGGAGAGGGTCGATCACAAATTAGAAAATCGTAATTTACAGAATGTTACCCTAGTTTTCAGGAGCCTGAAACATTTTTTCAGGCCGTTTCAGAACAAGTGCAGTCGAGTGATACACTTTTCAGGAAACCCGTTTTCAGGCGTTTTCAGGCCTGGTTATACCCCTATGATGGAGGAATAGTCTAGAACGAATTTTCTAGGTGTGGGACAAGGACGGAATGATGCGAGAGAGAGAGACGGAAGATCGGAACCTTCTCGAAGCTAGACCGAGCACTCTAGAACACCGTAAGACAAGGACGGAGCAATGTGCGAGAGAGATAGCACGCAAGTTCTAGAATTGTGCGATCGCTACTCAATAGCGCTCCCGCCTAGAGAGTTCTCGAACTTGCAAGACTATTCCCAGGGATATATAAGCGAGCCGAAACGCGATCAGTTCAGTTCAGTTTCGAATGCGATATCAAGCGATAAACATCGGAGTGGCAAAGTGCGAATATAGTGAAGACAAGTGAAGACAAGTACTGTGTGAAGTGCGTGTAATTAGTGACAGTATTTTGTGTGTGTATTCAGTGAATTTTAGTGCGTAATTTCCAGTTTTTAGTGTAACAAATTCCTCGTAGATTTAATTGAAAATAAACCCTTGAAGAGATCTACGGCGTTTCTATCCGATCCCCTAGCTCGTAACAATATATATTTGGACTTATACAAGGAACAAAAAGTTCGTATGAGGTAACTTTTGAATAAATCTAAAAATGTCTATAAAGATTTGAATGTATTATGAACAGAATTCATATTCAAATTTGTTGAAATTCATATTGTATTTATTATTCTTATTTAAAGATTCAGAATTACTTTATATCGGTATTGGCTATGATTAGGGCTATCTATAAGCCCAATACGCGTTCTATAGATCTCAGGTTCAGTCACGTACAACATTACTCGTATGACAGCCTGGAGCTAATTTCAACCTTGTATACGTGTGCATAAAATGACGTTCGCCTTTATTAATTATGTAATTTTAAATATGTCACTTCAATAAACACTAAAATGATTAAAACACTTCGTTGCAGTAATACAGAAATACAGTACAAATAAAATAATTAAATAAAAAGGAGGGCAACTAGCGGCAACTGCTTTCCAGTGATCTCTGCCACTGTGAAAGAAAATAGTTACGGTGAGCGTAGGAAGTGAAAAACTACATAAGACACAAAGTTACTTAGACAAAACTAATGAAAGCAAAGCAATTTAGATATATGTAAACAGTGAAATGGACAATAAAAATATAACACATGAAAAAGAAAAAGAGCACATGAAACACGATAATTTCAAATCAGTTAGTACGAAAGGGATACGATGTGGACAGGTAATGGTTGTGCAGTAGAGGTTTAAACGAAGATAGAGAAGGAGCTAAGCGAATATGAATTGGAAGTGAATTTCATAGCTTCACTGCAGAGGCTATATCAACACCTTTATATAATTTTTTAACGTTAATTTGACTTATATTGCTTAAACAAACCACAATGACATAGGCTTGTACAATCATGCATTTTTTGCAATTATATTTCTCAAAAAAAAATAAAAAAAAAAAATTTATATCATTAACAATAAACGTCAATATTTATAAAAAAGGAAGATCTAAATTTATAGTTCCCAAAACAAGGATTTGGAGCGGCGAGATAAACTAGCAATAATTTCTCCGCCACTTTTTGTATAATATATACTGGGCATATTCAATAAAACGGTAAATCGCTAAGGCTAAGTCAGAGTACTTTGCCAGATTTGGGTGAAATTGGCCCACCTCCCTTCGGGCACTCTAGCCTTCTGGTCTCTCGGCAAAGCTGTCCAAGAAAATTTCCGTCAGTCCTCCACAATGTTTCAACTTTTCAGATATCATTTATTCAGTTAGTACCGATGTAGGTCTTCGCGTTTGGGAGTCGTTGTTAACGAAAGTTCTTCTTAACTCTAGCTCAGCAAACCAATGCGAAACCCTTAATATTGTTCTTAAATTTTTTTTACCGTCGTATTTTATTACCGCGTGTATTTAATTTTTACCTTTTTTTTTAAGAAAGCAAACAAATTAATTGTCTTTTTATTATTTTATCAATGCCTGACAGAATGAAATTTACTTTTTCCAAAATTTTTCTTTTCCAAATTCCTTTTTTATTTTGGTTTGAAACTCAAGAGACTGGTAGGATTCATCAGGAGTATATTCATTTTGTTTTCTATTTAATTTAATTTTGCTTATTTCCTTTTATTGATTAAGTACTAGTACACTGATAAACAAATAAAGGACTAAAATATTAACATTTTAATAGATATTGTCTTCGGAACGTATTTATAAACTTATTATTAGACACTGTAAAACAACTTTCATCTGTAAGATCAACATATTAAATTACTAAATAACAAAATCTAGATAATGAACAGTAAACACGTTTTCTCGTAGTCTCGTTTTATTTCAGAATAATTCGATATTAGATCCTCCCGACGTTTACATAACATGATAGTATCTCGATTTCAGCGTTTTCATTCAAACCTTTTGCCAATTAATTCTGAAACATAGACAAAACCTTCACTAATTAGTTAAGGCTCATCTTAAATCTTGTTATAACTTCTTCAAATATTCGGTTTACTTTGAATTCGCCTGAGTCACGACTACAAAATTAAGCTAACGCAAACCTTGTTCTTAACTTGTGGAGAGAGCTTTTATTGTATATTGTGAGCAGTGTTGGCCCAGTGGCTTTAGCGTGCGACTCTCATTGTCATAGGTTCGATACTCGGCTGTGCACCAATGGACTGTCTATGTGCGCATTTGACATTGGCTATTGGTCAAGCACAGGAGGTTGATAACCTATTGAGATTGACAAATGATCATGAAACAGATACAGAAATCTGAGGCCCAGACCTAAAAAGGTTGTAGTGCCACTGATTTACATTTTAATCATAGTGATGGCAAAATATAAAATTATCACTGAATGAAATAAGTATTTTTGATATAAATTATGCACGCCCATATGAAAACTATCATTACCAAGGTGAGAGTATAATTTTTTACAGTATTTTATAATAATTTAACTGTTAAGGAAATTGGTATTTTTATTATTGGATATTAATGTCAGTATTTTTGAAATAATTATATTGATTAAAATTATAAGTCTAAAAGTGTAGAAACACTATCAAATAAACCTGCTAAAAGAGGAATATTGTACAAGTTATGTAATAAGTTCGCGTTTTATCAGTTAAAGATGCAATTAATAAAAATTAAGAAAGTTATTTGAATTCAGAAATGAACCTATTCATTTACATATTCAGGGATACTCAGACAATTTAACCACCTCTTTGTTACAACTCACGTCCATTCATTAAATTCATGCGATGTAGTGAACTCCCGTGAAGTGTCCGAAAGGACTGATAACAATGTACTAAATTCACTCGCAGAACACAAAGGTGTGTCGACCTGTTGAATTTCTGATAGCTTTGAAAAATCGACATCATACATCATCCTCTCCGTATCATAGCCAATCATCGTCGCAAATCTATGACCCCAAAATATATCACACTCTATAAAACTCGACCGCGCTTGCACCGATTGACCGGTTGATTCTATCATACCTTCGAAAACGACGAGTATTTCTATTTTACTGCACAACAGGTCAGCTGCTGATAATTTGTAAAACGGACTTTTTTCATCTATACAATGGACCACCGTAATTGGCCATAGGAAAAAAGTTTGTTCGCATTCATCTACATCAACATTCAATTCAATTTGATCGCTAATATTCATCTGTTTGTGCTCAGTTTGAAACCTTATTACGTAGGCTTGAGGCTTTATATTCAATATTCTAGACTTCCTCATATCGCCGACTCTGAATATTAGACAGAATTTGTCATTTCTCAGATTTATAACTGCTTGTCTGCTAAAGAGAATTGTCTGCGTCCTGGCTCGAGGTCGAGTCAACTTTGCGAAAAGTATGCCGACCATTATTGCCTGGAAAATTGAGCTCACAATGCATTGTAAGCACATCGCAGTAACAGTCTGGGGACATTCAAGTGTGATTGCTCGCCTTCCGTATGCGACCGTTGTGTGAACTTCGATGCTGAAGAGAAAAGCCGAGGTAAAGCCATATAGATTTCGTATGCACGGTATTGTTCTCGAAGCGTTTTGAGATATGGGTACAGGTGAGAAGTCGTCATGGTTGTATGAAATAATCCAATAGATGGTTCCAAAAAACAGCCAAAGACATGTGTGTGCGCTAACAAAATTGAGAAGGGTCCACCTCCACCTTGCTTCAACAAGTGCTACGATGTAGTTGGAGAATAGTTGTCTTTGTTTTGATTTACTTTCGATATTCAGGGAACCATTTTTGAGTACGGCACGTATGTTCTTTCTACGTGTATATGAATTGATACCTGGCACACCTGAAAACAGAAATTGTAGTAGGTATAGTTATCTCAGGCAGATGTTAATTGTTATATATGAATACAACAATGTCTTGGTGTGTGAATTACAGAATGGCTTTTAGATTAGGAGTATTTAAAAAAAGAAACAGTGACCAACATTAGCCTTTTCTTCTTCTTATTTTTGTAGTGACATCTCCTTTCGAAGGTTGGCATTCATAATAGCTACTTCATTTTTGGATGCCTTGCTTCTGAACAATAACTTAGTGCTTTCACCAAACCACTGTCTAAGATTCTCCATCTACCTGCCACTGAGAATTAGACGGGAACGTCTGTTTTTCGTCACTGCTCCTTTTTCTGATTACGACTATTTGAATATAGTATTGTAGATGCAATAATATAATGCAGAATATATAGTTCAATCCGCGTTACTTACGATTTTTTGGACGATAAATTCCTGGAACTACTGGAGGCGGAATCTCGTCCGTATTTATAGGTGACCATTCACTTTCATAAACCATTTTTTTCTGAAAATAATTACAAGTTACTTACTAAGCATAAATATGTTCAAACGAACGGATATTAATAAATCATATTTAAAAGCTACCTAATTTTATACCTATTACATATAATATAATAAATTTTATATAATACGCATATATTTATCACTAGTAACGAATTATAATATTATCATTGTTAAGAAATTCATTTTTACTTACCTTTACTTAAAGAAAATCATTAGATTTTACTCAACAACTAAATAATTGACACGAAAACGTAGGTACATACATCTTTAATTAAATGCCGACTACCAGTTATGTGTTGAAGTCCGCCTCGTAAAAGTATTTAAATACACTGAGATGCGTTGATAAGATAAATTAATGACGTAAATAATAAAGAAAGTACATAGCGAATCTGTAGCCTCAATTTTGTGAAGCCAAAACAAATAAAACATTTAAATAATTTGCTACAATGTTGCGAATATAATATGTTTATTTAGCGGTCTGTGTGAATGTCATACGAGACTTTTTTTATGTAACATGAGGCAAACGGGCCGGATGAGGAGGAGCATCATCTGATCTTAAATGATACCGCCGGCCATGGACACTCACATTGCCAGAAGGCTCGCCAGTGCGTTGTCAGCCTTTTCAGAGTTGGTACGCTTTTTCTTGCCACTATGTCGAATTGGTTCAGAAATATATCAGTGGGCAGCTGGTTCCACATGGTGGTGGTGTGCCCCAAAACTGCCTATATAAACGCTCTTATGGAACTACGGACGTCGAGGTAATACGGGTGGATTTTCTTATTCTGCCTCGACGTCCGATGATGAATCTCAGCTACAGTTATTAGTCCAAATAACTCCTCTGAAGACTCTCAATGGTAAATGCGGTAAAAGATGCAGACAGACCCCACAAATTTTCGCAACGCCAGGGGATCAAGGCGCTTGGAAAGTGGTTGGTCGTCGACGATTTGAATCGCCCCTTCGTTGAATTCGGTCAAGTGGAAGGAGCTGGTACTGGGGAGCTCCTGCCCAGAGGTGCGCTCTATACAGATGCGAGAGGTGGCCCGGAGTGAAGTACTATCTCGCCTTGCTGAGCACTACTTCGAGGCTAAATTAGCCTTTCCATCCAAATGACCGTGAAACTGAACGTCATTCAATATGTCAACGCCCAGTATAAGAGAGGAGTAGCGACAAAGAGTGTTTTTTTTTGCGGAAAGTTGAGTAAAGGTCGGTCTTCTTAGGGTTAAATTGGACTAGACTTAGAAAATATATTCTTAAATTTTATGTTCTATAAATAATCCGTAAGACTCTTGTTGGGAGAGGTAAAGTAATCCGGTAGCTAAGTGTACGACGTTTTCCCGTATTAAAGATAACGTTTTTATCGTATTTGCTACAAATTGTATTTAAGATAGTGAAAGTTTGTCGTATGTTCGTAATATTATGACCGACTGTCGCAATGAGTTAGATAATAAAAGACACAAATGTAGAATTGTTTGATAAAAGAGATCGGAATAAAAGCGTTGTTATATAAGGTTAGCACCAGTTTGTCGCTAGGATCTGTACTCTGTAACCACTAATTATAATTAATGGGATTTTTCGACTTGTATTACCCTTTGCATATGACACAGGTGGCATATGCAAAGGGTACACAATTCTTTACAAAACCGAAAAATGTGACGCGTAACGAAAAAATGTTACACTAAATTTTTTTCCAACCCCGATAAAGAAGTTTCACTTCAATAATATAATTTATATTAATTTAGATAATATATTTGACACTAATACATATTAATAAGCGTAGTATTGTGGGCGCCTGAAGCAAAGTGTTTCGCAATGCCGTAACAATCATATTATTTCTTGCGTTCTATGAAATGATGTAGTCTAAAACTAATTTTGCGTAGTTATAACTCAAAGACTAACTAAAGTACGGTACAAAAGAAAGACAAAAGGCTCTTCTAAACTTATTTTTACTTATAGTTTTGATTATACATGTAGGAGTAATTTATTGCTAATTGCGTCTTATTGCTGATTTTTAATAATGTCAAGGGGAAGTGAAGAGTGAGATGTTTCCTAAGTGTTCAAATCGGTAAAGTTATTCATTATTAATTTTCATAATCATTCACACTTCAATTATATTAATTGGTTTATTAGCGATAGGTCGGCGATATTATTATAAAACTAAAACAACGAATCCTAAATTCTTAGCCAAAAGGAATCAATATACGGCAAAATATATCAATTTTTTCATTCAAATAGACTGGCAAATATACAAAAATCTCTGTAAAGCTTGAATAAACTGTCGAGACAGTACGAGTATAAATTAATTTTCTTATTACTTCGGCGTATGACACAAGAATTCATTTTCCATATTGAATTCATAACGATCCTTATTAAGGAATGTAATTTAATGTTTAATATTCTCAATCCCTTATATTTTTAAATTGCATCTATTTCTTTTGACAACTTTCAATCCAAAAAAATGAAATAAAAATGCTGTTGTTTAACGTACAACAGCAAGGTTGAAAGTCGGCCTTGACGGTAACAGCGGAAGTATTTCTAGGGAGAAGGGCAAATACCAGAAGTTTCGGTTTTGACCTCTGGAGGTAATCAGTCTGGAACGAGAAGTAATTTTGTAAGAATGAAGGCACAAGTGAATTTCGGTTTGGTTTACAAACCTTTGAGCTTATTCGTCCTTCTAAACCATTGGGTAGATCAGCGGTGAGAAACGATATCCTATTTGCTCGCCGCAAGTTCACTCTGGATATGTTTTGAGAATAACCTGCATCGAGCTGTTGGAAGAGAAGCATCACCCGCGTGTCATCATATACGGAGGATACGGTGGACAAACGGTTGGGCCATAAAGGCATACCCATTACCCAAGCCTGACCGGTTTGATCCTTGAAAGTAAACCAGAATGATAGAAAGAAAACGTCGAGAAATAGTTTTAAAGTTTAAGCGTGGCAGGAGTCACGGTGTGTCGCATTTGACGGGGGTAAGAATAAAGTGCAGCTGTCGACCTGTTGTAGTATTTAGAGTAAGGGTCTGTTTCACAATGTACGGATAAGTTCCAAATTAGCTATTTATTACTTATTGGTAGGATAAACACTGTTGTTCCGTTTCACGACTGTCAGATAGCGCTATTCGTCACATAAAGTCCATCATAAGTTAAGAGTCCAAAGAATGTCAAATAGCACAATTTATTATCCAAATAATTTATGTGTTGCATAGCTATTTGGTACTTTATCCATACATTGTGAAACAGACCCTCAATGTCTGTAGATTTATAAAAGTCATAGTTTATTTATGTTATGTCCCTGAGACGGATTTATTTTTAAGTATTGAATACCACACCTTATTACCGTATAGAACGTCTCGCGGATAAGCATTTTCATAAAGATAATGTGACTAAACGGAAATAATATTTTGTTGCAGCAAAAGCAATGAATTTGTATATGGCACTTACCAATGAAGGAAACCAAAAGATGGCATCTCCGTCTCAGCAATTACGACAGTATGCCTAGGACTCCTAAGGCTGAGGTGTAAGAAAGAAGCTTAGACATTATTTATAATGTGCTATAAGTGACCGATAGTTGTTGTCCCACCCTGAGGTCGTATGATCGAACCCCGGGTGACCTGCACCAATGGATCTGTCTCAAGCGCGCTCTAACACTCTCTCTAACACTCACTCGTATTATGAACATCGTGAGGAAATCGGCATGCAAATGAAAGGACATTTGATCATGAAACAGATTATATTTAAATTTAGACTAAAAGACCATCTCCTGAGTGATCCAAGTTACCTGCGTAAATGAAAGTCCACCCAAGTTATACTTCGATAATTGATCCTTGAAGCTCTTCAATGACCCACGACGTGATAAATTGTATCTTTAGTATTTAAGTTCTCATGTAAGTGACTATTGTCTGTTATGAGAATTAATAAATGTCTTTAAACCTAACAGATATAAAAAATTAAGGGCCCTAAAGGGTTGTAGTGCCATGTCGTTTTTAAGGGAGCTATGTACTTAAAATTTCAATGCATTATTATACGAATACATTATTGTTAGCAAAAGTACATCGAAAATTAATATAAATATTCAAGTTTAGATTGGCAACTAGGTAAGTTTGTTCCCCACTTCTCAGTATAACTTAAGTCAGTTCAACTTTCTTAATGACTATTCAAAAGCGCTTGAAAAAATCCGCCTCCTCAAGTCAAGAAAACTTTAAGATATTGTAATATTCTCGTATTTTACAACCCTTAAGATGGAGTTTTTTTATTATTTTAGGACAATCTCGGAAAATGTTCTAGAAAAAAATTGACAACTGAAACTGAACTTGAATTAACCTAAAATTTAAATAATGATGTTTAAAATTGGTTCCATTTATAATAATTTTAAACTTTACTACTACTATTGACAATAAAACAATAATTGTTTGAAACACACATTGAAACGAGATCACCTTAAAGAAAAAAAAATAAGCGTTTCCCGTCCACGCTCCACTTCAATATTTATATTAGGAAGTCATAACTTTTTTTTTCTTAATAACTATATGTAATATGTATTGTTACACTTCTTGCCTTCCTCGTATAATTTAAAACATTATTTTTCCTTTTCTCACAGTGGTTGCCTGAAAGAGATCATTCGAAAGCGATAAGGCCCCCAGTTGCCCTCCTTTATATTTAATTATGTTAAATTTTTATAATGTAATGCAACGAAGTGTAAATAAATAAATAAACCTTTATAAGAAAAGAAGCAATATCTGATTGATTGAACTGATTAAAATTACTCTATTTCTTACCTACAACTCAATTCATTAATCGATTTGGAATGCTAATGAACCTTTCAAATGTATAACCATATCTGGTTTTAAATTATGTATGCGTCAGTAAAAAAATGTACCGTGAACTCATAAGAATTTTCATTATAAAAGATAGAAGCTGTATTTGGGACATCAGTCATTGTGTCTCAAAGAATCTCATATCCGCCAGTCCGTTTGGGAGTAACGAGGTAAAGACGTATTCATATGGATAATATTACTTTATAATTGAGCTGATGTTCCTCCTAGATGGGCATAATCAGATTTCAAACAGATTTTTATCTGTTTGGTATCTGGCTAATATTTTGTAACTTGCACAATTAAAAATTGCACCATTGCACAGAAGGTGCAATGCAAAGTAATAAAAGAAATAGTGAATGATTGAATGACATCATTCAAAGTAACGTAAAACTATCTATGTAACGAACTAATTGTGTATAATTAAAGCTAACTAAAAACTCAATAAAAAGGTTACTAAAAACATGCAGTACAGCAGCAATATTTCAAAGAAACTGACATGAATTTGTTGTGAATGTAGTATATTTAGTCTAAATTCATACAATGATGCACAGTATAAAAGCATGCTTACATAGGGAGAGCAGCAAACTGAAGGGCGCGCTGTCTATACTAACTCGATATTTTGCTTGGCATTATATTTTACCTTGAAAACGAGACATCTTGGTTTTTAACAACAATGTACGAGTATGAATATTTGTATTGTGTAAGATACATAGATTCATAAGAATTCATTCTGGAGTCTTAATCTTAATATCAAAACCGGTTAATTATTTTTAAATTTATTTATTACAGAAATACATACATTATTACAGTCTATACCAACACGATAATGTCGAGAAAAAAAATATAATTAAGTATATACAGTAGAACCTCGATAACGTAAACCTCGGTAACATAAAAACCTCTGTTACTTCAAAAAATACTATGTTCCCTTCCCATCAGAGCCCAAAACCTCTATAACTTAAAATACGCAACCTCTATAACGTAAATAAATAATCTCTGTATAGGCCCTCAGTTACTAAAAGAAATGTTTCCACAACCTCTATAACATAAAATTGTTTGTGAATGAGTCATTTTATAAGAGTGTCAAAACAAATGGTTTCAGTATTTATTGCTTGCACGTGTTTACTAATGTATTGTTAACGTAAACAATACATTACCTATTGTTTGCTTTATCTAAATTCTTCAAAGCTTTGCGGCGGTTAGCTTTGTGACAACGACTTACTTGCATCATAAGTTAATGTGTTAATGTATTCTCCTCTCTACTTGTCATTGAAAATCAAATCTATTTAGAAACAGTGAATTTTTTAAAATAAAAGAAAATCACAGATTTTTTTAAGTAGACTAAACCTTTAGTTGTTGTTTTATTTTTATGTAATGTAAGTAATGTGAATAAATATGATTACATATTTAATTTTCCATCCTTCTTATGCATTCAAGTAAAAATGGGAGGAAGGGTACATAGAAACATGTACATACCTCTATATTAGCCTTTACCTGACATAGAACCTTGATAACTTAAAACCTCTATAACATAAAATATTTTGTGTTTCCCTTGGACTTTATCTTATCGAGGTTCTACTGTAATATTAAACACATAATATACACAATATCGCTACTTTGAATTCACTCTGCGAACATATAAATATGTCGATATTGTCGGAGACAGCATTCAGTAGGCGCAACGTCTTTAATCGGGGATCTGTGCAACAGACTGGTTCTGGCACATGGTATCGCAAATAACCTGGGTCTTTGCCGACGCACATATCCCATAGGTACAAAGAAACCCAGTTCTTGGAGTACAGTTGGGTTGCACACTATCCCCCTCTAGACTTTCAGTACATAGTAGGCCAACTGTTAGTCCCGTCTGGTTTCCAATTTATTTATTTAAAAAAAGGTTGAATCAATATTAACAATTTATATTATAATGATCTATTAGATAAATATTATTTAAAAAGGGTCAATTTCAAATTGAAATCACTAAAGATCTGTGTTAACAGTGACTGTATATTTTTATGAAAAAACTATAATATCATGGTTAATTTTTTAAATACTTCTGAGGGTAAACAAATTGTGTGTAAAAGTACAGTAAAAACAATATATATGGATACGGCTATAAACTCCTAGCTCACGAGGAATCGAGATCGTATCAATTGGATATTCTAATTTTTATTTATCTTACATTTATAAAGAGTAGTGTTGTCTAGTGTTATCAGCGACTCTCATCCATGAACCCACGATAGGCTTGAACCCCATTCAGTCAAATGCGCACAGAATTCAACATTCGTTCTTACGGTTAAGGGATAGATCGTGAGAAAACCGGAATTTAGACCCAAAAACGTGTCAGGCATATATAATATAATAAATCATAACCAAAAAGTTATATTATTTATTTGCGATATTTCATACAAAATATCTAGCAGATAAAAGCGGCCATTTTGAACTAAGAGCTGAAACGAATTTCCCGCCATGTATGAATTATAAACAGGGTTTTCGACTGTTAAGCTTCACGTTATAGACTAGGACCTAAAGCTCAACTTACACCCAGTTTATGAAAATCTGATCAATGCAATTTACAAACGAAGCGCAAAATCACCGCTTATTAGTAAATTTCTTCCCTAATTTGCTTCACAAGTTCAATTAACGTACTGGTCACGACTAAAATAATGTGTTGAACGCCTTATTGAGTTTCTTGAAAAGACTTAAACCTGAATTACATTGGAATCTTTATAACTCGAACCTCGTTATGTCGAAATCCTCAGCAAGTCACAAAATTCCCATTCCCTTCCGCTGAACCCCTGAATACGCATACCGTACCGACTTAGTAACTCGAACAAAATTTTATTTCCGTACGAGGTATTGATAATACATATTTAATAATAATGTTTTGTTATTTTTGTTAGAGTATTTTTATACTCTGTCGAGTATAAATATGTATTAGCAATCATCGAGTTATAACTCGAATTTCAAAAAGAAGACTCCGTAGATCGTAGTTAGTAAAATATAATGACGTCTTACTTGGAATTCCCCGAAATAATAGCAATAATCCAAAATGAATGTTTAGGTTAGGGGCTTCTAATCTATTGTTGTTGTCTTATACCCGTGCAATGAATGAATACATTCATAAAAGAAATATATGCCACAAAACCTAACTTGAATTGTTTATTAAATTCGACTCTACAAATCAAATAATTCCTAATTTAGGCTGAAAATGATAATGAACAAAAAATACTGGTTTTATTGTGAAAAAGCGTGGGTTGCTCGATAAATGAAAAATATGGCACAGAGGAACAGACAAATTAGGAATTATTTTTCACTTTTTAGTTTTATGTACTTTAAAAGCGTGTTTTTTTTATTTTTTTTAAACTATTATTTATTTTTTAGTTAAATTTTTTATATTTTTTTTAATTTTTTTTCGGATTATTGCTTTGTCATCGATCTTTGACAAGTGCGCAGTTTGAATTAAATCTGTCCGTTAAAAGTGGGTCAACATCGAGTCCGAAGGAGTCGGTTACATACATACATACATACAGGTGAAGCATTGGCTTATATTATAAAGCGTGTAAAAACTATAAATCCCTTAGAAATCGCGCCTCTGTAAGTCAAAATTTCAGCAGTTACATCATATGTATCTCGAAGTTCTTGTTAAGTCGAAAACTCGTTAACTGTATTTTTTGCATGACATTGGAGTTACAAAGATTTCACTGTATTACATTATTTACTTAAATCGAATTAAAAGTTAAATGTAATATTTTAAAAAATATCTCGTAACTCTCTGTGGAAATGCGCCTAAAGTAACTGTTTAAGGTTTAATTGTAATTACATGAAGTTGTTTTACTTAACTTAAAATAGAATACTTGATGCAATATTAATTTATTAGTAGTGAATTTCCTTTGAGTTAATAAGTATTTTATATTACAAAATAACAGCAACTTTACCAAGTGTTGACCAAGTTGTAAAAGCTAACTTCGGTAAAATATTTGTATAGACCAATAATAATTTTAATAAACAATTTTAAGCACCCCTAATGCGCAATGTAAAATTGTTCATATGAGACTTATTTTCTGCTCTCTCATCGCAAAAATGTTTATTTGGAATGGGGCTTCGGCGGCCACTGTGTTTGTTTCATTATTTATTTCATTAAAACCTTATACCACCTATATGCATTGCAATATATAAATCTCATGTAAGTGGAAATATTGGGCAATGACTTAACATTCATAGTAAGCAAATATAAACCGAAAGATTTTGAAGGTATTTGTATTTCTTATTCAAATGTAACTTCTTCGTTATTTAAGGAAAGAGAAATTTACTTTCTCGATGAAAGATCAATAGATATATCATCGCAACACCGCGTTGTAATAATTTAATTTATTATACAGTAACGAAATAAATTTAATTATCTGTTAGTGATGTGATTAAATTATGTGATAATTAAGTAAGCCAGAATTCCTTATTGATGGTTTATACATGTAATTAATTATTTTGTTACGTCACTACTGAACTGTGAGACATAACGTGTAAACCAATAATTTCAATCTCAAAAATAACACCTATTTGAAACCGCCTTGGGGTGACCCGAATTGTTACTTATTTTGATAAATAAAAAAAAAGAATCATTATTCCGTTTCAATTAATAACTGGCTACGTATGTCAAAAAAGTATTCGTAAGCACGAAGGAAAACTGAGACTCAAAGTTAAAGACAGTCGAAATCTCTATATAAACTATCTGTTGCTCTTATTTTTACGTTATTCCAGCAGATATGCTACGGATGTCGTTTAAAACATAAGTAACATAAAGCCAAAGAACGAACCTAACAAAGGAGATGAATTTTATTGTGACTGAGTTTGAGTTATCTGCACCGTGCAGTTAATAGGACCAATTCGTAAGTTTGAAAAATATCCCAAGTTTCGCCGTTAAGCGGCTCAGATTAGCCCTTGTTCACGTGCTGGAAGATATTATTTATTACACTTTAACTTCAAGATTTGTCTAACTTTTAAAACTTTGGTGAATGTGCCTTAACTTCGAGTGATTTTAAATTTGGAATGCTAACTTTCGATTTTTAAGATTTCCTATAGGTGAAACAAAAATTGTGAATAATTAAAATCAAAACAATCGTAGTTTACGTTGCGTACGTAAAACGGGTGATTCCAAAATGTCGAACACCTTGTTACGTTTGCATTTCAAACTTGCCAATTTTCCGATAAGCTTCCAGTTTAAATATCCCAAAGAATCTTCGCTTCAGCGTTTACCCATACGTTCCTCAGGCTGACTTCTTTGAATACATCACAATACGACCCGGTTCGATATCGTATTTTTATTGTCGACCTGATTGATCGCCCGGGGAATGGTTTCAAACGTTTCCTTACAGAAGTAAACAGTAAAGGTTTCTAAGATTTTTCCTTTGTTGATTTATTATTATTGTGATGTTAGACTAACTTCCGTGCAAGGAAGTTCGTCACACACGAAGATAAATATTATTTTCTATTGGCATATTTACTGTAACGATTTATGAATCCAATGAAATAGTGTGTCAATGATAACTAGAATCTTTAAATTACTTATACCTAAACTAAACATAAATGTTCTCTCGCACCCGCGCGGGTTTTAGAACAAAATCTTAATAACTGACTTGAATATTTTTTTTAACTATGTTACCAGTGTATTTAATCTGGTTTCTATCATAATTTACTGCAATAATAAAGGAACAAAAACAACATGAGTACGTTAAATAAAAATTAGCATTTTGCTGCAAAAGTTTTAAATGCCGTATGAAAACTTAATATGTTGGTACTGCGGATTCAATTAGCGCCCCGTTCAGGTGCGAGCCGGTTTCAACTGCTTCTAGCCGGATATATCCAGATGTTACAGGATAACTGTGGTTTTGATATTATTCGTTACTAGTCCTGGCTTCAATTACCTACATTACTACTTTTATAGTATAATGCATAGTAAATTCACTGTTTAAAGTGTAATAATACAAGCTCGTTTAATAAGTTATGGCCTAACTATTGAATATCAATCGAAAATAATACCTTATTTAATGTGAAATATTTACATTATAAAACAATTATTTAACAATTATTACATTAGTCTTTATAGGTCATATATTTGTGAGTTTTTTGAGTAAAGTTCACAAATTGACGTATTTCAAGAATTCACGCTGACACGGATGTCTCTGGATATTTGTACAAATTGCAAAACTACGTGTGGTTTAATTTCATCCGACGTTGCAACGTGCGAATATTATTTTGAATGCCCACCATTTTTATTTGTGGCATACATATTTCGACCCCTTAAGAATTCCTTTACATAAACCATTAAAATTTGCTAAAATTTTACACCAGGCGTTAAAAAACTAAAGCTAAGAAATACCGCTTCATTTGCTTGCATACGTAATATTTGCTTTTAATATGTACATTTAAAAGGATAATTAAACGATAAAGATTATCATCTCGTTGGTTATCCTGTTATAAATGTTCTGAATTATAAAATACAAAATATGTCTGGTTTTTTTAATTTTTTAACTTAGTACAGTATAAGAAAAATAAGGTAAAAAATTATTGGTTGTTTGTAAAGTAGGTTTACGATCGAGATGTTTACGTGATAACGTCTTATTGGTGATATAAGTTTTTGGGAAGTAAGGAATTAATGAAGATAACAATTTTTTCAAATTTTAAATTACATCTATCGTTTTATTGATGATAAATTTCGGGTGTAAAATGACAAGTTTACTTATTCGACTATGATGTACATTTTTCTTCATACATACATTCATACAAATCTCCATTCGTTTGTATGCCGCTAGAGTGAGAGAGACGGGAGATCGGTCCGTCTCTCTCTCGTTATACCTGCGATCGCGCTCGTGAGGTTTTGGTGTGACACAAGTTTCTGAACATGTCACCCGACTGAAACGATTTTAAAGACGTTATCACGTCAAAAGATAGGTTTTGTCTAAACTCTAAGCGCATTCATTGCAAGTCGTAGTTTAGTTATTAATAAATAATAATTTTAGTTGTATTGAAGTGAAACTTCCTTATCGGGGTTGGAAAAAAATTTAGTGTAACATATTTTCGTTACGCGTCACATTTTTCGGTTACGCGCTATGTCGCTTTTTGAAGTCAAGCTTCTTTATCGGCGTTGGAATGAAAGTTCTTTATCGACGTATGGGAGAAATTTTGTAGCAAATCGTCACGTTTAACGGTTACGCGCCATGTTGCTTTTTGAAGTCAAACTTCTTTATCGGCGTTAGAATGAATTTTTTATCGACGTATGGGAGAAATTTTGTTGCAAATCGTCACGTTTTTCGGTTACGCGCCATCTTTTTCTTGTCCCTACCAGGGTTGATCCAAAGAGATTCGAAGCCATTAATAACAAAAATATATAATAACGATAACAATGATAGTAATAATTCTATTACAATTAATGAAATTCTGTAATAATCTTAGTAGTAATAAGGTAAAATGAAATAATTGTATTTGTGTCTATGATAATAAAAGCCTTTTGTTAAACTTTATTTAACCAATTTCGTTAAGTTGCATATATAGATCATTTTTCGAAAAATAAGGTCATAAAGAAGTTTCACTTCCGTACACCTAGTATACGCACACATTTTTTTTTGTTTCTCATGATTCTCAAAGAATAAGCTTCTCGTAGGTATATGCTACGAGCCCTAGATTTCTATAATGAGAGTTAATTCGTAGCAGACTACGACTCGTAGCGTTTACGGCTGGTATTAACAATATACACGCCATGGCTAACATAAATTTAACTTAAACTTAGAAGCATACATACAAGTGACTTGCTAGTACTGGTACTCTTAGTCTTTTTGTAATTTATATATTAATTTAAAATTTTCAGTTGTACAAATATGAATTTGTTTTCATTTGGTAATTTTTAATTTTAACCAGTTCTGAATGCATTACTCTGTATAGAAATACGAATCTAAGACCGAAGATAATATGATTATAAATATAAACTTTTCCAATAAATTATTATGTTTAATAAAAACTAAATCTATCGCGTAGTTTTTGATTGAAGTTTACGAAAGATTATGATTATCAGAATTTAATTACGTTAATATTCATTTTAATTTATAGAAAATACTATATCAAAATTAAGATATGCATACATATATACTATAATATACGTAAAATTACATGAATTATGTTGAAAAAAAAAACAAATAACAGTAGGAATAACCTATATCAATAAAAGGCTGAGAATTTCTTGGACGCACTAATAATACCGGTCTACGTTTGTATTGAAATAAAAGTAATAGTTCATTGATCAAGAAAAGCATTGCGCTGCGATCAAATAAACGCAATGAAACAGGAACACAGCTAGTTACGTGTGATATAATTAATTCATTTATACTCGATTGTAAATAAAACTCAGTTAAACATTATTATCTAAATCACGGCACAAGAATTAAATTCTACATAAATGTCCTTAATTTATATAAAACAAACTTTGCCAACGGGTATTACAATAAAATCTTACGTATAGAAATAAAAAATAACAATAAAACATCTTTTGATAATGAAACAGTACATACTTTATACTTAATAATTATAACTGTCTAACAGAATTCTTAGAAGACATTCATAAAATTTAAAAAGCGAACAATATAAATGGTTACTCGTAGCAAAATGATGGACATATAGTCTAGTCGACAAGTTGAAAATGGTACAAAATAGAGATACTGCTCTTAAAGTTATGTGCGATAGCTCATTGCATCCGGAATGACGTCTAGAAAAATGTGCCAAAAGCGTGTATTAGCACATAAAAAATTGCAAAAGTAAACTATTAATATTTAAGAAATTTCAAAAAAAGATTCTGAAAGAGGAGGAAATTTCCAATCAAAAATTCCAAGCTCACGGAACTCTATCTCCATTATTTATAATTTTAATTTAACGCTGAAAATAGGTCTGCGCGTGACATTTTTAGGATTCGCGTATTGATTGAAGGTATCGAATATTTTTTTTAAATTTGAAAAAATTATGGTGTTCTGAACACTATAATTAATTTATTCCCGTTGAAAATTTTACTTAAAGTTAATTTTTCAAAAAGTTAAATAATTTTATTTTATTTTAATTTAAGTTAACTAACGAAATTTTCTCGAACGACCGTCTTAATTGTAAGTGAAAAAAATGTTTAAATAATGGTCGTAAAAATATTTCGCTTCGTAGAGCCTTTCTTTACATACATACTTAACAAGATCGTGCCAGAAAAGTTAAAAAATATTTATACTTAAAAATCCAAGTAATGTTGTTAAAAAAAAAATATTTTTCCAAATCATCATATAATCGTTTTTTATTAAAACAAGATATTTATTGATTTGAAAAAAAAAATCCCGCCATTTGTTGATAATTTTTTTTAAACAAATTGATTAAATCAATATTAAACAAAAAATCACAACTTTATTACATTACAAATATTATAATTTCATATAGGTATAAGGTAAATCTCCCACACTTCTCTAAAACTGACTACGCTTGGCTCTATAATAGAGTACCGCCTCCTTTATGAAGTCGGTGAATAATAATCATACAACTTGCATGATATGAAACACCGTGTGTCACAAAAGCAAATAAGAGATACTAATATCCTTACTCGCCCGATCTTTTCGCAATCTTGTAAATATTGGATTATTCTTAAGGAATGTTTAATTTCCGCCTCTACATCAAAGAGTTTAATAATATTGCGACAGACTTAACAACATCGACTGATTAAAAAGCCTTTTTATACAAAACGATGAGCTGGCGCAATAATTAACCAATTGGAAAAAAAAATGGAATAAGGATGAAACCCAACACTGAACCGGTAACTTATTATTCTTAAGATT
The DNA here is from genome assembly GCA_963693345.1 of Pieris melete. NCBI lineage: Eukaryota > Metazoa > Arthropoda > Insecta > Lepidoptera > Pieridae > Pieris > Pieris melete. Next base: position 877,061 of record CAVNZK010000036.1, on the reverse strand, counting down.
TTTGTAAGTTGAAAAGAGGCTTATTATTTAATAATAGAATCTTGAAAGATTAATTTTGATTTGCGTGAGTGCTACATGATTTTAATTAATTTATAAGATCAAACAGCGAATAAGAGTTTTATTGAAAAATATGAAAGTTCACGACACGTTCCAAGCTATCGCAGCCTTAAATATTTCGCTATACTTTCCTAATAACTTAATTACAGCTGGCGAAATAAGGAATATTATTAAAAACAGAATATTAAATTTTCAAATAAACAGAATTCGCAACGAATATAAGATAAGAAACAGTGGCACACTTCAGAACGACCAGTAAAATGTTATCTGTGTCTGTTTTAAGAATATTTGAATATTTAATTTTACGTCGGGGACGCTCAGTTAGATTCTTATAGTGTGCTTATTATAATTTCAAATGCGCGGTAATGTTATACTGTTCCATTTTTCTTCATCGTTTCGCGATGTGAAAATGTTTTTGCTTAAGCACATTTTTATTGACGGCGAAAATCCTTGAATCGACAAGAAAACTCTAAGGCTATTTACCATCGAGGACCCTTGAATCTACTAGCTAAGCTTTAAGCCATTTGCTATTACTACAAATTTTGTTTGTCCTTACATATCAGTATTCAATTTATTTTCAATGGCGTAGAAAACTGAAGGACGAGAATTACAATTTATTTATTTATTAATTTTTTTACTTATTTATTTATTTGCACTTCGTTGCAATAAAAATAAAAGAAACACAATACATACAAATTATAAGGGATGCAACGGGCGGCCTTATCGCTAATAAGCGATCTCTTCCAGGCAACCCTAGTTAAAGAGAAAAACTAAAAAAAAAGAAACATTATGAGTGCGAGAAGTACAGAACCAAATGTTATATAAAAAAGATATAAATATAGCACCTTAATCTAAAGTAATACAACAAAAAAATAATAATAACAAACTAAAAACTTAAAACCTAATCTTACCAGATTCATGAACAGCGAATAGTGATGCAATGCAAAAGAAAAGGAGACATAAGAATTACACAAGTCACGATTGATCAGGATAGGATAAGGTTAAGAAATTTAATAATTATAATAAGCATTGTTCGTTTTTGTCCTCCCATGATTGTCCGCATATAAGTACCTCTGTGAACCTATCAATTTTGGTGTGTTTTCGAATCGGTTATTTCGTAGTTATATAGTGTGAGCAAGAATATTGCAGTATCACTATCGCTATTGATAATAGATGACAATTAAGAGTTATGTGTATTTGAATAACAAATCATAAAAAAATATAAATAGTTTACGACCTCAGACGTACCGAGTACACAAAAAAATCACAAAGATCGGCCGAATTATTTACAAAAATGTGTAAAATGTATTATGAACGCCGAAGTTTGCATAATTTGCGTCTACGGCGTAGGACGGATAACGAAGCTTAGATTAGTCGTAAGAATTTACAATATCATGTAATGATCTTAACATTTAATTCTATCTAGACAAACAATACTTCATGTGTCGCATTTAAGCTAATAACTATATTTTGGAAAAAACACTTTTTTAACGGATTTGAAGTTAAGTTTTATTATAAAGTCACCGTAACCACGCACGCCGTAAAGCACGCGAAACGTCGGTAAAATTTAAAATTATGTAAAGTAATTGTAAACTTATAATAAAACATAACTTCAAATCCGTTAAAAAAGTGTTTTTCTATGTCTAAAAGTTATGTCAAGAAAAGACAATACAACTTATATTCTGATTAAAATAACATTGTAGATTTAGTATTTAAGTAGCTGGTTTAGTCAAATTTAGTTTTTAGCTGGTTTAGTAAAATTAGTCAAATAATAAGTATTTTTAATACTAGCAACACTGGCGTCGCTAAAGTTCTCGCAATGGGGTCGGCATTATTGTCGGTAATGTAAGCGGTGCTTTTAAAAGTAGGAATTGAGTTTTTAAGACCATCTTACAAGCATGGCAAGCAGCATTCAGCAGGAGAGTAGAAAAGTGCAGCGGTGAAACAAAGTAAGAGACCGCTAAGGTTTGAAGGATAAATGTCCCTAAATACTGCACCGTCTATCAAGCAGAACTTCTAGAGCAGGCGTACGCGACAATAACTATACTATGTAGCGATGAAGAAGAACAATTGAACATATACCTATACAGACACGAGGTCGGCTGTAGAAGCAATAATCAAATCAAAATACCTACATCCTTTAGTAGTAGAAAATAAAAATCAGCAAAAATATAACGATACATTCACAAAACAAGAAAACCGTACGTCTTTATTGGATAAACGCACCCGTAGGTATGGCAGGAAATGAGCGAGCAGAAGAATTGGCACAGTCAGCAACAACAAAGCTTAAAATCGCTCCTTTATATGACAAATTTCTTATATAAAATCCATCATAAGTCATTATACCGGACGCAAGAATAGTACATAAATTAAAACTAGAAGACCTACTGCACCAATGGTCCAAATGGTGACAGGTCACGGCCCTTTTGCACTATACCTACACCGATTTAAGCTTCGGGCCAGTGCAACATGCTACTGCAATAATAACTCTGCACAAACATCGCTGCACATGCTGCTGGACTGTCCAGCGTATAAGGCAACCAGGTACGAACTAGAGCAGAATACAAACGTGGCTTTGACAAAAGCTTCATTTTCACAGTTGCAGCACACCCCGAACACAGAGAATCATTGTAAACGGATATTCAGCAACTTAACATAAGAAATAAAAATGCAACAGTTTTGCAGCCTGCGGCGACACCAGGTGGTTCGGCATCCCATGTAATGTAATCCCAGAAGATTGAAGTACTAATAGATACATACCCTCCATCTTTTAGTCGATACCAACTCCGGGGAAATAAATACAGATAATGCAACTTTCTCTACAGCTGTGATACTTTTTGACATTCAACACCTTTTGTCTTCAGTCACCGTGACCACGCACGCTGTAAAGCACGCGAAATGTCGGATAAATTTAAAATTATGTTAAATAATTGTAAATTTATAATAATACATAACTTTAATCCGGTAAATAGTTTTTTCTTTAAATGTGTAAAGATTTTTTTTTTAAATTACATAATTGTATTTATGCGTACAAATACATACACGCCCATTCATTGCAAGTCATAGTTTAGTTGTAATAATTAATAATTTTAGTTTTATTTTGTTTCTCATGTTTCTCAAAGAATAAGCTTCTCGTAGGTATATGCTACGAGCCCTAGATTTCTATAATGAGAGTTAATTCGTAGCAGACTACGACTCGTAGCGTTTACGGCTGGTATTAACAATATACACGCCATGGCTAACATAAATTTAACTTAAACTTAGAAGCATACAACAAGTGACTTGCTAGTACTGGTACTCTTAGTCTTTTTGTAATTTATATATTAATTTAAAATTTTCAGTTGTACAAATATGAATTTGTTTTCATTTGGTAATTTTTAATTTTAACCAGTTCTGAATGCATTACTCTGTATAGAAATACGAATCTAAGACCGAAGATAATATGATTATAAATATAAACTTTTCCAATAAATTATTATGTTTAATAAAAACTAAATCTATCGCGTAGTTTTTGATTGAAGTTAACGAAAGATTATGATTATCAGAATATAATTACGTTAATATTCATTTTAATTTACAGAAAATACTATATCAAAATTAAGATATGCATACATATATACTATAATATACGTAAACTTACACGAATTATGTTGAAAAAAAAACAAATAACCTATATCAATAAAAGGCTGAGAATTTCTTGGACGCACTAATAATACCGGTCTACGTTTGTATTGAAATAAAAGTAATAGTTCATTGATCAAGAAAAGCCTTGCGCTGCGATCAAATAAACGCAATGAAACAGGGACACAGCTAATTACGTATGATATAATTCATTCATTTATACTCGATTGTAAATAAAACTCAGTTAAACATTATTATCTAAATCACGGCACAAGAATTAAATTCTACATAAATGTCCTTAATTTATATAAAACAAACTTTGCCAACGGGCATTACAATAAAATCTTACGTATAGAAATAAAAAATAACAATAAAACATCTTTTGATAATGAAACAGTACATACTTTATACTTAACTAGCTGTTACCCGCGACTTCGTCTGCGTAGAACTACTACTTCGTGTAAATTTGTTTGGACTGAATAGGCTCTGAAACTATAATGAAACGATTCTAATGAAGCCGGCACATTGAATTATTGAGATTAACATAGGTAGACTTTTCCTGACCCTGATCCCTGACTTAACTTAGTTTAATACGTTTTTGTATACGACATTTTTTGTTTTTCCTTCTTTGGTCAAAACATGTAGGTTTTGTGGACTCGATACTCGTGAGCACGCCACATACAGTTGCCCATGGGAGAAACAGTTTTTTTCTAAATGAACACCAGCTACTTTGAGTGTCTGTCCTTGAGCTTTGTTTATCGTCATAGCGAATGCTGCTTTCAGGGGAAATTGTACTCTTTTGAATTGGAATGGCAAATCGGTAGGGATTATTCTAGTTCTTGCAAACTCATCTCTTATGCAAAGTTCAAAAAAAGCTGTAAGGGTGGTTTTTGGTCGAGTAGATAGTCGCTCGTGGAAATTATCTTCTGTAAAATAAACTCGTTCACCGTTCTCTAAGTGTACACTTAGATGTGTAACGGTGGGGTGCCTTTCGTGCAACGGGAACCCTAATAACCGCCACACGGCTTCGTTGCTGCTAACATAACGACCAGATTGATATGTATGTACTTCATTTACGCGATTTGCAAGCTCTGTGCTCCTAAAATTGAAAATAGCTTGGTCACTGCCTTTGTTAATATATTTGCAGATATATTTGATAGCGCGCACTGAACTGCAAGCCTCAACATTTATATGGGCGTTAAATATTTTTAATAGAATAGCGGAATAAGGGACCACCCAACTATTATCAATAGTGACGTAACTCCCATTTCGTAGTTTCACAGATGCCGTTCGACCTCCGTCTGCTGGTGCTCTTCTACGATAGAGTGGGTATCCGTTTTCACTGTGGACAGTGTCTTTGTGTAATTTGCGAGGAAATTTCTTTGTGCATTTTCCATCTTTCATGCAAGGGCACTGAGGATTTTCAGGTCCACATGGACCATGAATCATGTTTTTAACTATAATATCATGAAGTGTCTTGTCAGTGCTTGGATTGGGTATTTCTGCGCTGATAATATTATCAATTTGATCGGGTCTCAACTTGTCTATTAACCACAATAATATGTGGACATGTGGTAGGCCACGCTTCTGCCACTCTATGGAATACATAAAGCAGATCACTTCTCCAAATATTCTGCCTTTGGAAATAACAGACATAAGTTTTTTAACTTTCAACCTAAAAACTCTTGCGACTACATCATGCCTATCAATCGCGCTTTGACCCGGCATTAATTCATTTACTATTTCCGGCCATGCTGGGTTGCAAGTAAACGTAACGAATAAGTCAGGGCGACCATATGTACGTACATAAACAAACGCATCCTGAGTATATTCGTGTAAGTACCTCGGACTATTTACAAATGAAGACGGTAAAATTATCATTCTACCAATATCATTTGGATTTAGATTAGCGTCATTCGCTACTGCGTCTTGAAGGTGGATATAATTTTCTGCTCTTAATAGTTTGATTTATATATGTATCGTAATCGTTCACTTTCTACCTTAACGTACATATCAACATAAAACTGATTGGCCAGTTGCCTGCGTCGTGATATAATATTAAAATCATTTTCTCTAATCATGATATGAAAGGCATAAAAGTCCATACATGATACCTTTTTGTTAGGCAAGGGCAGGCCAGTTACAGGATCGACTTGTGGAATTTGAAAGTGATACCCTTCTTGCCCTTTGCTAAATATTAGCGGATATTGTAACGCATCGTAAAATTTATGTGTATCCGGCACCCTAGTTAGTGTGTTATCACGGGCATGTAAAACTATATCACGGGAAGCAAACTGTTCACCACAAACCATGGCTGCGACTTCATTTATTAAAGGTGCATTATATCGTCTTTCGTGTTCCCCACTTGGTGTACGATCTGGGTGAATCACCAACTTATAATCATCTCCCGGCATTCTTTCTAAGGCTGTTGTGAAAGTGTTTATTAGGCGGTTATGTTCATGCAACATTCTCTGAATCTTTAAGACAATATCCTTTTCTACTAATTGAATGTTTTGACACCTGCGGTCAACCTCGTCGTTTTTCATTTCCCATAAAATAAATCTGTAAAAATTTTGGTTGCTCATTATTTGTAGGAAGCAAAGAACCAATCCTATGATAGATTTGACCTTGGATTGTAAAAGTAGATGAAAACCCAGGCATAACCACCTCATTTTCTACACCAAATGACGTCATTTGAAAGCATGAATTATATTTCCTTATTTTGATTAAAAAACGCCGCGATCGTTGTTATCACCTAAAAGTAAAGACTTCAATGATTCCTCTGGTTCTCCAAGTATTGGAATTGAAACCTTGCCACCAGAACAACACATACCCGGAGTTTCTTCTTTCCACTTGAGTGCTTCACAATGTATACATTTTTTATCCATTCCACCTATGAGAAGTAATCGATGGTTATTATACTCAATCGATGGGTCATAATCAAAAGCAGCATTGTGGAATGCTCCCCATGTATACATTGTAAACGCATTTCTCCTTTCTGACTGCCGTTCAGCATTTAACACACGTCGTCTTTGGGATTCTTCTGGCATCTCTGCAGCTATCAATGATGTGTGTCGCTCAGCATCTAAAATCTGCCGGGCCTGAGTCTGCTCCTCAGATTCTTGGGATCTAGCTACTTGCGCAGTTCGAGCTCTTTTAGAGCTACGCGCTAAATTAGATTTACGCTTGCGAGGCATATTACTTAACCAGTTACCTACCTAAAGTAATAAAAACAGGTAAGTACTTATGCAAAAAAAATTCTTTAGCTGACAAATAATTTAGTTAAAGGTACTGAGTACGAAACTATACTTAAGGTAGGTACTTATACACATGAAATAAAACAAAAACAAAACTAAAACTAAATGTTAAAAAAAATATACTATCTACATGGAATAAAAACAAAATGAATCGATAAAATTATATGCGAAACTTCTGGAACTATTTTATTCACAAAACAACATTACTTACCTATTAATACTCAATAAAAACTATGCTGACCTTCTTAGGTACCGTAACTACTTACTAAATGTGAAAAAACTAAAAAAAACCTGCCTACTAATCTACTACAATTTTATACCTATCCTAAAAAATGAATTAAAGTATTTATTTTACCTATTAACTATAATTTTACCTACTACTAACTTATGCTAAACTAATAATAACAACCAAAACAACTAAGTAAATAACACAAAATGCTTATCCAAGAAACCCTAAACACCAATGAAAACGTAAAGAAAGCGAATACGTTGCAGCTCAAAATTGTAGATATCGCATGCGTCCGCCAACGACGTCTGCCCTCACGTGTCTGCCCGTTCGGGTAAGCATACTTTGTGATCTACACTCCTCCCACCGAGCCATCCGCGTCCCCCGCACGTCTTTGCCGCCGCGCCGCGCAGCGCGCCCGCGCCCGCCAGCCCCGCCACACCACACCATGCATCGTCACACTCACACATTTTTAGTGTATAGGCCGATGGGCCTGATGGACATGTCAGGCAGAAAGTATTCTAAAAGCTGGCTAGGAGTATTTGAATTATGCGATACATAACTGCACCCCGCGTTTTCACCCGTATAATTCCGGGATCTGGATCGGGATCTGGATAAAAAGTATCCTATGTCCTTTCCCAAGGTTCCATCTATCTCTATACCAAAATTCATCAAAATCGGTTCAGCGGTTTAGGCGTGAAAAGGTAACAGACAGACAGAGTTACTTTCGCATTTATAATATTAGTAGGGATAATTATAACTGTCTAACAGAATTCTTAGAAGACATTAATAAAATTTAAAAAGCGAACAATATAAATGGTTACTCGTAGCAAAATGATGGACATATAGTCTAGTCGACAAGTTGAAAATGGTACAAAATAGGGATACTGCTCTTAAAGTTATGTGCGATAGCTCATTGGATCCGGAATGACGTCTAGAAAAATGTGCCAAAAGCGTGAGTTAGCACATAAAAAATTGCAAAAGTAAACTATTAATATTTAAGAAATTTCAAAAAAAGATTCTGAAAGAGGAGGAAATTTCCAATAAAAAATTCCAAGCTCCCGGAACTCTATCTCCATTATTTATAATTTTAATTTAACGCTGAAAATAGGTCTGCGCGTGACATTTTTAGGATTCGCGTATTGATTGAAGGTATCGAATATTTTTTTTAAATTTGAAAAAATTATGGTGTGTTCTGAACACTATAATTAGTTTATTCCCGTTGAAAATTTTACTTAAAGTTAATTTTTCAAAAAGTTAAATAATTGTTAACTAACGAAATTTTCTCGAACGACCGTCTTAATTGTAAGTGAAAAAAAATGTTTAAATAATGGTCGTAAAAATATTTCGCTTCGTAGAGCCTTTCTTACATATATACTTAACAAGATCGTGCCAGAAAAGTTAAAAAATATTTATACTTAAAAATCCAAGTCATGTTGTTAAAAAAAATTTATTTTTTCCAAATCATCATATAATCGTTTTTTATTAAAACAAGATATTTATTGATTTGAAAAAAAAAATCCCGCCATTTGTTGATAATTTTTTTTTAAACAAATTGATTAAATCAATATTAAACAAAAAATCACAACTTTATTACATTACAAATATTATAATTTCATATAGGTATAAGGTAAATCTCCCACACTTCTCTAAAACTGACTACGCTTGGCTCTATAATAGAGTACCGCCTCCTTTATGAAGTCGGTGAATAATAATCATACAACTTGCATGTTATGAAACACCGTGTGTCACAAAAGCAAATAAGAGATACTAATATCCTTACTCACCCGATCTTTTCGCAATCTTGTAAATATTGGATTATTCTTAAGGAATGTTTAATTTCCGCCTCTACATCAAAGAGTTTAATAATATTGCGACAGACTTAACAACATCGACTGATTAAAAAGCCTTTTTATACAAAACGATGAGCTGGCGCAATAATTAACCAATTGGAATAAAATTGGAATAAGGATGAAACCCAACACTGAACTGGTAACTTATTATTCTTAAGATTTTTGTAAGTTGAAAAGAGGCTTATTATTTAATCATAGAATCTTGAAAGATTAATTTTGATTTGCGTGAGTGCTACATGATTTTAATTAATTTATAAGATCAAACAGCGAATAAGAGTTTTATTGAAAAATATGAAAGTTCACGACACGTTCCAAGCTATCGCAGCCTTAAATATTTCGCTATACTTTCCTAATAACTTAATTACAGCTGGCGAAATAAGCAATATTAATAAAAACAGAATATTAAATTTTCAAATAAACAGAATTCGCAACGAATATAAGATAAGAAACAGTGGCACACTTCAGAACGACCAGTAAAATGTTATCTGTGTCTGTTTTAAGAATATTTGAATATTTAATTTTACGTCGGGGACGCTCAGTTAGATTCTTATAGTGTGCTTATTATAATTTCAAATGCGCGGTAATGTTATACTGTTCCATTTTTCTTCATCGTTTCGCGATGTGAAAATGTTTTTGCTTAAGCACATTTTTATTGACGGCGAAAATCCTTGAATCGACAAGAAAACTCTAAGGCTATTTACCATCGAGGACCCTTGAATCTACTAGCTAAGCTTTAAGCCATTTGCTATTACTACAAATTTTGTTTGTCCTTACATATCAGTATTCAATTTATTTTCAATGGCGTAGAAAACTGAAGGACGAGAATTACAAATTATTTATTTATTAATTTTTTTACTAATATATTTATTTACACTTCGTTGCAATAAAAATAAAAGAAACACAATACATACAAATTATAAGTCATGCAACAGGCGGCCTTATCGCTAATAAGCGATCTCTTCCAGGCAACCCTAGTTAAAGAGAAAAACTAAAAAAAAAAGAAACATTATGAGTGCGAGAAGTGCAGAACCAAATGTTATATAAAAAAATATAAATATAGAACCTTAATCTAAAGTAATACAACAAAAAAATAATAATAACAAACTAAAAACTTAAAAGCTAATCTTACCAGATTCATGAACAGCGAATAGTGATGCAATGCAAAAGAAAAGGAGACATAAGAATTACACAAGTCACGATTGATCAGGATAGGATAAGGTTAAGAAATTTAATAATTATAATAAGCAATTTAATAAGCATTGTTCGTTTTTGTCCTCCCATGATTGTCCGCATATAAGTACCTCTGTGAACCTATCAATTTTGGTGTGTTTTCGAATCGGTTATTTCGTACTTATATAGTGTGAGCAAGAATATTGCAGTACCACTATCGCTATTGATAATAGATGACAATTAGGAGTTATGTGTATTTGAATAACAAATCATAAAAAAATATAAATAGTTTACGACCTCAGACGTACCGAGTACACCAAAAAATCACAAAGATCGGCCGAATTATTTACAAAAATATGTAAAATGTATTATGAACGCCGAAGTTTGCATAATTTGCGTCTACGGCGTAGGGCGGATAACGAAGCTTATATTAGTCGTAAGAATTTACAATATCATGTAATGATCTTAACATTTAATTCTATCTAGACAAACAATACTTTATGTGTCGCATTTAAGCTGATAACTATATTTTAATATTAAAATTTATAATAACTTATATTTTTAAAAAAACACTTTTTTAACGGATTTGGAGTTATGTTTTATTATAAAGTCACCGTGACCACGCACGCTGTAAAGCACGCGAAACGTCGGTTAAATTTAAAATTATGTAAAGTTATTGTAAATTTATAATACAACATAACTTCAAATCCGTTAAAAAAGTGTTTTTCTATGTCTAAAAGTTATATCAATAAAAGACAATACAACTTATATTCTGATTAAAATAACATTGTTGATTTAGTATTTTAGTAGCTGGTTTAGTCAAATTTAGTTTTTAGCTGGTTTAGTAAAATTAGTCAAATAATAAGTATTTTTAATACTAGCAACACTGGCGTCGCTAAAGTTCTCGCCTTATTGTCGGTACTTAATGTAAGCGGTGCTTTTAAAGTAGGAATTGAGTTTTTAAGACCATCTTACAAGCATGGCAAGCGGCATTCGTTTACGGAGAGTTGAAAAGTACAGCGGTGAAACAATGTAGGAGACGGCTAAAATACTGACCCGTCTATCAAGCAGAACTTCTAGAGCGGGCGTACGCGACAATAACTAGCGATAAAGGAGAGGAATTTAGCAAATACATATACAGACTCAAGATCGGCTGAAGAAGCAATAATCAAATCAAAATACCTACATCCTTTAGTGGTAGAAAATGGAAATCAGCAAAAATATAACTACACATTCACAAAACAAGAAAACCGTACGTCTTTATTGGGTAAACGCACCCGTAGGTATGGCAGGAAATGAGCGAGCAGAAGAATTGGCACAGTCAGCAACGACAAAGCTTAAAAGCGCTCCTTTATATGACAAATGTCCAATTTCTTATATAAAATCCATCATAAGTCATTATACCGGACGCAAGAATAGTACATAAATTAAAACTAGAAGACCTACTGCACCAATGGTCCAAATGGTTACAGGTCACGGCCCTTTTGCACTATACCTACACCGATTTAAGCTTCGGGCCAGTGCAACATGCTACTGCAATAATAACTCTGAACAAACATCGCTGCACATGCTGCTGGACTGTCCTGCGTATAGGGCAACGAGGTACGAACTACAGCAGAAACAAACGTTGCTTTAACAAAAGCTTCATTGCCCCAGTTGCAGCACACCCCGAACACAGAGAATCATTGTAAACGGATATTCAGCAACTTAACATAAGAAATAAAAATGCAACAGTTTTGCAGCCTGCGGCGACACCAGGTGGTTCGGCATCCCATGTAATGTAATCCCAGAATATTGAAGTACATATAGATACATACCCTCCATCGTTTAGTCGATACCAACTCCGGGGAAATAAATACAGATAATGCAACTTTCTCTACAGCTGTGATACTTTTTGACATTCAACACCTTTTGTCTTCAGTCACCGTGACCACGCACGCTGTAAAGCACGCGAAATGTCGGATAAATTTAAAATTATGTTAAATAATTGTAAATTTACAGACACATAAAACTAATAATAAAATAATGTACATTGAAATAAATAACTAAACATACATAAACTAAAATATATCATTAAAAGGAGTCCCTTTAGGCAAGGTTCCGAAGATACTGGCAGCGTTCCCCCTTTGAATTGCTAGACTAATTCTTTGTCCGAGGTAGCTGCCAGATCTTCGGTCTCCCGTGATGTCGACTAACCTTTTTGAAATTTCTTTAAAAAGCCTTAAAGCGCTAGGACCCCACGGACCAAGGGTCTCGACACCGAATGGGACAAAATCATATTCTGAGCCCAGACCCCTGTATTTGCATGCTTTATTTTTTTCAGCCGCTTCACAAGCCGCACCAGCTCTGTAGTTGGTTCCATGTAGATGGGAAGGGGCCAGCGTGTAATAATAATAATACATTACTTTAATCCGGTATAGTATATTTCATTACGAGTGCGGAAAGCCTGTCATTGCAAAGAGTTCCGACAAATGTCTACCCGAGCCGAGGCGCAGCCGAAGGTGAGGGTTGACAGTCGGAACTAGTTGCAATGACGGTTCCGCACGTGTACTGAACGACTATTTTTAATACAGTTCCGAAAAAATTTAACAATTTAATAAAATATTAAAAACACAATAAACTCAACTAACTAATCATTTATTTCTTAAAAAACTTATAATTCACATATACATTTAAATTGGTACAGTTTTTTTACGAACTGGGAAAGTTTTAGGTTGCATATTTACTGTTTGAGACAAACTATTATTAATTTCGTATGATTGTTCATGTATATTTAATATATAATATAACAAACAACTAAACTCGCAAAGAACATTTTTGTAAAATGGCGCCAACTGTAAAATAATATAAGCAGAGATTTTTTTTTTCTTCACCCGTTCTGGGTAGGCAAAGGGAAAAGGGGCTGCCCATACAGCCAAGTCTTCAGTAGATTTTTTTTATTGATATGAAATTTAATAAGATGAAATGAAATGAAACCTAACCTAACTCATTGAATCAAATCATTAAATCTGATATTGAAACAAATTATTAGCTTCTTTTTTGAAATATTTGCATGAGTCATAAAAACTTCTATGATTTTTTTTAGTAAAAACTTCGTGGTTTGTTTTTTCTTTTTAATAGACATTAATTTGACAGTTGGGAAAGAAAACGCACTAGTTCGGAAAAGGTAAAGAAAAAGCACGAGTGTGTAATAGCCCACATCCCGAACGCTATACGTCCCTGCAATACGCCACTTTTTGAGCAACTGTATTAAAAAATAGTTTTTTCTTTAAATGTGTAAAGGTTATGTCAATCAAAGACAATACTAAAATAACAAGCTCTTAACGGACACTTGTCACATGCAATAATTCATATACAAATGGAAAGATCGATAAGTAATTAAAAAAATATAAATTCCGTTCAACAATTTAATAAATTCGAAAATTAAAACCACAATAACCACAAAATTGATTACGAATTTACGTACAAATTTAATGCACCTTCAGAATTAAGTGGATGTATAAGTTATATTCAAAATAACACGTTGTATTTTAAAATGTAGTAATATATTGAATGTATCGTTATGTATAAGGTTCTGTTACTACGAGATCCAGCTGCAGGATTAGTGCGCTCATCTGTTATTTGCTAAAAACCAAATATTTATCTATATTTATATTTAGGAGAATGTATAAAAGCTAGTATTTATAATGAAATTATTTTTAAACATTTCGTCCACTTGTTATTTAAATAAAATATCATCTAAATCTCGGCAATTTACATAGAGATTTAAAAAATGTGTGCGTGTACTAGGTGTACACACGTAAGAAGTGAAACTTCTTTATGACCTTATTTTTCGAAAAATGATCTACTATATGCAACTTAACGAAATTGGTTAAATAAAGTTTAACAAAAGGCTTTTATTATCATAGACATGAATACAAATACAATTATTTCATTTTACCTTATCACTACTAAGATTATTACAGAATTTCATTAATTGTAATAGAATTATTACTATCATTGTTATCGTTTTTATATATTTTTGTAATTAATGGCTTCGAATCTCTTCGGATCAACCGTGGTAGGGACAAGAAATAGACAAGGGCGTAACCGAAAAACGTTACGATTTGCTACAAAATTTCTCCCATACGTCGATAAAGAACTTTCATTCCAACGCCAATAAAGAAGTTTGACTTCAAAAAGCAACATGGCGCGTAACGGAAAAATGTGACGCGTAACGAAAAAATGTTACACTAAATTTTTTTCCAACCCCGATAAAGAAGTTTCACTTCAAAAATCACGGACCCACCTGGTCGCACATCTTCGTAGCCAGGTGTAAACTCAAACTCAAACTCAAAATATCTTTATTCAAATGGGTAACCAAGTACACTTTTGAATCGTCAAGTTAAATAAATCGTAAATTTACATTTACTACCAGTTCGCAAGGTAAACAGGTAAGATTTCGATACATTTATACGTTCATAACGTACATTTATAAATTATATATCAAATTGAAGCTAATTTTTTTCTATTAATTATCGTATATGGGTCCCAACCTCCAATACAGCGGAGAAATGCTGTCACTGTTAAGGGTACCACTCTACCCTTAAAACGAAAGTATATATATTGTGTTTCTATTTTATTTTATGGCGTTCAGCTTGATGTTAATTTCATAAGTCTGTGATGTATAATTATATCTAATATATTAAATTCCCGTCTCACAATGTTCGTTCCCATACTCCTCCTAAACGGCTCGACCGACTGACCGGCTACTATTTTTCAAACCCCTAAGTGATATAATAAGGGGTGTCCACCCCAAATTTTTTATTTGTTAGATTTTTTTGTTATTTTTTTTTTAAATACAGCATACAAAAATACATACAACCAATACAATTACACATATTAGATACATATATGTTAGTACAATTTTCACTCCTCTACGATCAACTCCTATTTTTTATAATTGTAGATATTTATTTTTATTGAACTAGAGTTCAATAAAAATAAATATCTACAATTATATTGAAATAAATGTTTCCTAGAAATAATATACATGGCAAACCAAACGTTTGCCGGCTCAGCTAGTATTATATGTATTTGTACATATAGTTGTATTTATACATATATTTTAAATTTAATAAAGTTTACTTAACGTTTACTTGCTTAAAATTGAAACTTTATCCTGCTAGCTGTTGAATCCGACTAGCTTCGTATGGAAATGTACAACACATGAAAAATTGTATTGAAAAAAAAACCTAACTAGCTGCTTGAACCGGCTTTGGACGGCTAAATTATAATTTTATTTTTGTAAAAGGGTTGGAAATTATGCTATTAAACAAAACGGCATAGCAGTCCTTTTAATAAAAGCTCTCAGTTGTATATTTTGATCACTTTTCACTAGTAGGTACTGATAAACCACCAAAAATTATTTTAAATTACAATTTAAAATATTATACATTTGTACTATAATACTCATTGTGTATCTTAAAAACAAAAACATCAGCTATTGTAATTATATAATGAATATTTATGAATATAAATTCCAAGAGGCTGGAATTATAGTCTCTAAAATATTTTATTCTCAAAAGAACGGGTTTTAGTGCGAATAATGTAGTGTTATTAGTAAATAAAGTATTCGAGATTTAAATATTATACATACAAGTATACAATTAAATAATATAATATTGTTTGTATCGACTCGCCGATTACTCTTCGCTACCGCGACAAAGCCGGATTTTCGCAACCACCACTGGAAGAAAACAATGTATTTACGTCCTTTTAGGAAAACGTTAAGCAATGAGGCTGTAACCCTCATTTTAATAGGTTGGAAACTGTAAATGAAGCCACAAAAAGTCAGACTTGAGGCGAAGACGTTGTGGTTGGGTAGCGAAGCTCTCCAAACCTATGATCTCCAATCGCCTTTTGAGGTTTGTAAAATCATTCAACATACGATACCCGGATGTGTCATAAGGTCCATTCAAGACCTGTTCAGCAGCCTGGTGATCTTGGTCTTAGTCATAAAATTTAGTACGAAGCTTCAATATTTTTATAGGTCATGTGATTTACATAACAATCACTATCAAAATAATGCGACACTGACCATGTGAAAAGCACACAAAGCCCGTGAAGACGTTCGCTTCGCTTTATCAAAGAATATTATATTGCTCGACGCCCAGCGGTGAGTGTGTTTTGTATATGTGTGCGTGCCGTTGCAGGTATCGGCGCTCAGTTCCCTTCGGGCAGTCGAGCTTGGAGCTTGCGTAAAGCTTTATTATCTTTGAAATCATAATATTCGCTACAGCCGTGATCGAGAAACCATGCGAAATTTATGAAACAAAAAAAAATTGTTACTCGATTAACCTATGGATTTTTAATTTACGTAAACCGTCTATGGATTACGGATATTGCAGTGCTGTGTTCTTGTGTATTTGTACTAATCGTGTGCTTTGATTGATTTGCAATAACTGATGGTAACGGAAAGTGTTAAAATATAGTGATTGTGATTGTGATTTTAACGAAAATAATTAACATTTGGCTGTAAGTATTTATCAGTTTTATTATTTAGGAAATCGACTTATCATTCGTCTGTGTATTCTTAACGAAACTTTTAAAAAATACGTAATAATGTAAACGGTATAGAATACGTCACACTGTTTAATACTTGATTTAAAAATACACATTTAACCTTAAAAACACTAAAATCAATTTCTTTTTATATTTTAATCGCCTAGAAGACACAAGCGCTATCGTAAATTGTACAGTAATAAACGATTTTTACGTAAAAAAAATCTATGAAAAAACATGAGCGCGTCATCAAAGAAAGACTTTTTGTCCAAATATTTTACACAGATATTAGTGTTTCTTTCTTTGTTATAATATGTGGTAGTGGTTTACAGTAGTAGTTTATTTGGGAATTTAAAATCCATTTTCACTTTTTTTTTCTTTAAAGGAAAAAATTAAGGGTCTTTGTAGTGTACCTACGCACTCGTTTACCTAACATTTGAATAACCAATTTTTCACTGTCGGTACTAAGAAAAGCTGAAAAAAACTCAATTAAAATAAAAGGGTCAAGGACCACATAAATAACTATGAGCCAATAAATATGTGACTTTGTATAATGAGACAAAAATTTGTCAAAACCACTTCTCTTAAAACACTTTTTTACCTACTTATTTCCTTTAAGCAAGTAACCTACGTCGTACCTACATGGTAGCTATTTTTTAAGGTTAGAATTAATTTATTACATCTATTTCTAACATACTTACTTCATTTGATTCATGGCCTGATTCATATTCCAATTCGTCTGTGTGCAATTTATGAATTTGTGGAAGTATTTTTCTTCAATTGCTGGGGTCTATTATTTTTCTTTTTAAAACTTCTTTTATTTTCAGTCTCGTGTATTTCCGACACCGCCTTTTCCGCTCGTTCATTTTCAAAGTTCTCATAAGTTTCATTATGGAAATAAATGTACATTATGTCAGTAACCCTAACATGTCTTATCACAACTTCATTGCATTTTGGTTTATAAAACCTTATGCCTTAGAGAGTATCCTAAAAACATGCCTTCTGTTGCATTTTCTGAAAAAATATCTTTTATTCTCCTTTTTATAAAAAAGTTGTGTCTCACATTTTAATACTTAAGTTAGGCAACGATTAACTAAATAATTTGAAGTTGCAATCGCTCCAGCTCATAATTTTAGAGGAGCATTTGCCCCTAACAAGCGTCGAGCTTTTTCTAATAGGCTTCTGATTTTTCTCCTACCTATGCCGTTTTGTTGTGGTGTATCAGTAGCGATGAGACTCCTCTATTCCATTTGCAGAGTAAAAAAAAAATTTTATGTACCGTTATCAGATTGTAGGGATTTTACTTTTTTATTATGTTACGTATCAACTTCAGTGTCTTAGTCCTTTAAGACGCTTAAAACTTTACTCGTTCTTTAAATAAAATATAGTGTAACGATATCAAGAGTCTAGAGAAGTTATCAATAAATGTTACAAATCTCCAATTGAATGGAGTTCTAAATGGCCCACAAACATCAGTATGCATTACCTCTAATACATCATTGGTATAAACAGTTGTTAGCTACCAACATTTACCCTGAACTTAGTATTTAAATAAAATAGTAATAGTTTAATTACTATGTTTGAACTGTTTAAACTTTAGTAGTTTTACCTACTTCAAAAAGTATTATTAGGTAGGTATTAAAAAATACTTTATGTTCCTAGTCTAATAAAAAATCAGTGGCGCTACAACCTCTTCAGGTAAGGCCTCAGATTTCTAAATCTGTTTCATGATCCTTTTTTAATCTAATAGGCAAGTAGGTAATCAGCCTCCAGTGCCTGACACACGCCGTCGACTTTTTAGATCAAAGACATGTCGGTTTCCTCACGATGTTTTCCTTCACCGTTCTAGCAAATGCGCACATAGAAAGAATGTCCGTTGGTGCACAGCCGGGGATCGAACCTACGACCTCAGGTATGAGAGTCGTACGCTGAAGCCGCTAGGCCAACACTGTTCCTAGTCTAATTAGTAAACATAATATAAAATAAGTCTTAAAAATGATATTCAACTAGAAAATAACTTATTAATCGTTTCGATGTTTAACGGTGATAGAATATTAAAATATCAAACTGGCATTTCATTATGAAACTGTATTTTTGCATGGTCGTTGTTTAACGATTTTAGCATTATAATACTGCTATTATGCTAATTAATTGTCATTGTAACATTAAAAAAATAGGTTTGTTGTGTAACCTACTATATATTCACGGCCCGGTAACATTCATTTCAATTTCTGAAAGCAATTAAAATGAGCAAGACATTTATTAAAAAAAAAAACAAATTGTGTGAAAGTAAATCTAAGTAAATGTAAATAAAAGTCTTTTAAAGGAGTCCAAATAATAGAACAGACAAAATTAAAATTTCGAAGCGGTTTAGGATTTCGTTTAAGATTTAGCGAAGTACAATTTATATTTTTTGTACAAATCGTTTTAGTGTCTTAAGGACTTTTAGTAGTATTTTTGAATGGTGTAAAGGCGATTATATAATGACATTAAGAAACGTTTAAAGATACCTGTAACTTGACTGTGTATTTTTAAGTTGTAAGCTTTTTTCCTAACGATACAATGTGTCTTAGACACAAATCTGGTGTGTGTCAGGAATAGTTTGTTTAGCCTCTTGCCTATAAAGAAAACTAATGAAGAAAAGTAACTTTTAATGGCGGTAGCTATTGCGAAGTTTAATTTCAACCAAGGTTGTTTAGGTAATTGCAACGAAGGGTGATAAAAATAAAAATAAAAAATATTTAGCGTCTCTCCTGATATCCTAATTCTAAAATACACACCGATAAACATGAAAATAAAACTGTGTTGTCTAAAAGTGTTTGATTCTGGTTTGATTTTTACATATCATAGTCGTGTTAATCGACGAATAAGGAAATTAATAAATAAATGTTTATCAAACCCATTATTATTTGTTTATATCTTTGCTACGTTTATCGGTTTAAAGTATTCATTATTATAATGAACCACAACTTTAGTTTAGCTTTCAGCAGATGTCATTAGTGTCCTTGTAACATCTTAGCATACATAATTTATGATTGAATAAATCAAAGTTACTCTATTGAAGTAGCATTTTGTGTTTAACACTGATGAATGAACGTTTTTATAAAATCACCCGCAATATAATACGGAAATTAAACAATGGTGCGATTTAATTTATGTAGGGTTGACACATACATAAATATATAAATATATATAACATAGTTTACAAGAATTAAATTAAGTTGAATTTTCGGCAGGCAGGTAAGAATTATTCAAAGTGCAAGTGCCAGTAGTAACATCTATTATAAAATTTTAATAATTAAAATATCTGGATATAGATAAATTTTAATACCGAAAACTCAAAATAACTTTATTCATATAGGTAGGTAACCAAAGTACACTTATGAGCATCAACAGCAAATCTGTTAAATTGATTCTAAATTTACTTTTACTACCAGTTCGCAAGTCAAGGGTGTAGAGCGGAAGCGAGAATAACTGGCAAAAAACTCTTCTCTTTATAATCGCCAAGTTTTAAGCATACTAAATTAAATATAAATAATAATTATAATATAAATATATTAAATTTCAATAACAAAATTAATATCACAAAAATATAACAAGAGGTTAGACTTATTACAAAGATTTGACTATGTACTGCTTGATTATAATATACTATTCGATTTGGCTAAAGATAAGTTCGAAATGGAATCAATAACCATAGCAAACCAAAGCTCTTGATTCCGCCCAAATAATTGCTTGGCGCAAGACGTTGCTAGTATGCATAATATCAAAACATTATAAAAAAACCTGTACTGACAGCCCTACTAGTATTGTTAAATTTATCTCGGTGACAAAAATTCTCATTTAATTTTGCGAGTTGTTTTGAATAAAAAATCCCGGCGTTGCTGTAGCCTTTTTTCATTAAATTTTCCAAAGATCTATAACACCGGAGTACAAAAGAAAAGGCTTAGCTTTATGGTTGAGGTATTAGTAATTTTTTTATGGAACAGGAAAACGGGCAGGAGGCTCATTTGAGGGCTCACGAGTCGTCATTCCGTCGATGAAGAAGAATAATTGTTTCAGAAATACTCCAGTAATAAATTGCGATAGCATCATTTTTAATAAATTCTTATTTCAAAAAAGTAAATTTACCCTTTATATATTTTTTTGCTCACTAGGGTTGCCTGGAAGAGATCACTTGATAGCGATAGGCCTTATCGCCCGTTGTACCCATATAATTTTTATGTTATTTGATTTCCTTTAATGCAACAAAGTGTAAATAACTTTAGCAGCAATTAGAAATTAATTTTTTTCATATATATTACCTGTGTATATACCACACATCGTAATATAAATTAATTAAAGTCAGTATTCTTATATGTACTATTAAATCAACATTTTTATAGTAATGAATTAATGAATTGGAATAATTTGTAATTTTTTCTTTATCCTATGGTAGAAAAATCATGAAATAGTTGGCCGAAATTGAAATGTAAAAACTGTATATGGTTACTTGATCTGACAGTCACACGCGATAGCCAGGTTAAACATACGGTTCCATAAGGTGATTTAAAAATGAATTAGACGAAAAAAATATTTTTCGGAAAAAATATCTAGAACGTGAATTTTATGAAAAGTTTAAGTTTTCACTTTTCTAGGTCACTACGTTTCTGTGATATTAAAAGTTGGGCTTTAAAACAGCGAAACGCTGACATTTGTGTTTTAAAATTGTTATGAGTGCGGTTGTTATTAAGTTCTCATATTTAATTATAATATATATACTAATTATAATAAACGTAATATGATTTTTATATAAATATTTAAATTATGCTCACTGTATGTACAGTAAATAATATAAAAGAAATTAGAATCTTCCAAGGCTCCTTGCCGTGTGCCATCTTCCGTCAATTGCTGATACACCACATTAAAAATATTCCCTTCCTTTCGCGTGCTTTAGGTAGGTACTGCAATTTATTGTAAGGATTCTGTAGAACTTATAAATATGCCTAATCGTAAGTATATTTATATATTTTTGTTTTGCATAGGACTAAGTCCTTTTAAACCGGCCCTACTAATATAGTCTTTATTTTTTTATTACTGTACATTGTACTTAAATAATATAGATATAAATTGTTTTTTACTATGATTTTAATGTATTCTAATTTAATCAATTTTAGACGTGCGTGTTTTACCTCAATTAACAAACATCTTCAATTAGTACATTGTTGGATTGTATTATACTTCTATAACGTAGGGTCGGGTACATATAGAAGCTTTAGAACTAGTATGAATTTGCAAGTTACCCTTGAATTTATAATGAATAAATAAGTTATTAAACTCCTCTGAACGTTAAGTAGATTACAACTGAAATTAATTATCCTTTCTATACAAAATAGTTTTATAAAACTTTAATTAAAATGTATTTGGGTGTTTGCCTAATAATATTGTCAGTTAACCGGATTTGCATCTCATTTGAAATCAAATAAAAATTTCTTAAACTAACGCTTTACGTAATTTAGGATTTGTTAAATCGCTAAGAGTATTATTAATTTTATGAGACCGAAGATGGTAAGCCTAAGGTTTCATAAACCTTCAGTCGTGACACTCACTGTCATTGGAGGACATAATTGCTTTTGCACATCTTTTTTTTTATATTTAATACAATACGTATATTATTTGTGAATGCTGGTGATGATATATTTTTATACTATTTATAAATCTAAACATCCATATAGTTTATTATGATATATAGTAAAAGTATGTTCATTATGTAGTTTCTTTGCATAATATATCGATTTGTATTATGCAAAATAATGGCGACCATGGATTGTGAGCCATTCGCAGTCTAATCGTGGTTATTATATTTATGGGATAACTATTTTGTGCAAATACTAAAATCAGAAATAATAAAACACACGTGCCAAGTCGCGAAATGCATAACACCGAAAACATGATAAACTTTTACGCAATAGAAAGTAGTATGACATGCATAAAAAAGTTCAAAGTTATTGGACTCTAGACCAAGCTCACATCACGGGAAGGTATAACCAGCGGCACGTAAGTCTAGCGCTGGCCGATACGTGGAGGGGATTGCTGCGCATGTGTACTGTCGCGCGGGGGACAAAATGCGACTGGAGAGCCAATCGACGCTCTTCATTCCGCTAGCCCCCTTAGGTACCTTATTTTTTACTTCTGCGCAATAACGGTCAGCGCTAGAGTTTCGTGCCGCTACTTATACTACTGAATAGGAAAATAGAGGCAGCCAAAAACTACTGTCTATTACCACAAGACTTACATACTAGTGTAAGACAAGTCATTTTGTTTTTGTACTCAATATGATTAATAATGACTCATGTCATATTAAAAAAAAACGACGGGTTGCACTCCGGGAGTGCCGGTAGAAGTGAAAACTGGAATATTAACGTTGTGCATTTTTGATATTTTGGAATGGTTAGGTAATTATTTTGTACGAATTGCTTTAATTATCAGCATAAAAGTATAATCATTTATGTGGTAGAATACAATATTTATTAATTGTGCTCGTACACAAACATGACAATTTATCTTACACTAGCAGACCGGCCAAGTGTTGCTGTGGCTAAGGTTTTTGTTATATGAAATATTAGTAAACTATTCAAGGGAAACGGTAGGAGAACTTAATGACACGTAATTTATATATATTAAGATTAAATTCGCCGCGCCAGCTGTCTACTCTCCATCCGTCTTACGAATTTTCGATCAGGCCACGTGTCCTGACGCGAGTTTAATATTTTTACCCATTCCAAAAAAAGGGTACAACGCCGCTTAAGAAGTTTTTACTTAAAAAATAATTGATTTTTTAAGAAATAAAAATTGTCTTCATAGTTTTATTGTAATATGCAACACATATCTAAAGATTTCCGAGCAGCGGCTCATGGAAGATAAGTAGGTATCTACAGGTTTTTCTATAATATTCTGCAGGAGGACTGAATTATTTTCCGAACTTGCTCTTCCAAATGTAACGGACAGGCATAAAGTAATGAAATTTAATTATGTTTATACAGCTACGACACATTGACGCAACATTTTCGTTTTAATAACTCATTTAAATTTAATCACCGGGCTTTAATGTTTCTTCTCTTTCTTACATACCGTACTTCGTTAGCGTGTAAAAGTAGCAAAAAATATTCTGTGCCTGTTAGTCGAATAATTTCTTATTGTTACTGTTTACACAGAGTAAACACGTTATATTATAAATCAACAGATATAAGATGAAATAAATTCTTCACTTTAATAGGTTTTTTTCAAATTCAGGCTATTAGATAATGAAATTTGTCTTATGATACTTCTTAGTATCAAAAATTCCAGGATATTTCTTAGAATCAGTTGTAGCAATTCTAATGTTTAGTTTACTCTTATACTACACTTTTAAAATAATTCATTTGATAGATATGAATCAGTATCTCGCTAGTGACGACTGCTGCAAAGCAATGGAAACGTCGCATTAGGTAAATAAATTCAAGTTTTTATATATATAAGATTTCTTAAGATGTATATATTTATTCTGACGTTTAAAATCAATGCTAAAATTCTATAGATTAGATTATTAGAAACCCATAGATTTGACTTCACGAAGGTTTTTCTTTCAGTTACAGTATAATTATTGTATATAAGCATATTGAATAATAATTTTTCAAATAATAAAAAAGTAATTAGCGAGAGACTTCAAACGTTATCGTGAGAGATTAATAGCTTAAATTAGCGGTCCTTAGAATAATGAACATTCCGGAATCTGGCTATTTTCATGTTTTCCTTCTTTTCCTCCAAAAATGATTAAGTGAATACTTGACGTGCTTTAAGCTCTGTAATCCTATTATATTAAGTATCTTTCGATTTTTGAATTATCACTTCGTAAATAAATTTAACTTAGATACTTACTATAAAAGAAAATAAGTTTTTAGAGTATAGCAAGATTAATTTCGAAAAAAAAAAATATATATTCATGAAATAATAAATAGATTTGGCCTAGGGTCGGTAGTTGTTGGGACATTCCGATTAAGTATGGAGTTTGGCATTTCTGCATCTGTGTAATTGATATTTTACTAGGCAAGTCAGCCTTCAGTGCCCACTAATGCGTAACAGTTGTTGTTTTGCGTCGTCAAGGCCATTTGCTATGGGCGTTAGAAACATGATCAGTCACGATTTTCACACTTTAAAACCTGCCTTGCGATTCTGTAACTCACTTTCGAACTCTCACAGCGGTTTTCGCAGCGGCGGTCGCGCTCAAATCAGTCGTGAACCAGTCATTTTACGATTTGGCATTCTGATAAACAATAAACTACAAGCTCCCTCCGCTTGTCAAGACGTAATGTGAAATTGCTTAACAGAATACCATGAGATTGTAAATGGAAAATGGAAGGGAGCGTTGTTAGTGCGAGGTGAACTCACGGATTAACAGAATCGCACGGCTGATGTCCTATAACTAATCTTATTAGGGGAGCCGATCTTCTTTTAATTCCAAACCTATAATGTACGTGACCCAAACCTTGATATTACGAGCCTTGATATACTTGATATTACTATAATGAAACGTTTACAAATAAAAAGCTTCTTGAATGCTCGAACAAAAGTACGCACTGGATAAAACTTTTTTATCCTCTGATCGGTCTACAAATGAAGTAGTGATAAGCATCGAAAAAATGTAAAAATTGTTTTTCAAAATGTTTCATATTGAGACGAGTAAATTGACAAATTAAGCACTTGCTTAACCACAATAATGGTGATGATAAATAATTGGCAACATTTATCTGCGATTTCAACTTTGTAATACGGTTTACTTAGACCGCCCTATACGGGCCGAATTGTATACCTTTAGACTATTTTGAAGTAGGTTATACTAACTATTGTCCCGTCGTACAGAAGCGTTAATAATGATTGTTCCAGTATGGGTACTCTAGTTTAGCTCTATTACCACAGATTAATGAAACATAACCATGTACAGCTGATCCTTATCACCATTATAATTAACTATATGACGTAGTACAACAATCTCAATTATTTCATTAGAGCCAATATACACGTCATAATCAATCGTTAAATTACCATAATTATTGTGATAATGGTATCGGTTAAACGCATGAATATTAACGACCCGTTAATAACAATGGATTATTTTACATTTCAATTTATTTCGCGTTTAGTTTTACATGGTTGTTTGTTTTAATTACTCATTCAGTGGCGTCACCTCGGTATTTGAATGGGTACGATTGTTAAATTAAAATTATTTTTGGTTTTACCAATGAATAATCGCAAGCATTTAATTACTTTAAATTATTGACTCTGATTACATTTAAGAAAATTGCTATATATATATATATATAAAGGGTTTTTCAACAAGAACTTTGTTTTCTAAAACAAAATAAAACAAAGAATTTAGAGGAAAATGAATAAAATTTTATTGTATTACAAAGAGAAAAGTTTGGCAATTATGAATGAAAAATGATATCTGGCAAATGTCCACCACGACCACGCTGACAGATGTTGATTCTTTCATCAAAATTTTTAATCACTTTTTGGCAAAATGGAGGGTCTATTTCGTTAATGACATCACGGATTTTGAGTTTTAAGGCTGCAATCGATTCGATTGGCTCCGTATAGACTCTGTCTTTAACATAGCCCCACAAAAAATAATCCAGTGGTGTTAAATCACACGATCTGGCTGGCCACTTAACAGCTGAATTTCGCGAAATTATGCGCTCGGGAAATTTGGTTTGCAATAAATTGATCGTTTCATTGGCTGTGTGACATGTGGCACCGTCCTGTTGAAACCACATTTCAGTGATATCCATGTCATCAATAATAGGCCAAAATTTAGTGGTTAACATCTCGCGATACCGTGATCCATTGACTGTTACCGCATTTCCAGCCTCATCTTCGAAAAAAAACGGCCCAATCACGCCTCCAGACCACATAGTGCACCACACAGTAACACGTTGAGTATGCAAAGCCTTCTCAATAATTGCTTTAGGATTTTCAGAAGCCCAAATGCGACAATTTTGCTTGTTGACGTACCCTGACAAATGAAAATGGGCTTCGTCTGAAAAAATGATTTTTTCAGAAAAACCAGCAGGTTGTTCCTGAATGAACTGAGCGAATCTGCGGCGATTTGAATGGTCGATCAGCTTTAATTCCTGCACCAGTTGAATCTTGTAAGGCTTCAAAGCCAAATCCTTTCGCAAAATTCGCCATGTTGTGCTTTTGGATAACCCCAATTGTTGAGAACGTCGTGAAATTGACAAATTTTGATCTTCTTCAACACTGTGGCTCACGGCGGCGATGTTTTCTGTTGAACGACCCGGTCGAACACGTGTTGGTGTTGGCACATTTTGTACCGAGCCTGTCGACTCAAATTTCGCGACCAAATTCTTAACAGCGGTCTCAGAAGGACGATTATGCTGGCCGAAAATATCACGAATTTTACGAAATGTAACTTTAACAGAACCACCATTTTTATAGTGGATTTGAATTATTTTAATGCGATTTTCGAGCGAAATTGAATTCATTGTAATAATTGCCAAAGCACCTGCTACGAATACCGCCAAAAACTAAATGTCAAAACTATAACGTTCTCGGTGTTGCCACAATTGAAAAACAAACTTCTTGTTGAAATACCCTTTATAATATAAATTTATAATTTACTTCTGATTTTATCAAATACTATCAAGGAAAAGCGAATTCCACCCGATTCTTTTCGATGTATGGCAATATGGCGGCGCTTTTAAGCATGCCATAGGGCTCTCATAGGGCTTTTGGCTGTAAAGTAGTTTGGATGTCAAACGAAGGACCTACGGTAACAAAGTTAGAGCCATGGAAATGAATCTTTTGAAAATTCTAAAGAAAGACAAAATAGGTTTTAACACCATTAGAAACTAGTCAGAAGAAGTCTGTCGGACTGACAAACTACTTAAAAAAACACTGACCAGGTTGATTGTAAATGCCAAGCCATGAATGCTCTTTAACTGTAAAAGACATAATTTGTTTATTAAATTTAGATAACCTTACAAAGATCGATTAAAAAGAGTGGCGGAAGGTTTCTTGCCAGTTCTTCTTGCCCGCTCTACGCCCTTGACTTGCGAACTGGTAGTAAATGTAAATTTACAATCAATTTAACTTTTTTTTACGTTCATAAGTGTGCTTGTTTACCTATATAAATAAAGATAGTTTGAATTAACTCAAACCTTAAGGTTTGCTACGTTAAAAGTCATAAATTTGTGTAAAATGCCAAGCCTTGTTACTATAGTTATTTAATTGTAAAACGATATTTACATTTCATACATCGTACATGTTTCGCTAAATCAATATTCAATTAAAAAAGTTTAAGTTTTCGCACCAATTGGTTTTCAATGACGTGAGAAAATTGCAATCTATATTTTTGAGAGGACGGACGTAATTTAATTATGGATCTAGAGGGGAATCGATCGTAAGTTCGTTTTGAAACGATAAGAACATTTTGAAAAATATATTTTTTTGTGCAAATTGCAACGCAACAGATTCTTATTATTATTTTAAATATATTTTGAAGCAATGGCAGCCGACAGCAACGCCACCATCGACATGAATATCTTTGTATATATAAATCTTCCGTGTTTTTCTAAAAAGCTGGACTGATTTTGATGAAATGTGTGTTGTGTGAAGTGGATTCGCGAATGATTTAGATTTACAATAAGATGATTTTTTTTTATTCAAGTAAAGAAAAAAAAAATCGTGTATAGAGAACAACGCCTGTCCGGTCCGCGATTTCTTTGTTTTGTTGTAGTTTGCGATAGGGGTGGACCAAAAACATTAGTATACCTAGTAGAATTATATTGTGGAATAGAAAATGTAATATTAAGTTTGGTATGTTTTCTTTGGTATTAGGGTCAGGTTCGTTGGTCTCCTGGCTTACTTAT
This sequence comes from Pieris melete, assembly GCA_963693345.1. Classification (NCBI taxonomy): domain Eukaryota; kingdom Metazoa; phylum Arthropoda; class Insecta; order Lepidoptera; family Pieridae; genus Pieris; species Pieris melete. Next base: position 848,428 of record CAVNZK010000036.1, on the reverse strand, counting down.
GGCTGCTAAGGTCTCGGTGGAAGCCACCCTGAGGGCTTCTTTGATGCGTTCATGTTGTTTCTTCTACCCGAGGCGGTTTTAGTGGGTATAAGTCACCCTGTACTCTGAGTAGCAGAGACATTTCCACCTTGTATTAAAAATGGATCAATGTACTATGTAATGACTACTGTAAATGTCAAAAAATGCCTATCAAATAGATCTAAGTGCGCATTTAACACTTAAGAATATTGTCTATAAATCACATTGTGAATACTATATTTTGATAATCTGTAATGGGCTTTCAAACAAATTATAATAATTGGGTCCAAATTAAATCAAATTCTCTACGAGCCTTTTCCCGCTCAAGCTTTATACATAAAACGTTATCGTATAGAACCAATTTATTCAGATTTCATGCCAAGAAAACATTCGTAGCATAGATAAACAGGGCAGGAAGTCTTGCATGAAATCTTGCTTTTCGTTGGGAAAAGCAAACGTGAGGACTTACCCTCTTTCATGTAAATATTGATGGTTGACCGGATCTCTGAGAAAGGCTACTGTTTACCCTATATACTGGTTTATACTGGTTTTGATACGATATATATATATTTTTTGATTATGTGTTGTGTAACGTAAATACGTTCTTTATACGCGCAGTTTAACTTCAGCGGGTATAAGTATATAAATACTTTTGTTATGCGATTTAGTTCTCAATAGATCAAATATATAATATACAGAAACATCTCCTTAACATAACAAAGGGATGCTTTATTTTTGTAGTTTTATTTACACATTTAAACAATATAATTTTATGTGACAATTTTCTTAAACTAAAAACTTGGTATTTTTTTGTTTCATACATTTTCTAGACGTAACGAGATAAAGGCTGGACAGATGTCAATTTAAATAAATGTCTGCGAGACATTTAGTGAAATATCTTTTATGCGAAGCATATAAAAATATCATAAACTCTTCCAGTTTTATTTTTACTCGCTTGCACCGGGAACAAAGACGTAAAAGCAAAATCTATTTTTTTCTGTAAAAAAAACAGAAGGAAGTGCTATTATTATTCGGATACTAAGCAAATAACGTATACAATTATATAGATATTTTCCCTATTTGAAGATTTAAAAGTTGTTGGTATGTATTTAGTGTACAATGTACATACTTAAAAATACCAAATGTAAATTACATTCATCGTTTTGGAAGCGATATTGAATCGGGACTGTTTTGTAGATATTGATGTCACCTATAAAGTAAGTTATAGTACGGCACTTTGGTATATTGTCAAGTTTCCGGAGCGTACGTATATTAAAAAAAATTTATTGGTCTTTTCACACCAAGGTATTTTCATATAATATACCTTACTTACTAAACTTTTTTAAATGGTAAAATTTTTGTAATCAATTTTTATTTATTCAATGCAAACAAACAATCAAATATTTTCTCATTATAATATTAGTTAAGATTGTATAAATTTGTAGTACATGAATTAAATAATTGTTCAATCAATAATGACAAACAACAAACGATATGTAAATAAGCCACATAACATCTGTCTAAACCAGTGTATTAAATGAATATTGTTAAAAACCAGTCTTGTCTTGGAACAAGTAATCAAGGACATATGAAATGTATGGGTCAATAGCGAACGACCGGATAATGTGTTTCTAATACTATAAAACATTTAATAAAATTGACGGAGAAATAAATGTTAGCAAATCAGAATCACGAACTTTACGATCATTTTCTTATTTGGTATGTACATCATTAACAATTCAAATTGTGGCTTCAGTTGCCATATATTTTCTATTCTTTTTACAATGTATTCGTTGTGTCGACTTTTTTGTTAACTATTAAAATATACGTTTTTAATACGATGTATTCTACGAGATATCCTAGAAATAATAATAATTAATAATAAGCCTTTTTATTTCCTGTTTTACAATAAATGCTATATTACAGTAACCAAAATATTAATTTTGTTAGTAGGTTAGCTTAGATTGTGTTAGTAATATATATATATATTATTCTTCAAGAAAAGATCGTACCAATTCTTAAAAGGCCGGCAACGCACTCGCGAGCTCTCTAGCATTGAGAGTGTCCATGGGCGGTATCCCTTTGCCCCCCGTTCTATAAAAAAAAAGAATATATTATTTATTAATGAATTAACAGGAACCCTGGTTTGGGTAAAGGCCTCCTCCAAATGATGCCCATTTTTGTCGGTCCTGTGCTATGGAGTGCCTCATGTGCTGTGGAGTGCCAGTTTTTGCCAGCTGATCTTTTCAGATCATCTTCCCAGCGGTCTAAGAGTCTCCTTTCGCCTCTTGCCTGGTGGTTCTTTCCATTGGGTAACTCGTTTGGTCCACTTTCTGCTATCCTAGAAATATATAATTTATAATATTCGTAATATGCGTAGAATAACCCATCCGTTACACTAATTTAACAGAAACATAGACAATCAAGATAGAACTCGACCCTAATTTTAACATAACACATTTGGACGGAAATTATTCTAAATGAGCACAAAATATCTGCTCCGAAATTAGCATAATCCGTGAGGGAGCATTTAGCCCTAGTCACTCCTTACTTTATATGTATGGGTTAAGTGATTCCCTTATCATTAAACGGTACCTGAGTTCTTTGTTATTTGGGTGCACTGATTGTCAAACAAATTTATTACTAAAATTATATTTTTATTTGAGATGTTTGATTTTGTTGGACAATGTCAACTGTTTGTTTCAGGTACATCATGTTATATGATGGATTGGAGCTTGAGAAATTTATACTAATCAGTTATCACTTATTTTACTTCTAAAAAGCACGATTTGCTGAGTTCCAACGAATGATGGAAGATTGTATGATGTTTGGAGATATTCCTTCATATTTGAAGCGCGTTTTTAAAGCTTTTAATTATTACTAACAGAGTCATAACTTAAACTACACTTTATTATTTAGTTACCTTAATATTATGTTAATTATACGAACGTTTATAATATAGACTCGATTAATAATGTAAGGATTTTATAAATTCTTATCAGCGTGAAGGATAATGATTTTTAAAATTTGACCTGTTATTACCATTTGTCATAATAAGGCTGAATAATAAAATCCGCAATGAAATTTTCCTCGCGCAATTAGTAAAAAACATTCTTAAACCACGCAATATTAAAATTACAAAACATATTTCGTCCGGCTCATTATTTCTTTTTCAATTTCCGCCGTCGTAAATGTCAAGAGTCACAGGTTATAATCAAAACATGATTTGGACAAGCGCACAAAAGCTTCAACTAACGATACATTGCATGAAATATTTATCATTAAATCGGAACTGACATACAGCTCGTTACTTTAATTAAATTTATTAAGTACAACTGTATTGTTTTGTCCTCAATTTAAAGTTTAATTACGATTCTAAATTTATTTCTGTACAGCCATAAAATTTTCTTTATAATAAATAGTTTAAAAATGCTATTAAAGGCGCCGCTATTGCACTATTTACTTAAAATGACATTTTGATTACTATTTTATTACTATTATTATTTGTTCTACTATTAATATTATTAAGTAGGTACATTATTTTTCTCTTTTTGTGTCTGAGGCGCAGATTATGTACATATAACTGTTGTAGTCTCTGGCAGAATGACAAGTGGAACACGTCTGCTCCTCAGCATAATGCTGAGCCCAGTGCCAGTGACAAATATACCTTATTCTTTAAAAAAATAAATTTTGTTATTATTTGATTATTATTATTGGGTGTGTATTTCGTTACTAATAAATGTTATATCTATTTCAAAACGTACCCTTAACACATATAAATAAAATTAATGTAATAGGTACAGCAGTGTTGGCCTAGTGGCTTCAGCGTGCGACTCTCATACCTGAGGTCGTAGGTTCGATCCCCGGTTGTGCACCAATGGACTCTATGTGCGCATTTAACATTTGCTCGAACGGTGAAGGAAAACATCGTGAGGAAACCGACATGTCTTAGACCCAAAACGTCGACGGCGTGTGTCAGGCACTGGAGGCTGATCACGTACTTGCGTATTAGATTAGATAAAATGATCATGAAACAGATTCAGAAATCTGAGGCCAAGACCTAAACTTAATGTAACAGGTACAGTACAACACATTTTTATATATGAGACTTAACCAGCGTTCCGTTAAATTGGTGCTCTTACCTGACCAATATTTATAATATACTTTTTATACTAATCTATATACATTGTATGGAAAATCGATGCGATCTTTCAATAATCTAAAAATAGTGGGCAAATACTTATTTAAAAGATTGTGTAAACGGCAGTAAATCTTAAGCCGTGTACCTACTATGTGGATATAATTTGTTTAGTCCATCATCGACTTTGTACATGTTTGTATATCTTCGAAATCGTTTTAATACGCTATTAATACGTGTTGTTTGAACTCGTATTACTCGTGTATTAGTAGATAATAATTTATTCTTATCCAAGATATATTACAAAAGTCACGTTAAGATGCCAGTAAATTATTCATAATATATACACGTAGGTATTATGTCGAATCTATATTAATTTAAATACGTTATATATAATAAAATTTATTTAATTCGGTACTATATTAAATGTATCCGCTAAAAGTGTCACTTATAGGTGCGACAGATGTTTTTTCGCGCCTGTGCTAGGTTTTTATGACTCTTAGGCCGATAATAACGATTGGTATTCATTATAACATTTTATTTTACTATAAAACAATACAATAAAAGCATATTATTATATACTCTGATACAACAATACACCTGTAATATTATTGGTTAACAATTTAACAAAAAAAAACCTAAGAAAACCTTTTCCTTAAGTATTCATTACAAAAGCGGCTCAGCAAAATTATCGGCCTAACCCCTAATTAAACAAAGGGTGTAATTAAAAGGTAATGGTGCTAAAGACGGTTTACCGGTACGTTAGTTTGACCCCCTCTGTAAAGGTGATGGCTGCTCTAAACATTAGGATCATTTCCATGGTGAGACTGAGTCTTATTTACGATGATATTTTCTAACCTAACCTACATTATTCTTGAGTGGCATGGGTATATAAGCCGTATTAATGTAACCTTATAGAGTTACGCACTCTACCTTGTAACAAGAAGATCGTTATTGAAAGTAACAGTCCGAAGCTTCGGTTGTTCGCGTATCAAACATCAAGTGTCTGAAAATTTAACTCGCAGTGCTGGCCCACAACCACTTTGTTTGATAAAATCGCGTAGAAACTTTAAGGTATTTAATTGAAGATTGTAGAGGACGGGTATTTATAACAAAACTTAAAATTGAGCTGAGTTTAAATTAAATAGGAGTGAAAACGAGCTCGTAATTTTGTAAATCAAAAGTAATTGAGATTATTATACAAATTTTACTATATTATGTTATGTTTACTAATAATGTGGAATATATTTGAAAAAAGAAACTATAATGTACCCATTTTCATAAACGTACTTTAAGCAACAAATAACTATTGTTGCGGGCTTCTTTACCTGGAAACAGTTGTGCGCCCGCCAAGTTAAGCAAAAAAGCGGCACGGCCGAACTATATATACTTTTCTCGAAGCAGTTCAGGACATTTTCAACCACCTATAACTTCGTTGAAACCTGAATTTTCAGTAACCAAGCACTTTTATTTAATTTGAACTAGTAGATTAAGAATTGTAACTAGTCAAATTTCATAATTGTGCCACTGACTGACCGATCTTCTAAACTCTAAGGCACATGGAGCAGACATAAATGCTTCAAATTTGGAATACAATTAGTGTTTAGTGTATCAAGGAAAAACTAAAATATTATGCAATTTCTAGATACACCAACTGATTGACCAAACAACCAATGTTTCTTTGTACCTGTGTTTAGTATAATAATGCAGTATTAGGTGTATGTAGGTAAACTCAAAATATCTTTATTCATAAAGGTTCATAAAAGTTTACTTATGAACGTCAAAAAAAAAGTTCAATTAATTGTAAATTTACATTTACTACCAGTTCGCAAGTCAAGGGCGTAGAGCGGGCAAGAAGAACTGGCAAGAAACTTTCCTCCACTCTTTTTAATCGCTAAGTTTTGAGTCATACAGGTACGGAAATTGTATCAGTCAGAATGGGTATAAATATTTAAATAATCTTAAAAAAAATGAAATCTAATCGTCTCGTATGCTGAGGCAATGCCAGCATACAAGTATGATTGTAAATAAGAGCGCCGCGCGCAGAGGTGAATGCGAGCGCGCACGGGAATTCCCCCGAGCAAGCGGAAGACGCGCTCATAGCATAAGCGCAAGCGTCCCTAAACAATCTAATTTAATTAAACATGTACTTATTACTTGTATATACAGAGATACATGCGATGGCCTAGTCAATCTATTTATGTAAATCATAAAAGGTTTTTAATATTGATATTGTCTCTATAAGATATTGTCAGGTAAGATAATCACGTAATAACTTAATACAGAAGGTGGACAAATTAACCAACATGGTATTCAACAACACATGGATTATAACAATGACCAATTCATCGTTGCCGTGGGCAGACGGAAACAATTTCGTACATGCTCAGATTAATTGCAAAAAGGTTTAATTAAAAATCGATAAAACGGTTCGTTGGATGGGTTTAGTTTAATTAAAGTAAATGAAAAATACACATTTTGTATGCGTAAAATAAAGGATTTCTAGTTAATAAATAAATTTTGTTTTTTTTATATAAATAATGCATTTTGGTCAGATAGGAAAATGAAACGCCATACAAAAAAGTATTTCAATCACACCCAAAGTCGTTTTTTCTTTTGGCTTACTATTCATATCATATGGATGATTGATAAGTTGTTCGACTGCTTAGACTATAATATAGTCTAATACAATTTCATAAATATCTAATATTTAATTATTCAGAAAATAAGGGCCTTAATAATATGTCTCACGATAGCATTATAAAAATATCATAGTTTATTATGTTGTAACGAAATAAAGGAATCAATTTGGAATATTAGGTTGTCTCTCGCTATCAACTAGCTTGAAAGGTTCTTCTTGTATTCAATGAAGCGGAATATTGTCTTATGAATTACTAATATCAAATTTCTTATGAAAAACACTGGAAAATGCTCTTTAATAAAATATGTGTATCTTTCCTAATATGTAAGGCATGTAATGTATTTGTTCATAAACGAATTTCGTTTACACACTGTAACGTTCGAGAAAATTAATAAGTAATAAATAATAAATGAATTCTGTAGGTTTTGTTCTTAGAAATTTATTATAATTAACGTATATCTTTATAGAATTTGTATGATTAATACGATGTTTGTAAATAGTCACGTGATTTCAGCAGCTTAAGCTGAAAGGCAAGAATTCTCTAATTGATGCTGGCAGGAAAAAGTGCCCGGAATGATTTATCCGGGACGAGTGCCCGGATGACCCGGGTAACCCAGACAAACGGAGCGTACATTAGTGTGCTATCCTTTTATGTCTTATTTTTATTTCTTTTATCCGAATGACGTAATTTATGTGTATTTCCTGTGGACGGTTAATTGTTTTCACTAGCGCTATATTGGGAGTTACTTGGAACTAATGAATTTGTATGTAGATCGCGCGATTTGTTTTTGTTCTGTTTCGTTATGGGTACTGAAACCTTATAAATCTTAAGCTGTTTCAGGAAAAATGTGGTTGCCGCCTGTTTCTTTCGTTTCCGCTTGATGGCCAAATATATTTTGTTAGATATAATTACACTTTTATTCTTTTGCAGCAGTGTTGGCCTAGTACGACACTCGTCCCTGAGGCCGTAGTTTCGAACCCCGGCTGTACACCAATGAACTTTCTGTCCATGTGCGCATTTAACATTCACTTGAACGGTGAAGGAAAACATCGTGAGGAAACCGGCTTTCCTTAGACCCATAAAGTCAACGGCGTGTGTCAGGCACAGGAGGCTGATGATGATTGTATATAATATATACGTATAGTTCTTAAAACTCTACTCTGGTCAGACTACTCGAGGCAAGTCAGAGGCGGGAAACTTTTTGATCGCCAGACGACACTGCAACTGACCAGTTAGGCAAGTCAGAGATGAGTAAAGTATTTCACTATAATAAATCTTGACGATACTCCAGTTCAAACAATTTGTATGACTCAAAACTTAGCGATTAAAATGAGTGGCGGAAACTAGTAGCAAATGTAAATTTACAATTAACTTGAACTTCTTTCTTGACGTTCATAAGTGTTCTTGTTTACCTATATGAACAAAGATATTTTCAGTTTGATGCGGTTTCGACACGTCGCCATTAGTGACCACCTATTATTATTACTTCCTCTGATTCTTAAACGTTTTTTACATTACTAACAAATATTATTATACGTTATGTCTTTTGACCTAAAATGTCACTATACATATTCCTCTCTTTACCGATTCACAAATCGAGCAAGGAAGGAAATTTCTTCGTAAGCAATATATAAGCCGGGATGACACGGCTTACGTCACGTATAGCTATTGAATGCTGTTCAAACTGAATTATTCCGTCATAAACGTTTTATTCACGTAAAGCGTATCTCGATGGGGTCTTATATAAATTCCTTTTTTATCCTGTTCTGATTTCCCGTTAATGATTGTCTGTATGTACATATTCTAACACGCGATTTTGCCTGCACATAGGCTGTTGTAATATTATCTTTGGTTCACGCGTTCAGTGGTTGAAACGAGTATGTCGATTACTACGAATGATTTAGTGTAAGGATTGTTGTAAAGTTCTAGAAACAGTTATAGTTGTATTATTATAGATTGTTTTGTAACACACAGGTGTTGAACTTTTTACCAAATTTTCCTATTATAGGATAAGTTATTGATTATTAATTATTATTTTTGTATGTAATAATGTGGTAATTGTGTGCACACTATTCATTTATTTATATCAATTTTTTATTGTACGTTTACAGATTACTATAGTATAGGTAATATTAGTCTAACCTTACGTTAAAATTTAGAGCCTAACAAATCTCATTTTTATAGATAACGACCCTTTTAATCCTATTTTTTCGTAAAAGCTCTAAATCGACCCTCTATTGAAACTTACGCTATAATGAAATTTATCCTAGCTGTGTGGTTAGCATAATTTGACATTCCACGTTTTGCATATATAAGCTAAGAAACGCGTACCGAGCTTACTCAGTATCTGTAATCTCAGCTACTTCAACGCTATCCCGCTGTGAGCAAAAACCAAAAACGATGTATATATTCTCTAGTCTGTGGCTATGAAAGTACCTATATAATTGAAAGATAACAAACTTTTACTATTATTTTATACTGCTACATATAACTTGGCTAAGTGCTAAGTTAAGTGTATTTTCAATTCTATACAAATTCTTTATTAAGTAAGTATAGTTACATTATTGTTGGATTGCTAAGTGCCTTTGCACTCAATAGGTCACGTAATGGTTTATTTCATTTGTTTTTTCCGGAGTTTCTAAGTTAAATTACAGGGGAAACTTAATTTTCCGTTCGACAAGTCTATAATGATGAAGGTGGATCACAACGCGGTTGTACAAGTAAATTTTTTTTTATTTACACTTCGTTACCTTATACAAAAACATACACATAAAAAAGCAGGTTACATAAGTTATTAAGCAACGGGCGGCCTTTTCGCTAACAAGTGATTTCTTCCAGGCAACCCTAATATGGAATAATAAAAAAAGAAACACATACAGAGGGTAAACTACAAGAAGTGCGTATATATACATATATACAATAAAAATAATAATATGTATAAACAAAAATGTAAAATCAAATCCATAGAGTCACAATTAATATATATAAGTAGTAGCTAATTACGACGCAGAAGAAAAATGATCAAAAAGAAGATTTTTAAATAAATTTAAAGACTGAGCTCGTCTGATATCAATTGGTAAGCATTTCCATATCAGGATACTTTGCACAGTAAATGTTCAGTTTTATGAGTAGGAGTTTCAAGAATTAGATTGTCTAAGAAACTACCGCCAAAGAGGAACATACAATTATTTAATTTAAATAGTAAAAAATTGTTAATTTCAAGACATTATTATGAGCGCAAAATTCCTTATATAACATTAACAAGTTAAGTATATTAAATTATATATATATAGGTAATGCTGTATGGGCCTCATGTTTCCTTCATCATACCTACGTGACTAGAAGTAATGAGTACAAGTGTCTTTTACTCACATAGACAACTTTGGTGTGACCAAAATCAGGTCGAAGGCACGACAGCGTTTGGGTTGAAAATCGCTATATTAACTAGGCCAAGACTTCTTCTTCTTCTTATAGTGCCATCTCCTTGCGAAGGTTGGCGATCATCATGGCTATTTTAATTTTGGATGCCGCGCTTCTAAACAATGACTTGGTGCTTTGACCAAACCATTGTCTCAAGTTTTTATAAACTGCGGACGTTCCAAGTCGCTATCTTCATGGCTGACCCGGAGATTCTTCGCACCCTCTGACCACTTAAGGTCTGCCGCGGACTAAGGGCCATGGTTATATTTGTCTCAGCCATAATGATGTCCTGGGAAAAAAATGTGGTGGTTTTCCGTTGCCTTCCACAACACTGCTAACATACAATTCAATGTGTTGTAAAATCCCTATAGTCGTTGTTCGTCATTTATTTATTACCAGTAATTAGTAATAAAAGATTTATTGTACGCGTCAATTAGTGAAGCGTGGACGGAACTTGTTAGTCTGTGTCGTAAATTATTACGACGTAGGTTTAATTTACAAAAATGGGGCGATTAACTTTTATGACAGAAAAATATTGTGTAAATTAATCAAAATTTGTTAAGTCAAACGATTTAAATCGTTTGTCAAAATTGGATATGAAGTAAAGGCTTCATATCTAATGTAAATAATAATAAATGTAATAAAAATGTAAACACAAAGATGTTTGATGTGTAGAATACAGAATACGTCAAGAAATGTTTTTTTCTGTTTCCTTGCAAAAAGCTCTATTTTTAATGAAGACCAAAATTTTATTTTATGTAGGTAGTTACGAATATTCTAGCGTTTTAGTTTTTAGGTACTAAATTAGTTGGACTCTTCGTTGAATATGGCGTAAATTCAAAGAAAATATTAACAGGCACAATGTGTCAGTAACGCCAAATAATTTATGTATACCATGCTCTAATTTAACAATTTAATACCTTGTATTTGATTCACGCAAAAATACATCAATGTGGGTATAACAAATTGTTACTTAAGTAAGGGCAGCAGACGTCTGTTTAATAGCGATACGGAGACATATATTCTCGAAGATGGTCCTAAAAGAGAAATGTAGGACTACATCTTACATATAATTTAATAATACCTACTGTTTAATAAGCTGTATATCTAACTCATAAATCACAATTTTATGCTATATTTTTAAAATTTTCATTAATTAATAGAGTTACTAATATCCTATCATCCTATTTCATATATGTTCCTGAAGATTGATGCACTACTTAAATAAAAATGTATGACCCATATAGTGAGATGTCTTCACTAAAAGTGTAAATAGTGATGATAAATTACCGATTCAGCCGGCATCTGAATTTCGATGGCGACCCTTCAGCGTATCGTGTTCCAAAGTAGACCTATCCTTTATAGTGCACGTATTTTGTATCCAACAAGCAGAAATTTATAACATTATACCTCCGCGCCCTCCTCGCTTTGTACCCTTCAAACCCAGCTATCAGTTAACTTTATGAGATATCATCCGGGATTATGGTGATTGTACATGCTCCATAATTATTGACGATAGTGTAAAGTTTAAGTTTCGTCTTGCCTACGCAAGATAGAGGAATAAGTAGATGTATAATGTGCTAGTACAGAAGGCCTAACCCTACCCCTAGCGAGAAAAATATTTCTATTTTTAGCTTGCGATAGTGCTGTCAGCTCTCGAAGTTAATAGTCCGGTCAATTTAGACATCTAAGGTTACAAAAATTCCCACTTGGCTGAATATTAGTAGGATTACTCAATACACTATTATAAAGGAAATGTGAAAAGTCCTTATCGATCCGGCACGTGAAAAAAAATTTACTCGGGGTCAAAGATCACAAAAACGGGTTTTTCGCGATTTTCAGCAAAATGGTAAGTTTTATCATAAAATTAGCCCAGACAAAAATTGTAGATCAGTTAATTATCTATAAAAATGTCTAATACTTTTTTCCTAAGAGCCAACGTTTTTGAGATATAACGATTCAAAAAGTTGAAAGAGTTGTAATCGTCATAATATGCACACGTATCCACGCCACCTTTGAGGTAGTGTACTTAGCGCGTTTTTTTAATGTGGTTTCCCCGGTAGGCCTATTCCACTGATCTTTTATGATTCTGTTTAATTTGAAACTATTGAATAACTGTAGATATTAACTCTTTCAACTTTTTGAATCGTGATATCTCAAAAACGGTGGCTCTTAGAAAAGAAAGTACCTATTTAGACATTTTTTATAGATAATTATCTGATCTAAAATTTTTGTCTGAACTAATTTTATGTTAAAACTTACCATTTTGCTGAAAATCGCGAAAAACCCGTTTTTGTGACCTTTAATCCGAGTAAATTTTTTTGCCGGATCGATGAGGACTTTTCACATTTCCTTTATAATAGTGTATTGAACAATCCTACCAATATTCAGCCAAGTGGGAATTTTTGTAACCTTACCCCTATTTTTTAGGCTAATTTGACCGGATTATAAGGGTTGAAACACCCCTCAAACATTCCTTCAACCTACAGTGTCACCGCTGCCAACTTTACTGACACGCAGTCCGTAACTGTTTCGCGAGGGCGTAAGAGCCTGAGCGACCATGGCACTGACCACTGTACGACGCGAAGTCAGCAGAAGGTCCAACAACGAGGGTTTATGACCACACATTAGATGAAACGTTTTAACAATGCTCATGTTAGCCTCCCTAATATATACTTAATGTGTGTTTATATAGCTTTTAAAATTCTGTAAAAAAAATTAAACTTTATATTTACAAATAATTTAACTTACCTGTTGTTGTGTGTTATGGGGTATTCATCAACGGAGACTAAGTAAAGTTAGGTATTCTTAACTATTCTTTTAAAAAAAAATTATAAATCAAAGTGCTTGTAACCTTAAACCTTATCTGACTGGTTTCTTTGACGTCATGGTATGAATAAGCGATGCAGTTTAGTTAGGCCGTCAATAGGCTCTCAATTAGAGATCATAGTAGACCCCAGCCCCAAGGTTGATAATACGTTTACGTTTATTCTACCTATTCTATAACTTCCGTTTGTAAAAATAACGTTACTAGAAAAAAAGACACCTGTAAGTGAAAAGCGCTATCAAAAAGAAATTACCTTATTCCCCAAATATCCGTAAAAGATGGCATCAACGAGGCTTATTAAGGCTTTCAAGGGATGAAAACCGTATTTTTATAACAAACCTTTTGCAACAAGGAGTGCCGTGGTCCCACTAAAGCTTAGCGGATTATTGATGAGTCAGCACTTAAAAGGTAATCTCTAAATCTGTAAGTAAAGAACTCTAAAGATAAACTCTTTTCGTCACTTATTACTTAAATATCTTATCTTACTGACTTGAAACTGCTTGTGACAGCCTCTTAATGTTTCGGTATACTTAGTATCGTGAAAAATATTACCGTTGTCTCCATTGTAGTATCAAAACATCAACGAAGCTCTCCAGACGTTAAGAAATTTGCATGATCTCACTTTTCCATATTAAAGTATCATCATACTTTCAAAAAATATCACTAAGAAATTCACATAACGGAGTCCTTTCAATGGAGGCCCGAAGGGACCCTAATGCTTCCATTTACAGTATATTTGGAAGATAACTGTAGATTAGTTTAAAGCTGCTTTAACATACTCTTTGATATTGGGTTACGCAGTCTTGTAGGTGTGTTGTGGGCGTAGCTATATATATATTTAAAGGTAACAAATTAATAGACACGCGGCTTAATCTTGAATGAATAAAAGCTTTTTGCTCTATCTACGTTTTATTTTTGATGACTATTAATTTATATGAAACACAAAGGAAAGCTTTTAAATGAATACTTAGTTTTATCAAATTTCTTGTGTACTTCGAGTATTGTTTCGATACTTTAAAACGCACAATAAAGTTAGCACCATGCTTGTTACCATGGTTACGATGCTATTTACATTTTTTCTTTAGTCCATTAGTATAATATATAATAGAACCGATAATGTAATTCAAATAAAACTTCCCCATTTTACTTATCGTACAATACATTTAGTTTTTTTCATACGTGTTGAATAAAATATTTCTATTGAAGTGTAGAAGTGTGTATAAAAGAAACTACAATGCCATAGTTATATTATATGAGTGTACAAAATCGTAATAAATAAAGAATTTTATCCGATATTTCATATATAATTTTTACGACTGATTGGCGGTTTATTGAATGAAGATTATCTGTATTCTGATCATAACATTTTATTAAATAAGTGGTTTCTCACAAATATATTACGAAGATAAATAAGAATACTCAATGAGTACGATTTCAAATACGAGTAGCTCTTTGAATCTAAACATAAAGCATTTCCTGTAATCTGTGTGATTTCGCGGCGTAGTGGTAATCCGTGTGTTTAATTCAAATCTCACTCCGTTTAAGTGTTATCTAACAAACACTTGGGGATAACACTAATCTTAACATCGATAAATCTTACTGATTTTGTCTTCTGTTTCAGGTTTACGTAGAATTCCCGCCAATACAGCTGTAATGTAAGTATTTTGAAATCGTTAATGTCAAACAATGCAAAATACGTTACTATAATAATTTCAAGAGTGGTACTTAAGTGTGATTGGTTGTAATGCTTTTAAAGCCAATCACAATCGAACGACACCATTGAATGTTTAATTTTTAAAACTAATTTTTTTTATAGAACAGGGGGGGGATCGGGCAGGAGGCTCACCTGATGTTAAGTGATACCGCCGCCCGTGTACACTCTCAATGCCAGAGGGCTCGCGAGTGCGTTGCCGGTCTTTTAAGAATTGGTACGCTCTTTTCTCGAAGGACTCTAAGTCGAATTGGTTCGGAAATACTTCAGTGGGCAGCTGGTTCCACAAAGTGGTGGTGCGTGGCAAAAACTGCCTTGAAAAACGCTCAGTTTAGAACGTCGAGGTAATACGGGTGGAATTTCCGAACAACTCCTCTGAACACTCCATGGTAAATGCGGTAAAAGATGCAGAGTGACCCCACATAGAGACGTGTGCGTAGAGACGCAACGCCAAAGGATCAAGCCGCTCGGAGAGGGATTGGTCGTCGACGATTCGAACCGCTCTTCGTTGAATACGGTCTAATCCTAAATCGCTTCGAAAATTACAATGTCTAATACAAAAAAAACTTAAGATATATAGCTATTAGCTACACTTAACTTGTCTTATCTAGCTACACTAACAGGTAGACACATCACACTAAAGTAAACCTAATAAACACATATACATATATTTTTATTAAACACAAAAATATACTTCACTAAAACATTGGCCTGGCCATTGGAACCTCAACTATATTTACTAAGGAAACATTTTGTACCTTATTTAGAAAATCATTCTCGTTCAGTGTTTTCAATTACTAGTAAGTACTGTCAGTGTTGTAATAATCAAAACACTGTTAAATTATTACATGAACGACTCAAGAGCTATCATTCGATCAACGGAAAATAAATGCTCTATACACTTTAAGATATAATGAGCTTTGTGTCTATGGTTTAAAGTTGAATATTGTTCTGTAATTTAAATTTGCTACGCTTATAAGAATTGATTTGATACAAACATTTGTTTTATAGAAAATGGCTTTAAGACTTGGGTGGCGCGTATTAACAGTAGAACGATTTGTGGATACTTTTAGAATATTAATATAGTATGTGAGGGGTAAAATATACTGACTTTATCGTGAAAATAGGAAAACTTACATACTTAGTAAAAGTAGTATTAAATTCAAACCTTTGACGTGTTTAATGTTAAAATATTCAAATCTTGATCCCAAGAGAGCAAAGCAATCAACTCTTGTACAGAAAGGCAAAGTTACGCGCAAAGTTTAGCAAAAAGAACAAATGCAGCGACTGAATGAGTCTTCAGTTGATTAACGCTTACTACTACTACGAGTGACTATTTTAATTAAGAATCTATTACTTCTTTTTTATAGTGAAGAAAAAATACAAACTACATTTTATTATAAATAAAGAAAAAGTACATACACAATTATTGAATTAAATAAATAGGAAAAATAATAATAGGTCCTAATTAACTTAAACGCAACGTGCGTTATTATTTTCGTGCGTTATTTATTAGATAATTACCCCTTTTCGTATCTATATCCACAGAATTTGAAATCATAATCCCTAAACAAAACTAAATACATGTAAAATATGTAAACATTTATGTAAAAAAAAGTTTGAATCACATTAAATGTCTAATATTTTTCGTTCACTTGAATAAAATTAGCGTTGTTTGTAAAATGTCCAACTTTTGAATCGTGGTTTCCTATCCCTTAGCCTTCAATAAAATAATTGGTTTATCTTTAAGCCTTTAATTAAAATTAAGGAATGCGTTTGTGTTCCCTTTGTGTAGATTCGGATAACTTCTTCAGTCGCTTTTCATTTCTGGTCGTGTTAGCTGCGCCACTTCCTCCACTTTCGCCAGTTTTCAGCAAGCCTTTATTTGATCGGTCAAGCGATCAGCCTCGATGAGTTTTTCTAGGCTTTCTGGAGCTCTGTGCTGTACGTATGGGCTGGACGTCTTTTACCTTCTACCAGCCCGTCTCTTGCTTGAATATTACCTATCATTACGAGCTGCAAGAAGGTCGATGATGACGCAAAATATTTCCGAGATATGCGGAAAGTCCCATATTATACATTTTAACAGTCTGCATAAACTTTCCTATCACTGTATAACGTCTCAAAAGTTAAACGACACCTTGTTGTGTTTTCTTTAATAGTCTATGCGTCACACCTGTGTTCTACAGGCCTGATGTGACAGAGTAACACTTGAATCCTCAATTTCTTGATCAGAATCCGGTATGCCCATGTCCGGTTTGCCGCATGCAATCAAGAGCTCTATTTTTTTTTTTTTTATAGAACGGGGGGCAAACGGGCAGGGGGCTCACCTGATGTTAAGTGATGCCGCCGCCCCTGGACACTCTCAATGCCAGAGGCCTTGCGTTGCCGGTCTTTTAAGAATTGGTACGCTCTTTTCTTGAAGGACCCTAAGTCGAATTGGTTCAGAAATACTTCAGTGGTATCTATCTGGTACGACTGTGACTGATATATAAACGGCAATAGCCACTTACTTTTGTCTTTGCAATAGCAAACTGTGACGGTCATTCACTCTAACATTGTGCATATAAATCACTGACAAATAATCAGGTATTATTCGGTCTGGGTATTACTTGAAACTCATATACCTAAGCCTCTACAAAATACTTATTCGATTTATAAAATTGGTAATCCGGATAATGGCGGAAGACGAAACCTTGCAAAAATTTCTAACAGAATATAAACAATAAGTAGAAATTTTCAATCCGCGTAAACTCAAAGTTTCAATTTAACGCCGTTCTTGATCTTAAATACAAATAAGAGAATCGGAAAAACTTCTAAACTCCGTCACGGTGAGTTGAGCTGCCTCACCCTCGTTTTAAGTATAAATATTAAATGGCGTTTCTTCTAGGGTTACAAAATGCTAAATTTAGTTATAAATACTAAATAGTTAAGTTTGAGGCAACAATACTAAATAGTTAAGTTTGAGGCAACAATACTAAATACTTATTTTATGTTTGAAAGTCGAGATTGTATTGAAGGTGAAAACCGAGTCAGAGCTAACATAAAAAAATGCAAAATGTAGATCTCAAGAAATCCTAAACCCTAACTTACCTTTGTTCCAAGTCCGATTACTCCCCAAGGGACTAAGGATTTGAATTTATCATTAGAGGATTCTTCGATGAAGGTAGCTTTCAAATATTCCAGTTCATTTTGGAATAAAATCGAACTACCCACCGAATTGTGAATTGTGCCATTCCTGACATGTATGTTGATTTTTATTATGTTATTTATTATTATTAGGCTTTCATTATAATTCCAACGTTGCAAAAAACAGATATTAACAGCACAAAAATTTACCTAAGAATGTAATCTGAAACGTATTTATATACAGTATTTGGTTTGGTCTTTAGTTTAGGGTTGGATTTTTTAGTATACACTCATTTCAAAATATTTGGGGTGAAAGTGTGACGTTGGAATGTCAACACGTCAGAGAACACGTCATCGTTCCATCCTGCAGAACCTGTGTGCGAAGTTAAACGACGAAGCATAAATTTGTTAACAGCAGACCTTCGTCTAGATTAATAATAATCAATTAAACAGACTTAGAGATATATACCCTGTGACTTACTAGAGTCTAAAGCAAAGTACGAAAAGTAAGACGTCAATCCAATCAGTTTTATACTAGGATCTTTAAACTATTGTTTTTTTTTAATATTGATTACTCATGCGCTACTTTATATGTTAAAGTTGAAATCACGATGCAAGTTTAAGCATAATTTTTACAAGTTCTATGGATACATACAGATGTAGTCTTGAAAGCATATTGTAATGTTGAAAACATTTTCTGCATGCTTGTTGCTGGTCTTGGAAGATGTTGGGAAAGACACTAAGTAGCTATCATACATTTTCCATAAGCACACTTCGCTTGAAAGTAAGAGTAATTTAATAATAATCTTTAATTATTAAAATAAAATAATCATAACAAGTAGACATTCCTACAATACGTATAATAGCAAGGATTCTTGTACCTTTTCAATATTAAAACACAATACTCATAGCACACCACAATAAGGTAGGTAATTTCAACGCTATGTTGTCTTGTTCGTTGTTTTAAACTAGCTGGTAATTAACATTACCCTAATTAAGGTCAAAATTGTGTAATACAATACGGATTATTCATCGTCGTTTGTTATTATTTGCACTAGGCAAGTTTTTCATGATAAAGAACAGGAGAGACAATAACCTTACATGACGTGTTGGTATGTTCTATGTAAGAACTCGTATTCATTTTAACTCATAATTTAGATTTTTTTAATTTAGGATGTTATGTGACGTGACAATCTGAAACACTACTTCAGGCTTATTTTATCTGACCTAACTCATTTAAAAAAAGGGTGCGTATACACGCGTAAGAAGTTATACTTCTTTGGCACTATTAAAAATAGTCTTTGATTGCATGCAAATAATTAATTACAATTAAATAATCAAAGACTGGAAAAGGAGTCATTAAAGTTCAGTTTACATTTGAAAAATTAAATAAATAAATATTTATTATTATTCTCTTACATTAAGTGTAACATAAATTCTATTATTATTCGAAAGTTTTTTTTAAATTATGTCCAATGCCGTAGCATCTTCCGTGGGCAACTTCATTCTGTTAATTTTGTGTCATGGTGCGCGCGCATCGCAATTTTTCATTATGCGCCTAAAAAAGTATAACTTCAAAAATCCGAATTCCATGTACATTTTTTAAAATATTATTTTAATTTTCTTCTTCTAACCCTTAGCCAGAGTCCATTTGATTATTTATCAAGGTATTGTATATCATGATAAAAAACACGTTCTCTTGTTTTCGACTAAGCGCTAATCGTAGGTTATATCAAACATTTAAATTGTGTACAACCTTCCAAATAGAAGCTGACATGACACGCAATCATATATCGACATGCAAATCTGTGATACATATTTACGACAATGATACATATCGATTACAGAAAAATATGCATTATGCTATGTTTATGTTATTCAGTCTTGTGCGATAAGGTTTATGATAGCGTGTAATGGACTGAAACGCGATTCGGTTGTTTAAGACTTCTATATTTTGAAGGAATATTTTCTCTTTTTTTGAAGTTATACTTCTTTAGGCGCGTTATGAAAAATGATGAGAATGAAATTTTACGATGCGCGCGCACCGTGACACAAAATTAACAGAATGAAGTTGTCCACGGAAGATGTTACGGCATTGGACATAATTTAAAAACAACATGCGAATAACAATAGAATTTATGTTACACTTAATGTAAGAGAATAATAATAAATATTTATTTAATTTTTCAAATGTAAACTGAACTTTATTGACTATAAAGACTCCTTTTCCCGTCTTTAATTATTAAATTGTAATTAATTATTTGCATGCAATCAAAAACTATTTTTAATAATGCCAAAGAAGTATAACTTCTTACGCGCTTACATAAGTACACGCACCCTTTTTTATAAGATGATTAGTTTATCTATAATCTATATATATATAATGAAAATGGTCTTCGTTTGAGGCTCAATCACGCCTAAACCACTGATCGTATCGAAATTTTTCCTAGATGGTTTATGGCTATAAATAAATAAATTCCAACGTTCCTTCATTTTTTTATTGCTGTTTTACTTTTATGAAAATTTATCCATACGGACTTCACCGCGGAAACATTCGGGGAGGCTTCCTAGAACCTCTAAACGTCAACATCTGTTAAAAACTCGATTTTCGAAATATTTCAATTTTCTTAGCAGGAAGTTAAAAAGAAGAATAATAAAAATATGAAAAAAATAAAATAATGAAACATAAAATTTATTTTAATTCGTCCAGCAAAGCGGGCGCGAAACGGCTAGTGTTTAATATAAGATGATTCGTATTTTGGTACAATAATTATCTTAATAGACTAATGCATTGGGGGGAACAACTATAGGTAGTTAAACATGTCGTATTGTAGGGTGACGTCGTCTCTCATTCCCGGGCCAGACACTCTACTGTTGACTTCCTCCCCCACGTAAGTAAGCATTGACTGACAAAATTGTGGAATCCCGTTTTCATAATCAAATAAATCACAGTAAAAATGAAATCTATTCTATAGGTAATGATACCTAATGTTTTTTAGTCAAGAGTGTAAATTGGACGACAAAAACTGACAGTAAACAGACCGAATTTATTAAACGTACGTAGTGTTTATAGCGAGGTCAAGACGGCACTTGTGTGGGCTAACTCTGGTTGGGCACCAACATATTTTGTTTCTTTTAATTGACTGATTGCGCGTTGCGGTAAAGGAAAACTTGCATGTTCAAATATCTAAGAGGTAGGATATCTAAGTCAGTGCCTTGCTTATATTATCATCATCATTGTTTAACTAATCTATATACTGTAAAGAATAACCTTATGCAGGATTCTGAATGCTAGTCCGAATAGACCGGGAGATAGAGACACAAAATAGTGGGTCATTTGTACCAGTATGGCGGTTCTTCATGGGTCTTATTACGTTTTGAAAAAAAGAAAAATGATGGTCATAGCGCTGGTATCGGCGGCCCAATCGCAAGGGCGTTAGTCGAGCTCGTCGGATTAATTACGAGTGTCAAACGATTTGTTCCCCAAAAATCTACTAATTTCCGATAGTCCATAAGAAATAAGAGGCGGCAGTGTCATGCCATACTTCTCTGATGTGACTTACAGCCCGCCATACCGTCGCGAATGCGTTAATAAAAAAAATTCAACCATTTCTACCAGGCTAAATTTTGCACAGTTAATCATCGTCGTGCAGCCATTTACGAAAATCACCATGCCATACTTTTCGGACGGTTCCAAATGGCCGCTATACCGCCGAAAATCAGAAAAAAAATTTCCAAACGATTTACTAAGGTCGCAGGTTCGATCGCCGGCTGTGCACCAATAGACTTTCTTTCTATGTGCGCAGTTAACTTTCGTTCGAACGATGATCAAAACATGAAAACATCGTGAGGAAACCGCCATATTTTAGAACCAAAAAGTTGACGGTGTGTGTCAGGCACTGGAGGCTGCTCACCTACTTACCTATTAGATTGAAAAATGATCATGAAACAGATTCAGGAATCTGAGGCCCAGACCTAAAGCAGTCGTATCGCCACTTTTTTTTAGTCAGCTGCTAACGACAGCAAGATCGTCCCATTTACATTAAAACTGTAAAAGATTTTCTTTGAAATGTGGTTTTATATAAACATTTTATTTGCTAACATTAATATTAATAATTATTCTATTTTCTCTTTAAAATTAATTGCTTATAAATAACTAATGGTATAATAACTATATTATCAAAAATCAATTCATTTTCCCTAACCCGTTCAATTTATAAAACCTCGCTATCTGCTACATTCATCATGTCAAAATTAGTCAGTTCAGTTTTTACCTCTACTGGTAGGTAATAAAGTGTATTTTCAATCAGTTGAATTCCATATACGATAAAATGCGGGATCATTTTAACTAGAACACGAAACATTCACAAAACAACCGACAAAACACAATTAAAAGGTTGAGTTAAATAAATGTACTATTGTATCTAATCGAAGTATTTTTTATTTAGTACCTTTTGCCAGAGAATAAACAATTCGATATCCATTCAGAAAGGTCACTTAATATAACACTTAGAATTATTTATTACTAGCGTTCTTTGGATATCACGCGTTAGTTAGTGATAATATTCTTATTTGAACATATCGTAAATACTTTCGACTGGGTCATATTATTATTTTTTTTAAATGGACAATTCACTCCAATTGACCTACTCGCATGCTTAGCTGGTGAAGCTTGTGTTATGAGTACTAGGCAATGGATATACATACATATTATATATAGATAGACATATAAATACATATTTAAACACCCAAGACCTAAGCACAACACCAAATGCTCATCACATCGATGTTTGTCTCAGCCAGGGATCGAACCCGGAACCCATGGATTCGCAGTCAGTAATTAATATCATCAATGTATAAATATTGATAATAATTTAGTCATCTGTTTATTAGAACCTATATTTTATATTATATTTAGTAAAATATAAACCTATCCTTAAATCTGTATCCTTTTTTCTAATTGTTTACTATACTGATTTATAAAAATTGTTTAAAATAAAATAAAATATTATGTTTTTAGTCAGCGCTGAGTAGCAACGCTGTTGCAGCGAAAGCTAGTAAAGTTTTATGCAAGTTGATCGTTACGTCATCAAATTCAAGGGATCAATTTGTGCCAGGATTCTCGGGTTCAGTTAAGCTAATTTATCTATAATAACAGTTTTAGTTCAATTACCCAATGTATGCGTTGTCATCAATGTAACTCCGTTTAAAAAATTGTTGTAGAATACAGTTTAACCACCTTATACGCGGTAGCTCATTTCATCGTTGTCTTTATATTTAGGTATTTTAATTGCAAAATATTAGATAGTTTAATCATTTCTTACAGGATATTATTTGTGGTTGCTAACTCATAAACGACAAAACAAAACATTAAGCTTAACTTCTTCGTTTAGTGCCTCTCCATTATTGGAGGTTGGGTCTTCCGCAGTCGCAATACACGTCCACTCCCTAACGTTGCGAAGCCATGATTTCTTCTACTAATACGCCGTTTACCCTGGATTTTACCCATTATAATTAATTCAAGGAGGTGGTAGCGGTCATGGCGTGCCCACACGTGGCCCAGGTACGCAACTTTCCGTTGTTTAATGTACCTACTGCATAAGTTTTTTCGACATTCCGACTCGTTTAAGAACCTTATCGTTAGAGACCTTCGAATCCAGCTTATACGAAGCATGCGACGAGAGCACCACATCTCAAATGCTGCTAATTGCCGGTGGGTATCTTCTCTAATTGTCTAAGCTTCACGGCCGTACAGAACAGTTGGCAAAAAAATTTAAACTAATAACATGAAAACGTAAATTCTATCGGATAACCTGACTTGACCTGACCTGGGAATTTATGTAAATCATAGAATCCAGTATCGATAGTTAATTAATAGGAGCCCAGTTAAACATTTCTCCACATTTATAATACATAAATGGGAAATAAATTACAGCCGTTCGTATTTGATGCTATTCAATCCTCTAATTATTATTGATTTAAGTGAGCGAATGGTATATGAATAATAGTTTTATTTTATTTTAATTAATACAAGAAGCCTTTTTTAATATCGAGTTAACACACAAGTATTTTCACTTAGACACCTACAAGAAAAGTGGTTGTTTTCTTTGATATTACTAATTAAGTATGTTTCAAGTCACTGTATTTTTAATCTCTTAATTTGCAATCGTGCATTTATTGTACATTGAACATAGCAATACTTATTTAATGCTATTTTAGTATTTTAACTTCTTTATTTTTGTCATAGATTCGCAGTCAGGGGTACTAACCACTAGACCAATGAGTCGTCATTATGAAAACAAAATTTTTATACTGTCATAAATGTTCGAAGAACAGTAGAAAATTCTTAGTTATTTTAAATGTCCGTAGTTGGCGATTAAAACATACGACGTTATGAGAGGGGTCATAAATTACACCGCATATACAATGGCGGTTAGGAGGTTGCGGTCAGGTCAATTGAGGACTTAGAAGGGAAATTGTGGGATAATACGTACTGATATAAGTATTGGGTATTGTATTTAATTATATATCTTGCATTGACCAAAAGCCATTACTGAAAAAACGTACAATTATAACAAAGTCGGTATAATTACAATTTCCAGCTAAGCAACGGATATTATTATAATTTACTAGCTGATCCGGCAAACGTCGTTTCGCCATGTATATCATTTATAATAATAAAATAGGGGTTGATCGTAGAGGGTGAAAGTTAGGGATTGTATGTATTTTTTAATGCTGTATCATAAAAAAATAGAAATTAAAAATTTTGTCTAAAAAATAAAAATAAAAATTTAGGGGTGGACTACCCCTAACATTTAGGGGGATGAAAAATAGATGTTGTCCGATTCTCAGGCATACCCAATAAGCACACAAAATTTCATGAGAATCGGTCGAGCCGTTTCGGAGGAGTTCGATTACGCACCCCGTGACAGAAGAATTTTATATATTAGATAACTCGACTTAATTTAGTAATAAAATTATACTACTTTCGCATAAATAATTTTAGTCACATCTTTAAATACGTAACTAGGCACGTTTTAAGTGCTCATCAAGTCTAGTTCCAAATAAAAAGGCTTATTCAAATGTGCAATGTTTTGTTACGTAACGGTTTTCCATTAACTTATTTCCCCTAAGATGTCATTCCATTATACACAGTAAACCATGTGTGAAAATATTGCCATATCTCGCCACAGATAAAACTCACGTGACATGACGTTTTCACTTGTCACTCTACGATTCCCAAAAGAATTTAAACCTCACATAAAATATCTGTGCTCAATCAACTGTTTCATACGCTCGAATACAACGTTCATTCCTCGCTGCATTAAAATCTGTCATATTCAACTTTACGTTTTATGACAAGGTTTTACCGATAGTTGAGTATGTTACGGAATTCTATATTTAATATGAAAGAAACGTACCAATTTTTATTACACACTAGTAGACTCGGCCAAGCGTTGCTGTGGCTAAGATTTTTGTAATATTACATAGTAGTAAACTATTCAAGAGAAACAGCAGATGAACACCAATCCACCATGCTTTTTTGGTGGTTATGCCATTAAATTGTAGCTTATGTGAATCAATACCTAGGTACGAATAAAGAGCCTTTTCAAGCGGTGGTATTTTAATAAAAAAATAATAATAAAAGGACGCTTATTGTGACGTAACTATAAAAGATAGATACATGCTGTCGCGACATTTTTTATAGATAGTCCTATAAAAAATGTCGCGACTAGATGTGTCCTGATAAATTGTTTTACATCATTTTGTCCTATCATTAATAGTTTTCGCAGCGCACACGATTGAAGGAAGTTTTTTGTTTATTTTTTTACACCTTGGGTTAGATTATTCAAGTTTTCGTAAGCCTCCCTAATTTTTTTGAAAATGAAACATAGCCTATGTCACTCGGGAATAGTGTAGCTTGCCAACGGTGAAAGAATTTTTGAAATCGGTCCAGTAGTTTCGGAGCCTATTCATTTCAAACAAACAAAAAACCAAACCTTTCCTCTTTATAATATTAGTATAGATTGCGATTGAAATAAGAAAAGGAACGTCGACCCTTTATCTGTCAGATCTCACGTGTAAACTAAGTTTTACAAAGCAGCTCATTTGCATATCGATATTGCATAACCGTTATTTGCTTTAACTAAGCTCATTAACATTTTAAAATATAAGTCGCAGAATCGAACTCATTACTTCTATTTAAAAAAATTTAAATAACTCTCTACATAGTAACTTATCATTTAATAAAATCAAATACACCACTACACGCAATACTCGTCGAGCGAGTTTGCTTATCTTGCCAAAGCCGCGCACAAATTATTTAAAGAGATCTATTAGGTATGAGGGTGTGCAATTGTTTCATCGGTTGCCGTCTAAGCTTCGTAACATTAGCGTGTTTGATCAGTTCAAAAGGGCATTAAAGACACACATCAGAATGGGCCCATTAGACTAGAATTGGGCTAGCTGATGGCGACGTGTATCTCGTTCGTATATATACTTAATATTAAATTTCTCATGTAAATAAAAAAAAAAATTTTGTAATGAGAAATAAAGTTCTTTAAACATTTTACTTTAGTCTCTTTGTCATTGATGGTCCGAGAGCTGGCACCAATTTTTGGGTAGGTATTTGAGGCAAGCTGAAAACTTGTCACATACCTCTCTTATTATATTCCAACACGGAATTGCAGACCTGGCTGGTGAGTAGCGGGGCTAAATCAACCCCTACATTTTTAAAAATATAATTTTTTTTTCCCCAAAAATATATTTGAGGCAATACGCAATTTATATATGTTGCAGTGTAATACTTAATAAATACGAAAAAAAATAAGCTAGACAATTTAATCGGGGTTGTAACATTACCAGACGCCTGCAAAATTTTTTTGCAAAAAATTATAAAAAATGTTTTTGAGGCAGCTTGAAATTTTAATGGAGTGTTATTGATAACTATAAAATAAGATTCCCAAAAAGACAGATCAGATTTAGTTTTAGAAAACAGTTTGGCTAAATAATAGTATAAGGAAAAGAACAGAAACGTCGTGCACGAGGGCTAAAGGAAATAGGCATCATGCAGCTTTTTTACGCGAAAAATAGCTGACTGATTTGGATATTACAAAATGGTGACGAAGATAAGCGACGAGTGGAAAAATTTGGAGGAGGCTTACACTCCGTCGGAGGTCGAGTAGTAATGTGAAACATTATGACACGGACTTAATGTAATCCTGATTATGTAGTACTCGAATAAGGCTTTTTGTCTTTTATTTTATTTACGACTGATTTCAATAAAATACTAAATAGCAATTCAAAATAAAATACTGGATGCTAATTCAGAAAAAACAGAACAAAATAATATAAATTGTGTTTTGCTTGTCAGTTATTGCGTTATATATAGGTTTTATTTTATTTATTAACACTTTATAACCATTACATATTTGGTACATATACATTGAGATAACATAAATTAATGAGGCAACTAATGGCCTTATCGATTACGCGATCTCTGCCAGGCAACCCTAGTAAGGAGAACGAAATACTAGGGGTAAAGTGTGTAATTAAATTTAAAAAACTATAAGCTAAATAAGTAATATATTTATAATTACAGAAAAAAACTTTAAAAATAGATTAAACAGATACAAAGAATATGGTTAAGAGGTATAAATACCTTTACAATACATATAAAACTTTTAAGAGTCGATAGAGAGAGAGGTACAAGTTCATGGCAGAGATCCTAACATGTAAGTCTTTTACGAAGGATTAACTGTGAAAAAAAAACAAAATGCATCTATCAGAGAAGGGTAGGTAATCTACACTAATATTATAAAGAGGAAAACTTTGTTTGTTTGTTTGTTTGATTGTAATGAATAGGCTCATAAACTACTGGACCGATTTTAAAAATTCTTTCACCATTCGAAAGCTACATTATCCACGAGTAATATAGGCTATATTTAATTTTGAACAAAAATAGGGTTCCGTAAGATATTAGGGTTTTTCGGACACAAGGTGTAAAAAATCAACCAAAAAAGTTACTTATTTTGCGTACCCTGCCTAAACTATTAAAGATAGAACCATAAAATGTTCTAAGTAATTGTAGATCTTATAAATATCTACAAAAAAGTCCGCGACACACTATACCTATCTATGTCGAGTTAGGCACAATAACCATAAATGATATAATGACATGGCAAAACGGCGTTTGCCGGATCAGCTAGTAGTTATATAAAGTTACAATGACCCAATAATTTAAATTCATTAGTAAGTTTTAATAACACTGATCTTTGAAATATTTTCCGACACCACGGCATGATCGATCTATATTTCTAGTCTATATAGGTCTAAACATATATAAGGAATAAAATAAGTCATATACGATATAACCTGGTTCTTATGTTCCTTTATATATTTTATGCCGATTACGCATTGTTGAGTGGGCTTGAATAAATTAACGTCCTACTTCTAAAGGTATTACCATCGTTATAAAACTCACTAATAGGTATATTATGTTTTATTTTGAATTTGATTATAAAGTATTTATCAGTAGAACAGCATTTATGACATAGGAACAATATGTTATTCTTGTTACACATATTAAAAACTTGCAATAATGGCTAAATTTGCCAGAGAATTTTTGCAAGTCAGTTACAAAATAATCTTCATAAATCGCATTAGCAATTTAGTAGAGTGCTCTCGCCTCAGCGCTGGAAAACCAGTTATGAATATTTATTATTTACTCCTATAGGCCCGAATTAATCCAACCCGACAAACAAAGCGATAGTTAATGGTATAGCCAAGGATTTTACATTTTAAGAACGTAATTAAACTCGAAACTACAAATCTTATATCCTCAAATCGATAAAAAATGAAAGAATAATATAATAAAACTAGCTGATCCGGCAAACGTCGTTTTGCCATGTTTATCATTTATAATAAAAAATAGGGGTTGATCGTAGAGGGGTGAAAATTAGGGGTTGTATGTATTTTTGTATGTTGTATCATAAAAAAATAGAAATTAAAAATTTTGTCTAAAAAATAAAAAAATAAAATTTAGGGGTGGACTACCCCTAACATTTAGGGGGATGAAAAATAGATGTTGGTCGATTCTCATAGATACTGGATAAGCACAAAAAATTTCATAGAAATCGGTAATGCCGTTTCGGAGGAGTATGGCAACGAAAACTGTGACACGAGAATTTTATATATTAGATTCTCTAACTGTCTCATGCCAAAAATGTGTTATTTAAAAGGTGAGCAACATACTAAATCTGTCACACACAAATTAAGCGCTAATTTGTGTTGCATTCAAGATAATAAATAGTTTGACCGGCATTCATTAGTGTGTGGTCGCTGTTCATTTGTTTATTTTGTTTCAAAGAAAACTCATTCTCCTTTTAACTTGTATTTTAAAACTGATTTCAATATTCCGAGAAGTTGAAGGGTAAAAATTGCTTACAAAGTTTTCTATTCATGCCTTGCCAGTACTTGTTACATGCTCAAAGAATAACTTAGCAAAGCCTATGAGATAAGTTTTGTTATTATTTTAGTATCCGCTCCAGAACTTTGAAACAAAGCCTTTACAAAGAAATTAAGATTGCTTTTGCATGTGTTAAATCGCTTGGAATTTATGCATTGAAAGTTACGAAAATCTTATTCATGCTTGTACTAACTCAATTTTACGCACGGGTGCTGTGAATTAAAATATGTGGTTAATTATTAATCCTAATGACTTGCCACTGCACTCCAGTATCCTTATATAAAGTATCCAGTATATTAATGTAAATATATTATGTAAAGATATCAATTTATGACTATTTTATTATTTTTTCTTGAAAACTTTGTCTTGTTAAAGTTTTTTGAAACTGTGCTTATTCTCACAGTTGGTTGATACAATGAAAAATGTAGTTCTGTAAAATAATTCTACAACATCTTAAAACAAATTACATCTAGATAATAAGTAATGCTCTTCTACCATCGCACATATAAACATGTTCGCCGGTCATTCAATCAATAATTGCTTTAATCATCATACAATCCAGGGCGTGTTTGCACGGCGTCCTCTCACTAATTGGCTTTTACACTAAATATAGGTTTGTATAGAAACCAATTACT
Source organism: Pieris melete (assembly GCA_963693345.1). NCBI lineage: Eukaryota > Metazoa > Arthropoda > Insecta > Lepidoptera > Pieridae > Pieris > Pieris melete. The sequence continues at coordinate 818,441 of CAVNZK010000036.1, read as the reverse complement.
GTACAATAATTTACTGGGTGTAGTAGTAATCTGCAGATCTTACCCATTCATTTAATGAAACTGTATCTAATTCAGGAAGATAGTACCTGGAATCTTGATGTAAACATGATATCGTTTACCGTAGAACTTTATCAGCCGTACGAAGTTGTTCAAGAGTGCGAGGTCCTTTAAGCGCTTTAGTAAGAATATGATAAGTTTAGCTTTGATCCAATAGGTGCGGATAAATTGAAATCAGTCATTATCAGAACTATCTTAATTAATAATCTACAATTATTTACTGAACAGCTCTATGTGCTGTACAATTGTACCTTCAGCGGGTTAAATTTGAAATATTCTTTCAATATTCACAGTTTTAAAGTTCTCCCGAATAATTATAATTACAAAGCAGTTTCACATATAGCTGAAGTGGGCTTAAGTGCGTGACGTATTATAGCTTATATAGAAAATTGTGAGTTACATAATTCAATCCACAACAGCGTTCGAAAATGTTTCGTCATCAATCGCTATAGATCGTACCGATACCGACTTTCGTGCCGAAATAAAAGCTTTGGAAACTTGAGGGTATTTTGATACGCATCGAGTCACGAGAGGTTCTCATTTGGCTTTGATCTCCGCCACGCCTGCCTGTAATGGTGGTTTTCACGCTATATTACAAGCTTCATTAAATACTGAATTGCTAATGATTGTGAGACATGATTGCTTATTGGTGACCGAATAGTAGCTCAGTCTATACTGAGGAGTTTAATTGAATACGCTAATCTCTGGATACATATAGTTGACTTCAGCATAGGGTTAAACTGGCGCCACAAATTCGTTCTGCTCCTAGGAACTGCATTCGTTTAACCTTCGTTTCCGCCGAAGTATAAAAGAATGATGTTCAACTTTTTATCTGTGCTTGAGTGTTGAAGATAGACTTTCGGGGCGTTTAGTTATCTCCGCAAAAGAAACAGTAATTGAGACTTGTTTAGCAGGTTTGACTGATTTGATCGTTTTGTTCTTGGATGTTGACGATCCCAATTTTTTGTAATTCTATTCTCTGTAAGGTTATGACTCACCACAGTGAACGCACTTCAGTTGCGCGTATCGTGACTTGTGCAGTCCATTGTATGCTGTGCAGTACGTCCTTATTCTTCCAGCTATTATATTTATATTGGATGGTTGCGTCTAAAAAATTAACTCTTGGATGGTGACGTTTGCACTCAACTTTCTGGCTTGCGAGTAGCATGCAGATTTTTTGCCAATACTCTTATTGGTCTGCTCTGCTTGTTTACCAATTAAATTACTCTCGCCATTTCTAGCCGAGCCGAGGAGCAGCAGTGTGACGGCAACATACACGTATCGGTTCGGGAATTTCCAGAGAAGCACCATCTTCAATGCTAAGACTACGAAGAAGAGAGAAAAGTTAAATTTTGAAATTCGAACTTTTATCACATAACATTAGATGCTTTAGATCCACCTTAATCCGTGAAAAAAACAAATATTTGTTTTCCAACAGGAAAATTAAAACAAACAAAAAAATCAATGGCGCTACAACCTTTTTGGTCTTGGCTTCAGATTTCTGTATGTTGCATGATCATTCGTCAATCTAATAGGCAAGTAGGTGATCAGCCTTCTGTGCCTGAAACACGCCGTCGACTTTTTTAAGGCAAGCCGGTTTACTCACGATGTTTTCCTTCACCGTTCGTGCGAATGTTAAATGAACACATAGAAAGTCCATTGATGCACAGCCGGGGATCGAACCTACGATATCAGGAGATGGAGGAGATGAGAGTCGCACGCCGAAGCCACTAGGCCATTACTCACAATTTAAAACAAAGTACAAAATATATGTATATTGCAATTATGGATATGTCACACTTTTTTGCATCGTATAAGTATAATTATCTACAGTTCCAAGTACAATATCAAATGTTAATTTAAACGACATGACAATTCAACGAATAGTATCTACCATCTGCGCAAACATTGGTGCTGAGTCCCTATCATTAAAACTACAGGTTAATTCGTGGTAGGTCAACAGAGCTTAGCCAATTCTGATCGATTGCCTCAGTGACATTGTTCCAAGAATAGTATAATTATTGATGCATGTAATGACTAAACCTATAGACAGGTAATTTCAATTTTTTTTAGCTTGGTGTCGCTTTTGCTGTTATTTTAAACTCGTGATTGTATCAAATATATGCACATGCGGCTAGTAATTAACTTACTGTAAAAGTAATTATTAAAAGGTTCTTTCTTAAATTCTGCTAACAGCCTACTCAAAATTAGAAGGAAAGAATAAAATTGTTAGGAACAAGAAAAAAAAAATTGATGAACGAATAAAGGCTGCACAACTGAAATGGAGTTGGGTTGAACTAAAAAGGCGTTGGCTAAGCGCGGGGAACGTGGGTGGATGGTCTTGTAGATATTGTCGGCAGAAAGTGGCTGCACCAAACCAAAAATAGACAACATTGAAAGGAAATGGAGGAAACAATTAAGTGAAACACGTCTAATGTGCCATGCTCAATGAATGTGACGGGAGTTTAAAGAAACTATTTATCTTCTTTATTAAGCTATTTAATAGCTATAGACGCGGGCCTCGAGCGTGGAGACCGAATCCAGAAATTCCGTAACGAAATAAACTTTGCGCGTTAGAGTGGGACAGAACTCATACTGCGTATTCACACCTCCCTGACGAGATCGGTGCAGCCAGTGCGCGTTAGAGTGAGACAGACTATATAGGTGATAAATTAATTCAATCTACCACTCTACCAGACTCAGTCTAAACTGAGTCTGGTAGAGTGGTAGATTGAATTAATTTATGAAAGAAAGAAAAATGCTGCAGAAATAAATAATTATAATTGCATAAGTTGATTACCGCAGCAGTCCCCAAGTGCCACACGTTTTTTGTATAAAACAAACGGGCAGGAGATTCACCTGATGGTTAGTGATACAGCCGCCCATAGACACTCTCAATGCCAGAGGGCTCACGAGTGCGTTGCCGACCTTTTAAGAATTTGTACGCTCTTTAGGATTGAGTCCTTCAAGAAGTCGAATTGGTTCAGAAATACTTCAGTGGACAGTTCTTTATATTAACTGTTTGATCAAAATCATGAACTAGGTATAAATTAAACGAAGAAATTTTGAGAAATTTTCCATTTAACGTTAACTAAAGCATTAATTTACGACCGACTAGCTTCAACATATTATGTGTTTAGTAAATAATGTACAATTTTAGTATAGTATGCAATCGAAGAACAATGTATAATTTTAGTTGAAATATTCTATTACAGTACAAGTTTCTCCCTTCTCTAATACCTACTTAAATTACTTAGCTTGGAGCAATCCTGAATTTCCTTATAATACCGTTTCCAATAGTAAAACAAAGAGGTTGCTAGCCTTTGTCAGATAGTGGCTCTACTATTATCCTAGTATTCAAGTTACGTTCTACGAAATTATTATATTCATTTAGCGATTATTTAAAAGTAAATATGAGAGACAAATATATTATGTTTTATTTTTTGTCAAGCGTATTACTTATTTGGAAAGGGTATAGTATGGAACAGGTCTATTATTTTATATTAGTACTAGCTGTTACCCGCGACTTCGTCTGCGTAGAACTACTACTTCGTGTAAATTTGTTTGGACTGAATAGGCTCTGAAACTATAATGAAACGATTCTAATGAAGCCGGCACATTGAATTATTGAGATTAACATAGGTAGACTTTTCCTGACCCTGATCCCTGACTTAACTTAGTTTAATACGTTTTTGTATACGACATTTTTTGTTTTTCCTTCTTTGGTCAAAACATGTAGGTTTTGTGGACTCGATACTCGTGAGCACGCCACATACAGTTGCCCATGGGAGAAACAGTTTTTTTCTAAATGAACACCAGCTACTTTGAGTGTCTGTCCTTGAGCTTTGTTTATCGTCATAGCGAATGCTGCTTTCAGGGGAAATTGTACTCTTTTGAATTGGAATGGCAAATCGGTAGGGATTATTCTAGTTCTTGCAAACTCATCTCTTATGCAAAGTTCAAAAAAAGCTGTAAGGGTGGTTTTTGGTCGAGTAGATAGTCGCTCGTGGAAATTATCTTCTGTAAAATAAACTCGTTCACCGTTCTCTAAGTGTACACTTAGATGTGTAACGGTGGGGTGCCTTTCGTGCAACGGGAACCCTAATAACCGCCACACGGCTTCGTTGCTGCTAACATAACGACCAGATTGATATGTATGTACTTCATTTACGCGATTTGCAAGCTCTGTGCTCCTAAAATTGAAAATAGCTTGGTCACTGCCTTTGTTAATATATTTGCAGATATATTTGATAGCGCGCACTGAACTGCAAGCCTCTACATTTATATGGGCGTTAAATATTTTTAATAGAATAGCGGAATAAGGGACCACCCAACTATTATCAATAGTGACGTAACTCCCATTTCGTAGTTTCACAGATGCCGTTCGACCTCCGTCTGCTGGTGCTCTTCTACGATAGAGTGGGTATCCGTTTTCACTGTGGACAGTGTCTTTGTGTAATTTGCGAGGAAATTTCTTTGTGCATTTTCCATCTTTCATGCAAGGGCACTGAGAATTTTCAGGTCCACATGAATCATGTTTTTAACTATAATATCATGAAGTGTCTTGTCAGTGCTTGGATCGGGTATTTCTGCGCTGATAATATTATCAATTTGATCGGGTCTCAACTTGTCTTTTAACCACAATAATATGTGGACATGTGGTAGGCCACGCTTCTGCCACTCTATGGAATACATAAAGCAGATCACTTCTCCAAATATTCTGCCTTTGGAAATAACAGACATAAGTTTTTTAACTTTCAACCTAAAAACTCTTGCGACTACATCATGCCTATCAATCGCGCTTTGACCCGGCATTAATTCATTTACTATTTCCGGCCATGCTGGGTTGCAAGTAAACGTAACGAATAAGTCAGGGCGACCATATGTACGTACATAAGCAAACGCATCCTGAGTATATTCGTGTAAGTACCTCGGACTATTTACAAATGAAGACGGTAAAATTATCATTCTACCAATATCATTTGGATTTAGATTAGCGTCATTCGCTACTGCGTCTTGAAGGTGGATATAATTTTCTGCTCTTAATTTAGTTTGATTTAATGTTATGTATCGTAATCGTTCACTTTCTACCTTAACCTACATATCAACATAAAACTGATTGGCCAGTTGCCTGCATCGTGATATAATATTAAAATCATTTTCTCTAATCATGATATGAAAGGCATAAAAGTCCATACATGATACCTTTTTGTTAGGCAAGGGCAGGCCAGTTACAGGATCGACTTGTGGAATTTGAAAGTGATACCCTTCTTGCCCTTTGCTAAATATTAGCGGATATTGTAACGCATCGTAAAATTTATGTGTATCCGGCACCCTAGTTAGTGTGTTATCACGGGCATGTAAAACTATATCACGGGAAGAAAACTGTTCACCACAAACCATGGCTGCGACTTCATTTATTAAAGGTGCATTATATCGTCTTTCGTGTTCCCCACTTGGTGTACGATCTGGGTGAATCACCAACTTATAATCATCTCCCGGCATTCTTTCTAAGGCTGTTGTGAAAGTGTTTATTAGGCGGTTATGTTCATGCAACATTCTCTGAATCTTTAAGACAATATCCTTTTCTACTAATTGAATGTTTTGACACCTGCGGTCAACCTCGTCGTTTTCATTTCCGAGTAATCGATGGTTATTATACTCAATCGATGGGTCATAATCAAAAGCAGCATTGTGGAATGCTCCCCATGTATACATTGTAAACGCATTTCTCCTTTCTGACTGCCGTTCAGCATTTAACACACGTCGTCTTTGGGATTCTTCTGGCATCTCTGCAGCTATCAATGATGCGTGTCGCTCAGCATCTAAAATCTGCCGGGCCTGAGTCTGTTCATAGGTCTCGGCAGCTCTTTGCGTTGCGTGTCGCTCAGCATCTAAAATCTGCCGGGCCTGAGTCTGTTCATAGGTTTCGGCAGCTCTTTGCGTTGCGTGTCGCTCAGCATCTAAAATCTGCCGGGCCTGAGTCTGTTCATAGGTTTCGGCAGCTCTTTGCGTTGCGTGTCGCTCAGCATCTATAATCTGCCGGGCCTGAGTCTGTTCATAGGTTTCGGCAGCTCTTTGCGTTGCGTGTCGCTCAGCATCTAAAATCTGCCGGGCCTGAGTCTGTTCATAGGTCTCGGCAGCTCTTTGCGTTGCGTGTCGCTCAGCATCTAAAATCTGCCGGGCCTGAGTTTGTTCATAGGTCTCGGCAGCTCTTTGCGTTGCGTGTCGCTCAGCATCTAAAATCTGCCGGGCCTGAGTTTGTTCATAGGTCTCGGCAGCTCTTTGCGTTGCGTGTCGCTCAGCATCTAAAATCTGCCGGGCCTGAGTCTGCTCCTCAGATTCTTGGGATCTAGCTACTTGCGCAGTTCGAGCTCTTTTAGAGCTACGCGCTAAATTAGATTTACGCTTGCGAGGCATATTACTTAACCAGTTACCTACCTAAAGTAATAAAAACAGGTAAGTACTTATGCAAAAAAAAATTCTTTAGCTGACAAATAATTTAGTTAAAGGTACTGAGTACGAAACTATACTTAAGGTAGGTACTTATACACATGAAATAAAACAAAAACAAAACTAAAACTAAATGTTAAAAAAAATATACTATCTACATGGAATAAAAACAAAATGAATCGATAAAATTATATGCGAAACTACTGGAACTATTTTATTCACAAAACAACATTACTTACCTATTAATACTCAATAAAAACTATGCTGACCTTCTTAGGTACCGTAACTACTTACTAAATGTGAAAAAACTTAAAAAAACCTGCCTACTAATCTACTACAATTTTATACCTATCCTAAAAAATGAATTAAAGTATTTATTTTACCTATTAACTATAATTTTACCTACTACTAACTTATGCTAAACTAATAATAACAACCAAAACAACTAAGTAAATAACACAAAATGCTTATCCAAGAAACCCTAAACACCAATGAAAACGTAAAGAAAGCGAATACGTTGCAGCTCAAAATTGTAGATATCGCATGCGTCCGCCAACGACGTCTGCCCTCACGTGTCTGCCCGTTCGGGTAAGCATACTTTGTGATCTACACTCCTCCCACCGAGCCATCCGCGTCCCCCGCACGTCTTTGCCGCCGCGCCGCGCAGCGCGCCCGCGCCCGCCAGCCCCGCCACACCACACCATGCATCGTCACACTCACACATTCATAGTGTATAGGCCGATGGGCCTGATGGACATGTCAGGCAGAAAGTATTCTAAAAGCTGGCTAGGAGTATTTGAATTATGCGATACATAACTGCACCCCGCGTTTTCACCCGTATAATTCCGGGATCGGGATCGGGATCTGGATAAAAAGTATCCTATGTCCTTTCCCAAGGTTCCATCTATCTCTATACCAAAATTCATCAAAATCGGTTCAGCGGTTTAGGCGTGAAAAGGTAACAGACAGACAGAGTTACTTTCGCATTTATAATATTAGTAGGGACTAGCAGACTCGGCCAAGCTTTGCTTTGGCTAAAGTTTTTGTTATATTTTTGGTGGTTATACCATTAAATTGTAGCTTATGTGAAACGTTGGTACTTTCAACACAGCGCCATCTGCTAGAATTGTGACTGTCAAATAATAAATAATCTATATATATATATAAAAATGAAACCCGTTTTCCGTTGTCACGACATAACATGAAAACGGCTAGACCGATTTGTCTAATTTTTTTTTGTTGCGTTTGTAATGGTCAGGAGAAGGTTCTTATAAATGAAGAAAAGAAAAAAATTGCGTGAAAAATTAGAAAAATTAAGAATACTTAAGCACCATACAATTCGAACTTTTTGATGTAACCTTATGGCGTTTGACATAACAGTGACAGAATGCGTGCTGCAAATATCGTCAAAGAGGATGTAAGAAAAATTAATATTGTTTAAAATAAATGCTTCCAATGCCAATTTGTAATCAATTTTTATAGTTAAGACAGGACAACGTCTGTCGGGTCCGCTAGTTTGCAATAAAATAATATTACGGGTATAAATGAAGATGTAAGCGATTCTATCTTTTAAGTTAGTTCAAACTGCACACGGTATGCATTGAATTTGATTGAAATCGGTTAAGTAGTTTAGGAGTCCATAGCGGACAATCAACGTGACACGTAATTTATATATATTAAGATTTCTGTTAAAATGATATTAAATTTCTAATATGTTTTAAACTAATATGTATGTATTCCAAGTATTGAGGACGAGGACTAACTGGCTAACTAGAGGCGGTAAAAGACATTTCCCTAAATATTTCGATTAAAACATAAATTGAGTCATTTATCCGTATAACCTGTTTCATTACTTCAAATACAAAAATTTATCAAAAATGATGAAAAGCGTGATTTACGAGAGTAACTTTTATCACGCGCCAAATATTTCACCGTATATGATTTAAAATGCAACATTCAAACGTATCATCCAACAGCTTTTGATATCATCAAATTGTTTACACGACATTTTTATCATTCTACAGTTAAAAAAATACGTCGATGTCTGATTCTACACACGAAACGCATCAACGAAATTGTATATTTACAAAAAAACATTATTAGTTTTCATTAGGGTCAATACTTTTATAATTACCTTATTTTAAAGTGTGCCCGTGCTGAAAAATGTACATTATTTAATATTTAAAATGCAAAATCATTCAATATAATCTTTCTGATTGAGTAGCAGAACCTCGCTTATTTTTAAACTTCTTTAAAAAATATCAAACCATCCTTAAAATCATAATATAAAATTTATTTTTGCGATTTTTAATTCTTGTATGGGAACCCGCTCTCTTAGTTACACAATGTGTCACAGGAGCACAAACACCGCATTGAACAGAGCGTTCCGACATCGTATCAAATGTTATCGGTGAGAACGCAATATCGATGATTTCAAACGACAATTATTTTATTTTTGAAATACGCACTACGCAGTCGGAACTCTACAACTGCTCTCAAAGTAACTGACTAGACTCTGGTAAATCAAAACGTGGTGAGTCAAAAGAAAATACGTCACATTTATTAACATCGGTAACGTTTTTACGACGGCCATATACTGCATAAAAGACCCTAAAATAAAAAATCTGTTCCATATTTACATAACATTTTATAACCCTCGCACAAAGCATCAAAAAGCATCTAACTTATTCATATGCTAAAGGAATCGTAAAAAATAGGACAAAATAATAAAACTATAGGTTTATTTCGGTTTTATGATGACAGGTGAGGCTTAGTAACCGCGGTCTTCGAGGTCCGCGTTATATTTTTATGTGGTGTGTTGCGATAAAACAAGGTTTTGCATGAAACGGGTTGAATTTCATTCACACAAGAATATGATCTAAATAACCAATAAACTGTATCGTATCGCGTTGCGGGGGAAATAGAAACCGTACGTTCCATTTAATATGTGTGGGTGTAAATATTGTGTCGTTCTATCGAATTAGAAATTACTGTAAAAATAGAATAAGGATATGGAATAAATAAAAAAATAAGTAAATGTCTAATAGGGCTCAGTACTTGTTATGCAAGTTGTTTTTAAGCTATTGCATAGCTTCTATTGCGGGCCTCGAGCGTGGACACCGAATCCAGAAATTCCGTAACGAAAAAAACCTTACGCGTTAGAGCGGGACGGAACGCATACTGCATATTCACATCTCTCTGATGAGATCGGTGCAGCCGGTGCGCGTTAGAGTGAGACAGACTATATAGGCGAGTTAGTCTGGGTCTGGGTAGAGTGGTAGATTGAATAATTTATGAAAGAAAAAACTTGAATTAATATCAAAGAAAAAAAAATATGCAATAGCTTTACCGCGGCAGTCCCCGAGTGCCACACGTTTTTTTTTATCTGTTTTTAAATTTTACGAGAATTTTAGATACAAGAAAAGCGCCCGGAGAAGTGGCGTAAGCAAATTATAAAATGATGGCTCGTTACGTTCGGTTGTGATTAGTCAACAGCACCTACAGATCAAATATACGCCGAACGCGGAACGAGTCTGGTTCCGTTTTTTCGTATGCCTAATTACGTTCAAACGAAACCCGTTCGTCGTTTGTTTTACATTCTCACCCGGTAAGTCCATGTGGTCAACTCGTCAACTGGAAAAATATATATTATTTTGAGAACAGTTATCAGTAATGCAAGATTTTTAAGTTTACGTAAAACTTTGTTCCCAAAAATAATCCTTATTTTTCTATAAATTGGTTATCAATATTCTAAAGTATGAAATCGAATACCAATAGCAAAACCCTATAAATGTAACGCTGTACGCCAATAAATAAAGATTTACCCCAGTTTCCTATAAATTGGATAAAGATATTTAGGATCAAATAATACGTCAGCAGGAAATTTACTTGCCCGCTTGAGAGAACCTAGGTACAATCGCGTTAGCATGGCTTTGTTTATTTCGTCCAAGAACTAAAATCAAATTTATCCGTTAGGTTGTTTGGTTTGATTTTATGTTCCATTTATCTAACAGGCGTATAAGGAGTTATTCATGAATTCTTATATGAGTACAACTTAGCTATGAAAATATAAGGAAGCACTTATAAAAAATCAATCTGTATGCATTATTGTACCTGCCGTTCTAACTAAAATACTATTTAAAAAAAACTTTTGTCTTCAGTCACCGTGACCACGCACGCTGTAAAGCACGCGAAACGTCGGATAAATTTAAAATTATGTTAAATAATTGTAAATTTATAATAATACATAACTTTAATCCGGTTAAAAAGCTTTTTCTTTAAATGTGTTTATGTCAATCATAGACAATACTAAAATACTTTTTACACCTCTTTCCATCATATTATATTCATACAGAAATGAAAAGAAACATATAACAGCTTTTTGAAAACATAGTTATTAGATTTATTTAGTTTTGAATAAGGTTTTTAAGTTTGAAACTGATTTACGGAAATATGCAATGACATGGAGAACGCTAGAACTGATTCAAAAATTACTTAGCCATAGACATTACATATACATTATTACATTACACAAAGAATTTCCATACTTCGTAATAGCTTAAGCAAATACTATTGAAAACGTCTTTTAGTTGTCATATTTTTTACAATCAGATTAACAGATAAAATCGTAATTGCACGTTCATTAATTCGCCTTACACCTAAATTGGTTAAATGGTAATAGGTCTAATTTCACACAGTTATCGCGAAACGAATCGTTGAATAACGGGTACATTACCGGTCAATAAAATTTATCGAAACGGCTTCCGTTTAATTCGAGCAATCGATTATCGAGTCCGATTTTAATCGGGAAGAAGTTCGTGACCACACACAGAGGGTCACGGACACGCTTTTGAATTATATTTTAAAACTTGGTTTGCTATAGAATTATTATTTATAATAAGTATATTAAGATGTATCTATATTAATATTATAAAGCTGAAGATTTTGCGTGCCATGCCAACCATACGCGCATTTATGATTTTTTTTTTATATAATAGGGGGGCAAACGAGCTTGCGGGACCTAAAAGGGCAGTCTACGCAGCCCATAGACACCCATTTTTAGTGGGTGCGTTGCCGGCCTTTGAGGGAGGAGTAGGCTCGCTTTTTGATGTGGGGTATTGGGATTTTGGTACTTTAAAAAAATTAATAACAACAAAAAATAACATTCATTGTATTTTGTAATTCATATTGAGTGATTACTGAGAAGAACGTCAAAGCACTTGCGAGTAGGGCATTAACTATTTCAATAAATAATAATAATGAACTTGAAATCATATTTCCGAAAGCCGTGTTAATTTAATTTCGATTTAATTTAAATAAATTCAGTTATTTGTTTGTAGATAGTTTTTTGTTCTTGTGAAATTGTGGCAGTATTGCAAGTATGGCAAGTGTGTATCGCCATGGATGAACGGAAAATTCGTCCTATTTTCGAATATGAATTCCTAAGTGGAAATACCGCTACGCAAACAACACAAAACATCAAAGACGTGTACGGGTCTAATATTGCTAACACATGTCACATAAACACAGTCCATTATTGGTCTTGGATTTAGTGTCAAATCCATATTTTTGGACTTGTGTCAAATCGGGATTATAAAAAAGCTTCGACCAACAGCGAATCTTACGCTTCGAAGCATGCATAGTAATACTGTACCGGCATAGAAAGAAGGGAATTATAGATAACATTGTTAACTGAGATGATAGTGGTTCATCTCAGTAGGTAAATTTCGGTACAGCACCTAATCAATAAAACAATATTACTTATAGGAAGATGGACCAGGACTTCCACAACTTCCAATCAAATCGCACAACAGCGACGGCAGATGGCTATTGCTAATAATTGCAATGATGTGAATGCTTACAATTTAATAAGAGACTGGTCCATCGATCTTCACCATTAGATAAATACACTGTACGACAGACGATCGCAAAACTAACAGAGTTACAGCTGAAATCTCTCCATCACCGACCGCACTTACCGGAGAGATAGATTTTTTTCAAAACTTAGATTATTTAGTGGGAATAAATTCAACAGCTGTGGGTCATTACAAAACGCTTTCCCTGACTTCATTGCCTCCCGTCCGGCAGACTTCTACACTCAACCGATAAACAAACTGCCATCGAAATCGCTAAATTGTATAGATAATATGGGCAGGTAGGTTTTATTTTAGCTAATCAAAATATGATTAGCTAAAATAAAATAAATCACCAAAATTTGTATTATGATTTTTAAATATAAAAATCATAATACTCGCCATTTTTTTTCCTTTTATTATAATCTAAATTCAATGTTCCATGTATAAGCTTCGCGTGAACGTATAAATTATGATTTCGATTTATAATATCTTTCACGACTCAGTATATTTGTTCATCTTCAAGAAATAATATTGTTTACAAAAAGTATAAAAATACAGCTACCACTGCCGCTCTCGGTAGAAATGAAAAATAAATATTAACTGAAGTTTCCCTATTGCAATCACTAAAAATATGGGAAGGTACGTTAATATAAATTAGATATTGCAGTTTTAAAGAAAGATTGAAGCGTGAGAGACCGATTGATAAATTAGGTCACTGATGAACTGTTCCGTCGAAGTAATCATTGCTCTAATTATACAGTGAGTCCGGTCAGCAATCATTTCAAAATTGTAATATATCTATTCTCATAGCCTAAAAAAATTAAAATATAATCGTTTAATTTTTAAACGGTGTTTTGGCTGTTTGGGTCAGACATAGTTTTTTTTTAATTTTGACCCCTTCCTGTTGACGGATTGTTTTGAAATTGTACGGTGATATATATATCATTAGTTCTGATGAAAATACAACATACACTCGAGTGATTGTAAAAGATTACATATTTTAATTGTCAGGAAAAAAACTTGGCATGAAAGGCATTGAATTAATTAAAAATAATGAGAAGTATATTGTATTAAAATTAAAAACTAAAGACTTGGTAATATTTTTTTATGTTAAACGGTTTCATTGAAAATAAATTGTATAATAATGTAGACGACGTACCTACTAAAAGTATAAAGTAATTAGTAAATATTTTATTTACTTATTTTTCTATTATTATTACAAAATCGCTTAAGGTTCCGTGTAATTTAAAGGAAATGGGTAATCAGATCTTAGTGACTTTAAAACCAAAAATGTTTTTTTTTGCCGGAATTCAAACTTATAGTTAATTGTGCGGCTATCGGGTTGTGACTATAAACATGATAATGTGATCTTCATGTAAATAAATATTGCTTAATTCATTTGATTCTTTTGCTAACGCAAGACCAATCAATAGAAATACGTATTGCTATTACGTATTTAAATTTTAAGTGCATTTGTTTTTAAGGAATTTATGTATACTATATAATTGCAACGAAGGGAGCGATTACCATTCATTTGGTGCGAAGTAAGTGTTATTATTACTTTTGCTCCTCACACCAATTTTGAACTTCAGGAATTGCGTATATTTGAGCGTAAGCCAAGTATCTGAGGAGAGACTAATTTGGAGTTAACTTTGTTATCGTCTGAACTAAATTATGTAAGCGAGGCTCAAAGGAGCGGCTTAGGCGCAAACTTGTTTCTTATCAAAGTTTGTGCCCTTAACTAATTCTGTTAGTATAAAAACAAAGGAGTTTTTTGACGAAACACAATTTCCTTTACTACGTAAAGAATGAATTCATGAATGTTACGTACATTAGAATTTTGCAAGGAAAGCAAGCAATTTTTCCTTTCACTACGACAAACGGTGCTCAGCCATTGTCAAGATTCAAGATATTTACTATCTCATGAATAATGCCCATAAAATAAGAACTGCGTCATTTATCATTTAATATGAGTTCTTATATAGGTAAATATTATAAGGGTGTGTGGTACGTGGGCACATCTGTATGTTTCATGTATATTTGTATATTATCGACACAAGTGTTGTCTCGCTGGAATTAGTAAGCAGAAATTTACCGAATTTCATAATGTTAAATACACTAAAATTTACCAACTTTACAAAATAATGCTTTTTTTCATTTTCATAATCCTTAATTCAATACTCACTATTATGTAATAATCTGTACTTATATACAATAAATGCGACTGCAATATAAATAAATTTGATTAAAGGAAGAGCAAAATCTAACAAAGCTTAATCTCTATTGAACAAAATCTATTATAATCTCGACGTCAACAGGGGCGCGTGCCATATATCACATATTTGGGATTTTCCAAGAAAAAACAATTTTTTGCAGCAGCTAACTATTTTATATATATATATATCGTTTTTATCAACAGAATAAAGATTTTTTAGGGATTCATATACCCGAAGGAAGAATAATTAATGATTTAATTTAAGACTTGGGTAAATTAAACATTGTCTGTGGTTTATTATACGTACGTACTACACACATTACATACATTCTTACGTTCATTGCGTTGTTTATATTATAACAGTGTGCTGTGTTAATAAAATTTTGTTATATTTCAGGTTGACGGATGTTTAGTTCAACATGTAAAACTGTAAGTATTAAAATATAGTTAAATTAAAATCACAAAAATCCACGCTGATATAAAATCTGAGATTCATCATCGGACGTCAAGGCAGAATACAAAATACCATCCGTATTACCTTACCGTACCGTTCCACATCTGAGCGATTCTTAAGGCAATTTCTGCCGCGCACCACCACTATGTGGAACCAGCTGCCCACTGAAGTATTTCCGAACCAATTCGACTTCCTTCGAGGGACCTTCAAGAAAAGAGCGTACCAATTCTTAAAAGGCCGGCAGGGCGCTTGCGAGCCTTCTGGCAGTGCGAGTGTCCATGCGCGGCGGTATCACTTAACAACAGGTGAGCCTCCTGCCTCCTGTAACATAAAAAAACGATGGGTTGCACTCCGGGAGTGCGGCAGAAGTGAAAACTTGAATACGTTGTGCATTTTTGATATTTTGGAATGGTTAGGGAATTATTTTGCACGAATTGCTTTAATTATCAGTATAAAAGTACTATCATTTATGTGGTAGAATACAATATTTATTTTTGCGCTATCATACACAAACATGACAATTTATATTGCATTAAATACACCACGCCAGCTATCCATTCTCCACCCGTCTTACGATTTTTCGAACAGGTCACGTGTCCTGACGCGAGTTTAACATTTTTTACGCATTCCAAAAAAAGTGTACAACGCCGCTAAAGAAGTTTTCACTTCAAAAACATAATAATGTCGCTAATAGCTTCTAAGTTTTAACTTTGCGTTTATGCATGTTTGAAATATTTTATACCTTATTCATAACATTTGTGATTTACGTAAAACATAAAATACCAAGTAGGCGGATTCTTTTTTCGTTGTGAGATAAAATATAGGTTTTAAATGAGAGTTTAGTCGTAAATATGTTTTATTACAATAATATCGACCCCCGTATTCGCTAGAGTTGTGGGTCCATTGTTGACCTTTTTATGACATGGCTTTATGTGAAACTGTATCGGAGAATCGGATGATTATTAAGTTGTTTTAAGGATAAACGGAATATTTTTTTTATTATTCGAATGGATAAAATATTTTAAATTTAATTATGGATGCTTCGTCAGTGCAATTAGTGCCGATTCATCTTAATATGATGTGATGTTGTAATTAATGAATCAAATAATACATTCTGTAAAATACTAGTAGTTAATATTAAAGTCATACATGAAGCTATACTTAATGTATATAATTTAAATGCCCTCCTGGGTTTAGTTAGAATACAAAAACTAGAAAACAATAATCAAAGCTGCAGCAGAAATGTGTCCGCTGTCATATTGTGTAAGTTATTATCGTTATTTTTGTAGATGGCACGTTTTCATATCAAAATTTGAATAAATCAAATATTGTAAAAATCACTAAAAATATTTAAACTATATTGTCTCTTAATTTATGGTAATAAATATGAAATTTAAATTTAAAAAACCTAAAGGTCTAGAGTATCAATTCAATGTGTAATTTTTGTGCCAGTTTAACCATACCTCGTCCGTAAACCGATCTGGATGATTGAGGTGTCATTTGATTAGGATTTGCACCAAATTTATCCCATAAAGTGGCTTGTAAACAAATGGATTGTTTTCAAGTTACCAACTGAAATGTCTCATGTAAAATCTAAAATTGGCGCCGCATGTTTTGTCGCGTATAATTCGATAGTTAATAAATCTAGGTATATGTAGAATAAAAAGGTTTTAGATTCAATATTAACAGTGGCTAAACAATTGTTATACACATAGATTATTTTGGGCACCGACAAAATATCAGAATCTTCCCCTTTGAACACCGTACGAGCCATATTAATTCAAAATTTCATCAGCATCACCTTCATGGAAGTCTTCCATGGTCCGCTTCATAAGACACTTTCTTTTGCGAACAAGTGAACTGTGGAATCGATTCTTCCTTGAGAGATACGACCTCCAATTGTTTAAAGAAAGTGTATACTCCTCCCTCAAAGGCCGGCATCGCACCCACTAAAATTATGCAATGATTGTCCTTTTTGGCAGCCCATTAGGCGCGTTTGCCCCCTATGCGATAAAAAAAAAACTACGCTCCACTTGTAAGTAAATTTATTAACACTTTTTACATTCTTTTTTCTTAGGATGCACTCCTACGAAAATAGAACGTAAAAAGTGATGACCAATTAATGCAATTTAAAAATATTGTTATTCATTGCTGTTTAGTAGAAAATGTGAATTTTATGAAGGTACATCGGACTCATACATAGATGAAGGAATTGCTCCGCCTATAAAAAGATACGGAATTTGAAGACTTGATCATATTATGCGTTAAAAACCGTTCTCTACAGACTTGTAATATTTTTAGATAGGCATAATTCAGCACACTTCGGATATCACCATCTGGCTCTTAAGTATCAGTAAGTTGAGTTTCCTCGTATATTATGCGGATGTAACAATTAGAGTCCAAAGGGTTCCCTTGTGGAACACCACAAAAACTCTAAATTACTTGTTTGCCAAACTACATTTGTGGACTTCATTAGTAAATGTTTCCATACTAGTTTTTGTTTGAATTATAAGCCATAACTGTGATAGTTACTTACTTAAATAGTGAAATTTGTTTTTTAATCCTATCTAATTATACATTTACTAGAGGTTAATAGTATTTCATCCGTTTCCATTGGTAAGTACCATTAATATAGCTTCTGAGTTTCAATTGTTGCTGATTCTACATATTCGTCGTTAATTAAATTAATAGTAAATTATTTTTCATAATCCCTCAGCAAATCTCAAAGCTGTAACAAGACCTGAATACACATGAGTATACGTATTACATATTACACAGTGTTGGCATAGTGGCTTAAGCGTGCGACCCTCATCCCTGAGGTCGTACGTTAGTATTACGGCCGTTCAATAATGGAATTTTAATTCTATGTGCGCTAATAACGTTTGCTCTTACAATGAAGGCATAGTTACATAATGACGAAACCGTCATGTCTCAGACCCAGAAATCGATGACATGTGTCAGATACAGAAAGCTGATCACGTATTTAGCTATAAAATAAAATAAATATGTAAGAAACGGATGCAATATGGGCATATTGCATGAGGGCTCATAAGACATGGTTTGGTTTCCACTGATTATTATTGTTATAGATATAATAAATAACCTTTACAAAGCTGTAACTATAAAATAATAATTTTTAAAGCATATTTAATCTAACTGTCAAAAATGCAAACATTAAAACCTAAACAAACAAACGTCGCTGTTTCAAATGTAAAATTAAACGAACGATTAAAGGATTGTTCTTGCTAAATAAATGTTATTTCTGGTGATTTACTTTTATCCAAAAAGATTAAACAGATTAAAAATATTTTATTATATTCAAATTATACGATAAGCTTTCATGTTTGCTTCTTGATTGGACAATAGAAATTCGAATATAGATTATGAGTATGTGATACTAAAACTACACTTTGACGTGTTAATTGGAGACTATAACATAATATAGTATTATACTATTCATATTATGTCCTAGTATGTACTGTATCTACTCTGTACGCATATTTTTTTTAAATATATTAGGTAAACATGTTCATAAGGTGCCATTTAATAATTGAATCCTGGAACCGTTTGCGTCAACGGCTGTTATAAAAATATAGTAATATCGCTATACACAAAACAGGATTGATATTCAATCTCTTAAATAGGGAACAGAATAAAATTATCCACAACATCGGTCGGTCTGGAAATCGTCGCGCACCAAATTGCCAATTTACATTTGAAATTACTGCAAAGCTCAACAAGCGATTTGGGAGTTTCATGGAGAAATTAATATCTACATGTTAATTTTATTATCTCGAATCGCGTTTCCAATACGAGTTTTTAACTTTTCATTAATTGTATTTGAAGACTTAAATATTTTCATTTGGCGATCATTTCATACGAATTTTAATGGCTGCGAAAAGTTGTTTCATATGTAATAAGACTTATTATTAAATATGTATAACTTTTTTATCTACTATAAATGCTTGCTGATATCTGTTCTCATATTGTTAAAAAAAAATCCACTCAACTCCACAAAACTACGCTTATACAGACACACTTTGTATTTGAAGGAAAATTGTCATTGATAACAGCTTTTTGCGTATACTTGTACATACGAGTACAATATTGAAGTGTTAAGTACCATTTATACCATCTTACTGCGCATCATATAATTTTGTTATATAACAAAATTATTATCGGTTTTTTATTTCAAAAATTACGTTTAGTTTATATTCCCACTAAAACATTGCTTAATATCATAAATTTTATATAATTTTTTTTCTATTTTAACGTTTTAATTATGAAAACATGATTTAATTAGGCAACATTAAAATTGTATCTAATTTTACTTGGTACACGATTAGTCTGAAAAAGAATTTCATTTTATACATTTTATTTGTTTTTAGTGTAAGAAATAAAATTTAGTAAAACTAGCCAAAACTAGGAAGCTTTGTCTTAAGCTCCACCGGCACTATTCATGAAGTGTTTTCGTACTAAATGCTTTTAGCAACGCTATTGTAGAGGAGTTCCTATACGCTGGAATATATTTAAGCTTTAATTGAACTGGAGCCAAAAAGCTGTGTAAAGCGAAAAAGCCAGATTGTATTATGTAATGAAATTAAGAATATTATTTCTTTTTAAACCCGAAAGAGAAGTTATTTATGTCGTTTTAGCTATTTTTTGTCTTACTAAAAAGTACAACTATGTCCGCGTACATTTCGGATAAAAATACTAGTTCCGTGATCCGTCTAATAAGTTTCTGTCGCTTGAAAAAAATATATCTATAGTGAATGGTGTTAGATACTATAAACATCGCTATAATATACTTGGTCATAAAGTATGTGTGTTGTTAATATTTTATTTATTTCAGCACATATAATATATATCTTTTCCTTGTCATAATATAATGTATTAACGTATAATTCTTTTAGAATCATTTGTTTTTTGTTTTTATTTAAATTGTCATGTAACACAAATACAACTTTACTACGCCAAAGCACCAGATATAACTTAAACTTTAAGTGATTAAGTAGCATAATTATTCAGTTTGAAATATTGTTTCAAATTAGCAACTGTAAATGAAAAAGTACAAAAATAAAACTTCATTTCGAATTCTTTCCCGATTAAAACATAACAATTAAAGTTTAAATTGGAAAACTTGGAGAGGACAACTTCGCTTTGCTCTCGAATCTCGATTGATACTGAGTTTGTACTAAAATTTGTATTTTTTGCATTTAGCTGTAATAGTCGTGCGATATAAGTTATTACTACAAGCTTTTTATGATATAAATATTAAATTAACTTAAAAAGCTGCTGATTTCATCATTCATTAAAATTATAACATATATTATTTAAATCAGTATTCTTCGTGACACCGGTTTATATTGAAAAAAGAAAATTGGTTTTATTTGGTAAATTCTATATATACATATATAATAGTAGTAATCTATTTTGTATATAAAAGCTCTATGCATATAATACCGATGCAGTTCTTTGCACATAAATTTAGCATATACTTAGTTATCTATACGACACTCGTGAAATAATAAGGTATCTTTAAACTATTAGTAATATTTTGATTGGAAAGTCCCATCAGAGGTGGAAAATAATTACAGTACCTTTGACTACAAACGCGAAGCAATTTTCCACTAATTCGCGGATACCACTCAGAAATATTAGTTATCCTAGTTTTCATATTATCAAAATGTTCTATAAAAACCCCGAATCGGTATCGTAAAACCCGAATCCCTCAGGATACTAACATGTTTAAGTAATTCTACTGAACCTTTCTGTACCTTATCACAAAGTGTTTTCTGAAAAACAACCCTTTTTGTATCGTATGCAAATTTTACATGAGACATAAAATATATAAAATGACTACATTATGAAATGTATAGCATTTAATTAATTAAGCAAATTGTTAGTTAAATAAATCAGCAGCAGTATCATCAGACTCGATATTTATGACTTATTTTAACCTGTATTTTTCTTCGTCTGTCTTTAACAACAATAACTACGAACACTTAGTCGGAGGTTTCGATTTACGGCTACACTTAAGGTAACGTGGAATTTCAAATCCAATTTTTTCAGTCGTTTAGATTGTCTAATCTATATAAACATATTATGACGTTAAGAAAGTGGTTATTGCATTTATTTTGGTTATTATTATGTGACTTCTACCTAAGAAGTGGACAGGAATCACAGTACAACTGTATCTGACTTGGTTCCATCAAGTATCACAAAAGATAACTATATGCCTCAAATGGAAAATAATGTTATGATTTTAAGATTTCATCTACTGATCGTTCAACACTATTTGATCAATTCGTTAGTTGTTAGATAAACTCTGGACTATTAATTGATATAACCAGGTTATTCATGACATTATGGAATATTATTTGGACAAAAATACATAAACTTATATAAAAATCTATATTATCTAAATTTAACAGTCATGGTTATCTAAATTCTACTGAATCGATGTTGAACGAACAGTGCCATATTAACAAATCTGGCACAAATCTCCTACCGCCAGTATTAATGCTCTTTTGCTGCCTTTTATGTGCGTTTTATAAGACTAAACGCTCCATTCTCTACAAGCAGATTTGGGGAAGCATTAAATAGAGTATCCGATATTATTGTAAATATTAATACAATATGGAAACATTTTCCGTTTATTATTCCATTTATGTTAAATTTATTTAAGAACTACGTATATATAACTACTAGCAGACCGGCCAAGCGTTGCTGTGGCTAGGGTTTTTGTTATATCACATAGTGGTAAACTATTCAAGGGAAACGGTACGAGAAAGGAGAACACAGCGCCATCTGTTAGAATTGTGACTATCAAATAATAAACAAATATTTTGCAATAAAATTATATCGCGGGTATATATTGAGATGTATCTTTAAAGTTAGATCAAACCGCACAGGGTGTGCAAATTTGATTGAAATCGGTTCAAAAGTGTAGGAGTCCATAGCGGACAAACAACGTGACACGTAATTTATATAATTTTTTTCATTATACCTAGATATCGAGTATACCACTCTAATTGCCCCCTATTGTACGCAAATGTACTTTTACTATTTTGTAACCTTGTTTGATCATTTGTCGCTGCCTTGACATATCGGGTCGCTCTGAATCTTATACCGTATTTTTTCTGCACCCATTTATTTCTTTCAAGGCAAGGGTGCATCAATTCTAAAAACGTCAATATATTCGCGGGTTTGACTAAAAGAAGGAACAGCAACTGCTTACAATTGAATAGTAGATATTTATGTCTCAAATATTTATACAGATTGTCTCTATTTCAATTTCTAAAACATGACTTGAATGATTGAAACTTTGACACTTAAATTATGTTTTGATCACTAATATTGATCTTGAATTTTACATTGTGATCGTTTATTAAATAAAATTTCTTTATAAAAAGTCAAAAAGCCAAAAGTCAGACAATGTTACACTTATGAACGTCAGTAAAATATCTAATTTAAACGCGGAATTAAAGGGTATTTCAACAAGAAGTTTGTTTTTCAATTGTGGCAACACCGAGAACGTGATAGTTTTGACATTTAGTTTTTGGCGGTATTCGTAGCAGGTGCTTTGGCAATTATTACAATGAATTCAATTTCGCTCGAAAATCGCATTAAAATAATTCAAATCCACTATAAAAATGGTGGTTCTGTTAAAGTTACATTTCGTAAAATTCGTGATATTTTCGGCCAGCATAATCGTCCTTCTGAGACCGCTGTTAAGAATTTGGTCGCGAAATTTGAGTCGACAGGCTCGGTACAAAATGTGCCAACACCAACACGTGTTCGACCGGGTCGTTCAACAGAAAACATCGCCGCCGTGAGCCACAGTGTTGAAGAAGATCAAAATTTGTCAATTTCACGACGTTCTCAACAATTGGGGTTATCCAAAAGCACAACATGTCGAATTTTGCGAAAGGATTTGGCTTTGAAGCCTGTAAGGCTGCAACTGGTGCAGGAATTAAAGCTGATCGACCATTCAAATCGCCGCAGATTCGCTCAGTTCATTCAGGAACAACCTGCTGGTTTTTCTGAAAAAATCATTTTTTCAGACGAAGCCCATTTTCATTTGTCAGGGTACGTCAACAAGCAAAATTGTCGCATTTGGGCTTCTGAAAATCCTAAAGCAATTATTGAGAAGGCTTTGCATACTCAACGTGTTACTGTGTGGTGCACTATGTGGTCTGGAGGCGTGATTGGGCCGTTTTTTTCGATGATGAGTCTGGAAATGCGGTAACAGTCAATGGATCACGGTATCGCGAGATGTTAACCACTAAATTTTGGCCTATTATTGATGACATGGATATCACTGAAATGTGGTTTCAACAGGACGGTGCCACATGTCACACAGCCAATGAAACGATCAATTTATTGCAAACCAAATTTCCCGAGCGCATAATTTCGCGAAATTCAGCTGTTAAGTGGCCAGCCAGATCGTGTGATTTAACACCACTGGATTATTTTTTGTGGGGCTATGTTAAAGACAGAGTCTATACGGAGCCAATCGAATCGATTGCAGCCTTAAAACTCAAAATCCGTGATGTCATTAACGAAATAGACCCTCCATTTTGCCAAAAAGTGATTAAAAATTTTGATGAAAGAATCAACATCTGTCAGCGTGGTCGTGGTGGACATTTGCCAGATATCATTTTTCATTCATAATTGCCAAACTTTTCTCTTTGTAATACAATAAAAAATTTATTCATTTTCCTCTAAATTCTTTGTTTTATTTTGTTTTAGAAAACAAAGTTCTTGTTGAAAAACCCTTTATAAGTTAAAAAAAAAGTTGTTGTTTAAACTGATTATTTACAGCAAACGTGTTCAGCGTAAGAGTTTTCATTAGTTAACGTCAAAATACTTAAACATCTAGTAATCGCGTAAACCATAGACAGTAATATAGTTTGAGCTTTGAACCAGTTTTACTTAGAGAAACTTTTATACTTATAATCTTGGACGACGGGGAGTGTATTAAGATAACTGGGTAGGGTAGTGTATTATTATATATCTTGTCATCATTAACTATATCAACCTAAAATCAATAATATCCGTGCAACAACTTCAATGACTATTTGAAATCGATCACTAAAATCTCATAAATAGCGTGAATAAGTACTATTCAATAACTTGCTATTAGAAATACCTCTTTGGCATCAACCGCTCTTTAAATTTACCCTAAAATTTTACGATTTCACGAATCCACTCAACTCAATCACGTTTTCAAATAAATCAACTTGTTGCTGAATGCTAACGTTTCAAGGAGCTGAAATTCGATTGTATCGTCGCTCATTTTGTCGTTGGTATTTCTTTTAAGCGACTGCAAAATCGCTACCATAGAAAATATTATACGAGGCGAGACTGACTAACAAAGGCACCGACTAAAGTTTGGCACAGATAAGTAGATATCTTTATTCTGTAAAAGCCTATTTTCGTTTTAAACTTCCATAGCGCATTGACGCCTCAAACAAAAAGCGCATTTTTCGAAATCTGCGTTTCAAATTTTTTTTAGTGTCAATAGGAAATGTTTATCATTATATACACATTTCCTATTGACACTAAACTGTTTATATACCAAACGCTAAGAATACGTATGTTAGAATAATATTACGATTTAATAATAAAACAATTTTTTACCGGACTGAAGTTATGTATTTACAATTATTTTTCATTATTTTAAATTTCCTCCATCTTTTAGTCGATACCAACTCCGGGGAAGCAAATACAGATAATATAACTTTTTCTACAGCTGTGATACTTTTTGACATTCAACACCTTTTGTCTTCAGTCACCGTGACCACGCACGATGTAAAGCACGCGAACCTCGATTTAATTTAAAATTATGAAAAATAATTGTAAATATACATAACTTCAATCCGGTAAAAATTTGTTTTATTATTAAATGAGTGAAAGTTATGGGAATAAAAGACAATACTAATATTACGATTGTATCTAGTATTTGAAAATACACGTTTTTTATTGTTCAAGGATGTTTCAAAAATACTTTAGCATTACAGCTATGCCAAGGTAGGTTGAGCACAGATTCTGCTTTTCATCTCGTTTATTTCCCTCAGGATTGCAATATCCACGCGGATGAAGACGTTGCCAGCTCTTGTGATTAAATAAAATAGTTGGAAACGAAATTCTACACAAAATGCTCCTATACCTAGATTTGTATCGTAATTAGTTCCTCCGTTACACATAATTTTTTCGTCAAACGTAGAAACGTATTTTAAATTAAAATAGAAGAAATTAATTTTCTTTCGTTTAATTATATGCTATTTATTAGGTTTGTTACTTTCATATGCCAAAAAAAATTACCACAAAAATATTATTTCATAATTGAAATTTTTGTCATATACGATTTGTATTGTTTAAATTATAAAGAAACATTCTTGAAACTATCTTGATCTTAGGATTTAAACTTGGGTGGTGTGTAGCTTATTTTTCCTTAAACTATAAGTTAGATTTGCATGTAAATGTAACCAAAGTTTTATGTTATAGCAATGTCTATTTTTTTTAATTTCGGCTGAAAAAAGTGAATACTATTTTCTTTAACACCCCATTCCATATCGTAATTTGATAATGAAGACGAAAAAATATGTGAAATGGCGCAGAATCGAAAGAATTTTTTTTAAATAATATACGTGTTCCAAGTTCAAAATAATTAAAAGTTGAAAAAAAATGATTTTATTTAAAAGTATTTATGGCCTGACTATAAAACGTGTCTTTAAACATTTCAACTTAAAACATTAAAGGTTACCGATTACTTAAGGCATAAAATATGTTATCCAAGGCCTCCTTTTTTAGGCATAATTTTTAACAAAGGATGAACTGTGTAACTGCTTAAGGAAAGCATCTCTTCAGTATTTATTTAAATAATACTTCGACGCATTACAAAGCTAATATAACAGGAAATCTTAAATGATTCGCACAGGCGGTCTTTTCTCATTAGAACCATCTTTTCTAGCAACCATTGTAAGGGAATAAAATGCGTAACACGCAGTACCTACTGTAACCTAATACATATAATTTAAACCGAAACAAAAAAATAAACATCTAAACCAAATTGACACAATTGAAAGTACTACAAATGTATAATTTTAAAAATAAACTAATCAGACATTATACGAGTACCTATATGCCATACTATAATAGACAATAGTTAATTAATCGGTATCATGTGCAAGTTAAAAACATTGTTATTGACTTCACTTCACTATAAGTTGGACTAAAGCTTTGTCTATAGAGCTTTATTCGAGAGCCTAATAAACGGTTTTACCACGGTCCACTTGCCTTAGACCTTTTTTCTTGAGGGCTCAGCGTTTTGGTAATATTTACTTATATTTCTGTAGATTCGCAAACTTTGTGATCATTAATTCTTAAAGTTGGAGGTTCTTCGTTATTTGACTTTATCAAGCCCAGACTGATATCGCTTTCTTTATTTTTCTTTGTTAACTTCATCCTTAGAAATTAAGTTACGATGTAAGAGGAGGAGTAGTTAGAGAATCAAGTTGTGCCATCTTCCTAAGTTACGTTGATATCATCAGATTTTGGATTTTGTTTGGTTGAAATAAATTTGGTTCTAGCTATTTAAAACTTGTTTAATACCGTGGCTCGGAGTCTTTTTTACTGGCTAACTTTAAGTGATCGGGACTTTAAATCTACCATTCATTACAATAACGGAGCAGACATTTTCTCAATGAAGTGTTTGAAACTGTGTCAGAAATTTAGTTATCCGATTATTGACTATTGCTTTCAATACTCGTAGAGAAAAAGTTATTTTGCTTTCATATTAAAATTGACAACACCGGTCAGTACATAAAAAGTGCATATAGAAGTCAAAAGTATCAAATTTAAAATAATTGGCAGCTAAACAAACGATGTTCTTAATTTTTCTGTCATTACAATTAGGGACAGAAAGTGATCTCGAAGATTAGAGTAAGCGAATAAATTTTTGCATTAATTTCATGAAATCTCGTTAACAAGTCACAAACTCGATGTCGCATTGTAATCTCATCTCGGAGGAAGTAACAAAATTGAATTTCTTAATTGCCTATCCGAACCAGAAGATACTTTGATGAACCCAACTTCGGTCATCGTTCGGATGTCCCGAAAATTTTCATTAATATTTTTTTCCTATGCCACAGGCCTCGTGGGAAAAGTTTTTTAATCTCAATCGAGAAGTTGTCAGAAGCTAAAATTACATTTACCTTACAGTACTAAATGTTTTCGGATCAAATAAATCAAACAGTGGTATGTCGGATGAAATGTATTGCGTAATCGTAGTACGAGAACATTTTATTGGTGAAATATATTATGGCTTCCAAGTTTTGTTGCCTTTTATTTATTACGTTCATGGTATTTTATGTAAGGATGCTGGATATGTTAGGATTTTATATTTCATATCCATCCTACGAGTGTTGCCGTGAAACATATTGAGCTTTCGAGAATTATGTGACTTAAAACACGCGGTTAAATCTTTACACATTTACACACATATAAATTTTGTAAGAATAGTTTGTACATAAAAATTATACTTAATTGAGTAAATTTCTTTTAAAATTATAATAAGTGTAACATAAATATTTTAAGCTATGTAATCTAATATAAACATTTACACAAAATAATGAGACATATTTCGTAAGATGAAAGTAATGGTTAATTGAAAGGGCCTGAGTTATAAGTAACATGAAAACATTGCAGGAAGGGAAGGGATTGGTGAGGTAAAATATTGCCTTTTAAAATCTTTTTCCTTTTGTAAAGATTATTTCGTGACGTGTGATTGCGTCATCTATTTAAAGGGTCAGCTATTTGGTTTATATAGATAGCGTATTTTGGCCGAATCCCATATATGTACTTCGAAATCTTCCTATTTTAAGATGAAAAAGAGTAAACGATGTAAAAATATGTAAGTATCACGCAATAGAAATACTGCTCTAATAATAGATAGCAAACAAATTTTTCTATTATCTTTTACATAAATCAGCCTAGATATAACCACAAATTATCCAAAATGGCATGTCACAAGATAACATTTTCATTTACCTTACATGGCTACGTAAGTAAATATTATAAAAGCCCGCAGAGCGCAAGAAATCTTTTACAAACATCGAGTTATTAAAATCGATTATAATAATGTTAAAAATATTTTAAAGATACAAACATTTGATTTTCACCTGACAGCGCGTTTTATCTTTATTAATATACGAAATCCGTAAATACAATCTCTATCTCATAATCTCTAGCAAAACTTCGTTTAATTACATACTATTTAAGTTATTCGTTTTTATTTTGTATAAAAGGCGGTTTCTAGCTATAATCAATACCTTTAAACCAACTTCAAAAGACTATTATATTATACTATTATATATAGTATTTCCACATTTTGTAAATATTACGTAATCTATATATATAAAAATGAAACCCATTTTCCGTTGTCACGACATAACATGAAAACGGCTTGACCGATTTGTCTGATTCTTTTTTTAAATATTCCTTAAGTACGAGGATGTTTCTTACGGAGAGAAAATTTTAAAAAATTGAGTGAAAAAGGCTTAAAAAAACACTTTTCTATATTCCCATACAAAATATTCGTAATACTACTTAAAAGTCAATTTGAACTTTAAAACCATATCATAAAGTTCAAGTGTTAGTGGAGGGGTTCCGGGAAGGTAAATTTTAATTTTTTGACATAATGTATTTGTTGTCTTATCAACTTTCTTTTTTTATCTTACTAGCTAGACTGGTGTCCCGAATAGTAGAATAAGTATTTAAAAAAAATAAAGAATCGACTGTTAGGCGGTACGATGTTCGCCAGGCCAGCTAGTGAGTAATATTTATTTATCATAATAGTTTTTGTCAGGATCACTAAAGACTCCTCGTGAGTTGAGACTCTCTCTGAGGTATAATTTATGACCCTTTGCTTCTATTAATAAATTATGTTACTTCTAATAAAACAAAAACCCGTAAAATCATACATCGACGTCCTGAAAAGGGATCGTGAACAGGAAAATTTTTAATTAATTCACTGTATTTATAGACCCAAATTACTTGAACGTTTATTAACACCTTGGCATACTCGTAGCAGCTACATATATGTTATGTTTCTTATTTTATTCTCGGCATAAGGATAAGCTAACAAAATCGACGAAATATTTCAGTTGGCACTATATCAAATAATTACCACTTAATTTATTCAATAATTGTAGTTACGTTAATAGACAATTCGAATATATTTATTATTTTATCTGTTTCGTATGGTTTCGAGTGGGTTGTATATTTTTCGCACTTTTATTTGCAAGTATATAAAAATGCTTGCGCATACTGTTTTTTGTACTCATGTGGTATAGCGTATTTTAAAGATTACTTCGGTTTAGAATATTAGAGCTTATGTTTTAAATCTTGTACAGATCGTACATACGCATAATATACAACATCGAGTGTGCTTTTCTTCTAATGCATTGTTTTGGCTTTGGCGTGATAATATTGAAAAAAGAATTCTAAGGTGATTTCTTGCGTGACTGATGTTTATACGAATGCAAAGGTTTTACAAGAAAATTACCAAATATAATATTATTAAAAAGGAAACATTTGTTGACAATATATCGCCAAGGTGTTGCAGGGCGTGCTTTTTAATTTTGGGAGACAGTTATATGATTTATCGAGCGGGTGGGGTAGCGAAATTTTGCTGTAAAGAAACGAAAACTTAAGAAAATATACCGTTTGGACATTGATTAGTGTTGGATTTACCAGGACTAAGTTTGTATGCTTAAATGCAATATTTAGCATGTTTTGTGTTGCGAATAAAAAAAAATATCTTCTATATATTATACATAAATTAATTGATGTTCATTTATCTCGCTAAAATTCGAGAGAACGAGTAAAATATACCTATAGGAGCTATATTCTACTCGTTCTGTCAAATTGTGATTCTCCCGCGAAGTCATGACTTCATATGGGAGTGGATATAACCTATACCTATGGCTCATTTTGATCTTTAAACATCGTTAACACAACAAGCTTATTAATGTAATATTTTCCGCCAAATATATTTTAGATGGCAGATTGATTTGTAAATATCTTTGAGGTTTTTATTGATTGTTTCTGTATGAGTATATTTTTAATTTTCAATTAAAGTCCTAAATCTAGACTATGATGAATATTTTTGTTCAAATGGATGCGCTTTTTTACGTAGTTTTTTTTACTTAAGACCTGTGTACAACGTCTCACGGGTCCGCTAGTATATAATATAAATATAAATAAATATAAAAAGAATGAGTGACGAATCATTTTAATTCATGTTTATTAAATCTTGTCCAGCCGTAAGTACTTGTATTAGCTCTTTTCTAAGTTTAATGCGCAACAAAACAATAAGGCTATCGCATATTCGTAGACTTAAAGCACAATTGTAAACGACTTGCGATCAGATAAGCTGTTGTAAAGTTAACTGTGCTTTGTCAAATCTGTCAGCTTAACTGGAGCAATGAGTTTCACACAGTGATTCGTAGTATTTTTAAAGCTTTCATTAGGTGATATTTTAAATGTCATAATATCTCGTTCAGTACCAAACTCCAATGATACATTGTTACTTAGTGATTGATAGATTTTTGAAGTACCTAACAAAATAATTTTTATTAGCTTTAAATACCTACTGACGCATGAAATCGTTAACTATAAAATAATAAACCATTCGCGTAAAAACAGTTATGAGTCCCGAGAAGCATGTAGTTTTTTGATCTATTTATATATTAAGGCATATCAGTGATGTGTGATTTATTACCTTCACGTAATTAGCAATTATTTGATTTAATTTTAATTAGTCCAAATCAATCTCAAACTCAAAGTATCTTTATTCATATAGGTAAACAAGTACACTTATGAACTTATGAAAATAAGATAAATGAATTGTAAATTTACATTTACTACCAGTTCGCAAGTCAAGCCGTACCTACTCTTTTTAATCAAATATTGTCATACAAATCAATCTCAAGGATTAGGGTCATTTAAGTATTGGTCAAATTTATAAAAAGCTTTATTGATAAATTTAATAAGTTTAATTTATTTAGTCACTGTTAAGTATAGAGCCATATTGATTTATTGGAATCGAAATGAAGAATATTTTTTATGAGGCGGGAAATAGACCAAACTTAATAAACTTATCGTGTTAATACATACAATACCGGTTATGATAAACAGGTAATTTATGTATCTTGTATTTGAATACTTTTTTAAATGTTTTATGAGGTGATTATAAATTATTAACTTAAATTGTGTATTGTCGATCGATATGTCGCTCCGAGTGTTCCGATGCTAGCTATACCTTTTAGGGGAATGCGAATAGTGGGGTTACGATGAAGAAATTATTCTTAGCGGTAACGCGTAAGCTTGTGTGATTAGGGTTAATTTCGAATACATTTAGTGGATCCTAGGCCGAGACCCCGAATAATTCGGGTTTCGATTTTAAACATCTTGCTTGAACTTTAATGATAATTAGGTAAATCTCTTATCATTAATGATTCACTGAAGGACAACCTATGCAACTCGACCTCATATGGAATACTACTCTTATTTTGGACCGCACTGGTCCTAAATATCAATTTGTACTTTTAAGTAAAGACAGGGGTTGTTAGATTGTCAATCTTCAATTTATTACTCGGCTTGATTCTCTTTGTCTACGCAGGAACATTGGGTCATTATTTATTTTTTACGTAATGTACTATGGATAGTGTTGATTAATCCATTGCCGCAGCCAGAATAATTCCAGATATCATCCGCACATGATGGCACACAGTTTGCTTTACTAGGCCTTTGCTTTGTAGAATCGCCTCCCTGTGGATACTATAATAATGAAACAACGGTGGACGTTGACAGACTAACTTTAATTCAATGACAATCATACATAGACCCACAAATCAGTCCTTTCTTTATAACAAACTAGATGTCACTATTAGTACATAAACATTATTTTGATACATATTTAACAGATACGACCGGTTTCAGGGAAACCCCTCCCTCAAAAGCCAGCCACACATCTACTAACTGGGTTTCCATGGTTTGTGGTAGTTACCTTTTACTGTTTTATTTATCCAAACCCTATTGCTATTTAATAAAAAAACCATAGATTTATCAAAAGAGATGATAAATATATAAAAATTATTGCAAAACTTATTTATAGGTCATATAACAAAATGTTTATTTATCTTATTACAATGTTAATAGTGATAAATTCTAGACCTCTGCTGACATCACCAAAAAATTGAAATTAACAACAGTTTAAGATTAAGATAGAAATCATATACATTTAACATGCTTTAATTCTTGGTGTCACGGCCTCGCCGCGGGAGTTAAGTCTCATCTTTTGAATACGAATAAGGTTTTTGCCGGGGCAAAGGAATTCCTTAGAGGAAATCTAATTTATACAACAGTTCTTGTTATTTCGTATAACATTATTTTGAGGGGGTTTAACATGTTTGTATTACTGAAAGTAATTAAATATTGTTAATCTTAGAATCCTGAACGTTTTTATGCCTAGTAAGTAAACATCAGTCAATCACTTTTCAGTTATTCCAACTATTGGAAGTGTAATGCTGCCGAATGAGACGACACGATCGGGCAAATACCACTTTCCCACTGAAAACGAGCGAGAAGTGGCGCACGTGGCCACGCAGGATGTGTGTCGCGTTTCATTAAGTCTGTGTGGGTCTCCCAGAAGCTCATCTCTCTCCTCTCCGAATCATGGCAACGTTATTAAACACATTTTTTTCACCCCAGGAGTGTAACTGCACTTCTGGCGCTGCAGAATCCATCCACGAGTGTGCTCACTCAGGCTGTCCCGCGTATTCTGGAAGGGACAAAATACCGCTCAACTGCAGAGGCATAATGGGAAATAAGCTCACAATTTTTGCAAGACTGCCTCAAGGGCAGTAATCCTGACGCCAACGCTGATTCTATCGCCGATGTGGTGCTACAAGCAATGGAACTCTATATCCCATACTCTGTCATTCCCGTTAGTGGTAAATCTCGGTCATGCTTTGGTAATTCTTGCAAAGAGGCTTTCCGTCTTAAACTAAAGCTTTATAAAACCTGGGATTACGCAACGGCTATAAAGTACCCGGATGTAGCTCTATATATCTATATAGCAAAATCGGAACATATCGGCAAAATTGGCGATAATCTCGCGAAAAAGCCCTCTGGAACCTCAGCCTTTTGGCCATTAGCGAAAGCAACTCAAAGACCTTACCGCCTACTAATCCGCATTGCGGGTCTTCAATGCCTGAAGTTTGATTCGAACAAACAGGTATGCGGAAGGCCTTATTCTCCCTTGATACCCAAAAGTCTAGTGGCTCTGACGGCCTTCCCTTGATCGTACTTAAGACATGTGCTTCTGACTTGACTCCGGTGCTCATTCAGCTCTTTCGACTATCGTGCTCCTCGGGCGCAACTCATGGATGACTGCCCATGTTCACTCCATTCCCATTGCTGGGACCCTTCCAGCAACAGACCCATAGCAATCACTTTTTTTTTTCCAAGCTAATGGAGTCTATCATCAATAGGCAGCGCTTGCGATATCTGGAGGAGCACCAGCTAATTAGTGATGGTCAGAATGTCTTTCTCCGAGGTCGCTCGGCTAATGATCTTCTTGCATATGGAATACTGCTCACATCTCTGGGCTGGTGCTCCTAAATACCAGCTTCTTCCTTTAGACCAAATTCAGCTAAGGGAATATCGAATTGTCGGATTCTCTCTTTCTTCGCAGAGACATTGCGTTTCTATGCGTTTTCTACAAAGTGTATTATGGTGAGTGTTCTGAAAAATTGTTTGGGTTGATCCCTCCTGCCTCATCTCAACACCGTATGAGCAGTATCAATTCAAAATTTCATCAACACGACCTTGATGGCTGGAAGTCTTCTACAGTCCGCTTCACAGGCCACTTTCTTTTGCGAACTAGCGAACTGTGGAGTCGACTCCCAGTTTGGGTCTTCCCTGACTACCCTTTTTGGCTGTCCCGTAGGCTCGTTTGCTCCCTATTATATAAAAAAATCATGGTTTATCAAATTAATTCTTTGAAGTATTTTATATTACGAATTGATCTGATTATTTAAACGTTTACTGAAATAAATAAATAAATGTGTGAGACTAATTCATCGAGCGCGCGTAATCTTTTTTGAGAGTAGCCACGCAGGAGATCCTATAATAATTTAACTTCAGTAATTTTATTTGCGCATAAGTGCAAACTCTATTCCATATCACTGCGATAGTTAAACAACTCTGACTCCCGACGGGTCAGATATGCGACATCAGCCTAGAATCGCAATCAATGGATGAAAGCAAATGACGAAACAGTGTCATTTGTTTGTTTGTGATTGTTCAATGCAAAGAAATGCGGCTTCGTCTTTCGTTGTGTATGTACAACTGTGTGTAGTCATCAACTTTCAAATGGAATCAAATATTTTTTTTTGGGTTTATTGATATTGGCTAAACACCAATTTAGAACCTACCATTTATTGGATTGTTCTTAATATGTACAGTACTTAATTAATAAATGGACATGATTTGACATAAGGCAAAGCTGTGTCTTGATAACTACTCGCATGTAATGAAGACAGTAAAATATTTTTTATTAAATAGATTAAATAATCACCACGAATGGGGTAAGAAGTGTTGGAGTGAAAATGTAATTACTTTGATTATTTTACCGTGGGTATATCATACCTTGGGCTTCAATCAAGCTACTCTATAGGTAAGTCACGTGCGGGGCGAGTTTGGACCCTCGTCACGCTGTCCATCTGTCACAAGAATCTTAGGGGTTACATTTATTTTTTTAGTGGTGAAAAAAGGTTTCCCTTGAGAGAAATGGTGTTCGGTCGTAATAGATTCTGAGTTACCAGTGTAATTACTTAACAGTTGATTAATTTTAAGGTAGAAATAGCTGGTGAGAATTCGTAGAAGAGAATTAAATTTATTATTATAGACTACGTAGATCCTCCTTAGTAAGACATTTCTCGAAAGTGTAACGAAACTAAAAATCAAGAGGTAAACAATTTGGTGTATTTTCTAATAGAATAGAATGGTCTTCTTCTGTAGCATCAGCGCCTGAGTTATGATAGTAAGACCTGTAAGAGCCTTAACTTTATCGGCCTCTGCCCTCCAATTTGACAGTCACAATAAGTCTTCCCTCTACGTATTACTTATCCAGAAAAACTCTGGATCCGTTGGTTACTTTTATATGTTGGTGCTTTTATAGCGTAGGCGAATATTTGGCCTATAAGTTTGACAACAATTGATTATGAATAGCTTGACTTATTGTTATGATATTATGTTAATGTTTTTATTATATGACATAGCAAAAATTTATGACATTTGCATGCCTATTTATATATGGCTGATTGTCCGGATATAAAAAATAAATAATGTGATTATAAAATCACATAAGGTCTGATTGTAATTTAGTAAAATTCTAATTGTTAATTATGTAAGATAAATTTGCACGCCATTATATGTGGCAGAATATGCGAAGTTGTACAACCATAAATGTTATGTATATGTCTATAAGATTTTTATACCATATTCTTGCAAATATATGATTATTATTATGAAAAAAAAAACTAAGTTTGGAAAGACGAGATTTTACGTATAAATGTCAAAGTATATGTACACGTTTGTTTTCTTAGCTGTCCAGAGAATTCCAAGCGCCATAAAGGAGTCTTCTTCTTTTATTAAGGTGTTCCAGTCATATGTGCTGATTTCAATATAATCACCAATCATCATATAACCACTATTATACATTAATATAATAGTGGTTGCCTGGATAGACCGCTCGAAAGCGATAAGGCCGCCAGTTGCCTTTCTTTTACATGCAATTATGTTAAATTTTTATATTATAATGCAACAATGTAAATAAATAATGTTATATGTAGCTACGGCAGCTTATCTCGATAACGATTTCCTGATTCGAAGACGTTGTTAAGTGCATTGGGGACATACGTTGAGATGGATGTTCAACACGACCGCAGTTTACGAGCGCTAAATTAGACTAATATAAATGGCCTAGTTGCTGTATATAATAAGCTGGGATTAGGTTAATAACATTAAAAGGAAAATACATTTTCTAAGAAATTGTAGGTACTTGTACTTTAGGTAAATTCGTAGATATAAAATTCATAACTAGGATTTATACAACAATACTCTTTGAAATATACAATTTTGAACAAATATTACCAAAAAAATTTCTTCGGAAGAGTAAATTAAAATACCGAAGAAAAATACTTCAAAAAAGCAAAAGAGGTGTATTTTTGTTGAAATATCGAATTTCTGTATAGAAACAAGATGTTCAACGCTTCAAACCGAAACAATGGAGCATTGTTTGACGTTGAATAGCGTTTTCCGTATCATATTTTAGATGTTATTTAAAAAAGTTGCCTGAAATAGTTTACAAGAAAATAATAGCTGTAGTCAATTTAGTAAAAACAAATTAACGCTGTCACTATCCTTATATATACAATTTGCTTCGTTTCCTTACAGTTCTTAGTTCATGAGATTTAAAGTTATCTTTAATACTTCTTGAAGTAGTGCACTAAAAACAATAAAAATAATTCTTACTTATCTTCCACAAATTCCGATACTGAACTAAAAGTCTAAATTTTGTTTGTTTGCATCATTAAGACTGACCTGAACTGATACTTTGTAACCTCCAATAGTGACAGTGATAGCCATCCCGACATTTTGTAAACAAATTCCAAAATCCTTGGGATCGCGCGGATCAAAATCTCATTGGGATCGGAATCACAGTCTGTATCGCTATTAAAAGTTACAAAGTAAGGACCAAATTTTGAAATTTAATCAAATTAAATTTTGTGCTAGTGTGTGTTGCTTACGTGTATTCTGCTACTAACGTTCTTATCCTTCTAAGAAACTTGATGTGGAGGATTAACATATTTCTTTTTATTTCAGGTACATTAATAAGTGAAGTGCTAGTGCACTGAGTAGTGTAGTGATGTGCTCGTAAACAGGGGGCTATGAAGCGCCTTGGGCCCACGTGCATCTGGCTTACAGCCCTCATGCTGGGGCTCACCACAGCTTACAGCGACACTGAGGAGTTCCTCAGCGATCTAGACAAACCAGGTGAGGTCTAGAACTTATTTGAAACGCTTATAGGCAAAAATACTTAGCTCTATTGTAATATAATTACGTATAGAAAAACCGCAGAAAATTGGTTCTGTCTAATAAATGTTAGTCTTTTGTAGAATTCGTCTTTTGTACTTATCTATATTGTCACGAGCTAGATAGAAAACGCCGTAAAAATCTTCAAGGATTAATTTTAAATTTATCGACAAATAATTTAAAATTACTATACCTACTTCATCACTTGTCATAATATTTGCACTTTGAACGATTCGCTGTTTACCTCTAGGAATTGCACTCGAAACTGAATTCACTGGTCGCGTTTCGCCCCACTAATATAT
The DNA here is from genome assembly GCA_963693345.1 of Pieris melete. NCBI lineage: Eukaryota > Metazoa > Arthropoda > Insecta > Lepidoptera > Pieridae > Pieris > Pieris melete. Next base: position 780,935 of record CAVNZK010000036.1, on the reverse strand, counting down.
CCCCAGGGATAATCTTGAACGATATTTAATATTATATAGTATAAAGAGAACTTTCTGGGCTGGTGTGGTACTGAGTAGCTGGTATTTGATCCTTATCGCACGATTAAAGAACGTACATACTCTTTATCTCTTTCGTACGTTGCTCCATCTTTTTGTACGGCTTTCTAGAATGTTTTATCTGACTTCGAGAAAGTTCTGATCTTCCCTCTCTTTCGGGTGTCATTCTTCATCAAAGGGATATAACCAGTCCTGAAAAGCTTTGAAACTGTACCGTTCGACTCCACTTGTTCTAAAACAGCTAGAAAAAATGTTTCAGCCTCCTGAAATCTCCTAATGTAGTTAGATCTGTGTTTCAAGAGAACTTTCCAGTTTATGTGTAGCAATTTAAATAATTAATGACAATAGTAAAAAATCATGTTATTTTATGTTCTGTATGAGTAATGTTCCTCTGTGCTAGAAAACATAATTACATTAACACAAAATTCATTATTTTTTTAATTTAGTCCACTTTTATAGCGATTACCTAATACGATAGAACAAACGAGAGAAAAGATATTAAAATTATTCGCGTAAAAGTTTGAGAACTTGAACTGCCAAGATCAGTTCTAGCTTGAAGAAAAGGGGAGATTAGACAATTCGTGATCGCCAACACAACAGTAGGCCATGGATCATCCTGAACGCGTGGTTGATAGGCTACAAGGGATCTTATTCAAAAATAATAAAAACGTTGACCGACTGACTCAAGACTATGCTTCTCGGTCCCTCTCCGTCACCGCCAATAAGAAAGAAAGTGAGACAAAAAATAGGGTTGAAAAAATATCCAAACTCTAAGTTTTCATCTCCTTAAATGTATTGGGTACAAACTAACTTAATATAATAATTGTTCTTATACATTTTTATACTATGTATGGGTCAATAAAGCATTCGAGTTTTTGTAACATTAATTCCTGAATTGTAACGAGATTCTGATATTTATTAGTTCATTCAAATGAAGGGATTTTAAGGGTTCTAATGCATTTTAATTTTTTTTAGTTCTTGTTTTTGTTTTGTTATTTGAAAAACTGTATATTATTTGAACCAATTTGCAACAAGCCTTTACGTAGTTAATAAAATAATTGTCTTTATTAATTTAGGATACTATTTACCCTTTACCACTGCTTCTTGTGAAGACTTATTCACGTGACGTTCTTTAACCTTCGCGGATCATGTTAAATAGTTAAATATAGTCCTCTCCATAGATTATCATTTTCTCGTGGCCCCCTTAAACGCTAAATAAACAAACAATTTATATATTCATACTCTAAATCATATGTATAATTGTAATTTGGAATATAAGTCATATTTCCAAAATTGCGGTTGAGTTTATACATCGCAGTAAATACAGCGCTTTATGTTTGCTAATCACGCGACGTGATGTCGTTACCTAACCTGTTTACGTTACCATAACGGCCTGCAACGGATCGTTACGATTCCGTACATGTTAATTATAACTTAACGACTGCCTCTGTTGCTTAGTTATACATCCCTTTAATACTCAAATTCCTGTTACAATATCAACATCTTAATGTAAACCAAGGGATGTTGTTTAAGTGTTACCTGACGAACTGCTAAGTGGCTATTAATATTAAATATATAAGAGATTGTTTTCGATAGATGCGACATTGTAAGATTATAAAGAAGGCTGGATAAGTCCAACAGGAGATTAGTTCCAATCACTTCAATAATATTCGTATGTTTTCCACGTGTATATTTATTATTAACGTTTCTGGCTACTCTAAATGTGGGATTTCATACTTGTAAACGAAGCAAGAATATTGTATCGATCCCCATTCTGCGCCATTTTCCTCCAGTGTTCAACTTGTCTTCAGTTGTGGCCGGTCAGTATATATATACTCGTATATTATTTTTAAAAAAAGTACTCTCAATTGTATACCACTTCACAATCGTTCGTTTAATATTTATTTAATTAAATTCCAAACATTGTTATGAAACATATTCTTAAGAATACGTTCGGTTGTTTACAAATTGACGTCGAAAATGATTTCGTTAAAATGTAAATATTAATATACTCCTCATGTGACAATTGAATTGTACTTAAGTAGATAAGCTTTTAAACAATAAGTAAAGTTTCTTTATGTAAATATCTGTCTGTGTAACATTTAACTGTATTTAAACCCCATTGTAATATATAAACAAATCATCTATAAGATTTATATTTTATGTTTCGATAATACGTCTATAAGAGGCTTATTGTCACGCATTATGTGGGCGAGAGTACTTAATAAGTTTGAGAATGAGGTTTTATTCGTATAAAATATTGTTGTATCTCGGTCTAAAATTTTCATTTCATAATACATTTGCAATTACAAAGAGACATTCCGTTAAAGGCAACTAGGTAATCGTCCTTCGACCTGAAAGCTGCCTGCTATGCACACTTCGATTTTTCGTCTCAGATATGACGATACTTTTTTTTCTAGTGAACATTAGCATTAGCTGTACATTTCATTACAACCTCACAGGCCTTATATACTGCAAACGGGAGCAGTATACAATAGAAAAATTGATATAAAATAGCAGAAACTGCAAGTTATGCTGCTTGTGGCGGCGTCCATGCGTCGGGTTGTCTCTCTCCCTAAAATATGGCGAGGGGGCCGATGGCTGGCCATGCGTCATCCTCGTGAACGGGTGCTATGTGTGGTGACTGGTCGTACTTGAATTCGTGTATACGGTGATGTTAGTTATTTCGACTATGTGTTTGCGTGTTGTTCCCACGAGAATGTAAGTATGTGCTCCTATTTCACCATGCCTCCTGCTGAACAAGTCTTTGTTTTTAATTTATGTTAATATTATTAATTACTTAAGATGTCATGTGGAACACGGTGTAATGGTTGCAGCTCCTTACAAACATTGTGTAAAAAGAAACATGGCGATTAAAAAGAGTGGCGGAGAAGAACTGGCAATAAACGCCAGTTCTTCTCCTCCGTTCTCCGCCCTTGATTTGACAACTGTCACTAAATGTAAAGTTAGAATCATTTCATATACATTTCGTTTTTTTTACGATCATAAGTGTACAATGTGTTACCTATATGATTAAATGATTTTTTAATTTGAATTTATTCTTGTGCGCAATAGAACGTTTACGAGATACATCTAATCCCAACAAATATTCTATACGGCCAGGGTAAAAAGCAATTAATCCTTTACGACTTAATAGCGGATGTTTACTGTGAATCAATGTATATTTCTTGATGAGAAGTGACGTTGAAGCAATCACTTAGAAACCTCAAGAAAAAGGCGTGAAGCTTGAAATTAGTTCCATTAACGGACTCACCACAAGATATCGTGCTGAGGGGAATTACGGCGAACGCGGAATATTGCTCGACTTTCTTTGTTATAAGGTTTTTAATGAGAAAATATTATATTTATTTAGGCTCTTACCGAAAGCTTACCGAAAAAAGAATTCGGAAATCGTCATGGCTAACGTAACTTTACAGAAGCTAGCGAAAGAATTGCTATTATCCGTGTTACTGTTTCTAACCTGGGAAAATATATTATTGTTATACTTCAATAGTAATGAGGGACGTACCGCAATTTTGCTCCTTATGCAGGACTACGAGTAAATAATAACACTTAAGAAGTAATAGTCTTATAACAATATTAATAAAAATATTTTCTTAGTAAAAACGAAGTATGCAGTAATTAATGCGTGTCTTAATAGCGAGGGTCCTCCAAGTTAATGACACTATCTTATTTTATTAAATGAGGAATGTGGTGAAATTTTTGAGTAAGGGTTGTATTTTGACCTAAATATTTCGGTCGGGACGTCTAAGGGGTCTGTTTAGGAATGCAGCGAAAATTATACCCAGCACCTTTGTAATCTATTGGATATTTTGTGATATTTACACTTTGGGCCTACCTTTTGAATAAATTGTTGATGTTTCTAAAGTGTGTTACGTAGGTCGTTACTATAATATATTTGTGACCGCATTAATCGAGTGAACTACTAGGTTTATGGTAAAATCTCTATTTATCTAATATATAAAATTCTCGTGTCACAACGTTCGTTCCCATACTCCTCCGAAACGGTTCGACCGATTCTTATGAATTTTTTAATGCATATTCAGTAATTGTGAGAATCGGCTACTATCTATCTTTCCATCCTAAAAAAAATCTTTTTTTTTTTCACAATTTAGACAATTTTTTATGTCGATCAACCCCTATTTTTTATTATAGCAGATAGTAATTATTTAATTAAAATAATGTTTCTTAGAAATAATATACATGGCAAAATAACGTTTGTCGGGTTAGCTAGTATTCTATAATAATGAAATATTATAACGAATAATTTACGTCGCATTTATTACATTAAATTCAATATTTGCGTATGGTTATTATTTAGGCTTCCAGGCAGCAGTTCTAACTTAATATATGTAATATATGGCATGGTATGTCCACATATTTTACATTGGAAAGTAAAAGTCGTATATTTAACTGAACTTTCTATTTTCTCTAGTTATCAGATTATTTGATAGTAGACATCTGCTAGTAGTAATGTGTTTGATTTTTAAATCTTAATATATTGATAAATTTTTCGGAAATTGTTATTTTAATTAAATATAATATATACGGTTTAATATTTTTAGCTGTGTCGGCCTAGTGGCTTCAGCGTGCGACTCTCATCCCTGAGGTCGTAGGTTCGATCTCCGGCTGTGCACCAATGGACTTTCTTTCGATGTGCGCATTTAAAATTCACTCGAACGGTGGAGGAAAACATCGTCAGGAATCCGACATGTCTTAGACCCAAAAAAATCGACGACGTGTGTCAGGCACAGGAGGCTGTTCACCTACTTGCCTCTTAGATTGATAAATTATAATAAACATTTTCAGAAATATGAGGCCCAGACCTAAAGAGGTTGTAGCGCCACTTATTTTTTTTTTTATATTTTTACATGTTAGTAGCAACTAAAGTAGGTATATAAGTGCAAGTATTTATAAAATTGGTTAACAATGTTTTGTTAGACAAAACAATTTGGCACAACTGGTTGAAATTGTGTAGGCCGTAGTCTAAACGGGCTGCCATAATTTTTACCCTTTGATATCCTGCATCCCTTACCCGTAAGCAAATTTACATTGCGTATAAGGAGGCCCTATATCATTCCAAGCATTTAATATATTATACCTGAATATGTCTGAGAATAACTGTTTCGTTGTCATATTGTACCGGATATTTTTAGGACTGTGACAAAGTGGTTTAGGGATTCTAAACTATGCAATATTACTATGGTAATTTATATAAAAGTCCGGTTGAAAGACACGCAGAACTTATCAGTACACCTTTTCAGTTTTTCTTATTAGAAAGAGGGAAAAGCGAGTCTATTGGACAGCCATAAAGGCACAGCTGGCCATGGACGCATATTAGTGGGTATGTCGGCCGTTGACGGAGGAGTAAGCTCTCTTTTTAAATAACTGGCTGTCGTAACTTCTAGGGAAGGTCTGGAGCCGATTCCACAGTTCTTTAGCTACTCTTATTTAAATTACTATTTTTAACTTAATATATATAAATTACGTGTCTCGTTGTTTGTCCGCTATGGACTCCTAAACTACCGAACCGATTTCAATCAAATTTGCACACCGTGTGCGGTTTGATCTAACTTAAAAGATAGGATAGCTCAATTTATATCCGGAATATTATTTATTGCAAAATATTTGTTTATTATTTGATAGTCACAATTCTAACAGATGGCGCTGTGTACCAATGTTTCAAATAAGCTACAATTTAATGTTATTAACACCAAAAATGCATGGCTGGTATTCTCCTACCGTTTCCCTTGAATAGGTTACTACTATGTAATGTAACTAAAACCTTAGCCACAGCAACGCTTGGCCGGTCTGTTAGTTATAGTATAAATACTACAACAAGTGTCTAAATAGTAGTAGTAAGTTCTGTCTAATGCACCTGTACCTACACAAATATATTTGTTCACTATTTACTATTTTGTTCTAAAGAATTTCGTTGTTGTCTCTAAATAGAAAAATATTTATTTCAAAGCAATAATAAGAACAATATAACCAGAACACTACACATAAAATAAAGATTTGTATCTTTCGGATAGTAATAAAAGCAATTATCTTAAAATTTAATGACACCGGCCCACGAAGTTTCCTCCATACAGATGTTTTTGTATCTAATAGATAAGTGATTGTGTTGCGTTTAGATATGGATCTGACGCGATGATTTTCAGATTTGTTGATTAATATTTTTTTAATACTTTTATTATTGACGGTTATCCTTTTCTTATAGTTTATAGTTATTATAGTGGTATACAGTCAAAACCGTTTATGACGAAATCGTTTAGAACAACATACCGGTTATATTGACCATAATCAATGGTCCCGGCTGAATTCTATTGTATTAGGTTCTTAATAACATGTTACGACTATCGGTTTTTACGACCAAATATGAGTATTGCCTTCGATGTCGTTATAACAGATTTTGACTGACTCTATATATATTTTGTTATAGTTTAAAGCGAGAAGGCTTTCTGCACATGACACACTGTCGTTAGAAATTCATGTTTCCTTATGATGTATTTCCGTATTACATACAAAAAGTATATTGCTGCACGGGTCACAATCGCAAATATTTTAGGAAGGTTATTTAGTTACTCCGTTACAGTAGAAACTGTTCATTTAACGATTATAGACGTATTGATCATCTTTCATCCAGTCGTACATTTTTTCGCGTTTTTATGCCTATAATCTTTAATTTAAATACAACGAAGAAATAACGTTTTTATGTGCTGACCTCTCTTTTTTTATTTATTTTCGCATTATAATGCCTATAATCCTTAATTTTTACCACGAAGAAATAACGTTTTTATGTGCTTTAACCTATCTGATTTATATACCTATATTCTAAAAATATTGATGATTATATAAAAACTTAGTTTCCACCATTAATAAACCAAACTCTTGACCTAAATCACTCACTCACTTTCCTATTCAACGTAAGGCTTAACCTGCTCCATATTAAAATAGTATAATTGTAAGCAGATTTGGTTGAAGGGCATACTAATTATTATTAATTAATTGAGTTTAATTATAATACATATTTCACTGCCTAATGCTTGCCTCAAATTAACCGTCAATAATTCAATTTAAAAATATAATATAAATATTAAAAAAAATATTTCCCCTCTATCAACAGCCGATTTTAACAACAAATAGGTACTAAATAGCATTAAATAACAGTGTCTTTTATTTGTATTGATTGGCCATAAATTAATTAGAGGATTATATATAAAGTGTTTATTAGTTTATTTATATAATAGGAGGCCAAAAACCAATGAGGTTTATATCATGCAAAGCCATCTTCAACCCGTTATATATTATATATATTGGGTTATATAAATGTCACTCAGAAGCACAATTTTTTTTTCTGTGAGGCCATTAAAGGTATCAGGTACACAACTATCTCTGTGGCAAATTTCGTGTTACATTTTGTTTAAGCTTACAATCCGTTTTATGTTGAAGTATCAATTAATTTTGTTTATCAACGGTTATTTAACCTAAAGTAAAATGAACTTTGTTTTAAAATAAAATTATTTAACAATTATTGGAAAACGTATTAAAACCGTCAAGGAATATCGATAGCGTAATTAAAAATTGATACATATGATGCTTCGTACGTTGTAGATGAATATTTTTTTTATTTTATGTACTAAAGTACTTTAAATTATAGGTTAAATAGCTTAAGGAATTTCAAATGTACGTCTTAGATAGCATACTAAAATGGTTGTACATAAGGATAGCTTATAAGAACAAGGAATAGTTCTACATGTAGTGAAGTTCCTCCGAACCACCATGGCTGGAATGATAGATCTTTTCTAGTCTTACAGTCCGCTTTATTTGCTTCTCAAAGACTACCAACGCACCCACAAAAATAAGTGTGAATGGGCTGCGGTGACAACCTTTTATGGTTGTCCCGTTTGCCTTATAAAAAACGAATTGAAAAAACAAATTGGTGTAGGTTTTCTTATACTTTGATACACAATTCTGTTGACTTTTCTGACTGTATTTTGATTTAGATGTTAGTTACTGTTAACCCAGCTGTTGTATTCTTATTATCTTAATTTGAAGACATAAATAAAGTACTATTTCAAAGAATCATAAGTGAATGGATTAGTCAAAAGAGTTCAAAGTTAAATAGCGTTGAAATGGTGTCAAAGTGTTATTTCTCCCATTAATTATAAATGTGATGTAAGTCCTTCACAAGGTCGATACATATTTGGAAACAATTCATGGTTTTAAAACTGGTTTTAAGCGAAGCGTTTGTTTTTATTTGAATATTCATTGGTTCAATAAAAACATTGAATGGTAAAGTAGTGGTGGAGGATGGTGTTAAGTAGTTTGCTATTTCGTAAATAGAAATCATTTTAAATTTATCTCAATAAAACGAAGATAACATTTTATTTTGGCAGTGTCCTGTAGAATGCTGTCTGATCGTTACCTTGAATTACTTTTTAAGTTTTTTAAGCTTGGTTTAGATTTTCATATAGTTTGCTACGAGGCTAATGTCCGAGTTACACGAGGCTAGTTTTTCAAGCTAGAATAGCAAGCTAGTACTTCTGGCTCTTAGACAAAACTAGCTTCATTTCTGAGCTAGTAAGCTATTTTACAAGCCAGGATAGTTTTTAATAGGATGAAGTTCTATTTTTTAGGATAGTAGCGCCCCCCACCACTGATTTTACTATCCTAGCTTGTTTACTAGCTTCATGTGGCCGGCGAAGCTAGTTCAGTTGGGTAGTAAGCACGATCCACGCGTTTTGTTTATTTTTTTCACCGCGACGTGTTTTTGAGATTTTAAGATGCCCAACTAAGTATGGATAATAATTTAAAGTTTGTACAACTGTACCGTGACCGACCATGAATGTCTGTGGTGTTCAAAAAAATAGTGGCGAATTAAAGACAGTGGGTCAATTTTTTATTTTGACATGACTTCCAAAGTCGTAACCATAAAAAATTGAAGAGGCGTCAAATCAGGCGTCATTCGCAAATTACTCTTATGCTCGTCTATCGTCGAATGCAGCTCATTTTGGACATGTGGTCACCTCAGTCACTGCAATAGTACTACCTTAAAATAATCCTAGCCTCATGTTAACAGAACTAGCATGTTCCAAGCCAGGTCAGCAAGCCAGGACAGTACTAGCTTGCTATCCTAGCTTGAAAAACTAGGCTCGTGTATCCCGGACATAAAGGATAGCCTGGATAATTATAAGTGGGGATGTATGTGTATGTTACATATAATAAAATAACTCATTAATTAATGTCCATGCGCACTAACGACTACCTGAGCATCAGTTAATAAGAAAAATCGTGTCCTCATAAACATATCTTTGTTGCGATATAAAAGTAGGTTAAGTTAGTGAAACTACATTTTAATCAGTTAAAACGACCTCGTTTAGCAGCTTGTTATATCACGGAGAAGTCTTGATGTTATTTTAATAATTTGTCTTTATCCAGCGAACTGCTTACATTATCATAAATCACATTTTAAAAGATCTTTTACGATGTAAATGTTTGACGAGTTTGTTAATATTGTTTTAAACAAGTACTTTCAACTAAAGTCGAAGAAATACATTTTGTAGAAATCGCTATACCAGAAATTTATATAACTTTGTTAAGTTATAGTTCAACTTTCATCCAGTTTCATAAATCGTAACTGAATGTTAGCAATTGTATCTAATAAATAAAAAAATCATTTCGAGAAAATGGGCTTAGTACAGTCCTGTAATAACGTAGAAGAAACATAAACAGAGCAATAGCTAACTACTTAAAACATGATGCCTTTTCTCATTCAAACAAATAATAGTCAGAGAAGTCTTCCTTTTTGTTTCGACCAAGTCCAGAGATGTCGAGTTTTTGCGTTGAGAATTAATGAAGATCTAAACAAGCAGAGCTGACGAGAGACGGTTCATTAATATAAATAATTGTCGTTTCAAAATAAAACGAAAAACTCAGCTGTGGCTCCTTTAGCTAGTTTAACAGGTCAGCGCAAGTATAAATTCATCACAGGATTCGTGTATTTTATTAAAAAAAGGGTGCGTGTACTTATGTACGCGCGTAAGAAGTTATACTTCTTTGGCATTATTAAAAATAGTTTTTGATTGCATGCAAATAATTAATTACAATTAAATAAAGTTAACATTTGAAAAATTTTATAAATAAATATTTATTATTATTCTCTTACATTAAGAGTAACATAAATTCTATTATTATTCGAATGTTGTTTTTAAATTATGTCCAATGCCGTAGCATCTTCCGTGGGCAACTTCATTCTGTTAATATTGTGTCATGGTGCGCGCGCATCGTTAAATATCACTCTCATCAATTTCATAACGCGCCTAATGAAGTATAACTTCAAAAAAACAGATACAGCGTATTTATAAATATGTATTAAACATTTTACTCATCAAAACATAGCTTTTTTTTTCTCTAATTAATTAATTAAGTTCACAATTTCATTTTAATGAAAGTGTTATGTGGAGCAGAGCCCTCGTTAGAAAAAAGACTTCAAAAGGCTCGTTTCCGTGAAAAAGGGTTAACGTTAAAGTAATCGAGTGTCATTATTCGACTATGAATAAATTACACAAGTTCTCGGTTCGCTTTGTGCCATGCCCTGTGGGTTAATGTATAAGAGATGAGCGACATCTTCATACAAAACAAAATATTTTAAGTACATTTTTATGTAATAACTTTTTTACATATTGTGGTAATGCTTGATGTTACGAATAAACCTAATATATACGATCTGAGATGTGTTTTAGTTAAAGCTTTATCTCATAAGAACTTAGGTATTCCGACATATATTTTCTTCAAACACTTTTTACAAGGGTATTACAATGATGTCTATCACTACGACCAAATACACTTTTCGTCACCAGCCAAGCACGAAAGAAATTCGCCATTATAACGCAATATGCTTCGCAATAAAATTGTCCTGGACGCCGTCGGAAAATTAACTTTGCAAGTCTTTGAGTAAAAATATACGACGACGTAATCTTTATTTTAGTTAAATCACACCTTTTAAAGATGCCTGACGAATATTTCCGTTGCGCAGGTCATAATTTCAAGTGGTCGATCCTGGTGGACATTTAATAGGCTGGAATCTCAGTTTTGTTATGTGACACTGTCACAAAAGTCATTAGTTCGTGACTCGTTCAAGAATAATTTCCCGATATCAGTTGTTTTACGGGTCATTTAATGTAAGTTAAATTAATTGAGTAGTGTCTTAGTTTTAATTGACGATTAGGGTATTTTCTGGTTATGTAGTCTTAGTATGGTGGGTGTTGCATAAGTATTTAATAAAAATATGTCAGTTAAATGAAAAAAAAATATAAGGAAGGTATTTTGCAACAAATTTTAGTAGAAAATAAACCTTAATATGCCCATGTCACACATTTATTCGCTTCATTCATAACTGAAGAAATTATAATTCTTCTTTATATTGCTTTAACACTTCTTAAATAAAAACGAACATTAACGGTAATTAACATTATTTACTAAACTAAACATTAAGTTATATAAATAATAATGTATTGCATTGTGTTTATATACGTTAAAGAAAATTGATTAAAGTTATTCTTAGTTTCACATACAATTCAAAAGGTGTTTCTAGCGATGTAGAAAATAGGATTTAAAAAGAATAGAGATAAAATTACACTGTGAATAAGTGTCTTAATTGCTCCCTTCATCGCAGTTTAAAAAACCTTGAAGAAAACGGAAGATAAATAGACGAAAGATATTACGAGACCCTGTAATTAACTCCGTAATTAGATCTTGCGGTAAAGCGTTTTTTACAGTACATTATACGAAGCAACTTTAAGTCAAATCATTGTATGGTATCGTTTCCCTATAATACATAATTAACGTTCTAACGCTGGAAATACAATATTTTATTATTATTATAGTATACAATATTATTTTATAATTAGCACGAACATACGCAAGAAGTTAACAAATTAGAGGAATAAGATAAAATTTGTATGATAAATTGAGCAGCAATTCCCGTATCTACAACTAAATGGAAGCATGAAAATACATCGATCGAATGGAATTGGTAAACACTGAGTAAACTATATAAATTTTTCGGATCATCGAACGCTTCAAGCTGCCAAAAAGTGGCGTTATCGTATTGACATATTACGAACACTTAACGAAACTATCGTAAAGTTGACGAACAGTGCATTCGTGCTCACGGTTTGAAAATGTTATGATTTTGTTAGGGCTAGTTGATCTAGTTCTTAGGGTAGGAAATTAAACACTCCAATAATGACTTGATTCACTATAATTCACACACTGATTTTACGTAAACTGTATAACTTCAAACTTGAACAAAGGAATGGCCTGTGCGCATGTATTACAACCTCTTTTATCATCTAGTCCACATTCCGACTCGACCTTCCCACTTCGGGCAGTTATTCGAGTCAATTCGTAAATAACCGAACGAGTCAAATGAGTAATTATTGCACATGCGCACTTGTAGCAAAAGAATATGTTTCATAAAAATGTTCACAATTTAATTGAATAAATATTAAAAGCTAACAACTTAAATGAGTTCTTTCTGTGTCAGACATTTAAATAAATTTATTTTAAGCTTCTGTTTTAGTTGATGATAAAGTTTTTACCCATAAGTATTCAGAAGTCACTTACTTATTTTTACTTTATTACAGATGGTTTCAGTATCCATATAAAAGCTTTTGTGCATGCTTGAATTTCGAGCAAAAGTTAAAGGTTGATTTCCATAACATTCATTCGCCTGTTTTGTGAAAGAAAGACGGTTGGTATGAATAAATTAGAAAAGTTTTGAGCGAAGCCTCAACCCTTTAGGGCAAAACTTTCTTAATGTACACAATATGTAGCTGGAATTTTTTAATTATTCGGATATCTGTTTCGTCCCGTTAATAAAGCTTTCCAACATTCCGAACCAGATTAAAATTTAAACCTCTCCTACTATACTCGTAGTCTTAAAAAAAAATCAGTTTTTATTCTTACAAGCGAAATTCACTTAACTAATTTAGTTATATGGTATTTTTAAAATAAATAATTATAAATTAAAAATTGCTTATTGACTCTTACTGGCAATTATGGAGAGTTATCTAAAAGATATATATTTGTGATTTTTTCAAACAAATTTACTTGTTTTTTTTAAATTTCTGAACTCAAACTTGTGTAAAACTTCAGGATTGTTTTGTTTATGACTATCTGTGTACGTACATATATGTTGCATAATACGAGCGCTGTACACCTCAAAACCACTCTAGTCTATACGCCACCGGTTTATATGAAATGCAACGGCGAATATCGGGTATACTGGGGGCCACTAAATTAACTATTTATAAGCTAGAGAAATATAAATATTAAGAACAGTATGCATAAAGCTAACTTATATTTTATATGAGTCAGGTATATTTATACATATTTTTTATCAATTTTCTCTTTAGGCGAGCAATTCTTATTCTATCGTCAATATTTATATACTTAATAGTGTAAGGGCTAGTTGATATAGTTCTTGAGTAGGAAGTTAAATACTCCAACAAATAATACTTTAAATTAAGGTTAGTCGAATTGTTTCGGAAATTCTACCCTTCGTTTTTTTTTCACAAAAACGATTCCATACAAAATGTGCTGATTGTATTTAATCTTTGTTTAATTATTCATACATAATAAGACCTCAAACTTGATTGCATATAATCTAAATTCGCTGGTTTAACGCATAGGCTCCATGTTTACGGAACTATAATCTATGTATTGTATAACATTTATTATTTGATTTGCATATTCCGTTTATTCCGAAACAGTGGATTAAATTTTCGAAATGTCTCACTCAAATAAGCCTCACACTTAACATCAAGTTGCCCCCTTTGGGGCATACAGGGCCCCTTGAATTGGGGCGTGTGCTCCACGTTGGGAAACACTGCCTTAGACCCTCAGCAACAATGTCGCTCACGCATACTAACTCTCGACAACAGTTTTATAAAGTACAGATATTTGCAGATTATAGAAATACCAAAACCACTATGACAAATTTGACTTGACATTGAAACAAGACTGTCTTCTAATTATTTGACACTTCGTCAAAATGCATTAAGTTGCTTATTGAACTGCTTGTGGTCTCTACGAACTTTTTTATATGCCTTTTTGATGTTTTAAAATTTATTTCTATTTTCTATGATATTTTAAGTGCTAGTATTTCCTTATACGCAATTACTAGACATGGTCATTAGGCGAATAAAGCTCGTACAACTTTTCCCCTTACCTTTAGACCCTAACAGAGTCGGCGTGAAGACGTAAACGGTCTTATCAGAGCCCCTCGTGTCTGAACAAGTCGACAATAAAGCAACACCGAGAGTGACTGCTAGAACGAATAGTTAAATGTCTCATACATGAACAAATATGTAACTATCAAGACGTAATTTTTATTCAATTAAAAATAAAAATCGGTATGTGCTTTTTAAAATCAAATCATATACTTTTAGTTTCAGAACCTTTTTAGAATAATATTAATAATTGGGGGTCGTACTACGATTCTTAATATATTACTTTATAGTGAACTTTTGTGTTGGAGGCTTCTGCACGATGAAAATTGATCTGCGAATTTGTGCTGCCAATTAAAGCATCACCCTTACTCACGGGAGGACTTATGATATATAGTGATTTTATACTAAAATTACCATTTTGAATATCTAAATAAGGCACATTTATGGAGGTGTTATCGGCAATCTCGAGGTAATCCTCAGTCAGATTGCATTTCCTTATGCCTGGTGTGTTCTTGTTGAGTGTCAATTTAGTGAGATTACGCTCGGCTGCAGCTCGGTGCGACGAATTACGTTCTTGTTACCGAATTCAGTGAAGATTAATTCTACTGTCAACTAGGTTTCTGGTATGATGGCTCCGAATACGATCTCGATAAACTATTCGATATCCTTAAATATTTTCTAGCATTTATACTACACTACTTACAAAGTGAAAGGGGATTTCTTTGCATTATTTAATACTTCGTTGCGTTGAAAGTACAGTAAATCGTGCGATTTATTTAAATTCAGCCACGGGAATACGGCCTTTTCGCTATCAAACACTCTCCTCTGTGTTTCCTTAGACAGGAGAAATAAAAATACTGTTGTGAAAGTGGATGTCGAAAAAATATGTTAACTCAAATACTATACAAAATTTAAAAACAATTTTATTTAATTTACTTTTCTTAACTTTAAACTATCCTGATTTTGCAGGTTAAAATAATGATAAAATATTGACAAGTAATACTGAAAGAAGAGAGAAAGTTGTAAAGGAAGTAGCATCGAAATGGATGCAGGTAGATGTGTGTATGCTTTGTTATGGTAAAAAGCTCTATCAACGATTTAGGCTAAATAATTGAGGAAATGTAATTCACAACAGTCGAAAAATAATTATAGTTAAGAAACTTTCATGCAGTATGCAACCTCCGTGCCATGCCACATAATTTGCTAGGAATTTAATATTTTTTATAGAAATTATACTGAACTATCTATTATAATACGAAAGTTATCGGATATTTCAAGGTCACATTACTAAAGCTCGTCCAAACAAGGGTCGGCACATGCCGTAAATTGCAGAGCATTGTTTTGATTGTAACCCAAAGATTTATAGACTTGAAAACGATAACAATTACAGTTGTTGAATTGATTATCGCAACCCCTTTATTGCTTGTTGCGATTTCTAAAGATGCTTTATTATCCCAACTCAAGTGGTACTCCTTTTGTAAGTGACCTAAATTAGTAGATTGTATTATGATTTATTAGATTTGGATTTAAATGAAAGGAACAGCGGAGTGCTTTATGCTTTGTTAGTGATTAGACCTACAGTTTTGTTAGTGGTTTGGTAACATATGTTTGATTCAATGCAATTTAATTCAAAATCATTTATTCATATAGGTAACACAATGTACATTTACGAAAGTAAAAAAAAAATGAAATGCTTCTAATTTTACCTTTACTGCCAGTTCTCAAATCAAGAGCGTAGAACGGAAGAAAAGAACTGGCAATGAAGTCTTCGCCACTGCAATCATTACACCATGTTCACACTGGAGGACGCAGTTATATTCTCGTGGGAACAACACTCAAATACATAGTCGAAATAATAATTATAATCTATCTGGTGATAAGCCACCGATTTCCTGCAGACTTTCATTTGCTTTAATTCAGTCTTGCCATATAGCTGAATGGACTATGAACACAAGAATATTTTTCAATTCGGACCAGTAGTCCCCGAGTTTCGAGAGCACGTTCAACCAATTTATTCTGCTTTGTAATATTATATTAGTAGAGATTCTAAATATTTAATAACAATTCACTGCTAAGATTTAACAATCTAATTAGAATTAACTTAGGAACTTGTTCCTGCAATGATTTTATGAACAGACACGTGAATGTATATACATTTTTAAAAATAGAATGCTTTTAGACACTGTTATTAATACAGCTAAGTGCTATTAATCATAGTGATACATTATTTGAATTGCGTCAATAAAACGTAAATAAATAAGTAGATTTCAACTCTCGAACAATTTGCACACTTCCGGTTCATCAATATTCAGATTCTGGGAGCATATCGTTATAATTGAACAAGTAAGTATAAATACATCTGTCAATTTGAATAGGGTCTTTTAGGAGGATTAAATTATGTAAATCACGTCGAATTCGGCGCCTAATGGGAACCATGTTTCGAGTTTATAGCTTCAATTGGCGACCATCTTCTGATGGGAATTTTAAACAGTGCGGTGAAATTTAATGACTTTAACAATCTTTTATATTTAAGAGAAGTTTTACTGAGTTTTTGCAATGAATAGTTTTTAAGGTGCAAGTGCAGTGTTCAGTTCAGTTCTGGCCTGGCTGTTAATGTTTTTTTTCATCTATGTGCGGACTAAATACTTATTCACTCAGTGATTAAAAGCCTAGCTAAAGCAATGAAATATGATAGGCAGATATTATCTACTAGTCTTAAAAAATATCTATGAAACTAATACTAATATAGAAACACAATTGTAACGTTAACAAAAAGTATAAATAAAGGTCGTAGTTAAATCCCAAAGTATCAGAGAACCACTAATCACAGATCGATGACGCGGTATTCAACAAATAATGACAATAAAATCCGACATCGAGCTGACAGAAGACACCAATTACAATGTTATGCGGAATTAGATTGATCAAGCAAAAACAACTCTGGCGGAAGACGACCGTAAAGGATCAAAACCGACTAGGCGTTTTATTGTTTTTTGATAGCTTAGGAGACAAACCTTTGATGTACAGTTATTAGAAATAAGAGCATTTAACGTACTACTAACAAATCAAATTTAATTTAATTTAATACGCTAAGCTGCTGCGAAGTTTTTTTGTCAAACGAATTATTTGATATTCTTACAGATTTTAAAATCTCGTTTTGTTTTCGTGATTATAGTGCATTGATCAGTCAATCTTAAAACATAAGGGATTAAATTAGTACAAACGTGTACACTTAAGTATCCTTGCTGTGCCACTTCACTTAGACTTCAACTTGAATAGCTTTACTGATAAATGATCGTTAATTTGTATACAAATAAATATTTATATTCATTTCATTAGTGTAGTATGGTGTAGGAAACGAAATTTATTGCATTAAAAATATGTGAGTACGTATTATTTACTATACATTTTATGCGTCTGATTCCCTTCCTTGAATTTTGCAAAGTACTTTAAGCAATTCAGTTTTGCTTGATAATTAAAACCATTTATCATCCATCAACCTTGTTTCTGTAATACTTCATTCATAAGTTGATAATTTTCAGTCCAAGTAAGTTATAGAAGAAGAATTTTAAGATTATTAAGTCATGCATAATATTTAATATTCATGCGACATCGTTTTTTCCCCTTGTTAATCGTACCCGTACAATAAAATAGCTTTTGAAATAAATAAACTTGGTAAAACGTTTTTTGCTACGTTTCTTTAGTGTTTATCCACCAGACAACTGGCATGTGACCTGAGCTCATTATTACTTTTCCATTGTCTTATGTCTACCCAATGAATTATTAATTACAGTTATAAAGCCTGAATTGAACAGGCAGCTTAAAACTTAGGCAACCAGGAATAGAACCAGTACGATAACTATAAGCTTAATAGACAAGAAATAGTCAATAGATGCTTATGTCTTTAATGGTTCTTTTATTAAATGCAAATTTGCACTAACGTAGCTCTTAAACCAGAATACTCCAGAAAGGAGTTTGAATTATTGCGTGAACCCTGCGTATTGTAATTATTTATCTGTCGGCTGTCTTAATTGAAATACGGCGGATACTGCTCACTGGGCCATATACTTGCCCTTTCAGCACTTTCTATTAAAGTTAGGTATTTCACAAACGTTAACGCTCTGGGAGTTTCCAACCTTTATTGCTGTTATATTTTTAGTATATGCCTATTTTTCTCTAAAATAATAAACGTAATATAATAATGATTATGACGCAATTTTTGTGTTATTTATATCTCGGTAATTTATTAACTGAATAAAGCTGTAGGTATGGTGAATGGTGACAATGAAAAATCTAGTTAATAAATTAATAATAATATTATTATTCTATTATTATTATTATTAATTTATTAACTAGATTTTTCAATGGCACCATTCACCATACAGCTTTAATCTATAGTATAAATATATTCAGTTTAATAACTAACGAAAAACTGTAAGATTTAACACATCATTCGTAATTATTTTCCAGTAGCTACCTTTGAAGTAGTTCTCAAAGTATATAAGTTAAGTTGCATAGGTTTTTAACATCCAAATAAATATAATATTATGCATTTTTCCTTATGTACCTACAATAACGGCAAGTCTATTGTGGCATACACAAAACAATAGATTGAAAAAGACCTTGAGCTATCTGTGTAGTTTGCCATTTAAAAGTCACCGCTGTTATTCCCATTCCTATATTTATTTGAAATGTAAATGGGTTACTTTAAGGTCAGAAGAAGTATTTTTTTATTGTAACTGATCTATTTACCTCGAACTTCTGGAGTGTTTACAGCAGTCGCGGATACCGAGTTTCTCATTGACTAACACAGCAATGGTGAAAGATAGTCCTATTCATATAGTCTGAATTAATTCTAACACAAAAAAACCATTACAATTCATAATTGAAAATATTTTTCAGTCTCCTCGTAATTAGAAATTTTCAATTTTCATTAACTGCAGTTTCTCTAAAATTTAATGTTACAAAACTCTACCCCTATTTATAGTTCGGGGTATCCGAGCTGGTTCCAATAATTATGACCGAGCTTGCCCGATTTGTAAATGAAACTTTGTATAGGATAGGAATTAAAATAGCTATCCACGCTGTAATCCGATGTGTCCAGTAATCCTCGAACTCATTAAAATTGGCAAAGAACTGAGCCTGGGGTCCTAATTCGGTTGGAAAGGGTCGATTGAACTTTTTGGTTTAAAGGAGATAAACAAGAAACCTATTCAATAAAAAGGCTACTAGAACATTTCTGCCGCAATACCGGAGTATAAATTAAAGAAAGAAACAATTGAAATTATCTTTTGTTTTCTGCCGATGATACTATTTGATTAGCTTTTCGCATTGCAAACATCATTCAGGCATAGCTGATTACGAAAGCGCTATGCGCTATTTCCCTATTATCACTGTATTCAAGCGATTATTGATCAATAGAAAAGTTAGTTACATTGACGTTATTGTAGTATATAATGTCATTCATGATGGCCATTTGGTTAATCCTTCTATTAAAATGTAGCAAATATAAAAATATGTATTAAACTTAATAGAATGTAATGATGCCTAAAACATCCCTAAATAAAATCCTAAAGTTTTATTTAAAATACATACAGACAGTATACAAAAAGTATATATAAGAATTATTATAGGTATAATATAATTTATTTTAATTTATCATAACAAATAGAAATATAAGTTTTAATTAGTAGTGAGTATTTTTTAAGTTAAACTTTTTTAAATCAGAAATAAAAAAAACGCTGAACATCGAGAGGATTTTGGAGGCGAAGATTTGAATACAAATCTGAAACCAAAATTGGTTTATACTGAACAAAATTCATTAAGCGACAGGACGTATTTAATTGAATTATAATTAAATACAGATTTACAAGTATAATACCTTCTAATACCGGATTTGCGATTCTATACAGTCAAGATATTAGACCGTTTAAACTTAAGTGGAAGAACTTAATTAAAATCATATTTACCGAAGTAATCACTGATGGTATGCAGAGTTTCATTCTAAGATTCTTTATTGAATATTTAATTTAAAATACTATGATCTAATCTGTTATATATAAGATAACAAAATTTTCCGCTTCTGTGTATTACCTTGTAAGATCTTTGATATTTCATGATATATATGTAAGAAAAACATAATATATTTTCGTATACAAACTCTTGTCTATATTGTATTTTATATAAACTCTTTTGTTATGTTGTCTTTGCCGTCTTATCGACGATGTTTTATTTATGTCACTTGACATAATATATACGTATGTAAGATATTTAAATTTTTTCATTATATTATTTTACTTTATAAAACCTAAAATATAGGCTTAGGCAAGGTAAATGTTGTTTCTTTTGTATTCACAGAGAAACGCAGTTGCGCCCTATTTATTCCCAGTATAAGCGATTGATACTATTATATATATTTGATATTAATTTGGATTCACTAGGTTTTTTCGTTAATAACATATCAATCGAGAGTCGTCGGCTGACGTGGGCAAAATAACCAACTCAGCGTATTATGATGGATGACGACTTAATACACACAACTCCTAAGGGCCTTCGTTCGCTCCTAACTGACATACTCATCCGATAAAAAACCTATTAACAAAAAGTAGCTTTTTTTTTGCAAACGTGTAAAAAATTAATGACAGTTTTATTATATGTCCCCGACGAACCCGGACTTGGGTGAGGTCATTTTAGGCATCATTTGTATTTTGAATATCTAGTTTAACTGCTTTGTTATATAAAACAATTTACACGTAATAAAAACTTTCTTTGAAACTGTGTTTATAAAAATGTGTCTAACTGATATATTTATTGACGGCGACATAAGACAGGTGGCCTCTGGGAGAATCGCAGCAACGAACAGAAATGGACTACATATTTTTCACAATATAAAACGTGCCACGTTATTGAACGATATTTTCACGTAAAATGTTGTACAAAATACCGGTCATATTATATAAAGTATTGAATTTTTAAGGTTTATTTTGGACTCAATTTTTTTTTAACTTTTTGAATGTAGTTTGTAGCTAATTTTATTATTTATTAGCCGGTGTACATTTAATTTTCTGTTATATTTTAGCTGTTAGATGTCGTCTGTGGTCGTCGAAATAATCCGAATTCGTAATTATAACTATCCGAACTTTTTAGTATATTTATTTATATTTGCCTGGTACCCTGCACAGTAAAATCTTAATTTTTCCATAAAATCACAGTTTTCACATTGTTTATATGTAAAAATGATATGAGTTACATAGTCCTATTATTATTAATGACCTTATACACAATTCATAAAGTAAAAGTTTTATCCATATCTTTCTTGACTCATTTTACAATTATATTATCTTAACAAAACATTCAATTGACGCTTACTGCACGTTATTTTTGTAACTGGTTACCAGTCAAATATCAACAAAGTAATAACAATTCATCGGATTAAAATTCAAAAAGTCCAAACATTAAGTCAGCTTATAAGACCATAAAGTAGCTAAATTCCCCTCAGTCCGGCTCTATATTAAACGTCCAGTAATTTATGACCACACCCACTACCGAATAGCGAATTTTTTTACCCTTTTCCGTTTAATTTATCACTGCGTGTAGCTATTTGCAACTCGTAAATTATTCATTTTGTATTTTTTCAGCTTTTGTCTCTGTTGTCAAATTGTAGGAATGTTTTCTTCCTATTTATAGTAAACCGAACTCTGATAACAACTTTAGATAGACTACGTACACATTAAAAAAGAGAAGCGTTTCACACCCCAGATGGCGCAAATTCTTACAGGGCACGGAGCCTTTGCACATTACCTGTATAGGTTTAAAATTAGGACAAGCCCAACATGTGCCTGCAGTAATGAAGATCAAACAGTAGAACACGTGCTTCTATTGCCCTATATTCGCATCATCCAGACACGACCTGGAACAACAAATGCGGATGACTGTAGACCGTAACGGCCTACAGGACATGTTAATAAAGCACAGACTGTGCCTGGAACGGTTCTGCGAAAAAGTTGTTAAATATATAAAAGCGGCAAACAAATCTGAAAGAGCGGGTCTCGCAAGGAATTGCGCCCCGGCTCACCCATGAATATTGCAAATAAAAATATTATCGATGTAGCCGGGGCGTATATAATGTATCATGTTTTATTATAAATTTTTAGGGATAGAAAAACCCTGGACACAATGGCAGGGGAGTAGAGTAATATTATTAAAAAAACGCCTTTGATATTGTATTAGTCAAATCCACTTGTTATAATTTTATCTACCTTTTGGTAGTAGAATAACGATTTACTTAGTTTTAGACTTTATGTGGATGCCACATGTAATGTTAAGAGGTGACGTACATATTTATTATTATTTTTGCCCTACTGAAATGAAACGATCGTAGTTATGCCCCTAAACAAAGAACATTTAGGATGTTTCCAAAACAACTCAGATATCACAGACTGAATGTGTGAGAAACTTGGAGACAAGTTATTACATAGAGACATCACAACTTTACATAACGCGAACAAAATTCAATATTCAACACAAATTTCGGTGTTTACATCGCGTGACACACTTTGTAGATTGGCACAATTTACAGGCTTATACGCTCTACAGATTTAAACTTTCTTTCCGTAATATTAAGAAGCCCTTGAAATCCAACTTTAGACCATTTTTTTTATTATTTTTACAAATTATTTTTCATTATATTGGAGCAGTGTTGGCCTAGTGGCTTCAGCGTGCGACTCTCATGCTCATGTAGGTTCAATCCCCGGCTGTGCACCAATGGGATTTCTTTCTACGTGCGCATTTAACATTTGCTCGAACGGTGAAGGAAAACATCGTGAGGAAACCGACATGTCTTAGACCCAAAAAAGTCGACGGCGTGTGTCAGGCACTGGAGGCTGATCACCTGCTTGCCTATTAGATTTAAACAGATTCAGAAATCAGAGGCCTAGACCTAAAAGAGGTAGTAGAGCCACTGATTTATTTATTTTTATATTGTGTCTCAGTAGTTACTACAACAAATTTTGTATCTATGTTCGTTTTTCTGTTTCATTAAAATTGTGCTAAATACAGTAAGCTTGAAAACAATTATTAACTGAGAGCGTATATTTTTGTTTAAATCGCGTATAACTTAAGCCAAACAATATTCTGGTGTCGCGTCATCAATCATCTTCAAAGCCTGCCGTTTGTTGGTGTCGAATATTACTTGTATTTTGCTGTTTCTATGAGATAACGGCGGTTTCACTGTTTCATATTTTATAATCAACGGTGATGAAAGACGAAAGATGGCGCGTTTTAATCAATGGTGATTGGTCAAGAGTATTTGCAGTCCAATTACAGACCCAGGATACGATCCGCCTTTCTGTTTGATCATTAATAAGCGAAACACGCGATATTTTCATCCTTTGCTTTATATAGTTTAAGAGGATCAATTTAGTTTCTAGCTGAAAAGATTTGAATTAAATTGTCAAACATCGAGGTATAAAATATTTGATTCAAAAATATTTGTAACTTTTAAATTCATTGAAAGTTATTGTTTTAATAACGATATTGATAAAATGCTACAATATCTTATACAAAATTAAATATATTTCTTGATGGTGTTTAGAACTAAATGATATTTCAAAGAATGAATGCACAATTCCAACAACCAACAAAATTAATTTATTTGTTTAAACTTTACATTTTATACCCCGTCCAAACACAGAGAAAGTTAATTGATAACTTTTGCACTGTAGTGCATAAAAATAATTAGTCATAGACTCTGGACAGTCATATTAAGAATGATGTATATACATTGTTGTACAAACCAATATGTATACACGGTTCAATCAGTAGGTGAAAATGCTTCATAAGGCTGATCTTCAAGATGAGACCCGAACATTAAAATATGAGAGTTAAAGGTTTACAAAATAAAATAAAATAAAAATAAATATACTGCCTATATTTACTATGTTTACTGTGACATAAGGTGGAACGGACCACTAGAGAATGGAAATAATTTATTACGTAACTGCTTTACACATTTGGAATCAAAGCAGCAGAATATTTGCAATTTGAATGATAACTTCAATTAGCTATAATCATTTGTTCTTGTAATTTCAGTCGACTAACCACTGACAAACACACGCAGTTCTGCCAAATTATTAGAATAGTTGGAACCAATGTTGAATTGTCAAAATACGTTAACCGACTGTTATTTTTTTATTATTAAATTAAATATTTTTGCAATTCAAAAGTAAATATCACAGTTGTGAAGTTAAACGGTTATTACTATGATTGAATACGCGAAGGTAAGGAATGGACTTCTCTCCGTACATTTTTCTTAAGTGAAAAACTTTCATGCCGACAAATGGAAATAATATTTTATTGCAAGTAGATTTGATTTTATGACTATATATTGTTGATATAGAATACCATTATACAAGAATACCATTTTAGTATAATTTTTCACAGCATAACAATATAAGGCTATAGGCTATTGGTATATAATATTAAAACAATATTAGATATTAAGCAGTGTTGGCCTAGTGGTTTAAATGTCTTTCAACCGTGAGGTCGTGCATTTGTATCACGTCTACCATTTACGGGATGATTCTATCTTTATCCATCATTAACATTTGCTCCATGTTAAGGGCCTATCATAGTGACGTCATGTCTTAAACCAACGCATGTATCAATCACTGACAGCTGATCACCTACTTGTCTTTAAAAATAGATTAGTAGCGACACTGAATTGTTAGAATATTCAATATAAACTAACTACAACTACTATATATAATACTTATTGTACCATGGATTTCCACTAACCACTCACGATTTTAGATATCACCCATAGAATACATATCTTCTAAAAAATATAACTATTAAAAAAGATTTAAATTTCTAAGTTAAATTACTTTAAAATCGTTTGAAAACTTTCTGAATGAATGACGCAGTTTATGTAAGTTTATGACATTTAATTTAATCTCAAATCAAAAGTAATGCAACTGAAATTTAGAAACGTGACTCTACGGGCGATTCCATAATACGATTCAATATATCTTGTTGCAGCAAATAATTGTGTTAAACGTCAGATTTAATTTGAGATTCTAATGCGGCTACGTCGATTTTAAAACGTAGTAATATTGTTTTAAATTTCTTAGTCTTATAATGCACCAGCGTGTGGGAAGATACAAAAATGCAGTGTCTATTCGAATTACATTATCGAAATTCGAAACGAATGAATGATCACCACCACGGCAGGATACGTATATATAACTGTTGCTTGAGTTACGTGGTCCCAAGCAATGGGATGTTCAAACTCCACTATCTTCCAAACCTTATAATTTGTGAAGTAAAACATACGTACCACTCAATTAATGAAGCATTTACAATGTCAAAACCTAAATAGGCCCTTCATATACCGTTAATGTAGAGCTTCGACGAGAAATTTTAGGATTGTAAATTCAAAATTCAAAAATCATTTATTCACGTAGGTAACACAATGTACACTTGTGATGCGTCATTAAAGAAATACATATTAATGCTTCTAATTTCACATTTACTGCCAGTTCTCAAATCAAGGGCGTAGAACGAAAGAGAAGAACTGGCAATAAACTCTCCGCCACTCTTTTTAATCGCCATGTTTTTTTATTTTTTTTTGAACTCTTCGCTCCCATTCCTAGGACATACATTTTCTGATTAATTAAGTTAGTACAAATCCGAATATTTCAAGTATTACGAAATCATTAGGTTTTAAAATAACTAAGAACAAGAAGTGTTTTTGATGACATCTGAAAGCTCATAAATGCAAGAAAATGAAATTTATTTATTCATTGCTCCGTTTTGTAAAAACTGTTTTATGAGAATTTATTGAGTTATTATTTTAATTAAGTTAAACGAATTCGTTTTTACTCTTTCTTATTAGTTTAACCTTTACTTGAATCGTAGCTTTTGAATATGAAGGCGTGATCATATTCTGTATTAACAAAGTTATACAAAAGCAAACTTTGAACATCTGTTACAAAAATTCGCTTAGCGAACTCTATTTTCATATAGTGTCATATGAAGAGTGGGACTTTGTAGAAACTTGTAGAACTACTGGTTTGGATAACTTTTAATAAATGCGCCGCTCGCAACTCTTTCTCACTTAATGTTGAATGCGAAAATGCTTTTACTTGTTGTCATGAACAATACGCAACGATACTCTACCTTCGTCTAACGTCCTTTTGATTTTAAAACAACATCAAAGTTTTTGGCGCAGATTAATTTAGTTTTTTATTTTCATTATTTTCGTTACATATTTTGACCGGTTTGTTTATAAAACAAGAAATATAGGAAAATAATTTTGGTTAGTCAATGTAACCTTAAGTCAGTTAACTTAAGTCACTACCTAATTAAGAATGAATAAACCCCATTAACGTACGTAACATAAACAATAGAGCTGCTTAACGAATTCAGGACGGCTCAAAATTCGCTTTAATGGTCTGCGCCGGTCTGTTATCTCCACATAATCCAACTTGATAAGCGAGCCACTTATACATGTATAGGGCTGTCAACTAATGTTCTATAATATGATTTTTTTTATTGATTTAATTTGATGAATGAGAAAGAGTGAAGGTTTTTTACTTAAGTTTTTTTCGCATATTGAAAAAAAAATATGTCTCATTGAAATACGCTTGTGGAAGTTTTCATTTTCGACGAAAAAGAAGTTTTTCTTGGTTTTCGTCGACTTAATTTATTACGGTGACAACCCTACGCTATTTACAGATACACAAAGCACTGTGCGTAGTCCGCACAATAGAATCTTAAGGTCTTAGAGAATTCAAATAATGGGACTTATTTTCTTAATGTACGAGGAAAGAGGGTTATACCTCCCATTTCTACTTAATCGTGTATTTATGATGTTAACATTACTTTAGAATAAGCATATGTTTTATATAACACCGTTAATTACTTCTGATAATTATTAAATTTTTATAGAAATTTTACTACTCATTCAATTTATAACTCTCTCTGAAAATTTATGGTTGATACATATATATACTACATAGACCGGGATGACACAAAATATTGGGTCATTTGTATCAGTAAGGCGTTAGTCGAACTCGTCGGATTAATTGATTGTCAAACGATTTGTTCCAAAAAAATTATAGTCCAAAAAACAAGAGGCCGATAGTCCATTAGTAAAAAACAAGTGTAGTGTAATGCCATACTTTTCCTGTGTGACTTTCAGCCCGTCATACTGACGCGAATGCGTCAATAAAAAATAATTCCAAATCAACCATTTGTACCAGGCTAATTTTTGCACAGTTAATCATCGTCGTGCAGCCATGTACGAAAATTACCATGCTTTACTTTTCGGACGGTTCCAAATGGCCGCCATACCGCCGAAGATCAGCAATTTTTTTTTCCTAATGATTTGTACCAGCAAATTTTTTATTGAACAGTCCCTGTATGATCATAAATAGAAGTCTGATAATATCATACCTGTGGGAGGTGAATTACTATGTATGGTGTTATTTCATAATTGACGCTATTATTGATCGTTCTTGTGTAGTTGTTGCATGAGACCCATTAGTTAATTTATTTTTATTTAATCAGTAGTAACAAGTATATATATTCAGTTTTCTTATATATTAATCACATCACGCATTTGAGCTAAATAACTTTAAGAAGTAGTACTTATGCCACAAATAAGAAAAGGTTATTTATTTATAATATAAAAACATTACCACAATATCTTAAATTAATTACTACCATTTAGTCCCGGCTTCGCAGGGCTGGTTATTATTGTTTTAAATACCTATGTAATAGCATAGTTAGGCATATCATATTTTTTGTAGTTATTCATTGATGTCTGAAATTGGTACTACCTTCGCTACAAATGTAAATTACAGGAAATAATTTTACTATCTATCAACATCTATTTATTCCTTACATTATTAATTACAATGACTAAGTTTTAATTATCGAACGTTTCTGATTGCTAGATATCTTAAAATATATTATATTAATAGTACAGGTAACAAAACCTATCATATCAGTTGTTCCTAAGTTTGTGTCACATTTATTTAAACCAAGAAATGTATTTTCTAGATACTAGTATATACATTGTTTTATTAAGACATTTCAATTAATTATTAAGTTAGCCTGCATGACTTTAAATTATCCCATTCTTATAGTTAATTTTTATTTAATGGCAATACTTATATCCATGACAGCGACGCTTACCGGCCAAGAAAAGTATGTGGCACTGTACATTGTTATATTGTCAATAGTTACCGCAGAGTACGCAATATGCGAATTTTTATTGTTCCTTTTTCGGGATACATACATATATACGGATCCCTAGCTTTTTAAGATAATATATAGCATATCGTCACCTAACCCTGTAGCACAGTTCTGTTGCAGACATTATTCATCATTCATTATACACTTCGTCTTAAATATATTATCGTTAATAATATTGGCGTTAATGAGTATTAAAATAGTCTATGCCACAAACTCCATAAAATATTGTTATTTAACATAAAAAATTCACGCCACGTACCTCATGAACAGTAAATAAAACAAAGATTTATCCGTGACCCAAACTCCGGTCGTAGCTCAGTATAAACACATCAGAACCCAATTTATCCCGCCGCCGTCTCCCTTGGACGTGTTTAAAAATTACGGTTTGGTTAAGCTGTGTAATTGGTTTGTTTTTTTTTACTTAACACCAAATTACACTTCGTTGTTTTTTAGTCATAACCAGTGAGACATGGAACATCATTGTCATAATCATCAATGGCACAAGATTATCAACACACGGGCTGTGTGTATCAATGCACGGGCAACACAAGGGGGGCCTTAGCCTCCGCATGTATATTTCGCAATTGCAATCTAGCTCGTGCTTCTTGCATCCAGCTTCGAACACCAATTGTTTCGAGGTCCTTAACAACTTTATCCCAGCCTGCGTCTACTGGATTTTCTCTTACCACTAGGTTGTTCGCATTTTATGAATTGGATGATGTCATCATAAAGTTCTTAATTGATGCGAATGCTCCAAACACCGTATTCGCAAACAGGGGCAATTTCTTTTTGGAAACCTTCCGATTGGAAATATAGAGGGCAAGCTCCGTCCTTCTTGTTAAGGGCTTAGGTTTCAGAACCAAATTAAAGAGCCAGGCACATGAACCTGAAACAGGTATTAAAAAGATCCCGTTTCTCATTGAGATTTTGAGACATACGAGTATTCGATTCTAAAACAATGATTGTTTTATCGACACTTGAACCCTTTAGCTAATACGCGATCAATATGTGGAATCTTAGTCAAATCTAAGAGATTAAGGATTTTCATAAGGAGTTTACCATATGGTCGATTCTTCACTACTCAGCAGAGTGAATCAGTAACATATTTTATTAAAAGACCAAAGTAATAATTTCTAATGTTTTTGTTTTAAGTAAGGTTATAAGACAAATGATTGTTAATTTTTACGTACGGTTTTATTTACTAAGTAAAAGGTTTTTAATAAAAAGTAAAGCTAAATCATCCCCTCTATACGTTATGCAAGGATGATTTATAGTAGGTTTTATTAACACTCAAAGAGGCTAGACTCTAGAGAACCGTTATAAGATCAGCTCCTGCATTATCTTTATGACTCTCCCCTAACGGTTAACCTCTCTGTGGTTCAAGTAATAAGGTTTAATAATTCTGTTAACTCATTTTGTTTCTGAAATATTATAAATATAGATGCTTCGTTACTAACAAAATTATTTAATGGAATTTTATTTTAATTATCATTAATGAGTGTTATTAATTTATTTTGTATACAATTGTTGAACAATACAAACTAATTGTACACAAACACGTTACAATAGGACAGCGAACATAAAACGCAAGTCATTTCATTATGGCTTTTAATTGGCGTCTCCAAACAGCATTGCTTTGCCTCTCTTCGAAGGTTTTTTACGTGACAAGTAAATGCTCTTAAACATTTAAATATGTACAGCAAAAGTCTGGTAGCCCCATTTTAATTAGCACACTGGCAATAGTATCTCTAATTATTGATACTATTACTTTTGTTGAAGACGCATTCGATTCATATAAACATATATAAAATAAAAGAGTGGCTGAGAGTTTATTGTCAGTTCTTCTCTTCTGTTCTACGCCCTTGATTTGAGAACTGGCAGTAAATGTAAAATTAGAAGCATTTCATATATACGTATTTATTTTTTGACGTTCATAAGTGTACATTTTGTTACCTATATGAATAAATGATTTTGAATTATGAATTTTTGAAGTTTGAATTTTATACGCTTTAAACTTACATTTGAACCACTCGCACTATAAAACAGGCGAACGATGAAAAAGACATCGTGAGATTTCGGACTAGGTGAGAAGTCAGATCGCATGTGTGATTACCATTTACGATCCGTTTGATTTATTTAACATTTGGGAGCTGTCCTCCCAAATAGACGGTATTTCCCGGGTTTTATTGTCAAAGGGTTTATGATGAAGATAATGACCACTTTACCGCCTTATGGCGTTTAAATAAACACTTTAGGGATATGGGAATCTCGTGTGGGGCGCTGTTGGGACAGCATTCAATAATCATAACGATGTTCCGTGCATAGAACATTACTCCACAGTAGTATAGTTCTTGACATAACAATTGTCAGTATATCTCTTTGCAAACATATTAGCTTGTAGATTAGTTATTGAAATAGAGCTTCAACATGATAATTATATAAAAGGGTATCACACGCGCATTTACATTTATTGGCAGTTCTTGATCGCCAAGTTTTTTTGTCTTACAAGGTGCTTGATGGAGCTGCAATCAGTACATCATGCAATCAATAATAAATGTAACTAAAAAATCAAACGTATTAGTAATAAGAACGGCGAAATAAAATAAAAATCAATTTTCATGGAATAAAACGTCAACGGAACATTAAAACTTTTGATCAAACAGGCCCACTGTGCATTTCAATTACCGTCTACCGTCTTTTTCTTTCAAATTAAAAAAATTAATATTCGATGTGTACCTACAAATTATTAAGTAATTTTGACTATTCTATGACAAACTTTCGTTCGGCACGAAAATTTTAGTTATGGAATCTATTTGTTCAAGGAAAACATTCTACGACGCGGCCTCGGTATATTTAATTGGTACAGATTTTTCCGTATTTCCCATACCTTCTGGTTATCGTGTTCCCGAGTACATAGCAATACGTCACTTTGAGTAAACTGAACGGCAAATAAAATTAATCTTCAGCCCATGAATACACCTGAAGTCTTAAATTCCCGTCGGTAAGTAACTACTGCCATATATTTCATGTCGGCCTGAATAAAGACGGTGCTTGCTTTGCGCTGGACATGTTATAAATTGCCACAGATTCTCTTATACGCCACTAAATCTTTAGTGGTAATACAACACTTATTTCACGGTTGACGTCTTTTTTAACAAACATAATTATGATATATTTATTTAGTTAGAAATAAAAAACAACCAAAAATTAATGGTGTTTGTATAATGTGTGTGTGTTGGTTGGTTGGTTTTGATTATTGTTTCATAATAATCATTTATAATTTAGGCATTACAAGTACTATATATACAGTTAGTAAAATTCTCTTGAATACTTTATATATTTGCTAAAATATATAAACAATTAAAATCCCCTCTAGCTTTTTATTTAGGGAACAAGTGGGAAGTAGTCTCACTTTTTGATAAGTTTTACCGACCATGAAGACTCACTGTTTACATATTATTTATGTTTACCGACACCCAAACGCAGCGTTTAATATTTTCTCATTAGCTATAAAATCTATAAAACTATGTGCAACAGCTCGCTATGTGATATACCGCAGACTTCAAAGTAAGAGAAGCCTGTGATATTGTAACAAACCAATTTGAAAAATTTGTTGTACCCACTATTTATAATTAATGCGAAGTTGCATGGCGTTTAAACTATATTTGGATAAACTTTGATTGTTTTTTTTGGACTTGTTAATTTTCAATTCATCTCTTATAAAACTATGAAATGTGTAATCCCTTGGCTTATATAAAAATAGAATAATCTAGAATAATTCAAACTCTATGTTATTTGAACAATAGCTTGGTTTTAAAACGCAGTGTAAAAAGTACAATAAACAGAGCTGCATACTGAACAAACACACAATGTTTATATGAAGCGTCCATAAAACAGATGCTATACTGTAGGGGTGTTCTATATTGATTTATGTAAACAATTTGTAAGGTGTTTATAATATCACTGTACTATTGGAAATGGCTGGAAATCCTATCTGCCTCAAAAAATTGTTAGGCTAACCTAGTAAGTAGATAATATAGACTTTTGTCGTTTTATATGGCGTTTTGTGTGTGTTGTTGTGAATTATTTTGTATAGTTCACAAGCCATAATATATTGTTGTTTATTCAATTTTTTGTAGATCGGTAAAATATTTATGTATCGTACGAGTACTTCATTTTATGTTTATTTCGGTGGCAAGTTCTTTGTTTGATTAAGGCTATTAGCTTGTTCGTCAAATGTAACAACCACCGCGATATTGATATATTTACATAGTTGCTATCCATCGCGTGGTTGCGTTCGTTGCTCGCTAGTTTCATCTAGCATTAACCGACAATGTAATATATGAGGCAGCAATAAATTTGACGCCAGCTGACGAGATGAATTGAGAGTTTCGGAGTTCATTCATTGTACATATGAATCTATTTCTCACACTGTTATCAATCTTGTTTTAATGCGAGCCACGTTTGAATCTAAAAGATTTATGTTTCGTGATTTTATTGGTCATATGTGTAATTCATAAATGATTTATCGATTGAAAGTGCAAGTGCAATGGAATTAAAATCTGAAAAACTAATATTACACCCTACTTCACAGTGTTAACTTGTTAATGATTATGGATTATTTTGGGTAACGTATAGCATGAATAAAATTTGGGAGTAATCAAATAAAAGCAAATTCTATTTTCGAATAAACAAAGGACTGTAGCTAGCATAATTTTTTGGTCCAATGCAGTACGTTATCACTTGTGATCATAAGGGTTTTGTATATTCGCCACGCTTTGTACAGCTTTTGTGCCCGTAGTTGTAGATTATGTTTAAAAACATCTTGCCTTAATAGATAACGTGTTAAAAATTAAACAAAACCATTATTAAGTGTTCGTTTCTTTACTATAAAATATACCTATACATATTACTCTGCAATTTCTCTACACAAGCACGTCTCAAATGAACGCATAATAACAAAAGAAGCCCGCATAACGCTCACTACGATCCGTCATGTAAGTCAGCGAGATGAAAAATTATTTTTCCATGGCTTTTTCTAGGTTATTTTCGTTAATTTAAAAAAAGTTTATTCATTTTCAAATCTGTTTCACTGTATTCGATCCAATGATTTTATAAGTGTAGCTCGCTAACAACAAAGTCAGCTGTTAATCCCAACTGTTAACGCAATTAAGTTATAATTGAGAACAGTTGAGAACTAGACCGCTTAATTTGAGAGTGTTTACAAATTGTTATAAATATTTTATACGTGTGACTATACAACAGTGTTATAAATTTACGAATCATTTATCAGATTATCTTTTGGAACAAATTTTTGTGGCCGTATTATTGTGCTTTTATATCACTAACATTATGTATATTCCGTACTTATAGACCCGAACCGCTTTCTCTATGTCGATAGTGAGATAATATGATATAATATAGCAGTTATAAATAATATGATTATTATGAATAAATTTTTACAAAACTTTTCCCTATCATCATTCATTAATTCGATAGATACTAAGCGATACGGCTAGAGCGACTATGCTATGTAGCGATGGACGTTTGGGAACTTAATAATTTAATTAAATGTAATTCAAACATATCAATCAAATATATTATTTACAATTATCTTAAGTCAATTTTGTTATGAAAAACATATTAAAAATAATAAATATGTTTTTCATAACAAAATTGACTTAATAATATTCCACTGAAAATTTAATTAATTATTTTGTACAACAAAAATAAGTGGGAAGAAACATTATCCCTAGTTTTCAAAGAAGATATTAAGGTAAACCTGAAACGGCCGACGAAAACTGAAATAGCCTATTATCAAAACTTCCAAGTAAAATATTCCCAACTGTTGTGCAAATTTAATGTAATATCTTTTGCACAGATCGTGTTTACCAGTTAATTTATTTAAACTATCTAATCTACATCGACACTAAAATCATTATAAATGGGATAGTTGCTAGTTCCTTTTCGAACTAGGGAACTGTGGAATCGACTTCGGTGGTGGGTCCACCTGGGAGATACAATCCAATTGCTTAAAAAGAGAACATACACCTCCCTAAAAGGCCGGCAACGCACTCACTAAAATGCGTCTATAGGCTGCAATGACTGTCCTTTATGGGCGTCCCGGAAGGTCGACTGCGCCCTTTTAAAAAAATGGAATCGATTTCGCTAGATATCGTAGGCATAAACTATCAATAAATTAGACGTAGAATAAATTAAATTCATGATGAAGTCAATAGATCTCTCCCCAATTGATATTATAATTCTCATATTATTTTTTTAGTCTATATATAATCTTAGTGGCTTAATAAGTTTCAACTGGATCTTACAGTGGTCTACTATATTTGTGGAAGTTAAAATTGATTAAAGAGACTAAGTAATTACTGTCAAATTATTTAATGCGAATTATGCTAAAGCTTTCTTTTATAAATCGTACAGATATAAGGAATTTATGACATTACTAGCTGCCCCCGCGAAATTCGTTTCTCCTTAATGCCTAGCCTACCTTTTTAGTACATACCAACATGGAACATTTTGCTAAGCTACCCCAGAGACTGTTCGGTTTTCCGGAATAAAAACTTTTTAGGCTTTTCTGTGATTTTCTCCACATGAACCTCAGTTCAAATTATAAGTTTTTAACAAATCAAAAATAGGGGTTGATAGTAGAGGGTAGATGAATTAAGGGTTGTATGTGTTTTTGTATACTGTAAATAAATAAAAACAAAATAGTTGTCTAAAAAATAAAAAAAAAATTTTTTGGGATGGACACCCCTTATCACTAAGGGATTTGAAAGATAGATAGTAGCCGATTCTCCGACTTACTGAAAATTTCATAAGAATCGGTCAAGCCGTTTCGGAGGAGTATGGTAACGAACATTGTGACACGAGAATTTTATATATTAGACTAGCTGACCGGGCAAACGTCGTTTTGCCATGTATATCATTTATAATAAAAAATAGGGGTTGATCGTAGAAGGGTGAAAATTTGGGGTTGTATGTATTTTTTAATGCTGTATCATAAAAAAATAAAAACAAAAAAAAAATCTAAAAAATAAAAAATAAAAATTTAGGGGTGGACTACCCCTAACATTTAGTGGGATGAAAAATAGATGTTATCCGATTCTCAGACATACCCAATATGCACACAAAATTTCATCAAAATCGGTCAAGCCGTTTCGGAGGAGTATGGCAACGAAAACTGTGACACGAGAATTTTATATATTAGATTTACTTACCTTGTTGTGGCTATTGCTTTACAGCAACCAATTGTGGTTTTAAGTTATAGAGTCATATACCTGTCACTTAATTTGATATTATATAATTTTTACAGAAATACATAACAGAAAAGAAGACTTCAGTTGAGGATTCACTCAAAACCAAATCTTTCAGTAAATTAAAGAAAACGACTAACTTAAAAACAAAAAAGTCGATAGCTGTTGAAGAATTAAAAAGAAAAAAGTGATAAAACTTTGTTCCAAGTGATTCAATTTGTAGCTCATTTTATTTTGAAACTTGTTTGTTCGCTTCTTACTGTTTTAAGATTTGTAAGCAAGAGTACTACTGTACAAGAATTTAGTTGACAGAAATAGATTTGATATTCTGTCCTACCGAAGACCGTGTTTACTTAATTATATTAGTAGTTTATCGCGGCGTTATTTGTGGAAGTACGTAAATGACATAATTGTAAATCAAATCAAAATATATTTTAATAAATAAGTTGTAAATCAAAAAATACTCATATTTAACGTCAATATTTAGAAAAAAGGAAGATCTGTGTAGAAGATTCTTCCTAGCATTAAACCAGTTCCCAAATCATGGGTGTAGAGGTCTCCGCCACTCTCGCATATAATCGCTAAGTTTTTAATTTCCAAGGAAGTAAGGAACTCCAACCTTTACGATGAAGAGTGTTCCGAGGAGTTGTTCGGATTAATACCTGCATCTGAGGTTCATCATCGGATGTTAAGGCAGAATCCTCGAGCGTGTCTTAAGGTAGTTTTTGCCGCGCACCACCACCATGTGTAACCAGTTGCCCACTGAAGTATTTCCAAACCAATTCGATTTAAGGCCATCAAGAAAAGAGCGTACCAATCTAATAAAGCTAGCAACGCACTTGCGAAACGTATGGCAATGTGCAGGCGGCGATATCACAATATAACATCAGGGGTGCTTCCTGCCCGTTTGCCTGCAATTACATAAAACAAACTACGCTATGCTTCACTTGACATATGCACTAAATAGATATGAAGGTTGTTACTTTAGTGAATATTCAAAAACATCACCAGATACTACAAACTCACAAACTGAACTGATTTTTGATTTGTAAGTAGTTGTATTGAGAATACGGCAAAATGCTTAAACAATTATTATACCGTGTGGGTATAATAATTGTTTATTCCGAACCTTAGGGTAAAACTACGGAGCTGGGCCCTGGAGCTTGAACACGTACATTACACAGGTTCTAAAATCACATTGAATACATATATATTTGTCTCACTTGAGACAACTACATTTTCATTCATTAATAAGATTCAGATTAAACTTACAATTTATAGCGCGCGCGGCTTTATTGGAAAGCGTTTTAAAGCTTTCAAGCAGAAGTGACCTTATTTACATTGTGTTTAATATATAATTTTTATATACAGTAACTAAGGGAGCGTTCAAGTATTACATAACGAGTTTTGGGAGGGGGGGCGTCCTTTTGTAAAACGACGACGATGCGGGGTGGGGATTGAATTACGCGTTATTGTTAACATTATTTTCGACTTACACCACATAATAGTAACTAAAGAGACACAAGGTGGTCACAAAACGTTTTACTATACTTGAGTACAGTACTGTACTAGGGCACTGAAAAACGTTACGGCGAGTGACATGGGGGGCGGGGGGGTCAATAATCTCCAAAAATTGCGTTACGTAATACTTGAACGCACCCTAAACCTCTTGAATTACTCTGTGCATTAAATTCCGATGAGGAGCTGAATAGATCCAAACGTACACATGACGGGATACTACTTTTATACTACGATAATTCGGTTTATTTTTTAAGATAAAAACCGGAATATCAAAAGTTCTATGTTGAATATAACCCTCCCGCTGAGTGCGTCCATTAAAAATAATTTCCAACATTGAACTTTGAAATATTACATTGCTCATAATTATTTTTCAAACATACAAGTATTAAACATTAAACATGTTTTTATGCCTGTTTATTATATTTTGTTTTTTGTTAAAGCCTATAAAGAGTTGGATGGGATATTCTAGAAATTTCTAAAGAAAATCGTAATTGCAATATGACAACCCTTGGTCGTAGATTGCATCCGTTATGTACCATTTTTCTTGATATGTGTTATAGTGTGGTCAGCGTCCTATACATTTACTGTAAGACCAATTTTGCACACAGAAAGAAAAATCTATTGGTACACACCCGTTAGTCGAATGCACACGTTTACACCACTAGGCAAACACTTAGCTTAGCATAGACTATTGCACAGTATTTTTTTATATCCCTTATCGCTTGGAATATAAATAATCATGACAAAATTATAAAGCAACATGTGTTAACACATTTTCATTACAGAACTTTAAAACTGGAGATTTTAAAATAAATTAATTATGTTGTTTTTAAATTTTATAGCAAAATTTTTTAAGTAAATAAAGTTACCTAAAATTGTATAAAGCTTTAGAAATTTAAATATTATTTACGGACAGTTTGGGAAGGCTCTAAGTGGTTATAAATACAACTAACCCTAATAAATATGCATATTATTATAATTTCTATTTATTTATATGCATAATAAAAATAATAAAGAAAAAACGAGATCAAAAACAATTAATCTTACAAATCCATTAGTTCTAAAACTATCTAAACTACAAAAAAACTAAATCGATATTGATACAGTGAACCCATTTATCGAACATCCTATCAACGGAGATGTAGGGATACGATATCGTACAGTAATAGAACTTTAAATTAGCGTTCATTTGACGATGACTTTATATAGATTTAATTGTATATAAAGCTCATTGCCAAGGAATAGTGTTATAATATTAATGGGAAAAGATCTTAAAAGCTAAAATTTAACGTTTTAAAGGAAGAAGTTTAGTTATGTTTCACAAATAATTCATAAAAAAACAACTTTTAATATGTTTGTAAAATAAATTACGGTAAAATGTTTACTTTTAAATTCTCGTATGTATCTTGTCGGACGATGTTAAGGGATCAAACCATTTTTTTAGTTTCCAACAGCTGCGCGCGAGGTGATCTTATGACTGTGAGACAACAATCTGTTTATGTGTGCTACACATGCAATCCTTTGATATGTTCCATTTATAAACAAGGCAATTAAGGAAACAGTTTACAGGCATGAATGTTATAATAAATTTTTGTTTATAGTCTGATATGTCAAAATTCATAATTGGAAAGGCTTTTTTCATATAAATTGCGATAGTGCAGTGAAAACATTCATCTAAATACTACAAGGCTATGTTATTTCAATACATACAATATTTTGATTTATTATTTAATACTTATAATTAGGCATAGGTACTGCCGTACCGGCCACGGCTTTGTTTATACAAAAATCATATAGTTTGCGATGATTTTATTTAGATCTGCCTGCAAGAGCATTGAACTTCTTCATTTTCCAATAAGCCATTAACTTGTAAGTGGAAGATATACCAGCTGTTCACTGTCCGTCATCGGTTGGTTTAAACATTTTAGATCTCCATAAGCAACACTTGTTTTTGTGTTTATACATTTCGCTTACATTAGTCCTGAGCTCTAAACATCCTGCATTAGTAACAATTTAGTTTATTTTTACACCAGTTTTAAATTTTCTCAGTAAAGAGGATTACTACTATAAAAGTTCAAATAATTGTATAATGATTTTCTTAGAATCAAAAGTGATATGCTTAAATTCATGGAACGTTTGGTTCGTTGGATGAACTATATATACTTATAATATAAGCAAAGTACTATTTAAAATAACGTGTATTTTCATTTTACTGGCACATTTAATTGGCATAATGACCCATTATATGTAATAAAGATTATGGTTTTTTGGTTATGTAGTTATTTTCACAAGTTGTGGCGAAATGTTCTCCATACTAAATTTCTAAGCGTTGTATAAAAGGGCTCGAAGTCTGTCTCTTTTTACGCACGCATTACGCCTGACTGTAGATCAAACTTGCCGATCGAGATGTCAAACTATAGGGATTACTGAGTACTGGTGGGATGGTAATCCCTAAATAACAATCATAAAATGGGACGGGACCGGATATCTTTCATGTCCAGGAAATTTTCGCCATCGCATCGTTTCGCTTATTAATCGTAACTTATGAATCTACATACAATAGTTAATGGTTTAGGTGATTCTGCAATACATTTATAAAATTTTATTTATCTTTTGGTGATATAGACTCTCATAAAAGAGTGGCTAATTTCTCTGTCGATTTCACCGAACAAACAGGACCATTGTATTTTTTAAGCACATAGCTTATAATATAATCATATTTGTATTATATTATATTGAATTTATAGTGTAAGTAAAGAGTAATAGAAATATAATATAGGCACGGTTTATGGTTTTGTGATAAGTGGGTTCTATCACCAATGATGATAAATTAATTTAAATTAGTTATTTATTTATTGATTAGTTTAAAAAATATTGAGTAATAAACAGTGATGATCGCCAGCACCCTACTTGAGTGAGAAACCAGTTTATGTGAATTATAAAAAAGAACTTCATGCAACCAACTCCTATGTTTATCAATGAATTCATCATACTATCCATTACATATACATATATTTATCATTTACCTCACATTTAATTCTTGCGTCCAAACTCCTATTTGACGTTTTCACAATACATATTATGAAGGATTGTTTGTCATTTAAAATCAGTCTCAATGTTATAAATAAATAGCTTATACGGCGTTTTACTTGGTCTTAGAACCATGCATGATGAATCCATTTCTGAATTATAGGATTGCCTAAAACCAGAAATCGTATTTTTTATATTAGCAAGCAAACTCGTCATATGGCAAGTAATTAATACATGTATTCTGAATATAGTTGGTAATTAAAACACTGATTTTATTTCGAACAGACAAATCACACTTGTCCACTCCGAATACCAACGACCACGTTAAACCTTTTTTCTTTTACCAGTTTGTGCAAAGGCAAAATTGGAGCTATTTTTGATAGGGACCAGTGAACCGAGCAGTATTGTTCAGTTTTTCCCATTTGAATTCAATTTTTGCGGCAGTATTCCTTAAATTCAGATTTTTCGTTCTGTCTGGTTTTTCCGAAATATAAAGCAATACGTTAAATAAAAAAAATATATAACTTAATACGTTTCTCAAAAGTTACCCCAGATAATTTTATAAGTCTGATAATTTATTAGTCCAAATAAAAACATGTTGGATTATAACATACGTGAGTCACACTTTTCGCTAAATAGACTAAATCTCATCTGCGACCTTATGCGGTTTAAGATTATGTTTGTATAATTAGCATAATATATAAATCTACAAAATGATAACAGGCACGAAAAGATTAAGAGATCGTTCTACTTTTTAACTGCTACATAAAACAGTAATTTAGACATTCAAAATAAGAAACAAAAGCGATGAATCTCAACACGTAACGACGTCATTCATATAGATTGCACAAAGTTGAAAGAGCATCAGACTCTAAACTTTTTATTTGCCACAGAATCGTTATTCTTCATAAACCGTCCCCGCCGGGACGCTAATTCAGCACTGCTGACACCTGCGGACGTCCCCGGAACTTCTGTCGTAAAACAGGAAATGTCACAATGGAAGGCTTAACTTTATACTTTAATCAAATACTTTTACGTCGCCTGAATTTCATTTTCATAATAATATTTAAAAAATTTGAATCTTGCTTGACGTAAATTAATAATTTTAGTATTAGATGCCTTTTATTATACATATTCAACAGTACATTATATGTGTCTTTTATCTACTTAATATAATACCTAAAAAATTAAGGTGTTTTTAAATATTTAGTAACGCTTAATTAGGTCTATTCTCGTGACCATCCGTAGCTGCCTTTGGTTTACGTTGTGGTCCTTTTTTCGTTGTTGTTGTTGGAGGTGGTGGAGTTGTAGTTGTCGTAGGAGGTGGAGTTGTCGTTGTCGGAGGAGCAGGAGTTGTCGTTGTCGGAGGAGGAGGTGGTGTTGTTGTCGGAGGAGGAGGAGGAGGTGGAGTTGTCGGAGGAGGAGGAGGAGGAGGAGGAGTTGTAGGAGGAGGAGGAGGTGGGGGTGTTGTTGGTTTTAAGGGCTCAGTAGTTGGTTTTTCTGTCGTTGTGGTTATTGGTGGTGGTTCTGGTGCCGGTGCAGGTGCTGGTGTCGTGGTCGGTTTTGTTGTAGGGACAGTTGGTAAAGGTAAAACTGGTGTCTCCGGTGGCATTGTTATTTCTGTTGTCGCCTTAACAGTAGTTGGTTTATGCGTTGTTGAAGGTGGTTTATGTATAAGTTTCTTAACAGGTTTTTTTGTTCCTGCGAGTATAATCTTCATAACGCTGAGTGGCATCCAGTGACCGGGCATGTCTGACTCCACCGGATTCGCTATGTATATCAGAGTATCGTTTTCTGGATTCGGCCATTTTGCGGTAACCATCTTTACAAGAATAATAATCGGTATGATTGTAGATGACACTGATAAAATAAAAATAATATAATACTAAAATATCCATCAGTAATGTAATGATAAAATTAAAATTATCATTTTGAGTCTAGTCTAACTTTATTTCGTATCTGAAACTCTAAAAATCTTAGTAAATGTTACCAGAAATTACCAATAACTTACTTTGTTCGCAGCTTTATTATTAAAATGTTTTAAATTTCTCATGATATTTGATTTCACTGTTGCATAGTTCGATAAATACTCTAGTCACCTTTGTAAGCAACTCAATTTTCTTATTAAATTAAGCGCGAATCTTAATTTGTTTTTCAATTTTCTTTTAGTTAATCATTCGTAGCCTTAATTATTTTTACATTTTTTTTTGGTTTTGACAAAAAAATATGTAACATGGTATAATAGTAAACTGCTGTGACTATAAAATTTATATTTTATTTTATTTATTATAATAAAAAATAACAATGGCGTCCAATATGACGATGATATGAATTTTTTTTCGTAATAAGCGTGCCGTGTGGAAGACCTGGCAATCTAATCTAATTAACCTGAATGAAGGAACGATGAAATATTTCAGAAAGCACCACCTGTGCCAAAATTTTTTTTACGATATCTAAACGTTCTTTTCACGGATGTACCTTTTAAAAAATCTCGATATTTGGTAAGTGGAATCTATTAAACAATCAAAATAAAGGATCAGAACCTAAATATGTACAGGTATGGCAAGTTAATCCCTGACAACAAAAGATCTTAATTTATGTGGTGAGTTATGTAAATATTATAATATCGACTTTATATTAACAATCATTAGTTTTGTTTAAATAAAAAATGTGATGAAAAAATACTTTAAGGTCTTAATTGATACTTTTTATTGATATACTTTTACTTAAATCATTTATAAAATTAATATTTAATTACTGAATCCTTTACATATTACTCCCGTTTCCCTAAACGAGCACAATTAAACGGCTTGTTAGCTTCGTAATGGACACAAATAATCGCCTTACAACAATTAATATGTAAATGTTATATTACTGTGTCCGATCCGACATAAGCATTGTTTGGAGGGTATTATGTTGTCTACCAAGGTTTACCATAGTGCTTAGAGATAAGCGACTTCTCATTAAAAAGTATTTCCAGTATTTTATTTTGGTTTTATTAAACTTTATAAATTATTCGTTAGACATTATACGAAATAACGATACAGAGCTAAAAACTTCAATAAATGGTTAATTAAGCAGCCTTTAGTGTCTGATACATTCTGTAAATGTTTGGGTTTAGACATCTTCGCAATCTTTTCTCTCATCGTATGCGTAAATGATAATATACCTAAACAGCAAAATCTTTTGGTACCGAGGTGTTGCTGTTACTATTCGTTAACCTTATTCGTTATTTACGATTTTTATTAATATAGCCTGCTAGTTGGTAGAACGTAATTTTAATTAGAAGTCTCCGTTCCATCGTTAAAAGTTTCTTCGTACTAAATAAAGAATATTGTATAAAAAGTCCAATCAAATCCACAGTTTATTCAGTATAAACAGTAATTCGGTGTTTTTTCTGACCGATACTTGGCAAGTATTAAAGTCCATGGTAGTACCTCTTGAGCATATTTTTACTTTACCAGACACAGATGCTTATTAGCTTGGTTTCGCCACCTCGTTCCAGTGATACCGTAACTGTCATAGTTGTTCAAGTTTCAACGCTATTCCCGGAATACTAAGCTACACGTATGGAGTTATTAAGGTACGCTTGCATTGTATGACTGAAGTGGTCGAAGTCAGTTAAAAATATCTCAAACACTGCCCATTTCGGAATATACCAGAAAATCCTATAAGAATGCTATTTTTACTATATAGACAGTAGTTGTTTATTCTTGAGATATAAGTTTTTAAGCAACTATTCTATTAATCCAGTTGCCCACAAATGATAGCACTACTGTATGCTTCCTTAGATCAGTTATCAACGACGTAAAAAAACAAAAGGATCAGAGCACTATAATTTATTAAGGTTTTACATTAAAGTCACATAGTTTGTGTATTTCCTTAATCGTCATTCGTTAAAACAATACGACTGGAAGGTTCCGCTGTAGACTCATATTGAGATCCATAAATGGATTATCATACGATTTTGTAGTTCATTACGATGACTACTAAAGAGAAGAAGACTAATTGTGATATTTAGAGTCGTTTTAGTATTTTTAAGTCTTATATTATATTAACTAAATCCGAGAAGAAACATCGCTAGTCAAATCCGTGCTCTGTCAAAAATTGACGACCCGTAACAATCACGACTAATATTTAAGATATAGAAACAGGCCCTTATTGGCAATAAAAGCTGACTACTTTGTACCATTAAGTGACCTCTTATTATTAAAAGTTACCTCCAAAACGTTGACCTAGGCTAGC
This sequence comes from Pieris melete, assembly GCA_963693345.1. NCBI lineage: Eukaryota > Metazoa > Arthropoda > Insecta > Lepidoptera > Pieridae > Pieris > Pieris melete. The sequence goes on along the minus strand of CAVNZK010000036.1, from coordinate 736,291 downwards.
AAACTATCGTTGAAAACGTGTTTGACTTTGGAATTTTTTTTTTTTTTTTTTTTTGACAATTCACACCAATTGACCTAGTCCCATGCTAAGCTGGTGAAGCTTGTGTTATGGGTACTAGGCAACGGATATACATACATATTATAGATAGATAGACATATAAATACAAATTTAAACACCCAAGACCTAAGCACAACACCAAATGCTCATCACATCGATGTTCGTCTCAGCCGGGGATCGAACCCGGGACCCATGGATTCGCAGTCAGGTGTACTAACCACTAGACCAATGAGTCGTCAATCGTCGTCGTCGTTCGTTTCTAATGTAAGTTATGATTAGATTATAGCAACTGCACTGATTATACCAAATGATTTGTGAACGTAACAGTATTATATTCTGTGATTCCATTAAAACTTAAATCAATACGGACATAAACTGTATTACGACCACTATAACGCTAACGTATAAGCAGAAATTTCATATTAAAATTTTCATAATATCCAATGACATTCCGCGCGATAATAATAATTTATCTCTCCAATATAAAAGATATTTAATATGGCTTATTTTTTAACATAATTGGGTTTTGTGTACCTTTTATGTTACCTTAGATATTAATATCACAGTTTCAAGTATATACGCTTATTTGAGATAATTTTCTTCTTGAGGTTTAGACACATAGTTATTTCTTGTATTTGATAAGTGATATCTATAAATACATCGATGTTGCATCAGTATATCTATTTTATAGCTTTTAGATTGATAAAAATAAATAAATATAGATGTCTAATCGTGATAATTTTATTCAAACAACTTTGTCGGTAAAACGTTTTTTAAAAATCTCCAAAGTCCTTCTTATACATCCTACAAATAGCGTGTACATTTGCTTGGATGAAAATATATGAAAACCACTGTATAGTGTATGACAGTGCAACAATTTAATACTAATAATTGAACAATAATTTTGTATTCATATAATTATACACATTTGTTTCAATTAGATGGATCCTTTGATTTTTTTTCTATAATATTGCAGAGAACTGTGAAAGTCAGGGTTTTAGTATAAAAGGAATTTCCATATCGCTTGCCCCGGGGACCTAAGTCGTAAAGCGATGTATTACGACTTTTTTAATGTTTTCTCATTTTTGACTTCCTTGGTTGATATACTGTATGTTTTAATATTATTTTGCAAAACATTTTACTACGAAAAAACCCGAAGATGTCTTAATTATACGGAAATAATTTTGTGCAAAATGTTAGTTATTTACTATATATTATTATATATATTCATATATTTTTATCCAATCAAATGTACACGCTATTTGTAGGATATATAAGGACTTTGGAGTTTTTAAAAAACGTTTCGCCGACAAAGTTACTCGTTTACCTTATTTTACTTCCTTTGAAATAGTTCGCAACAACCGTAATGATAGTTTTAGTTTAGACTGTAATTCTATTAAAAAATCATAAAAGTTTAAAGAATTTAAACTGTGGTAATAGATTATTACGTTCTAAACATTTGTCAAATGTCGGCCGTCGTAATGTGTGGTGACTGTGTCGTCGGTAATTATGTATAAACAGTGTAACAATCGTAATCGCTTTTGCTCTTCAGTCTAATTAGATGAATTACTGTAATGAAAATTTAGTTATTTTTTACTATGTACACTCAACACATAATAACAATATTTAAATCGTCGAATAAGAATAAAATTAGCTTTCGTTTGATATTTATAATTGTATATTTAATGTACATTGTATCCTAATAATAATAGCATTATCTTCTTTATTGTTCCTGAAAAAAAAAATATTTTGCTTTTCCGACTGTTTTCCGGGGCAAGTGATATTTAAAAATAATAATAATTCATTATTTTTCATCATTATCTTTTCATTATTTCATTTCATTATCTTGCTGCCTTATTTTCTTTTATGAACATAATTATAGTTTAGCCTTTTATAACAGTTGTTGTTGATGTTTATGTTGTACAGGTACATCCCGGGCTCCTTAAGATATTCATTGGCCGGGATTCGAACAAGTACTAGGTCAACATTCCTAGTTTATTTCCATATTTAATGCATATATAATAGTTTATTTCGTCTAGACATCTCGTTAAGTAGGGAAAACGTATGTCAACTCGAATGCAACAACATTTTTAAATCGACTTCGTTTCGAAGCAGTTTTCACGACATTCAGTTTTTGAATGAATCTTTCCCCTTTGATTCTCAAACAAGATACGGTTTCCGCTCGGCATGTTTACTAATACTTTTTCCTATAGTAAGATATCTCAACGATCTTAAAATGTTAGGATACATTGAATTTTGTCGGATAACAAGCGCATAAACATGACATTTTACACATACAACTTCTTCAATGAACAAGATAGGCATCTTGTTAACAATAATAGACTTGTTTAAATGCAAATTGTTTCGAAAGGTACCAATCCATGTGACCTTTATGATAAATATGTTATCAAGTTTCATTTCAAGAACTTGAGCATATATTAATCCGTATAGGCGAATTTTGCTTTTAGCCGAAATTAATGAGCAAACCGCTTTTTTGCATTGCTTTATTATGTCATTTTATGGTACCTATCAAACTATAACTCTGTACTGAGATGGAACAATAAAGGCCAAATTGCTATAGCACAATGGACAGTATTTCAAATGGTATTTGGGTTCTGCCGCCCACCTGTGACGCGTAAAGAGAAGTTATGTATTCAATTTAGTTCTAAAGCATATTTAGTATTGCGTCAGTAATGAATAGACATTGCAGTATTTCTAAGGGACAGGATGTAACGTAAATTTTACTAAAATTTGAAGATTTCAGGGAAAGCTTTTCACGTCTGAATAACCCATTTAGGTTATTATGACTGACTGTTTATTACGTTTCGTTACTAAAAGCAATGAATACATTGAAATTGAATATAAAATGTCTCATTGCCACATAAATCCTGTGTTTATTTTGATTATAATTTTGAGTGACTTAGGAAACCCACAGTGGAAAAGTTTTGTCGACATTTTTGGTCTAACATATATATGTAATATATCCTTACGGTACGTTTTAAAAGGTAATTACCAGTAATACTAATATAATTACCAGGATAATAAAACAGTTACTATTATACCATTTATAGCGTATATTTACGCTTACAATACGATAAATGTGATTACCAGTAATACCAATATAATTACTAGGATAATAAAACAGTTACTACTATACCATTTATAGCGTATATTTACGCTTACGATACGTTTTAAATGTAATTACCAGTAATACTATTATAATTACCAGGATAATAAAAACAGTTCCTATTATACCATTTCCTATTAGATTTGATTAACATTTTATACTTTTCCCCCATTTATAATTTTTTTTGAATAACTGCCTCAATTCAATTGACATTAAAAAGAAACCTTATGGCATTCAGCACCTAACTTGTCAACCTAAGTATAAAAGTTATTTGTTGTGACAACAAAATAGGATCCATGTCGTAAACTCCACGGGTGGTCGCACTAGGGCTACCAACATATTATGTAATATTTTTCTTTTAAACTTTCTTTTTAATTTGTTAGAATATCTTTTTAATATAAATAGTTTTTTTTAGTAATTGTGGTATGGTTGAATGCGTCGTTGCGGTTTCGTAAAATTGGAAAACCTCGGACATCGATTTCGATTCCCGGTTAGTTATATTATAAAAAAAAGTTATGCGTTTTGAATGATTTCATTTTCATGGAACGCTGCAGCTGGTAATTTGAACAATAGTTTGTAAGATTAATTTCAGGGACTATAATACATAGTTGTTGCACCCCTTTTTTGCTGACACTTAATAAAATTTGATACACTTTCAATACAATACAAAAAGTAATAAGAAAATATTTACAGACAAACTAGAGGTCTAATCTTTTCGATAATATTGTAATATAATATTGCTCTCCCAAAAATTGTCTGTTATAATATATGTGTAAACCTTCTAAATCAGAAGCTACGGTTACACGATACCATTATCGCGAAACTTGGGTTTGACATTATTATAGAGACATTTCTTAAGCGACACGCTGAGTCAGCAACTCGCGAGATAATGCTTCTGGCAACAAAAGAGGACCGACTGGACCTCGTGTGTTGAGAAATAACAAGAATTTTATTACTTTATTTTCTAGTAAGACCGTGATATAACAGATGTGTTTTAATTTGAATTTAAATAACCTGCGTAAATCAATAACTTCGTCTTTTGAGGCCTCTCCATTACTGGAGGTTGGCCGTCAGTCTCTTGAAGCGTGTCTTGTCCTGTGCCAGATGCAGCAAACTCTTCCGCAGTGGCAATACCCGTCCACCCTAACGTTACGAAGCCATGATTTCTTCCTTCTACCAACACGCCGTTGATTAATTGAAGGAGTTGGTAGCGATCATGGCGCAGCACGTGGCAACAAATAATTACCTTAATATGTTAAATGCTTATTATAAAAACCAGACTATTAATATTTGTTTAGGCAGGGTAGTAATCAGTTTACAGAGCTCAGGATTCAAATCATTTAACAGTTGACCACTAAGTCATGAATATGATCGTATAAATTGACTTCTTAAAACAAAAGTACATTTATCATCCACATCAGAAATTGGTATTAATGTTCAATTAAGATTATAAAAAAAATTAATATGAGCCATGAATTAAGCTGCCATCCCACGCTCTGTTAACTTAGGACCAAATTAATCACAGTGACTTTTTCACTTGAAGCTATCGATCTAGTTGACCAACGACTGTTGTACACCTACGTGCGTAAGGCGGTGAACACGGTGGTGGGTGGGGGCACGTTACAAATTGTAACGCAAAATAAAACTACCACTTTATAAGGATTTTAATTTTTTCCTGTGTCTGATAACAATTAAGATAAGTGTATTAGCTGGAAGACAATCTTTTATAAATTTTATAAATTTAAGGAATACTTAAATGATCCTAATCCTTGGGATTGATTTGCTCCAGTTCAAACAATTTGTATGACAATACTTGGCGATTACAAACAGTGGCGGAAAGTTTCTTGCCAGTTCTTCTTACCCGCTCTACGACCTTGACTTGCGAACTGGTAGTAAATGTCTATTTACAATTAATTTAACTTGACAATTCATAAGTGTACTTGTTTACCTACACGAATAAAGATATTTTGAGTTTGAGTTTTGAGTTTGAATCAGAACCTGGCTTAATTTTGGGATCATGCCGATTTCCACAATGTTTTCTTTACGTGGCAGTGTCAATTGTTCGTATAGAAAGAAATATCCATTGGTGCAAACTGAGTTTTTAACTAACGACCTTGAGGTTGAGAATCGAGCTTATATAAATTGAATAGTAGGTAATATAGATGTTATAGCAATTACACAAACTATTTTTAGTTTGCTCCTTTTCTACGGATTGAGTTAAAGAGCCTAAGCGTTTGATCCTTAATCCTGAAATTGTTATTAATTGTCGCTGCGTTAAGCGACCGCTGTTTATTAAAAGAGTTTAAGAGACACCTTTGTCTTCAAGTTTCACCTTTGAAACCGTTTCAATTTACACTGCTCCGAAGTATAATGATGTAAATAATATAACCTTTGCATATAAAAGTTGCACTACAGCTATTGAAATCAGTACTATATTTAAGACACAGAAACTCATGAATAAATGTTTGAAGTCCTAAATAATTAGACAGTAGCATCATTTATAACTATTACCAACCGTTATTGCATTTCTTAAGTATATTATCAAGTTATTTTCCATGAAGAATTCAAGTTTCCCAAGCCTTTATAAGGTAAAATTAGAAGGCTGAAACCCATTATATTTACATAGCCTATCATCAAGACCGAGTATAGAATACTATATCCGTAAAATCAAAAATTGATGTCTTTACCCAGATTATCAAGTCATTATCAGTTAACTTTGGCTTTTAGACGTACGGCATAAGGTATAATATTGCTTGTGGCGCGGTAAGTTCATTATGTACTTAGGCGGTTGGAGGCAACGCGTCCATTTCTGATTATTCACGATTCACATGAGCCCGATGAGATGATTACACGTTTTATTAATTAAAAGCTATGTATACAATACAATTAGTATTAGTGCTACTAAGAATATCGTAAATTGGGTTGATATCTCATAAAATTGTGTGTTGAAACTTTTGAATTGCGCCGAAGGTGCATCCACAATTTACTGGCAAAAGCCCACGATTCTATAGTTATATAATAGAATCTATAGAATATCAAGGCAACTCGAAAAAAAAATTCTATGCATAATGCGATTCTCAAAGCCGAAGAAGAACGTACTTACCCCGACTGCAAATATCAATGTATCTATTTATGTGTAGATTTGTAAATTTAATAAAAGTAAAGTCATTGTCAGAAAACCAATCATAGGGTGAGATATAGAGTCGAAACGTTGTCATGGAGATGTCAAACACGTATTGGGTTACAACCTAGCGCACCTCTGTAAATTTTAGTTAGACCTACTCGTACGATGAGTTTGACTACGTATGCTACTTACAAAATCACCTATGAAAAATAATCATTAAAATAAGTCTTACCATAGTTACATTAGAGGGTGATGGGACTGCATACAATTGGTTTATCTAAACCCCATCCGATTAACCACTTTCCATTCATAAGGCGATTAACATATGCCATGCAGATAGTGGCTGCAATTAATCCGATACAGATCTTGTAGTTGCCATTATAATACTACTAAAGCCGAGTTACGTCATTAAAACTTAATGTCTTGCTTATATTATACAAATCTCTATGAAATTAATGATACCTTATTAGAAATTCTATGTTCACTTCCTGGTCCCCGGACCATAACACATATTAATTATTCAATTGAAATATGATTATACATATATGAAATGAACTTTACACATGTACATAACAATTAATATTTATTAGACAACAGCTTATTCAGACTTCCTTTTGGCAAATAATCTTTGTTTTTAATTTATGTTATTATTATTAATTGCTTAAAATGTCACATGGGACATGGTGTAATGGTTGCAGCTCCTTACAAACATTTTGAAAAACAAAAAAAATTGCGATTAAAAAGAGTGGCGGAGAGTTTATTGCCAGTTCTTCTCTCCCGTTCTACGCCCTTTATTTGAGAACTTTGAGAACAGTAAATGTAAAATCAGAAGCATTAATATGTATTTCTTTACTGACGAGTCATAAGTGTACATTATGGTACCTATATGATCAAATGATTTTTTACTTTACTTTACTTTAAATAGATTAAAATTATTGTAAGCTGACTGAGTTTGCAGCTGAAAATGCGGATAAGCGGGTACCTACTAACTAGTACTTTATATATTATGTATAAATAAATCAGTGACGCTACAACCTCTTTAGGTCTTGGCCTCAGATTTCTGAATCTGTTTCATGATCATTTTTAAAGTTAATAGGCAAATAGGTGAGACACACGCCGTCGACTTTTTGGGTCTAAGACATGTCGGTTTCCTCACGATGTTTTCCTTCACCGTTCAAGCTAAAGTTAAATGCGCACATACGTAGAATTTCTATTGGTGCACAGCCGGGGATCGAACCTACGACCTCAGGTATGAGAGTCGCACGCTGAAGCCTCTATGCCAACAGGCCAACGCTACTTTAATATAAAGTAACTTATTTTTCCTATGACTTCTTAATGAGTAAATCTCTCCTCCAACGGGCTTAATCTTTTTCTATCTTGAACATTTATCCGATTTCCCTGTGCGCCGACTTCTTTTTACCCCACCAGTTGTAAACGGTACTGTACGGACGGTAAACTTTTACATCTACAGTTTTTGCCGTGCTTAGGGCTCATTTACACGAGCGGCACGATGCCGACGGCAGTGCAACTGCACTCGTCGACAGCAGCCGTTGACGCGTTAGCGACACCTTGCAATTCTTAAAAGGCCGGCAGGCGGCAACGCACTCGCGAGCCCTCTGGCATTGAGAGTGTCCGTCGGCGGCGGTATCACTAAACATCAGTTGAACCTCCTGCCCATTTGCCCCCCGTTCTATAAAAAAAAAATCAGTTGGGCCTTTTATAAAATCATAATAATAATATTCGATAAAAATACATATCTAATCATCTGCTTAAAAAAGGTTTTGAAAATCTGTCGACCCAAATCCTTAAAATAGATCCTACGGTTGAAGTAATAAGGAAGAAACTTTGATAACAAATTGTGTTAATTAACCAAAGTATTTAGGGACAGATTTAAATTGGTACCGACAAGTTTAGGTCCACTAAAGGTCGCGCGAGGGGCTGTCAACTTAGTTTTATTCTGAGACTCGTAAACCCTTTACTACCATTACATGTCAATTATTGTGATTGATTATAGAAAGTGACATTATGTTATCTGTTTGAAGTCCGTCGTGGCCTGGCACATATTTTTACGTCCGTTCACTTTGAGCGCTCTAGCTAGCAAACTGATCCGAAACAATTCATGTTTTGCAAGAAATTGTAGCTAAGACCGAGCTGTAAGGTATGATACTACCGCCAGGAAGGTTGTCATTACATTTTATACGCTATTGGCTAAATATCGAAAGCTGTTTTATATGATAATTCTGTGATATCATTTTTGGATATAGCTTTGTGAACTTATGATCAACATTTTACTTTAAATCAATAGCGAAAAACGTCTACGTTTCAGTATTTATTAACAATGTGATCTGTCATAAATGTACAGTTTATCTATCGTTTTCAACAATAAAGCCCGTGCTCGCAGCGGTGTACCGCAGCGCGACATAACATAGAACGCCGGATACATGCGGTCACGCAAATGAGAACTTTGCTTATATTATATTCAAATATATGTTTTTCTTCTATCGAATCAATATTGTAACATCAAAATCTTAAGGATTAAAAAACATATGTCACAATTATTATATATTTATGTGATTCAGGGCCCTGTGGCTTAGCGATTTTGTGAAGGGCGATTTACTGCACTATACTATAAGTTATAAGTAAACTGTTTAGTGTTACTTAACCAATTTTTACTTAGTTTATTACTTTCTTTGATATATATATTTATTTAGTTGAATAAAATCATTTTATTGTTACCAATCCAGTTAATATTATTAGTACTTAACTATTTGTAAAGATTTATTTATTGGCGTAAAAGAATATTGTATTTAGTAAGTTAGTAATAAGCTGTAAATCTTTCTCAATAAATAAATTTAAAAAAAAACGGGTTCGCCTAACATTAAAACTTCTTGTCTGCTTTTGTGAGACGAGATAAAACGACCTTACGGCGTGAATGCTGAAATTTTACTTTTAGATGAACGATGTCGGAAACCGAAGAACTGTACGTTAGCAATTGGACTGATTTGCCGGTCTGCGCACCTCTGAGAGAATGCCTAGAGACCCCTGAGAGAAGATTGAACGGGTTTAAAAAATGTTAGCAACTCGGAAACGTAGATGTACCTGTTTCTAGACTAAATTATTGTTGGTACATTTCTGGCAATGACATTTTAAATTCCCAACCTAAGGTAATATAAATTCTTGTTCAATGGCGCTCTTCCTCTACTCCGCCCTAACTTTGACAAGGCTCAGCACATAAGTTAGAGCTGTTAGAACTAACTGTAAGGTTTTTTATGTTTTAATGTGATCTGTCCAGTGATTGGGCTTCAAGGTTTGACACAACTTTCTGGATTTCTTTTTGGACAACGACATGTCTAAAAATACGCATTACTCACCATATTACTCACTTATAACTTACCTACCAATTAGAATAGCAAAAAATGGAATGATTCATTTGTGAGTCGTAAAATCATTATTGATAGACTGATTTGTATTAAGATGTGACTGTCAAATTCTCACCGCGATTCATATATACCGAGGGTATTTGCCCATTCTAGGATTCTGAACCCGATATACAAAACTCTAAAAGTTTAACGTATTATTTTTACTCTTCATCGTAGAAAGAAAGAACGGAAATATGACATTGGAACGAACAATTTAAACATTTGAAGAAATGTATGTCAAGACTATGAATTGTTTGTTGACCTGATTGATAGTGGTCAAGTAACTCTTGAATTTTCTGTTTGACCAAAATTGCTGGACAAACACAATAAATAAACAATCATTATCTGAATTTTGAGAGCTATAAGACTACGATCAGAAATGTATTACTTGTTGATATATACGCGTGGTTGTGATTATGAAAATCATTGTGTGATTGACACGTGCTGTACGATTTCTATATTACGTAGGAGTATTTAAAAAAAATAGTTTTTTACAAGATGGAACACAACCTTATTTTAAAGATAAGACTACCTATATGCGTAGATTACCTGTGTTTTACCCGCTTTAATTTATTTATTTATTTACACTTTGTTGCTTTATGATATAAAAATTTAACAAAACTACAAGTAAAGGAAAGGCAACTGGCGGCCTTATCGCTTTCGAGCGATCTCTTCCAGGCAACCACTGTGAGAAAAGAAAAAAGAAAATGTATTAAATTACATATGGTAGTCAAAAAGTGCAAAAATATAATTACATATACTTGTAAATAAAAAGAAATTAAACTGGAACAAAAAAAAAACAAACTAAACTAATAAAGGATACATTAAAAAAAAATTTAAACTAATAATAATAAAAAGTGACCATGAATCATTTTAATTTAATTTAAGATCATTCTCTTATTCTTTTGTAGCATTTAGTTGTAGCATGATATATCTTAACCCTTCCTTTTACTAACTGACGCAGAAAGAAATTTTCAAGTTAAACCCGTAGTTCCTAAGATTAGCGCGCTGAACCAAACGAATTCTTCACCTTTATAATATTAGTATACATTTTATTACATTAATTCATGAACGTCACAACTACTTAGTAAGAAAAATTGCATAAAGTTTAGATTAATGATATTTGGTAATTAATTAAATGTCACGAAATAAATTCTCTAACGAAGATTTACATACTTTATCTTCCTAAAAGAAACGATAGATGGATAGAAGATAACACTGGAGTATGTATATTTACGAACAAAAAAATATTTGTCAAATGAGCAGCTGGTGAGAATGTTCACCTAGTGCCTAGTTGCCTCAATCATTAGGTTTGGTCCATTGATGAAGGATATATGAATTACAAAACACCATTTGGTAAAAATTAGTTTTGTAACAGCAGCAAACTGCACTGACATATATTTTCAAAAGAGTTTGAAAATGCATCTGTCCCGTAACGGAAAACATGTTTATCTATCAAAGTTTCCTATTACCCAAAACAAACAAGCTAACAAGCGTTCGTGCGCGTCTGAACGTCGTTATATCCCGAACTACCGTTTTACTATCAACAAACATTATGTCAGACATTAAGTGCACACCCTATTGGCGTGTCCGGGCTCCATTCACGTAAATAAAAACTCGTTTGAGGTAGAGGTACACTATAAATAAGATGTCTTCGTTTAAGTTTTCTCAATAATAAATTGATTCAATATTATCAATACTAAAATTATATTATTAAAATGGTATATTATCTCAGTATTGTAATTGGTAAGAAATCCGATTTTTTTTTAAATTTACGTCAGAAAAATTAAATATTATTTTTTTGTGAGGATTATTGAAGTGTTCTGACGCTTTCATTTCAATACAACTATGCTCAAATTTAAAACTATTTGTAATGGATTATTTTTCGTTACTTACAATTTGAGTTAAAGTATATAATTTAAGTATATTTGACGTAAATATACGCTGCATCACCTTAGTCCGTGACTTATTTAGTATGAAGAAAGTTATGAGCTCGTCTCGCGTTTGATTGCTCATATACCAGCTGTTACTCAAGACACTCCTGTGTTTCTTGTGAACTAGGTTTTACTGCGACGATAATATAATCGTAACCATAAAGCTAGTTGCCGTGAAATTAGGATATTTGTTTCAAATTCTCGTTTGATATAAAAACACATAATTTTCCTTCGACGTTTATTTTGATGTAAGTCGAAATTTTGCGTGAACTTACAGCTACCTATAGCATAATCTAATCATTATTACGTAATATATGAATACCGGAGTAGTGTAAAGCGTATTGCGTGTATTCCAATACCAAATGTATATTAATGATTTTTTGTTTCTATATGCGCAATAATTAACGTTTGTTCATACGGAAAAGAATATCATATTAGAAATAATGAAGGTCATGAAAATATGTAGATACCAACTTTCTAATAGCATTATCGTCTTCAAGATGTCTTACACAAAACTTTGTTCATTAAATCCTTTCTCGCTTATATTAATTTACTGAAGCTTTGAATTCGTATATTAATACTCACTCCAGCCTTGTATTGATTGTACATTATTATCTAGATAAATAAGACGTAGTCTATATCAGACTAAGAGATGTCGTTTCATTGTCGTATTACTCGAATCCCTGTTACAGTGCTATATTTGTCAGACGGCTGCAGTAAGCTTGACATGGATTTAAACTTGAGCTTTTCAGAACTAGCGAGAAATGCTCTTAGGTTTTCATAAATTGTGTTTTATATATACTAACTGTAAACGGATATACTTCATCTCATTACCGCATTTCTTTGTTTTATTAATAAATAATAATACTCTCTTTAGTATGTTATGCAATCAGTTTGCATCGTCTGATATCCTTTCTCGTTTATAAGCTCTTTCAGCGTTTTGAGCATCCAGAATTTTTAGGCTTAAGGAGTTATCTTAGATATTATTATTCGATGATTACGTCAACAGTAATTATTTACTTTTTAAAACATATAAACCAGACATTGTCTATGCTTGAAAACGAAATGCATTTTCGAGGATTCCTACAAAAATTAATACGTTTATGTACTATTATTTTTGAGAGCTTTGCTTACTTTTGCTGACAAGAGGAAGAGGGGGGGGGGGGATAAATTTCAGTAAATCTGCTTACGTAATACTTAACGCCCCTAAGACACATGTTTCGTTACGATATTTTCCCTAACCAAGAGCAAATGCAGTACTTACGTACACGTAGTACTGCGTGTCTTAAAAACCTATTGCAGATGTAGAACACATCTTTAATTATGATTTTCGCTGCGACCAGAAATCCTTTCGCCTCCGGTTACAAAAGCGCTCACCACAAACTTATAGCCTGCCTTATGATTTTCTAAATATAACTAACTCTAACCGCTCTTTCTTTCATTCACGAAATATAAATATGAATAGTAAATTTTTGCCAGAATATTTAAAGTTTGCCGTCTTTTTATTGAAATAAACCAATTCATTATTTCTTTGCCGTAATACTTAAAAAAAACAAATCTTAGGTTTGGAATGTAAGACGTCTCAACCTTTTTGCGACCTCCGACTTTTCAAAGGTATTGCCTTGGATCCTAAATTTTGTATAAAGTGCCCTATTATTAGGTACGACAGACTATAAAATTGGTTTCTTCTAAAGGTTAATGTTATAAATATATTTTTATACGAACAAAAATATAAATAGAATCGAATTTCAAAAGTGTTTACTTTGTATCACCGGTTCAAAGTTATTTCAAAGCAAATTTTACTAGCGTCACCATTAAGTTAATTAAAAAAAAAACAACAATAAAAGTACCTTTTGTGTATTACAATCGAATCGAAATAATATTCGTATGCATACTCCAGTTTTTATGCGTTTATATTCGTTCAACATTAATTTAAGTAATTGATTGATGTTTATACTATGTGTTTTTATATATTTACTATTTTTATTTTATTCTATTATAAAATAATTAATAAGACTTTTAGAGGTACTAATTCAAACAATGTTTTAAGAACTACAACAATATTACAATTTCACAAGTGCACAAAAATACAGAGTTAAAACTTTTACTATAATCTAATATATAAAATTCTCGTGTCACAATGGTCATTCCCAGACTCCTCCGAAACGGCTCGACTGATTCTTATGAATTTTTTATGCATATTCAGTAAGTCTGAGAATCGTGACCGTGATTTATGATACAGCATACAAAAATACATACCACCCTTAATTTTCACCCCTCTACGATCGACCCCTATTTTTATTTGTTAATTAAAATCATATGACTTGAACACTGAGTTTTATATAGAGAAAAATTCACAGAAAAGTAAAAAAAAATCATTCCAGAAAATTGAACTATCTCTGGGGTAGGATAGAAAATTCTCCATGTTGGTATGTACTAAAAAGATAGGCTAAGTAAAACCACATTAAGGAGAATCGAAGTTCGCAGGGGCAGCTAATCTACTATATAAAAATAAGTCGGGTTTTCCTTCCTGACGCTATAACTCCAGAAGTCACCAACCGATTTCCACGGTTTTGCATTCGTTGGAAAGGTCTCGGGCTCCGTGAGGTTTGTAGCAAAGAAAATTCAGGAAAAATTTCAACAGAAAAGCGGGATCACCAAACGAAATGTTACATAAAACGAAGCCATCTGGTGGCGAAACGGAGTTCGCCGAGTTTGCTAGTAACATATAAAAATGAATAGTTAGTATTATTTATTAACATGTATTTTCCATTTTCAATTAAAAATTTTTTTTAATACATTACCAAAATCATATTAAACCTCTGTTTTGGTAGGTGGGTAGGTAGGCGTTTGGTATGGCATGGTAGGACCCCAGCCTACTGTACCTACCAGCTTTGTTTAAACGATCCGGGATTTTAAGTTCCTAAATTCTATCGCATTATTTTGTACCGCATAAGCTAAAAGGTTTTTTTTTTATGTAACAAGTGGCAAACGGGTAGGAGGCTCACCTGTTGTTAAGTGATCGAATCGCTCTTTGTGGAATACGTTCAAACGGAAGTTCTTAGAGGCTAATGTAACCTTCCCTTCCAAATTACCGCGAAACTGAACGTCATAAATCAAGGCCCAGTATTCCGATGCTAGCTGAGGCTTTAAGGAGTGTCTTCAAAGAGAGGACTAGCGTCAAATGGTGTTTTTTTTAGCGTAAAACGCGCAAACTTGTCTCTTTGGGGTAAAATTGAACTAGAAGTATATTAGTTTACCCAAGTCCGAGACTCCTCGTAGCAGAATTCGACTTCAGATATAAGTTTGATCGCACTGATCGAAAACTGCGCAATAAACACCTGTCCGGCCAGTGTAAAGAGTTATCCCCAGTGCTGTCGTCCGCATAGCAATGAATGTTGCTAAGTTGCAACATATTAATATGCAGAATAAACCGGGTTGGGGTTGGGACACAGCCTTCACGGGTTTAAGGTCAGAATATGGTGCTCCGACCAGCGAGAAAGCATAAATCCAGTTGCATAATGTCTCAGGCACCCGCCTGAACATTTACCGCCAGTGCCTCTCCCATGCCTCTGCCCACGCATAAGTGAGGTAATCGAGAAGTTCACCAGCTGAGCGACCACGGCGAAAGCCTTCAAGCTTCAGCAAAATGCTGCGCATGGCACTCCCACTTGGTAGGGGTCGACTGTTCGCGAAGTAACTCCTGTCAGGTTATTTTACCAGTACACGATAGCAGTAGGCAAGTTCTGAGACCGGAAGTCGCTAGGGATTGGAATCGCAAGCAGAACGAAATAACAATAATTTTGTTTGTGATCCATAAGATTTTCTGAAATTTAACTGTTGAACCTGATTCGACAGATGTCTCTTTGATAATAAATTTAATCTAAAAACTATTTTAAATATTTCATAAAATCCAAGCTATTATGTTTTTGGTATATATTTTATTTACTTATTTACAAAAAACACAAATAAACAGGTGACCCTAAATAAAAAAGGTTGCATAACTAATTTATTATTATTAAAAAATGTTCTAAATATATGAAGAATAATAATAGTATAAGATCCCGCTATACAACGACCTTCACCGAGATGCTTATTTAATGAAACTTATTTTATATTTAATTTAATATGTCAATAAATATAATCCATATGGGTTGCCTAGCAAATTTCAGTCCAGAGTATGTTTAATTAATATTTAAAAAAAAAAATTTTTATAGTTTGCATGTAGTAAATTTTTTTAACTTTTTTCAATCAATATTTTTAATCAGGGTAGTATTATATATGTATCACTATAACCTTCATTTATACTAAAGATGTATATATACTTTAGTGTCACATAAAAAATATACACATAAATAATTAATTGATTAAAAGCAACCTAACATTTGCATATTCTATGGGCTTCATACTTTCGATTGGTATAGAATTTATCTAATAATCATACCGGTGAAATGTTTAAAAATAGTTATAATCCATAGTTTTTTTAAATTAATTAAACATACTCTGGACTGAAATTTGCTAGGCAACCCATATGGATTATATTTATTGACATATTAAATTAAATATAAAATAAGTTTCATTAAATAAGCATCTCGGTGAAGGTCGTTGTATAGCGGGATCTTAGACCATAAGTAAGGTTTACGTGAAGAGGCGCTGTCAGTAGTCTTTCACGGTCTCTAAAAAGAATCGGTGGTAGGCCATCAGCGCCGGCCAAACGCTTAGGTTTAAGGCACACCAAAGCTTACCTCACTTTCCGCAAGGTAAAACTATCTATGTGAACACGGATAATGTTAGTCCCATATATATTATGCTAGTGCCTCTTTTACATCAAGTTGTGGCGGCTCAGTACTGTTAACACTTTTGAAGAACGTAGCAGCTTATCACTCTAAAGATATAAACAACACGACACAAAAATAAGATACTACTTTTAAGGCATACATTTGCACAAACTAATTCAAATAGACAAGAGTAAATTGATACACACGGTACATGTCGTTGCACTGACGAGAAGCGCGCTGCCCTGCTTTCGACCATTGCAACCGGTATCCGTAATAGCAAACAACTCATAGCTTGATATACCCAAATTTTTCATTGTCCTCTGAAATTTTAGTAGTTTAAGGTGATTTCTTTTATATTTCTTACTTTGTTTGACTGCATTACGAAACAAATCCATTATGCAATTCGGCATTAATCGGCCATATTTCCCACTGATTCTAAATATCAAAACAGGCCTACGATACGCTTATAATGAAAGTTGCGAACCTACTGATTTCCTTTTTATGTTTTCTACGTGACTTTTGACATCCTCCACACTGGTGTCCAGATTCAAGCGGTAAACATGCAATCATTTTTTGTGCTTTGCTGCGAACGAAGCCTTTCTTATGTTCTGTTACGTGTATTTCCTCCTGTTTATCATTCCCTCGCTGCTGTGGCGAAGGCGTAGATGGCGGGGGACTTTCAATCGTTGCTGATTCATTTGTCAAAGCAATAGAGATAGTTGGTACTGCAGGCTTTTCGTGGACGACCCCGATGTCTGTTTCCTTTCTTTGATTTTTTTACATTATTTATAGATTTAATGTTCTTTTTTTTTATTTAACGGGGGCAAGCCGGCAGGAGGCTCACCTGATGTTAAGTGATACCGACGCCCATGGACACTCTCAATGCCAGAGGGCTCGCGAGTGCGTTGCCGGCCTTTTAAGAATTGGTACGCTCTTTTCTTGAAGGACCCTAAGTCGAATTGGTTCTCTTATCATAATGGCGTATATCTAATAAAATAAATACTGTTAAATGAAGAATATGTTTTAATGCCTATTATTTACATACATATTATACATTTGAAAAAGGCCTATTTTTTAAATAAACAAAACAATGTAATAATATGCTTACTTATTGTAAAATGAACAACCAAGAACCAGGCGACGTCTGTTTTTAACCTATACTGATTCCGAAAGAAGGTTTAGGTGCGTAATTGACTATGCTATATTTTAATACACGTTATTATCGTTGTAGAGGTCGCAAAAGGTTTTGTTAAAATTCATGCGGGTGGAAGCTGGTTTCAAATAATATATGATTTTAGGAAAAATGTGTATTGTTTATGGCATATAATCTACATACCTAAGTGATTGCATATTATTAAACATAGGTTGTGCAAGTCTGGTTCGAGTGATCTTATCTCCGTCGATTTTTTAATAATTTCTTTATAATCACACACACACACTTCCTAAACTCAAAATAAACCAAAAAATATTTTATTTTTGGTTTTATTTTTATTGACAAAGCATATCTCATTAATCTTACTTTATGAACGAGTATAATTTTATATGCTCTAAAGTCAAAAACTATTATTTGGACACTTCGATACAAGAAAAAATTAACAAAAGTAACTTTTCCATGGCTTATTTTGACGGCTAAACGGTCCAATTTAAGTTCGGTCTCGAGGTCACGGTACGAACTGGACTGAATGAATACCGCTGTGGTCATGTGGAAAACTAAACTGGCTTGTTTATTCGACCCCATGGTATGAATAACCGATGCTGTTCAGATGTAGGTTCTCATTCGGTTTGCAATAAGGCCGCATAGTAGGCCCCAGTACTGCTTTAAGTTTGTTACCCTCAATGCAATTTCTTTACTGTATTATTTAAATTATGATATTTTTTATTACGATTATTTTTAATAAATTTTATCTCAAGTTATCAATTGGTATAAGATCTTTATAATTGAAAGATATTAGTATGTTAATAATAACAGTAAAACCAATTCCCAACTCGTACTAGTTATAATAAGTATTAAAACGAATATCACAATTTTTGGTTTATGATTTTTACGGTGTGTGAGATTGATATGCGACATTCATTTGTTTTTTTTCCGATATTCGACTGTCGTCCTGCGCAATAAGGCCATATATATTTAAAAATCATTTAAGTTAGGAGTCATAAATTATAACTGGTATTTCTCAATATTACGTTTTACTAAAGCTTAAAATTCTATAGATATTTATTTAATGTAAACAAACAGTTTATTTATTCGTATGCTTTCTATATATTAGATTATGACAATGTTAAATGTGTTTCAGTGCCAACTTTAGACGTCCAGGGAGTGCTGGGTAAAAAGGCTTCACTTCCTTGTGATATACAGCCTCTACACTCGGACGACGCGGTTGTTATGGTACTATGGTTCAAGGAGTCGGATGGAGAACCATTGTATAGGTGAGAAAAAATCATATGGTTATAACCATAGAATATTTTATGTTTGCTCCACACAATAGTATTCGGTATGTGTTACAACAAAACAAAAATGGTGTAGTACTTTCGCCAAGCTCATACATTTATATTTATAGTTTTGACATCCGAGGACGGTCCTATAACCAACCAAAGCTCTGGTCTTCCCCACTGGTGTTCGGAAATCGAGCCTATTTCCGCGGGGGAGCAACACCAGCTGTTCTCATGGTTGACAATGTGATTGCGATGGATGCTGGAGTGTATAGATGCCGAGTAGATTTTAAAAACTCTCCCACTAGAAACCTTAAAGTTAATTTCACTGTTATAAGTAAGTATCTGTATTTTTTTTCGTACCTTAAAATATGAGAATTTTTTAAACATTTAGCTCACTCTTTTCTTAACATGATCTGTTTCATATACACATTATACAAAATATACGATACAATAAAATTTCGTTTACGTAGCAATGGAGATATTAAAAGAAGCGAAGCTTTTGTAATCATATTTGTCAATTATAATAAATAAAAACAAATATTGAAAAGAAAAATTATACTTTGGACAACTAACAAAAATATTAACAATATAATGTCAAATATTATAATTATAGTACCTCCGAGCCGTCCAGCGATATACGACGCTAAGAGAAGAGATAGGACTAAGCTTGTGGAGCCCTATAACGAAGGATCCAATGTTTTATTGATCTGCGAAGTTGAAGGAGGTAAGGTTTTACTTATTAATTACATGAACACGGCAGTCATCTACTTCAATTTAAAAAAAAAATAACCTTTATATAATTATTATCTTTTTGGAAGTCATATACCAATTATAATCTAAAACTCGCGTAAACAAAACACGACTTAAAGGAGATCACTACAGCCACGCCATTTAATTAAAGTTTAATCTATATTCGATGAAAAATACAGTACCGGCTCCAGATTTCGGTAACAAAATACACAATATCAAGTTCAATACTCAGTGACAATGTAATAACTAGGCACAAAGGGGACAATTAAGTATTATTGATTGCCCGGGAATTGCACCTGACAATTATTTTCGTTTTGTATTGCGACGCGTTAATATTTGAGCACACTTGATTGATAAAGCTTGTTAATAGTGTACTATTTGTAATCAAAATTGAATTTCGAATTTCAATTTTTGGATTGGGATCTTTTATTCGATATTTAACTACTTTTATATAATAGAAGCCATAATTTTAAACGATTACTCTTTATGTGGACCATATGCATATAGCCCAAAAGAGGAGCCCAAAAGAGCTATTGAATGTTAAGTCCTTATCAATATTCACATATTGAAGACAATAAAAAGTAAACGAAACCTACAACTATACTGTTACCTACCTGTTATACGTACGTTAATAAATAACACAACTCAGTCTACTGATTATTAGTAGCATGGATTTATAATCTTATACGTAACATGGCACCTCCATAATAATTACCACACCCTTTATTAGGTTATTCCAAGAGGGACAATACATGATGAACGTGAAGGAAACCTATACCAACAAATTTTAATAGTTAATAGGATAACCTGTTGCTTTTTTTATAACTTTAGTCATTATTTGTTAAAATTAACAAAGCAATGAATATTAATATTTTGTAACATGCCGATTATGGTCTTCACGATAAAGGCGGTTTCTAACACCATAAGTCACCTTTTCAATCTTTGTCAGATCGTTATCTGTATTGAAGCAAGGTTCCCACAAGACCACTTGACCAAATAATACAGACATTTATAAAATTTAAAAAAATATGTTTGAAGTCGAAAATGAGAATTTGGCCTCCTGTTATCATAGTAACTATTTTACAAAAATAATCAAAGATAAACACGATACTTCCATTAACTCCACGTTTAATAACTGTTATTTATCTAAAACATAAGAAGGAACAAGAAGAGAAAAGTGGAGAAATCGCATTTATAAGATAGTAAAGAAGAAGCTATCGATAGACTATAAAAGGAAACGATCACAACCCATATCACCATCTGAAAAAAAGAAGCAGCACAACGGCTCGCAAGAAAATTCTATAATATATTTCTCCAAATTCAACGTCCGGTCCAGGAGAATATAGCAATTTAAAAAGTGTAAACTATCCAATTGTTGTATGGATTCATTTATAAAGCTTTAATAATTTTAATAATAGATCTAAACGTATTTAGTAAGTTAAAATTATTATTAATTTGCCATTTTTCAGATGAGTCAGAACCATAAATGCTTTCTTAAATGTTTAATTATCTAAATAACTAACAATTTAAATAATATATGTATACAAATTGCCGTTTTATGTTTCAATTTACACATAAGGTGACAATAAAGTAATACCATGTATAATCAAAGCTAAATGTGTCATCATAATAGCTAAATAATTATATACCTCGAACATAGGCAAGTCCGGTTTTGGGCACCATTAAAGTGTTGTCTATTGTTTGAAATATAAACCATAAAGCTATTATGTTATTGTTATATTTAATAACATTAAAACCTGTGAATGGGCGGCTTAATTATACATTGTGGAGGCGTGATACAGCTTAATTGGTGCATTTTGAAATGAGCCTTCCATCCGCCCAGTTTTTTTCATGCTTCATTAATAAAAACAACATAAATTAATTTTGTTTTAAAATCCTGGTCCCCCAGACTACTTTTTTATTACTGCGTATTGTTTCGTTCATGTTATTCATAGATTAATAGGTTGTGTAGCTTCTGTAGTTTCCACACAACGAAAAATGATCGCATTATTGAGCTTTCGTATTTTTTTTGCGTAGTATGTGCAGATAAAACTGGGCAATTTCGGAAAACGAAAAGAATTTTTTTTTAATTTTTATTTAAGACAAATTTAGAATAGTTTTCCGACGGTTCATTAACAACATAACGTTCACAAATTAAGGTTCACGAGGACTAATTCATCTACATAAATAATATAAGATAAATTAGTAGGCACCCGTTTATAAGTTTGTACTTTTCACCAGGTCGACCAAGACCGCGAGTTACATGGTACCTTGAGAACGTGGTGATCGATGACTCATTCGAGCAGCGAGCCGACGGTATCACAGTCAACACCCTGACATTCCCCAACGTAGGAAGGCAACATCTGAATGCGAGGCTAGTGTGCCAGGCTTCTAATACAAATTTGGCACCACCGGAGACCAAAGTTCTAATATTAGACATTAATTGTAAGTACCTGACTGCGACTATATATTTATATTATAATATATAAATTACGCGTCACGTTGTTTGTCCACTATAGACTTCGAAACTACCGAACCGATATCAATCAAATTTGCACACCGTGTGTAGTTTGACCAACTTAAAAGATAGGGTAGCTTACATCTCAATTTATACCCCCAATATTATTTTATTGCAAAATATTTGTTTATTATTTTTTATACTCACAATTCTAACAAATGGCGCTGTGTTGAAAGTAAACGTTTCACATAAGCTACAATTTAATGCCATAAACACCAAAAAAGCATGGTGGTCCCCATGACTGGTGTTCTCCTACCGTTTCCCTCGAATAGCTTACTACTTATGTAATATATTAAAAACCTTACCCACAGCAACGCTTGGCCGTGTCTGCTAGTTTTACATATATTTTACCAAAATCAACCGATAGTAATTATATCACCGACCACAGTTTGTTCACACTCAAAGTATCACTATCATTACCATTGAAGACGAACACATCAATTACGTTACAATAAACAAATATACAAATGAAATAGGGTATTATAAATACTGCATATAATTTAAAATAGATAACTATTGGAGGAGACTGAGAATTCGTAATTTCTGTGCATTATTTATTCTAGCTGGGTTGGCTTAAAGTGAGATTCATTTAGATATATTAAACCCTTAATAAACAACAAACAATGTTTTTACCGTATTAGCACACGCACTTCATTGTAATGCCCATGTAATGGCATCCTCACTGATGATTGTTACAGTATATTTATACACAGACATGTTAAGTAATGTGCCTATCTTACTTTCAGCGACATATGTACTCGTATATCCTTTTACAGGCCAAATGGTTGATTTACAAACTAAACTCGATAGAACTAAAATAATGAATATAATATTTAATCTGTCACACATTTTATTATCAATTGTCATCCACAGTGAAACCAATAACAGTAAACATATTAAACAAAGAAAAACAAGTGTCCGCCGACAAAAGATACGAAATAGAGTGCAAGACGACTGGCTCGCGGCCCGACGCGTCAGTCTCCTGGTGGAAGAACAATAGACAACTCAAGAGGATGGCGAAAAATGTGAGCCTTTGTCCATATCCATTGTCTTTTAATTAATAGATCTTTTCCTTATCCTCGTATTTGACATTTTTTGTTCTATATTATTATGCGACGGACATATTTTTATCACAATAAGGGTCGTTTCACAATGTACGGATAAGTTCTACATAAGTTCCAAATAAGGTATTTATTGGTAGGGTATTATTGTTACACTATTGTTGCGTTTCACGACTGTCAGATAGCGCTATTCGTCGCATAAAGTCCATCATAAGTTATGAGTCCGATGAATGTCAAATAGCACAATTTATCTTCCAAATAATTTATATGTTGCATAGCTATTTGGTACTTTATCCAGACATTGTAAAACAGCTCTCAGTAAAAAAATCATGCTTTAGTTTTTAATCGTGCATTACTGAATATCAGCAACAAAATCCACAAAGAATTTATTATCATACTATTTGATATCAAATTTAGATAAGGTATTCAAAACAATTTGTTTTTATTGATTTTAAACTCTATTTAGCCAGCATGCAATGAATATCGTCTGTAGGAATTTTAACAAAAACTCTGAAATTAAATTTTCCTTTCATTAAGAACCTTCTTACCCCAAGAGATCAGGTTCTAAATGAATTACTTTGGCGTTAAAGAACTGTTCTAGTGCATAATGGGTTATTCCTTGAAGACTTAAGATTTTTCTTTATTTCAAACTGTATCATTGTTGGGAGTAAAATGAAGCTAGGCCTCTTAATTAATGTTTTATAAGAAGAAAATCATTGTAACTTTGATATCGTGAATACGCGAACATTTTATTCTGACCATTGTACTACTTGAAAGATATATATTAAATCTTATACGATACCATTTTGTTAGCTGTATACGTACCATGATGTTAACTAAGTCCCCATCTTGTATTAGTGATAGAGTAATGTTGGCCTAGTGGCCTCAGCTGAGACACTGATCCCAAAGGTCTTCAAACCTCGGCTGCACGCTGAAGAAAATATGCCGTTATATTCTAGAAAAAGTAAACGCAATTTAAAGAATGTGGTTTTTGTATGAAAATCTTAAGGTAAACTTTTTATTATTCTAGTTCTCTGAGAACAATGAAACACTAAGCGTGCTCAGTTTAGTACCGAGTGTGGAAGACGATGGGAAGTACTTGACTTGCCGCGCGGAGAACAAACACATCCCGGACTCAGCTATTGAAGACAAATGGAGGCTTAACGTGCACTGTAAGTATTTGACAATTTTTCTATAAAAAACAAATGAATGTATAAAAGTGAAGGTGAAAAATATATCCGTTTCATTATGAAGAAAATTTGATTTAAAAATTTAAGTCAAAAATAATAAATTGGCCTCAGTTGTAAATATTTTATTGGTTACATATTTATAAGACAGGCTACTTGTGGTTACCAAGTAGAAACAATTGTTTTCGTTAAGAACGAAATAACAAGTTTTATATGAAGCGCCTCATGTAACAAGTAGGTATTAGGTTGCAAACTCTGAATTTGTGACACCCTTCACTGGCTTTATACATACATACTTTTATTTATAAATATTATACTGCCGTACTTCCGATTAAAATCTTGGCATTTGCGTGAAATAATGTTAATTTAGAGGAATATATATCCGAAGTAATTAAATTCAGTAATACTCGTAATAGAACAGCCAAATATTATTAATTTAAGTGGATTTTCCATCGCCTGCAAATATAATTATGACATGAAAATTTGAATATTAATTTACTATGTGAAGCTTTATAAGGACGACTATTAACGAAGCGAATCCTTCCCAAATATGGAATGGGATATTAAGT
Source organism: Pieris melete (assembly GCA_963693345.1). Lineage (NCBI taxonomy): Eukaryota > Metazoa > Arthropoda > Insecta > Lepidoptera > Pieridae > Pieris > Pieris melete. The sequence continues at coordinate 711,334 of CAVNZK010000036.1, read as the reverse complement.
CGACAAATAGATTGCATCTTTATTCAATCTTACATAATGTTTCAGTGGCTTAACATCAACTGAAAGTGCGCATTCATAGTATTTCTTATATCATTCATATCTATCTAGAACTGAGTTGAAATATATATATCTTCTAACTAAATCTTTCATTACATTATTTCTAAAAAAAAAATTCTTTTTTTTTGTCATTGTATTGTTAACATTGTTATTTTTTGTCTAGATGTACCTATTGTAGATTTAAAGATGGGATCAAATTTAAATCCAGACGAAATAAAAGAAGGTGCCGATGTATACTTCGAATGCACTGTCAAAGCAAACCCAAAGTCACACAGACTAGTTTGGTATCACGGTGTAAGTATCAATTAAAAAAAGGTATATTGTATTAGTATTAAACGCTTTATTCACTAAAATATATTACAAGTTATACAAGTAATATGAGAAGTTAAAGTAGGTAACTTTAACTTCTCATGAATTGAAAATAAAAATTAGTATTGAGTTATTGTTTAAGTTTTTTCTATGAACAAGTAAAATAGGTTATGAAATAACCTTTATCAAAAACTGCTATTATTTATCGTCAATTAAATTGGCCAAATTTAGCGCGGCGTGAGAAAGTATTTTTTAATAATACAGCGCGCATGTGTTCGCGAAATAATAACGACATCGCGTCAGGCCAACTTATTTGCTGGATATTATACTGTAAACTTCTAATTAGTTTTGTATTCTCTAGCATAACGAAATATTCCACAATGACTCTGCGGGTATAATTCTGAGCTCCCAAAGCCTAGTACTGCAGAGCGTAACGCGGAGCGCGGCTGGAGACTACACTTGCGTGGCAGCTAATAGCGAAGGCAAGGGAACAAGCAATCCTGTATCTTTATTGGTGCGATGTGAGTATCATCATACTTTATCAGAAGTTATTCTCTTATAGTTTGATACATTGTGTTGTGTGTTCTATTTATAACATCGTGTCTGATATGAGTTGTTGAAGTAATAGTTGTACTTCCATTTTGTTTAGATTAGACTTTAGCTGAAATAACACTAGTTTGAATATATATTATTAGCTTCATTCAATAGTCAGACAAACATATTTTAGCGATACAAAAGTAATAAGGTCATTATTGGTTAATATTCTGCAGTATGATTATGTGAATCCATTGCGAAAATTCCCAATTTTCGCTAGAAGCATGAAAAGCTAATGAATGGAAACTTTTCCGAAGCGCACGGATTAGGTCATACGGATCACAATTGAATGTTTGTTTTCATTGTCTAACCCGATCCGATCTAATTGGATTACGTCAGGTGTTTTTGCTATCCCATGCCCCGGCACTCGTCCCACTTTTACTTCACCACATTTTACTAGATTAAAAACTTTTCAAACCAAGAGATTAGATGTGGGTCGCCAGATTGTATAAAACTCGGAATCGTTTTTCGAGAACATCTTACCATTTTTGTAACTTTGTCTGCAGATTACTTTGAGGCTCTTTATAATACCTTAGATGCAAATGAGATATTAAGATTCATTTTTACTTCATTTTAAGTCGCGTAAAATTGATCGAATTTGTACGTTAAGCACTTCATAGTTGACCCTACATATGTATTTGGCATTGAAATGACACTCCTTCAAGTTAAGCATATGATGTATGTGTGTAAAATCGTAACAGTGTGTGACGATCTCTTCTAAGCCTTCTATTTTCAGATGCACCAGTGTGCGCGGAACGTCGTGATAGCGAGCTTTTTGGTGCGCTAAAGCATGAGACGGTCATGTTGCACTGTAGTGTTGACGCCAATCCGGCAGTGGTATCATTCCATTGGACTTTCAACAACTCTGGCGAACAGACTGAATTACCTCCACGGTATTGTACTAACTTACATAGACGCTCGCAAAATATTTATTGAAGTTATACTTCTTTAGGCGCGTTATGAAAAATTTATGGGAGTGAAATTTTACGATGCGCGCCCACCTGTGACACAAAATTAGGAGTGTGATTATAGCGTGCGCGAGCGAGATAGGAATAAGACAATCTACAAGTAAAAAGAAAAAGAATATGCGTGAAGTTCGAAGATCGCAAATTTTGAATGACCATATTCCATAATGACATTTGTCATTTACCTTTTAAACAAATAAAGGAGTTTTAATTATTTTGTCAAAGAAATTTAGCAATGCTTTTTCACAAAGACCTATTGTTACTTAGTTAAAAGGTTATGAACCATACCTAGTTATTAAATTGAATGAATAATATAATAAAATAATAAATAATAATAATTATTAATATTAATTTATTATTGAATAATATACTAATAATTAAATATTATAAGTTATTAACGTTAAATATTTATTATTATTTATTTAATATTTAAAAAAAATAAAGAAAGCCAAAGAAGTATAACTTCTTACGCGCGTACATAAGTACACGCACCCTTTTTTTTTATTACAAGACAGGTCGAAAAGAAGAAAGTTTTAAGAAACACACTTAATTAATTTATATTTCTCCATAATGGTCCAGGAATGTTTATAGAATTTAATGAGGTGTGCTTAATAATACTTTTTCCTATACTACCTGTCTTGTAAATAGTTAATTTGTTTACCACATATAGTAACATAATATTATAACAGCAATTTATTACAAATCGATTTTATTTGTTAACACAAATGACATTTTTAAATTTATTTGCTATTTTTTACGTGTTTAGGTTATCCAGCGTTGTAGGACACACGTCTACATTAAATTATACGCCCAGTACTGACATGGAGTATGGGACATTGGCTTGCTACGGCGAAAATTCTGTAGGCCAACAAAAGGTTCCCTGCGTTTTTCAATTGGTGGCTGCAGGTAAATTCTTAGTACAGAAGTTTTAATTCTTATAGTTATACTGTGATACTCATTTTGTAACTGACATAATAAAGTCAAAGTAAAGGTATCAACAACATAATAGAATTGTAATATTGTCTTTGATTGACATAACCTTTACACATTTAAAGATTTTTTTTTCTTTAAGTAATAGAATTGACTAAATTGAATTGCAGTGACTTAAATAAATTCATATGATCGTGATTATGATTATGCCACTGCATTTTCTTGGCCTTAGATTGTAGTTCAATGATTATTATTATTTTTTGTATAGACAAGTAAGAGATCAGCTGAAGATATCTATCATATATCGATTTCTGCCTGAGATATGTCGGTTTTTCTCACAACGAGATGAACAAGTGTTCATTGCGCGTTTCAAGGACATATATTAAATTCAACTATTTTGTCTAGGTCGGCCGTTTCAAGTACAGAACTGCACAGTAGCGAATCAGAGTTTGGATTCTTTGTTTGTGGAGTGCGTCGAGAATTTCGATGGTGGTCTGCCACAGACATTCCTTATGGAGTTGCTTGAGCTACCATCGCTAACTGTACGTATAAAGTTTTATAGAAATGTTTAATAGTATAAGTATTATTTGGAGAATTTTCATTGTTTCATTTTCACTGTACTACTTTTAATGTGAAGCCTACATGGTTGATATTGTTTCTTATTTTATTTTAATGTTGTTACAGGTCCGCTATAACGTATCTACAAATAAAACTCCACCGATCTTCGAAATCCGCAGCCTTCCTCCAGGAGTGAGTTATAGAATCGACTTGTACGCGGTCAACGCTAAGGGCAGGAGTGATGTCACTACCATAGAACATGTTATTCTGAGGGGACAAGCTAAATATACAGGTAAGTTTTATGATCTATTCTTATATACAGCATTGTTAATTAATTGTAACATTACAAATTTCTTGCTTATAATGAAGTTTGTATGTTAAGGGGGTAAACCCCATATTATTTTTACTATTGCAATTTTTCCACGTCAATTGGCACAAATAAACATCTTCAAGCAATTTTCCTCAATAAAACTATAATTACAAAACAACCTTAAAATTATTCACGCTGAGCGTCAAAAGCAATTTGAACTTTATTGAGTTGAGTATGAGTTTATTTTTGTGTAAGAAGGTTTTTCTAATTCTGCGACCATTTCTTTACTACCCAATAATAATAAAGCCGTGAACTCACTTGTAATCTGAACACTGAAGTCACGCCACTACGGAATAAGGAATGACTTAATTTTCAGAGGTTTTTATTCGTTCTGAATGGCGATAAAGATAATAAAAGGTTGGTGGTTTTGGAAAGGTGTGCGAAACATCTCATTTGAATATTTTACCTTTAAACCCCTTGTTAAACCAACTATTTAAATTTATGATACATTTCTCGTTACTTGTAGAAATTATATAAGAAAATAAATAATAAATATACATTCTCAATGTTTCAAGTTTCAGTCGAGACCGCTTGCTACGCACGAATATTATAGTTAAATGAGAAATCTACTGTAGTACGTACGTTTTTATTAAACAAATCTGTTTTAAGTAGTATATCACAGTAAATATTTTAGCGATTTTAAAACGTCTTCTTCCACAACATTTATATATTTTTTATAAAATTCCTTAGAACATGAGCGTTGATTTGGTTTAGTTCAGTTTAGCTTCAGCGTGCAATTCTCATCCCTGAGGCTGTAGGTTCGACCCCGACTGTACACCTACTATGTTTTATGTCTACGTGCGCATTTAATACGGTCGCTCGTACGGTAAAGGAAAACATCGTGAGAAAAACCGGTATGTCGTAGGGGTCATAAGCAGATTTACTGCAATTTGTTCCTCCCCCCTCTTGTCAGAAAAGTAAGCCAAGCTCTTAAAAATAATTTTTATCATAATTTTTTTTGTAGGAATCCTCGAAAATACATTTTGTTTTTAAGCATAGACAATATTTATAAAAAAATAAATAATTATTGACGTAATCACCAAATAAGAAAATCAAAGGAACCCAATATTTCGCTTACGTAATTACTTGAAAGGCCCCTTAGACACAAAAATCTACGGCTAGTCTCAGGCACAGGCTGATACCTAGATGCTTATTAAAAAAACAAATTATAACTAAAAAGATACAAAAGTATGAAAAAGAACCTTAAAGACCCAAGAACTAAGTAAGTAGTAAGTAAGACTCTCACTCCGCTATCACTGTTACTTTGTAACCAAGATTAAGGTTGTTAAAATGGAGTAAACTTCGATTTAATAGATGACTTTTTGATAGGTGAAAGTAACTCTTTGGGAATATCGCCGGTGTTGGCATCAATAGCAGCAATGTCTGCGCTGCTTGTCACAGCGCTGTGTGGCGTGTTAGCTATACTATACCGTCGGCACGCCAGACATAGACACATGCCAGCAAAACACGCGCCTTTAAAGTAAGTGCTACTTTTAACCGTAGAACAAAGGAGTTTCAATTTACAGAACAAAAACGAAACGACTGGTGGTTTCACTAAAATTAGTCCTAATAGGCTGTGTACGAACACCGCGTTCGAATTTTAAATCCCCAAATCTTAAACAAGCAATGCGTTTGCATATAAAAACTAATGAGATAAAGACAGTATATGTTAATTATTTAGTTACATTTTCCCATAATCTGTGCGCCTGTGCGCGATTTCGAGATCTTATCTGCCTCCCATAGACAAGTATAGGTGATTATCTACTTTAACTCATTGAAGTTTAAACTAATGTTAGTCGTAATTTGATAAAATTTAAGGTTATAATTCAGACCTTTATATGTACTATGATATTTGCACGGATTCGACCACTGACAATACAAGTGATAATACATTTGACACCACTTGATATCGATTTGACATAACTTAAAACATGGATTTAAAGAAATTTAAATTTACTAATTAATTACTTTACCGTTTTACGAAAGACAAATGAAAAAAAATCTACAAAAGACTAGGCGGTATGGTCGAAAGACTATAGCCTGCGCCATGGGCGAAAAAAAAAACTTATGTTTTTTTTTTAGTGAGGCAATCTATAATGATCGGGCGGGACAATGTCCTACTCCCGTAAAGCAAGAGGCTTGCAATGAAGGAAGCAATGTAGGATCGGGAGTTGGTGGAGCAAGTGGAGCGCTACTAAGAGAAGACCTCGGCGACGACGCCGATCCAGACATTATACCAAACCTATACGGTGAGACTTATTCGCTGTTCTAACATAATGATATATGTTATGTTTATTATTATTGAAGTGAAACTTCTTTATCGGGGTTGGAAAAAAATTTAGTGTAACATTTTTTGGTTACGCGTCACATTTTTGCGTTACGCGCCATGTTGCTTTTTGAAGTCAAACTTCTTTATCGGCGTTGGAATGAAAGTTCTTTATCGACGTATGGGAGAAATTTTGTAGCAAAATAACGATAACAATGATAGTAATAATTCTATTACAATTAATGAAATTCTGTAATAATCTTAGTAGTAATAAGGTAAAATGAAATAATTGTATTTGTATTCATGTCTATGATAAAAAAGCCTTTTGTTAAACTTTTTTTAACCAATTTCGTTAAGTTGTATAAAGTAGATCAATTTTCGAAAAATAAGGTCATAAAGAAGTTTCACTTCTTACGTGTGTACACCTAGTACACGCACACATTTTTTTTTTATCATAGGATAAAGAGCAAATTAAACATTGCTTATTTTTTAATACAAACTAGATAAAACCAGGCACCGTTGCAACGCAGAATAGCTCTTCAATAATACAGGACAGCTGTTGTCGAGTATCACGCTCGCTGTTGAACTACAGTTACAAATAGCCATCTTTCCATGTAAATCACATTTTAATAAGTGTGTAGTCTTTTAACAATGACACCGGTGTAAATATTTACTTTAGAGCAGCAAGTATAAAATATATTTTCGTGGTACAGAACGCCGTCCAGTCTCGAATGGATATATGAGCTTACAGCGCCCCCAGTCCAACAACAAACTGAGCAAGAACGATGACTTGAGATCGGAGCCTGACGGCGCGGGCTACTATGACTTTCGGAAGAAGGACTACAGGATTCCCTTGACTAGTGTTAGTATTTATAACGATTTCATTTGACGGTATGGTCTCCTATATTAACTCTGAATTTAACAAGGAATTGAACTTGTTTTAAAGTGCGTCCACACAAACATTTCAACAGATGACTAACAATTTTAAAGAGTAAATTTTTTTATGGTTTTGGTAGTTTATGGTATCACAATTGTTTTTTGCTATACATTTTCAATAATTGGTATTCTAAAAAGGTTACAGTTTAAAATTTACCCATACTGCCAAAAATTATAATGCCAAGTTAAAAAAAACGGTAGCACGGTAATTGGGCGTACTTATTTAATAGTTCCAAGATATTTGCGCGTAAATATAAAACGTATCCGTTTTTTCGAACACAAGCTAAATATAAAGTACACACATGCGTCTTAGCGATCAAAGCCTTCTCAAATGTTGATAAGACTTTCAGAAAAAGGTACCTTACACTTGCACTCCACTTGACTGTATACAAACTATTCCAAGTGCGTTTTAGTACAAATCTTATGGTACATGTATTGTGTTTTTCAGCAGTCATACCATAGTCTAGGACGAGCAAATAAGGGCGTAACGACAAGCCCCAATTCCGGAAGCGGCGTCACATCATCTTTGACCGCACATCGCCTGCGACCAGAAGTGGTTACCACCTCACATCGCGTGCAAGAAAGCTGTATATAAATGCATGATAGAGCATTGTTGTGATATCTAGATAGAAGAAGTAGGTAAACGTACTTTTGTGTGAAAACTTTACTCTGTGTACCAAAAACCTTATTATAGAAGTATTTCCAAAAATTTGAAATAGAAAAATAGATCCCAAGAAATATTACATGTATTCAATTCTTGGGATACAACAATAGAGAAATATTTTTTTTGTATTAAAAAAATATTTGTTATAAAAAATTTAAATAGTATTTAGATTTTTATTGCGGGACGCCAAGTTAAACAGGTTCGCGTTTTTCAGACCTACTTAGTGTGTATAAATTTTTTTAGTAATGTATGTCAGAGTATTTTCAAGAATGTGAGCTTGAATAAAATATTCACTTCTTCGTTGGATGTCGTATATTTTCTTCTTAAAAACATTCAACCTTAATATCACCCTTCTGTTATTAAGAAGAAATTACTTTGATCCAAATAATATTATCATAACAATGCTCAAAATCCCTCCGATGATGTAATATAACTAAGCTGACTGTTCCTTTTATAATGTAAATAATTTTTTTACCTATCTGTTTGTCTGTATCAGCAAGTAATTCCATATAATGCTGATAAACTTTAATGTTCTACATAATATTTCAATATCAGAACCATCTATTGTTTAATATGTACGAGTATGTAGAAATCTTTAAGCACAAATATATATTTACGATGACGTTAACAGACATGGCCATCCTGTTACTAAATTTAAAATATCGTTCGTAAGTGCTATAGTTCGGAGATTGTTTTATAGAAAAGAAAAATAGGACCCGCATATATATTGCAAAAAAAATATTGGATATGTCTAATAGCATTGAAATTTGTTTCGTTCGTTTTGCTGAGATCTGCTATAGTATCTTCTACGTTTTTGGTGTAGTTACATTTCTCTTTCCTGTCGATCTATATCTACTATTAGCATATACGAATAGTATTTTGGATATAGCAACGTGCTTTATCGACAAGTTTGGTACTTAAAATAAGGATTTATGATATGGTATTACTATTTTATTTTATTGTCTGCATTACACATATCAATTGGCTTTTAATAATTAAATTCTTATTGGCATTAAGGATCTATAAAATAACGTGTAACCAAGAGCGGTACCAATAATTCCACATCTAATATTACGGCCACTCGGAGTTCATTATGCTACCAAATGCAATTTCCTGTCACCGCCGTATATTCATTTACCAACATAATACAAAGCAGCCCTGAGATTCTATTTGGAATAGACTTTCTGTTTACTTCTGTTCAAAATAATACACTACGTGTTCCATGAATTCAGTACTCTCGTTCCTACATGTCTGTATCTGTTTTATCGACATGTGAACTGTGTTTGACACATGTCGATTATGCAGACATACGGGTTTAGAAATAAATATCCATTGGTGCATAGGTGCACTAGGAACTCGTGACCTCAGTTTTGATTTGCAAGATTAACACTGATCTATTTAAATAAACAAATGGTGTTGAAAATTAACTGAGAGCTTTCCCACGGTATGTTCTGTATGTGTACCTAAAAGTTCATGTCATTATTATATGAATTAATTTGAATGACAGCATAATTGCAAAGAACATACAATTGTAGTACTAGCGAAAGGCACGTTACTACGTGATTATTTGCCAATTTTCTTACAATAATGACTTCACTTATCTCCAGTGTTCTCAGCATGTAATTGAATTAGAATCGAGACGATTTGAGTCCAAAAATATTTGAGATGGAGAATATTCCGTACAAAAAAGTCAAAAATAATACAGTACATGAATTTAATAGTAAAGTCTTTAGAATTAATTAAAAGTTTTACGTTGTGAATTTTTTTTTAAATATTCAAATGTCTTCAAAACGTGGATTTATTGAATTGCTTGAATGCTTAGACAATAATAAAGCGTTTGGCGTCTATTGACGACTAATTTAGCCGTTTCTCGGCAATATGAATGTTTCAATATAATTTAAATAATGTTCTTTGCACATAATTAAAGAACAACTCCACGATAGCAAATTGACTAAAGAATTTTGAATATTAGAAAATAACGTGGTTTACTGAAAATTTACCCAATTTAATGGTACTTCACAAAGTAACTTAAGGTAATTTTTATGATTGATAAAAACATTTCTCAAGATCGACGTTTTTGTAAGAACAATTTGCGAACTTTTTCTTCTTGCTCTTAGGAGCTTGAATCGTTATTTATTGAAATGCAAGTACTTTGATAGAGTTTTTTAAATATCCTAATTAGATTTTAAAAAAATTGTTTTTATTTGAACGTTCCAATAGTTTACAGTTTAATATATATCGTATGTCTTTATTTGCATATTGAGTAGACGTGTATCAATTTTACACTGGAGTTATTCAAATCTAACACTCATAAATTAACAAGGTGTCGTGATCGTTTCTCGGAACCACGTGAATTTTTCGTGTTATTTTGGTTAGTTTGTTTAGTATTTGTGGTCCACTTATCATTGTTAGTACCGTATAGGTACATGTGCGATGGTTGATATGATCCCACGAGTAACAAGATCAGGAATGTTCTAATTTAAACTGCACTTTCTTGACTGTATTACCTGTATCTTTAATGGCTTATTGTACATTATAGTCCTGTTTTGTGTTATTTAGACTTTAAGTGGCCGTAATATTATTGTATTATCATTTTGTTGTAATAGGTAAATAATAGCTCAAATATAGTATCTGGATATTATTTTAATGTTAAGAATTCAACTTGTGAATAATTAATTTATTATTATGAATTATTTATTTTGCACAATTACTTAGTTCATACATTTATAATTAATTTATTGTAAGCACAAACTAAATTATGACTGACTTTTTGTTGATTCTAATCAGATCAAATGTAAATTGTGTATATATGTAAATAATAAGGCAAATCTAGTCTTAAATTAGTACTAACGGTGCTAAGTACTGTAAAAATTAACAAACTAGGCTATTGTCAATTGTCAGTTCATACAAAGTATGTTTCATTGTTGAATGGAATTCGTTTCTTTAAATGTTTTGAAATAAAATATCAAGCATTCATGATCGTGGCTATTATTTATTCTCTATCCTATAATTATTCCAATCCTTACTGACCTTTCTGATGAGTGCTTGTTTAAAAAAAAAGCTTTATTAGGCCATGTTCAGATGGCAAACATTTGACGCTAGACACTGGTATTTTCATACAACTGTTTACATGAGATACATACACGTTTACGCGCGTTAGCGAGCGTTAACGCGGCGTTGTCGCGCGCTTTGACATCTATGTAACGTCCGTAGACTGTTCAGTTGAGTGCGAGCTTCTATCGCGATTGTACGTTTTTTGTGACTTGCTTTCGTATTCAGTTTAAAATGAGTGAATTGTAAGAAATCGAAATCGATTAACTAATTGATGAAGTCCGGAAAACGACGTGCTTGGGAAGAATTCTCTAAGCTCTATCGAAACAGGCTGACGAGCTCTCACAAGGCGCAACGCGCGTTAACGCTTGTCATCTGGATTCTTTATAAATTTGATCGCGTGTTGACCTGCGTTAACGCGCGTTACATGTGAACTTAGCCTAAAGAGTCGTAGTCAACGTAACGAAATAAAAAAAAAGTAAAAGGTAACTTAAGCTGTTTCGTAATGATATACGATAAGAATGTTCACCAATCAATCAATCGATCAAATAAAAAAAGGCTTATGTTTCCATAAATCATCCATTACTAACCGCAGTTAAAAGTAATTATTAAAGCTAATTAAATTTAATATACAAAATTGGCTTTTTACAGGATTAAAGAGCGTATAATAATTACAATTATTTTTTTGTTGTAAAATTTATTATAAGACGATAGAATTGTTTTATACCTACTCTGTGATACTTTAATTCTTTAGAGCCTTTAATTCATCTTATTGTTGTCGTTAACAATAAGATGAATTAAATTAAAAGTATTATTCCTCTACAGTTTTTGTATACATAAGTGTTAATTATCCATTGGGGCTACAGCACTATAGGTATATTGGTATTTGCTTTAGTTTGTATCTGTATCTTTGATATTTTTGTATTATATAAGTGATCAACTTTTTGCGCCTGATTACATGTCGTCGATGTTTGGGAGGTTTCTCGATGATGTTTTCCTCCACCAAATATGTTTATACCCATATAGATAGTGATATTCATTGGTGCACAGCCGTGATTCGATCGCTCTACCTCAGGATTGAGAGTTGCATGCCTCAATCACTAGCTGCTCAATGTTACGTTATACGTTACGCTTATATACTGCTCGATATTATATAAGCATAACGATTAGCGTAACTGTTAAATAATCTCAATTAATGGTAATTTATTAATAACTTACGCAAGTAAGTCGACCTAAAAATTATTAAAACCTACTATATATCATGTTTACGTTAATTGCGCGTAAAAATATAGACAAAACATCGTTTAAGCGAATATTTTATTAAGTCATATACAATTTTCAACTGTAATAAATCAGCGTAGTTATAAATAACGACATTACATAAAACTTTAGTATCAATGTTTACACACTGGGCCAGACACGTGATGGCGAATGTACTGTATATGTATGTATAGTCTCTCATGTTACGTTGTGTAATGCAATGCCGTGCATTTCGCCAAATAATTGGGCCGATTTTCCTAATTGCCTTTGTTTGGTTGTGCAATATGAATAAGATCTAGGGTTAAACTACGAAATCAGCTTGTGTACATATCTGACCCCTCAATTATACTTGTATGGACGGCAACAAATATATATGGTGCAGATATAGTGTACAATAATGTACCTACTTATGAATTTTTTAAAATTAATTAACTAAGGCCACCATCAGCTTTTATTTTTACGAAGGATACAAATCTTCTATTTATATTAATACTATACATTTTACGATACTGAAACTCAGCTTAATCAATGTGACAGTTATAATAGAATGAATACGGTTGCTAAATATTAGTTATGTGTAGTAACAGACATATTGAAGAATTTTAATTGCTAAATATCACCCAACGCTGCACGGGATTTGTAACTAACTACAAATCCCGTGCATATGTTTTACTTTAAACGGTTTTATTTGTACAGTGCGTAAACGTCGTTTTATTGAATAAAATATACTGTATCTCATCAGGCACCAAAATATTTATAAAGATCATAAAGTTTATAATGAGACAACACGATAAAGCACACGTGAGAAGAAATGGAATAACAACCTTCTTTAGATCTTAAAATAACTTCCTACAAGAACGAATTTGTTACATGATTATAGTTGGAAAAGTTAAAAGATTCGTATATGGTGTAAAGTAGTGCAATAAGAAAGGATATGTTATCTCTTTCCATTAGTATTTCGTCGAATATTAACTGAAATGACACAAGAAAGCTCTAAAAATGGCGATTTCGCGTCGCAGTTACTCGCTTTAAAATCCGTGATTTATTAACCTATATCGATGATTTAAAAAGGTTTAGATTCATTTATAATAGTATAGTGATTTAGGGATGGACAACACTACAAAATTGATAGGCAATGTACACTGTACAGTCTCTGCACGGGATTTAGTGCATTTTGAGGTTATTTATGTGTTTTTAAAAAGAAAAGTTACATGACTTTCTTGTTTTTTTATAAATTTCCATTTTGTTTTAATATGAACCAACAAGTAAGTGATAATGACGCGTCCTATATAAGGTAACATAGTGGTAAGATGTGAAAGACACATACATATTACGCTGTCGCCTAAGTTATCGTTCCCCATTATCACTTACGCGTTCTTAACATTTTCCACTACATTATATGACAATGCCGTCAGTCCCAAAACGGTCCGGTGTTTGCTTATATATCACACTGACCCATATACAAATAAACACATACCATTCAAGTATACTACATAAACATTTTTGACGTGACGTCTTATAATTCGATGGAGCCGGCTGCACGCACGAAAAAACATGCCGCATGCGGCGTTACCTCTCTCTGAGGCGTTCCATTTAAGGCTTGAAGTGCAAGCGAGAGCGCGGAACGAGCAACAAAGAGGCACAATCGGCCTCCGCGTTCGGCAGCGTTCGTTCGTTAAAAAATTGACATAAATGTATTTATGCGTATAAATTAATGTAACTTGATTAATTCAATTGTGATTTCCATTTACCTCCTTCTCTTTATCCATACAAAATATCTATCAAACAAATAAAATTAAAATTTTCTTTTGATAAATGCAACCATTCCATCAGTATTTTCTTAAGACGTTGTCACGTTCAACTATTGTCAGTAAACCGACTTTACAGACAACCGATTTTTTTAAATAAAAAAATATACGGCGAGTGTGTCTGCTATTAAAGGCAACTGTGAGTTTTTATTTAAGCTTATAATAATCCTGTGGCGCTACAACCCTCACAAAGAGTGCTCTTTTGCTCTCAGTGCATCTGTTTCATCGCTCTTTTTTATAGACAGGTAGCTTATAAGCCTTCAGTCCTTGACATACATCGTCGTTAATCAAATAGAAAATATACCTCGTTGTAGCTCAGGCGGGATACAAAGGTATGGTAATTTTTTTTTATGTTAAATAAAAAGGGTTTACAATTCTCAACGACAAATTGTTCGATTATGTATTATATCTAATTCTGAATCGTTACTCAAGTGATCAACTAAAAGTGGTATCTAATATTACATTAAATTCTTTGAAGCCGAGATAAAGTCCATTTTTATTTGAAGACTACTCCAAACTATTCGCAGGCGTCCTGTAATACCGTTTAAGCGCCACGATTAAATAAAAATTTATACAAATATTACTGTGCTCAGAATTTGTCAAACGTTAATCGCCCTTATCTCAGGAAGTACTGGCTGAAGTAAAAATATTATTGTGTTGGATATATTATATAACTTTCGAGGCTTAAGGCTTAATAATATTACCCTACTAAGACGCTTTCTATGATTAATTTGGTTTTTTTTATAGAATGGGGCAAACGGGCAGGAGGCTCATCTGATGTTAAGTGATACCGCCGCCCATGGACACTCTTATTGCCAGAGGGCTCGCGAGTGCGTTGCCGGCCTTTTAAGAACTGGTACGCTCTTTTCTTGAAGGACCCTAAGTCGAATTGGTTCGGAAATACTTCAGTGCGCAGCTGGTTCCACAAAGTGGTGGTGCGTGGCATAAAATGCCTTGAAAAACGCTCCGTTGTGGAACGGCGGAAGTCGAGGTGATACGGGTGGAATTTCGTATTCTGCCTTGACGTGCGATGATGAAACTCAGCTGTATGATTTATATTATTCAAACATTTTATTGGAACGTCAAGAATGAATGTCCGTATGACTGAATATTATAGTTTCAAGCAAGCAAGCAAGCCATTAAAAAAATATTCTTCTAATTAAAGGACTTAAATTTACCAACAACTTACAAATTTATGAAACATAGTATCTGTTGGTTAAATAACATCCATTCAAGTACTTAGCGGATGCTTTCAGTAAACAAAAAGAGATAATGTGATTTGGCCAGAGTTTTCATAAGTGCTTGAAGAAAGTCGGAAGAAGGAAACTTCTTTTCATTTATTTGCCAGTTTCTTTGTTGGGGATCGCCTTGAATTTCAAAATGAACCGTTTTATCGTGTATTGTAAGTAAATTTAATGACTTTATTTTGTCTTAGAGTATTTGATAACTTGAAGTTAATTTATGTATATACAGAACAATTTATTACCTAGTAGGAACTAAAACTACGTTGGATAGTAAAAATTATTTATAATTAATTATATTGCTTTGTATTTGTATTATAACATACTAGATGTTCAGTGCCTTGACGGTTGCACTGTAGCTACTGGACCTCAACTATAAGGAAACCGAAAAAATACTTACCATAATTAAATAGTTGATGTATAAAGTTGATACTAAATTTATGTTAAATGTTAGGTAATAATTTGTAGTGTAATAGTTTTAGCTTTATTAGATAAACAATTAAGTAATAATACATAAACAGACACACACTCACGTACACACACTAACACTCAGTCACACACACAATCACACACATATACACACACACACCCCATGTGGTTTCCTTATATGTGTATCCTTATAAATAATTTTGTTGTTAACGTTGCAGCCTATGTAATAATGATTGTGTATTCTCACTAAATGTTTCTTTTAAGACCTTCTGTCGATCCGAAGTGGTGGAGGCCTGATTACCTGTAGCACAGGTTCTCTTTCCTTCTCTTTATCAGGCATCAGTCTTACACAAACTAGCATTTTCCCTAAATACAAGAAAGACAATTATTTATTTATAATAGTATATAACTGTCACTTGTTTATGTACTTAGTTTTTGTGAGAAAAAAATGAATAAAGATTATTATAAAGTGTACCTACTACACTTAGAAAGAGGTACAAACCCTTGCATGGACGCCACCACAAACAATGACCATGCGCATTTTAAAACAACACACTTTAAGAATCATAGCATCGTTTAACCATGTACTGATCTTTATATCGTTATTTTAAAATTGTTTTGTAAAGTAACGACAAACCCTTCTACATTTTTCTATATCTTTTCTTACCAAATCAGTGAAATTGGCAATTTTAAAGTAAATTATAATCTATAATTATCCTTATATATTGAATGAAATTAATATAAAACAATTTTTCAGCTAGCCCATTAATTTTCGTTTATCAATAACCTAAGACGAGAATGAGTAGCCGTTTCTCAAGTATAATTAGTTAAGGGATTAAGGTGTCGCCTTAAAAGATGTTAAGGCCACGAAACCCAATAATTGTATTTTAATATTTAATTTGAGAAATGTACAAGTCAAGATAAAATAAATCCGTTGATCTTGTTACACCGTCGCGAGGGGGGTGTTTAGGCCCTTTCGGGGCGGGCTTCGAGTGGTGTGAAATTTCGCGCCCTGCTAATACTGGGTGTACGGGGGCGGTATAATTAGCCATTGATGAGGGCTGCAGCGCGTGAGGAGACATAGGGCTCGACTGGCAGCGCGCAGCCGATGTCACTGGTGTGTTGATGTGAGGACCTAGGAATGAAGCTCGACTCGGTCATGTCCGCTGGTGTCAAATTCTGTGGTGGTGAGCTAAGGAGTATTGTCGATTTGGTCCCGGTGTCACAATCCGTGGTAGCGGACAGCTAGTGGTTCGCGGTCAAGCCCCGCCGGGTGGAACCCCCGGTTGACCCGGAAGCCCAGCGAGGTGACCAACGATCGAAGCCGTGGTTCGGTCGAGTTCGGTGTTGTTAGCACCAGTGTAGAACAGCTCGCGTGGGTACGGGGGTGATCTAGAGGCCTGGAGTGGCACGGCGCCATGTTCTGAAGATGGGGATTTTGAGAGGCGTCCGCTTAATCGAACATCCCGTTTGCAAGCCGTGCGACGAAATTGTCGATGCAGTCCATCCGCAGAGCTCGTGCTATAGTGGCGTTCCTCACGTAGCGGAGGGCTTTACTACGCGCCGTAAGTTTGTGTTTTCTATAGCGTGTAGTCTCTGACGGTTACGCTCCTTGTAAGGCGCAGTACCACGCCGCTGCCGTGTTGTTGAGGGCGCACATAGAGTTCCTGTAGCGCGAGCTTGGTGCGGTGAGGTCGGTACCCGGTGAAGAGTGGGTTGAGCGTATACGCTGCTGGTGCCACATGGAGAGGTTCCGGTCAATGGTGAATACGTCACCGGTGACTTCCCAGTGGCTCGATCCATGATGCGTAGGGTTGGTGGTAGCCTACCTTGGTCATTAGTTTTATAGTTATGTTAAAAAATAATTTTACGCATAGTTCGTGTAAGACAGCAAATGAGGTACCTGTTTTGGAAATAATCGCCTTTATGGAAATACTTCAAACACCTTTTAGTTTTTAAACATTCTTTTAAATAATCTATTAAGTTGACCAGAGTGTTATAAATTATGATTATAGACTACAACGACTAGCAGCGAGCTACATTGACAATTGCAGAATTAATGGCCACATAATTAAGTGAGCAAGTAATTTATGGGCAGCTGAATGCAATAAATTAGGAGTTAAGTCTGGGTAGCCATTTATAACATCGATTCTAGTGCAATAACCTAAAGAATTACCTTTATATCGAAACCAGCATTTTTTTTAAATTATTTAACTATAACAGAAATTAAATCGTTCAGTTATTTACAATTAATTAAATAACACTTGATTGCATTTACACATTATACATGACACATTAATTATAAACAGAAGTCTCTGGAGTACGACGGGCGGGCCTAAAAAATGGTAACATTAATATAAATTGTTAACAAACAGTGACGATTCGTTTGCAATAGAATTTTGTTTATTACTAACAATGCAGTAGTTTAAATAATTAGGAAGAGGCCAAATGAGAGCAAAGAGATAAGAGTTTGAAATCGTCATTAGCGAGCTTGGTGGGCATCGTGAAGATAGAATACAAAAGACAGGATTAGTTTTCGTACAATTTTATAGATTAACGTCATTACAATATTATTTAGCTTAAATTATATCGAGCAGTGGGTTTAGTTATTAAGCTTACGACATCACACACAGTCCTAAATTTACTAATTGTTTTACAAAGTCTTACTTACATCTAAAATGTGTGACAATTAATGTAAGCATAAGTTTTACAAACAAAAATTAAATAGAAATTAAAAAAATACAATTAAAACGTATACGATAATACAAGCACACAATAAAATAGAATAAAATTACAGAAATTTGTTGGCACTAAGAAGAAAAAAAAGAAAAATCATTAGCAAAACAGCGAAATTAGGTTCGAGAAAGGCACCCCACAATGCTTTCTCTAAAACCGATCAGCCCACTACCGAATATATTCAGCTCCAGATAAGCTGTGTTCAATTTGTTAAAATCGCGAAGAATTCGAACGAGATGTGCCTGAACTCCTAGGTTGGTTTTGGCATAAGGAATTTGGAAGATATTGTTGATTTTAAACCAAGTAAATGAGTAAGGGACGACAATTACGACGATAATAACAATATACTATAGCCACATTTTCTAAATAGTTCAAAATCAGAATGGCTAGTATGAGCTTCTTATTGTGAAAGAACCTACAACTAAACTCCATCGCTTATTGAATTGTTGAATAAACCACCCAGTTTAGGTTTCCTCGCAACCTCAGCGATAGTCAGATTTAGTTCATTCAATTTGTATGAAAATTTATACCATGACCTCGTAACAGTACTCAATTGGAATTTAGCCGTCAAACATGACAGATATTCAGTTACTTTCTGTTGAACTATTTTTTCATCGTAGTGTCTAAATATTAGTTTAAATTATAACATTTATTATTTCAATTAAAACTCGTTTATAAAGTTCATAAGATATACTAATAAGTAACTTTTTATTTTGTGTTTATTAAGTGTGAAAAAGATAGTAATAAAAATCGACAGAGAAAAGAAGACATACCAAGGTCCATTCAAGATTTTTTTGTACCTACATATATTGCACAAAGTATATTTAATAATATTGAATTTAAACTAGGTATCTAGATAGTGAAACAAAAGCAATGAAATATAGTATTTCATTGCTTAAAATACCATACCATACTTCTGCATGATTTTTTGTATTTTGACAAAATCTCTTGCGACCCTAACAAATCCAAATCATCGCAAACTTTCGATCGAGTAGTTGACCCATAGCTAAACCGTTTTATCTGAAATTCTACCATATTCCCTAATATATAAATATTACGTACAGTCCAAAATAATAATATAACTAGCAACGAACTTCCTGTTAGCTTTTGAAGACGTCCTTGGTTGGTAGGTAATGTGAGTTTTCAACTAATGTATTTTCTGTACCTTAGCGTAGTCTCACCTACGTTTTATTTTTAATTAATCAATGGGTCTAAATTCTAGACCCTACAACAATAGCATTAGAGGTATGTCTTTTATATTACTAGCCTTAAAAGCAACTCTTTCGCTTGACCATCTGCAACAAAGAGTGATACGAATCGTCGATGATCAGTCACTTTCCGGCTGATCCTTTAGTGTTGCGTAGAGATACTGAATCGCTGCATCTTCTTGCGTATTTATCACGGAAGGTGTTCGGATTAATGCTTAGTTGAGGTAGAATACGATATTCCACCCGTTTCAAGGTTAGTCGTTCTACAACTGAACGTTTTTTAAGGCATTTTTTGACGCGCCGTACTGCTTAGTGGAACCAGCTGCCTATCGAGGTATTACCAATTCTTAAAAGGCCGGCAACACACTTGAGAACATGCCGGCAGTGTAAGTGTAAGGTGATACCAACGGACACTCTATTGGTATCTCCTCACATCAGGTGATTATCCTGCCAATTTGCCCCTGTTCTATAAAATATTCATTAATATATTATGTCAATGGGTGATATTATAGTCGTACTATATAAACAAAAATCTTTTTATTAGTCTCTATTTCAGATGTAATTAACTTTAGCGTTTAACCGTAAAATTTAACGAGTAATAAATAAAAACAATACCTTCGTATGATTGTTACCACACACGAATTGTATAAAACAAAAGTATCTTCATTAATGTTTCTTAAAGACATCTATAAATTACCATAACGCCTACAAAACTCTGATCTGTACAGGTGTGGCCACGAAAATTATACTTAAACAATTTTTCATACAATTGATTGGCTATTACATCCACATGTTATATTCAATAAAATAATCTAAGTTACTCAAAACATATTTTGATAACTATTTCGGTACCTTTAGCATTTATAATACATATAAAAGGTGTATGGCAATAAATATACCTAGATCTTATAACTAATAAAATAAGAAGCAGCTCTTGTGAAATCAGTGTACACACAAATAGTTCTTGAAACCTTGATTGAAATCTTATTATAACATGCGGTACATCCAGAAGTTGGGACTTCCGATTCAGGTTCTTGCTTGAAACCAATTATATTAACACTAGATTAGGCGTCATTGATGTAATTGACGTCGAATTTTATTTTGACAGTCAGTAGCAAGAAGTTTATATACTGGAGGAACAATGTTGGGCATGTCTTTCACATCCAGCTTTTATGTAAGCTTAGGGTCTAGAAAAGTTAATAGATGTTATATTTATTAGAAAACAAAGTGAAGTATAGAGTATGTTAGGTTTAGTCAGTTTAAATTATACATAACAAACAATGTACCGTGTTCACTTTCATATAACATAATAGTTTAAATCACTATAAAAATATTATAATTAGAAGAGGTATTTGTGAGAGTATGTTTGCAGTAATATTTAAGGCATACCTTTAACATTAACACTTAACTTCAACTCGCAAAAGGATAAAGTATTTTAAAACTCTTATCCGATTCTAATTTATATCTCAAAACACAATCTCGTTTGAGCGCTGTCATATAACTCAAACTCAAAATAACTTTATTCATTTAGGTAAACAAGTACACTTATGAGTGTCAACAGAAAATATGTTAAATTCATTCTAAATTTACATTTACTACTAGTTCGCAAGTACGCTCGCTTGGTGTATAGCGGGCAAGATCTGGCAAGAAACTGTTCGCCACTCTTTTTATTTGCCAAGTTTTGAGTCATACAAATTGAGCAAAACAATCCCAAGGATTGGGATCATTTAAATAATTGTCAAAAATCTTTACTGATCAATTTACGATTAACGAGAGTTTTTAATTTATTCAGTGATAATTCTCTAATTTCGCTTGGGAGTTTGTTGTAAAAACGAATACAATTTCCATATAAGGAGTGGTTTATCTTCTGGAGCTTGGTTAGTCGTATGCTTAGATTAGTAATATAGCAGACTTCATATAGAAAAATGGTTTGACAGCTGATGAAACTAGATTTAAGTTTAATTGCCGTTCTAAAAAATCTGAACAGATGTTCAAATTTACACGCATAAATTCATTTTTCTTCCAATCGCTATTGCTATGGCCCTAATATTAATATGTATATCTGGCGTGATTAGTTGAATCAGAGGATTAAGAGCCAAATAAAACTCGTCCAGGTAATAAAAATAAATGATGGCTCTGAAATTCTTTCACTGTGTCTTTGTGGTCAGAACGATTCTGGTTTAAATTGCGGTATTGTGTTACTTAAAATAGTAGTTTATTATTTGTGTAGCAAACAGGGTTATATAATATGGCCTGTTAACATTTACTACATAATATCTATTCTGACTTCGTATTATTTATAGAAATCTGTCGTATTTTTTTTGTTCTTCAATCGGTTCATGTTCTGTTTGTCTCGTTTTGCAGTAGGTTTTCTTCAAAATATATCCTCCGATTTCAGTCACGATCTAAAGCTAAAGTAAAAGCCCAAAGAATTAATCCACAAGTCCATTGTGATAATTGTTCCGTGTGTCATTGACATGTACCCAATCGACAATCGACAACGTATTTTATAAAGCATTATTCTTAAGATATTTGGTGAATGAATACTTTTTATAACTGACAAAATCGAAGTCGGAGGTTATCAATTAGACCGTTTTTTTGGTACATGTTTAGGTGTCTAATAATGCAGTACTTTGAAATAGGTGTGTATTTAATACATTTGTTTTATAATAAATTATAGATGAGGCTACAACAAAACGGTAAAAATATGATTTATTAAATCTTTATTTTTCTATGTATTAACAAAGCCAAAGTTTTACCATGAAAGTGTGCTTAGTAATTTGGCCAGTATAAATTTAATCTAGTTAACCTTTTGGACACATCGTTAGAGCCCGTATACTGTTGTTTGAGCAGCATTAGCGACTATTGACAGACTCGCCTGACTGTCTTTGTACGTCTAAGGATTTCACTATACCATTAAATTGCTTAGGATGATTTTTATCTTTGTCCCAAGACGCATAGTGTTCCTGTTATAATTATAAATTTAATTTGATCTTTAAATCTTTTCTATAAGCTTATAAAAAGATTTTAGATACCTATTAAACGTACGTACGAGCTACGAGCATTAGAGCAAATCTCTCTCACCGAGGTCGTTGCACCTTTCTGTCTAACCGCAAAACTGGGTAAGCAATTTTGCACTCGCCCAACGACTGACTTTGAGCCTAATAGATTATTACATTCAAAAAAGGAACAGGTGATGCATCAATATTAGAATAAGCTAATCGATACACGAAATTTTATTTCATGCGATACGTGATAGTACCGATAACAAAACAGTATACGGTATTTTGTAAAAAACAGATTTGATAATTTACGTGTAAATGAGACGGCTATGTTGATGTTGCTCTGAGATAGAGAAGAAACCGCAAGACTAGGCTGATACCAAGACATTGAGACCCAATAAACTGTATATTTGTATAACACTTTTACACTATGGATACACTTTCTAACCTTAATATTAATTTTTCTATATATTACTACTTATATCACTATATATTATTAATGTTTAAACGATTGTTAAAGTAATAACTTACATGGACATTGGGAGCCCTTATTCTGGGATACGCAATAAGTATATTTTTTTAATAAAACCATATTTATATTAGTGGCACTTATATCTTAGTTTTTCACACATTATTTAATAATTTACTATTCACATTTATCTTAAAAACGATTATTATGTTACTGAATAGCAAACCACGTTATAGTTATGTTCATCGCCTTATTACATTTGCTCCTATTAATAAGTAAGGCTTGAATTTTCATTACGTTGAATTTTATCCTGAACCCCAATTACTTGGGTTTTAGAGGGGTATTAGAGGATAGATTTTTTGTTCCTAAAACAGTCTCCCTCATGCAGTATTAAAGAGCTCCCGGAACTCATTAACTGTTAATAAAATGCATTCCCGTGCACTAGATTGCAGGTGTATTAATTGGGGCAGATTTCTTTCCAATGCAAATATATATTGAGAGCGATTTCCACTTTTAAAGTTGGATGTATTTTATGTTATGTTTGTGGAGTTTCTATGAAAAAAAAAACTAAATATTAGAGAGAAATTGCATCAAAATAAGGTTAAAAAAAAGGGTGCGTGTACGCGCATAAGAAGTTATACTGCTTTGGCATTATTAAAAATAGCTTTTATTTGCATGCAAATAATTAATTACAATAAAAAAATCAAAGACTGGAAAAGGAGTCATTATAGTCAATAAAGTTCAGTTTACATTTGAAAAATTATTATTTATTTATTTTAATTATAAACTCTATTATTATTCTGTTAATTTTGTGTCACGGTGCACGCGCATCGTAAAATTTCACTCTCATAAATTTTTCATAACGCGCCTAAAGAAGTATAACTTCAAAAATATAAATATTGTCGATAAATAACTCTCTAAAAATTTAATCAAAAACTAAGTTTTTACCAACCGGTGAAAGATGAACATTCAGAATAAGGTTGCTATATGGTTATTATAAACCAGTCGAGTAACTGGATCGCTTGTATTGTACCCTAGCTTTGTTCCATGAATAATGTTCGTGTCCAGCAGTTAACTTAATGGGCGCACTTTTAACCTTTCCCTTATATTTATTGAGTTATTTCGGTAATTATCTTAGATATATTTCTGAAGCTTATTCATTTTTACAATATCGGTTTAGATTTTGAATAGGAACTTGTTTTTAAGAGTAATTATCTAGACTAGCTTTTTTACTGCAGGCATTAACTGACTAGAAACAAATAATTTTCTAGTTATTTCAATAAGGATTTTATGCGTTAAGTTATTAAATCATAAGGCAGGTGTTTAAAAACCGAACCGAAAAAGAGTTTTAATACCTAGCTTTATACATACACAATATTTTACTTAATCAAAAACCAGTATAGAAACGATTATATTGGTCAAATGTTCTCAATTAATACACATTAAAAACGCACATAAATACACAGGCGTAGTTCGTTCCTTAGGAGCACCGCCGGGGTTCGAACCTACGACCTCATGACAGTCGCACGCTCAAGCCACTACGCTAAAACTGCTCTAATTTTATGATTACTATGTTTATATTATAATAGAAGAATCTTAATGGCATACGTTCAATAAATTGTAATAAATAATGTACCTATTTGATGTTTTTTTTCCTTATTTCTCGATAAATGTATAAAATTACTGGGTAAAAAATACTAGGTTTAATAGCAATTGTTTTATAACTTATATTCTTACCAACTTATTGATAATGAAAAAAAAATATTTACTAAAATGAATTGTACTTCTTTAGTTCTCTCTCTGTCAAATTTCGTCTGCGCTATGATAAATTAATAAATATTGAGAATGATTCATGTTAATTCAACTTTATACTTAACACACTAAAATTTAATGCACAGCTTGCTTTTATATAACCAGTGCCAACAACAAAGAATAAAATAATAACAAATACAATATAGATAATAAAATTATGTTTGCTATCGCTACGGACACGGCAACATGCACGTAAGATACAATTCAATTGTTGTGGGGACACAGTGTAACACATTTAAATGTCAAAACATGACTATACGGCCAGCAACATAAGTACCGTTAGATAATTAAATATTATAGAAAATTATATTAGTAAGATATGATATTGATATAAAGGTTTGTTGTGTATTGTAGTGGAGTAGTTAACGTGAGCAACTCAACCCTCGTTGGCTGTGTTTGAATCCAACGTGTCACGCAATGATTGCACATCACGTACATGCCTTTTAATAACATTATCAACGAGAAATGTAAAATCTGAGACCGTGACACAGATTGTGCAAAGATAAGATTTATAGAATTTAACATTCAAATTTAAATATCTTTTATAAAACATTCCAAATTAATCGAACATATAAAAAAACCAGTGACACTACTACCTTTTGGGTTCGGGTCTCAGATTTCTGTATCTGTTTCGTGAAAATATTAAATTAAAATCAGTTTGTTTGTTGTCCGTACAGGGTAATAAAAATACGAGACCGAAAAATATAATAAAACGGCTTCCGTCACACGATGGCATAATTTTGTCACAATGCTCTTCAATATTTATGATACGAAATAGAGATAGTTACTAACAAATATGTAAAATACAATTAAAGTTCCTTAACATAATATCAGCATTAATAGGAGATGAACTGAAATCTAAAAAAGTTAATTATCGTTGCAACAAAGAAATAGAAACCAAATTATTATACAAAGCTTTTTCCTTGAATATTTACTATATTCATTAACCAAAAAAGTTTTAATGCTATAAACCAGTGTGTGGTTTTTAATTATATAAGTATCAGAT
Source organism: Pieris melete (assembly GCA_963693345.1). Classification (NCBI taxonomy): domain Eukaryota; kingdom Metazoa; phylum Arthropoda; class Insecta; order Lepidoptera; family Pieridae; genus Pieris; species Pieris melete. The sequence goes on along the minus strand of CAVNZK010000036.1, from coordinate 685,663 downwards.
ATACGTAATGTAATATTTAATTATTTATTTTTTTCTTTAGCGTAATGTGTAAAGTGTTGATAAATACTCATTCGCTTACCTTGGAACAGATTATAATATTGAAACAACTTAAATAAGATATCACTAATATTAAAACATTACAGGGGATGTGAGATTATAACTACGCCAACGCTTACAAAGACACAAACCCCACGTAATTAAAATTTTAATCCGGACTTTGTGCTTAGTTTTAATTCGGCGACCCTTTGCCAACGTTTATAGCTTCATTTTAGAGTGATTACGTTGAGGAATTAACAACTATAAATCTAAAAATGCAGTACATTGCAAATTGAGTTTTATTAATAATAACCTCTGTCGAATACGGCTGTTAAAATGTTTCTCAATACTTGTAATTTCAACTATTATTAGCAACTTCTTGTGTATCTTTGCTTCTACAGTTTAGCCAAACAAAACCCTCAACTTAAACAGTCTATAGTAATTTAGTAATATTATCAGTGTCTATTTTTAGTACAATTCCGTGGTCAGCAAAAGGTTTGAATAAGAATATAATCCTTATTTTAGTTAGTTTAGAGATTGCACAATTGAACATAGAAATATGAATCATCTAGCTTAATTAACTATGACAATTGATGAAATATGACAGTTGACTTTGCAAAGATCATCTAATATTAAGTCCCGGATTACAGTATTGACAGACTATAAAAAATTATAATATAATTTGCATAAACCGAAGTTTTGAGTTTGAAGATTACTTTAGTTAATCATCTTCAATTGGCTCATCCCGAGTCTATCTTTAATTTTTTTAAGTTATAAGGGTTATAATTAATATTTAATTGTATCTACATTCATTCTTTAAACACATTGGTATTGTAAGAATTTTACTGTTCTATATATTTTTTTGTGATAAGTAAATGTATCATAAAAGAGAGGTCTTTTAGATTTACAACCGAAAGATTAAATTTCAATTTACGTTTCGCGGGTACAAAGCTGAAAATATGAGTTCCTTAGTATTTGCAAAGACTCAAGGTAACTCTGTCTCGTGACAAGGGTCACAAGAAACTAATTGAAATCCAATGTAAACAAAAATATAATTTTCTCGAGATACTATTACGATATTAATATTGAGGTTTAACATTTCTTTCATAAAGACGCAAAATTACAGAGAGATTTTTATTGTTAAGATTATTTATACAAAACACGACTGCTGAAAGAAGATGGATATTGTATCCCTAAGTCAATTAATAATTTTATTTTTATTTTGAAAAAGAATTGTAAGTTAATTAGTAATAGGGACCTATGTGCTTAACAAAAACATAAAGACTATTGATAATGCTAGTATACATGTGGGTAGCTTAGTAGCTTAATAGCGGCTAATAAACTTTTTCGCAAAAATACGGGTACCTGAGGAAATTTACTTTCTGATGTTGATTTCAGTTAATAAATGAAATTTGTCTAAAAATATGTAAAAAGGAAAAAGATCTTTTGCAAAAGAGTTTATATGGTAGTACGTCGTCTTACTAAATAACTTATTCCCCCCGAATTAAAAATTCCTAAGATCAGTATGTTCATACGAACTGTATATACGTTAATTGTTGACGATAGATAGGTCATTAATTTTATAGTACTAATCAAACATGTGGCGTTTGTAGGGCTCTTGTATAATTGATGTAATCGAATTCAAGAACACTGGAGCCGATATGGTCTATGTTATAAACGATTAGTTTCTGTAATATTTTACTGGTAATCCAAGTTTACTCATATAAGCGAACATTAAACATGTCATGTAATCATTAGGTGAAATCGATTAAAACGACCCCGCCTTGGTCGTGTTTTATTTAAATTTCTTCTATAATTGACGATGTATTTTCTTATTGTATTTATTATATGATAGCTGAAAGTGAATTAGTGACCTCAAGTCCCGACCACCTTGGTAACAGAAACAAATTATTACTCTCCGTTTTATTATATGTAATACGCATATGTCTACAAGTAACCCGTGTCTTGGGCCCACTCGATAAAAGCACGCACAGTAGCAATTTGTCCGCTTTTTTGTGCGTGCAACCGAAGTAATTGTTAGTATTAATTCGGCGCTGTGTTATAATGTCGATCACGCGATACCACCTCTGTTATTAGAATAACTTTATTGTAAAATGTATGTGATTATGGAGTTTTTTAACGAATATGATTTTTTTTTTAAATTCGTTGACGTTGATTTATTGACAACTAAAAAAAATAATAAATTTAATTTTATAATATATTGATAGGATTTAATTTATATGACACAAGGCTGTGATGTACTGAAGCAGTTTTATTTTAAATATGTTTTGCTATTAGCTTTCTATACACACACTATTTATAGTAATCTTAAAATGAATTGACAGTTAACTGTAAAGTTAGTAGTCCATGTTAATCTATATATATAAAAATGAAACCCGTTTTCCGCTGTCACGACATAACATGAAAACGGCTTGACCGATTTTACTGATTCTTTTTTTATAATATTCCTTGAAGTACGAGGATGGTTCTTACGGAGAGAAAAAGAAAAAATTGAGTGAAAACGTCTAAAAACAACACTTTTCTATATTCCCATACAAAATATTCGAAATAATATTTAAAGGCAATTTGAACTTTAATACCATATTATAAAGTTCAAGTGTTAGTGGAGGGGTTCCGGGAAGATAAATTTTTATTTTTTGACATAATGTATTTGTTGTATTATCAACTTTCTTTTTTTTATCTTACTAGCTAGACCGGTGTCCCGAATAGCAGAATAAGTATTTAAAAAAAATAAAGAATCGACTGTTAGGCGGTACGATGTTCGCCAGGCCAGCTAGTAATAAATAAATATAAATGACGAAGTATCGTAAAGTTTCCGTAACTGCTAGCGAAACTTACAGCAGCAAGTTATAATGATCTAGCATGTAAAAATAAACTAAATCACGGATGTCAGAAAAAGATTTATATATCACAACAAAAAATCTGCATAGTGAATATGTGCTAGATTTTTAAAATACACCCTAACAACATATTTTTATCGATTAGAAGTTAGGAATAGATTGTTTGATGAGACAATTAAAATACAATTATGGTTCAAGCTATCGCAAATCCTAAATGTGATAATTAAATTAAAACATTTGATTTTCCGCAAGTTGAAAATTATTTTTACGAATAAAGTGTACAAAAAGCCTCTGTTTTGCATAATATAGTAAAAAAACAGTTTTTCGTTGATTTAACGTTAGGTTAATCCAATTAGTTTTATACCGAGCAATTGAATTGCGTGACCAGACCACTGGACTCTCTATTAATCAGTCTGGATTCTATAATTGCTTTAGTTGTGAGCATGCCCACAATTTTTTTTTAATTCAGCGATCGAGACCTATTTGTGGTCGACCTTTTGTATTGATCACTTCGCGATCAGGACAGCTGTTTAATAAAAACCAACATTATGATGGTTAGAGCAATGTTGGCCTTGCAGCTTGAGCGTTCTTCTAACCTTATCTTAACGTTCTTTAACCTGTGAGGATTTAACTCATTTTTACGGTGAAGAAAAACAGCGTGAGAAAACCGACATGCCATAGCTCCAAAAATCGACGGCGTGAAAAGAAGATTACGAAACAGGTACAAGTCACACAAAAAATAAATAAGCAGCTTAAGCACATTAAAAAAGTAGTATAATGCCACGCTGAAGGGTCAATGTAGTCAAGAATTGAATTCCCAGCGAAACTTGAAAATTTGTTTTGGGTTGAAATGCAGCAAAGACCAAGAACAGGTGAGGTCGTCAGTAAGTTTGTTCAGTAATTCATATAATTTAACAATAAATAAACTTATTGACAATGCACATAATATCCTTCGGGTCTTTTTGTAGTTCTTAAATATTAATGCGTGAAAGAAGACTGTTATGTTGATTACAGTGAAATTCGTTTAAAATGTTCTTTGCCGTCAGGGATAGCAAATTATGTAAAGAAATCTGATATAGAACGCCAACAACATCACTTCTTTGTATTCTACGTTAGTCTTTCCAAGTAAGAAAACATTTACAAAACTATTATTTAAGAACATTTTTCTCCCGACATATTGGAGCAAGAGAGTAAATCGCTCGTAAAGAGACTCATAGCTTGCGCCCGACTTCATATTGACGTTTTGTGTTATCTTATACTCGTATAATATTATTTATTTTTACACATTAAGAACATTCTTACACAAAATGATAGCAGTTAAACATATTTTTTTTAAATATATTTATTATATACATGATCTTAAATAGAAAGAAGTTGGTTTGGTGGAAACACAAACTGGACATAGTTTTTCTGTCCACCAGGACATCGAACATATTTAAATAATTAACTTATTACATACTTAGGCCAGTTGCATACTATACAATATAACATTTTTACCATTAAACTATCAAAATTGCACGAACCACCTAATAAACCAATTGAAACATTGACGCTCCACAGTTAGCCGATGCAAGAAACCTGTTCTTGACGAGAATTCTCATTCGAATACAGGATGTGTTCCAATATTCGAATATGAATTAAATGACGATGTCTGATTTTTGTTATGCATAATTTGTAATTGTTTGATTTATGAAGTAATTTTTTAATTTAAATTTAATATTGTTTCTTGTTATATTAGTAAATAGTGTAGCTGGTAGCGAGTTTAATAGATTTGGAATAATATAGTCTAATGTTTATTTCCCATATAAATTATTGTATTTTGGTAATAGAAATTCGTTTTTAATTTTCTAAATCGTATATAACATTTCGTATCGTAGTAACACGAATTATCTAATATGGCGCAATTATAATTTGTAAAATATAGCGGTTTTCTTATTAGTTTTTTGAGATAAGAAACACGATAAAACTTGTTCGAACAGTAAAAACTGGGAAGTTTGCATACATTAGAATAAAAACTGTAATGCGTTTTAAAAGAATCTATAAAATGTATGCAGTAACACCAAGGTTGCTGTGGGGCTATGATGCTACTGAATTATCATTGACTGAGCTTCAACTGAGCGATTTTCAAGGAAGTTTTTGCCGCGCACCACCACTATGTGGAACCAGCTGCTCACTGAAGTATTTCCGAACCAATTCGACTTAGGGTCCTTCAAGAAAAGAGCGTACCAGTTCTTAAAAGGCCGGCAAGGCACTCGCGAGCCCTCTGGCATTGAGAGTGTCCATGGGCGGCGGTATCACTTAACATCAGGTGAGCCTCCTGCCCGTTTGCCCCCCGTTCTAGAAAAAAAAATATTCCCAAGACTTAATTCGTAATATATTTGCATGATTTGGAAAGAGGTCGCAGCCAATAACTGTCAGTGAGTTTCCGAACGATTGCTTCTCGGAGGCACGCCCGAATTTGGCACTAAAATATTTAGACCAACCATTTATTTTACACGCATCATTGTTTTGTCCGGATTGTGCTTAATAAATCTCTTTGTTGATTTGTTAGTTCTCATTAATACAGTTTAATGGAAAATACCAGATTTTTTCAAAAGGTAATAAAATATTATGAATACTAAGTAATTATTAGGCACGGTGAATTATGTTTTGTTAGATTAGATTAGATTGTGTTTTGTTTTTGTTAATTGAAATGAAGCTCCGTTACCGACTGTTGTAATAAATCGAGTGTTTCATGTGCAGTGTGCTTGACGGCCTTGTCGTTTCAAACGAAACTTTTGAACATAGAAAAATTATATTATTATTTGCAATTACGTAGGGATGTGTCAGTCACTACTTACCCTTTATCATAGGTGACAGCTGATAAACTTCTTATTCAGCGGATGTACGAAATAAAATCTCGAGAATAAAATAGTTACTTACATAACTAGTCAGGCCATAAATACTGTTACATAAAAACTTATTTTTTTTATTATTTGGAACACGTATATTATTTTCAAACTTCTTTCGATTTTGCGCCATTCATTATCAAATTTACAATATGGAATGGGGTGTTTAAGAAAATAGGATTGCAAAAAGTGGGTATGAAGCCATGTCATATTCCAGATACTTTAAAAGCTTGGTAAGAGCCGTATGTTAGTACATCGTACTATCTAAATATACAACAACACTTCGTCTGTCGAAGACCACAAAAGATCGGGGCGGCCGCGTGTTGTAAGAACTACAGAGGCTGTTAAAGCCAGAATTCGTCGAAACCCCAATAGGAAGCACAAAATCTTATCGCGAGAAATGAAGATTCCCGCTAGGACTCTGTCGCGTATTTTAAAACAAGACCTGAAGCTTGGTGCTTATCGTTGATATACAGGTCATGCCCTAAATCAATCTTTGCAATTAAAGAGAGTGGATCGAGCAAAGCGCCTTCTGTCGCGATACGCAGGTGAAAAGCACAGAAATATCCTGTTTACCGATGAAAAAAATTTCACGATTGAAGAACACTACAATAAGAAAAATTTTAAGAATATCACATCGCTTTATTTAAAAAAATGTGTGCGTGTACTAGGTGTACACACATAAGAAGTGAAACTTATATAAAACCTTTGTTGTACGTAGAGCCATAATTGGTTTGTTTTAAGTTTAGAGGTCCGAAACTATTTCTTTAAACACAGTAAATTTTGATACACTGCCTAGCATACAATTTACAAATTAATTGCTGCAAATTGCGATTAGCAAATTTCAAGTCGAAAATGTAATCTGTTGTCAAACTTCAAAGTCAAAAACATACTTTATATCATATTTTATCGCCGATAAAGAAGTTTGACTTCATAAAGCAACATGGCGCGTAACGGAAAAATGTGACGCGTAACGCAAAAATGTTACACTAAATTTTTTTCCAACCCCGATAAAGAAGTTTCACTTCAAAAAATTGCATTTCATTTGTTATATAACGTATATAGACTAGGTATATTGAGTTTAGATCGGAGCAGTTGCAACTCTGCGGTCTACAATAACTAATTTCGATCTCGGAGCAAACGGAGCATAGGCGCCGCCTTACACACTCGACGTGGACATCACAAGTTAGGGGCTCAACTTTAACAACCACGCTGTCCACTTTCACTTAGATACTGCGAAGCCGGCCTTGCTCTTTCTTACCGAGACTCAAATCCTCCCCGGCTAATACTTCCTACCTCTCCTATCCGATATAGACATTAGAACATTAATTTGTGCCACGTTCATTTGGGCGGAAGTTTGCATCAGAGAGTATATCTGTTCTTAAGCCTTGGACGCTTGAAGGCGATTGCGTAGACTGTGATGACCAGCTGCGATTCTACGCGTGCCTGTATAGGCCCCATAGCAGAAATGACTTGAAACTTGTGTCTGAAGTCGAAACTCTGCTGCTACGTGGGGTATCGGACTGGGGTAGGTATACTCGAGTCTAATTTGACCCAAAGACGCAACTTTGCACGTCATCCGCTAAATAAACACTCTTTGACGCTAATCCTCCCTACAAATACATTCTCTTTAAAGCCTCAGCTAGCATCAGAACACTGGGCCTCATCAGGTGAGCCTCCAGTCCGTTTGCCTTCAGTTACATTAAAAAAAACCGACAAACTTCTGGCATCTTAATACTGGATAAGATTATTCAAAAAGTATTTATTATGTTATATTCTTTTAATATGGCAGGATCTAGTAGAAATGGTTTATTGAAGTATTTTCCTTTTTTTGTTACAATCACAAATTTATCTATAAACATGTCGTAAACTTTTAACTTTTAACTTTTTTTTAAAACTTTTTTATGAATAAAAGTGTGTATAACTTAATTTTTAAATACAGTGTACACTCTTCATAACAAATTTCAAGGGACCGAGCATTTTGCTTCGTTAGAGAGAGTGTTAGTTACAGGGAGAGAAGAGAAAAATCACCAAATTTAACCAATTACAATAATATATATATATATATAATATTATATTATATATAATATTATATTATATATAATATTATATTATACATAATATAATATTATATTATATATAATATAATAGATAGGTGATAATGGTGCGTTTAGAAGCTGAGACCAAATTTTTCTACATTTCGGCACCTCACTAGGTTAGTTTTGTAACCTGATAATAAAAAACAATTACTCTTAAGTATGTTGTTCATGTCTAAATATGAAAATATTTCTTCGTAATAAAGAATAAATTACGTATAATGTATGGGTTTTCGTTTAAACCAAACAAATGTACCTCATGTTTACGGTAGAGTTTTTCGTTATAACGACTGACGTTATAAAGAATTTACACTGTATAATAGCCAGAGGTATAGCCCCCGGGGATATCAGGGGTTCAGAACCATCAAGTAATTTAATCTCGACTAATCAAGAGGAAAAGTGATCTTTTATTACATACGGGTAAATATTTTGAGCGATCTTGTAACTGCTAATAAAAACGCTATCATCTAAAGTTTATTTAATTAACTTTTCGTCAAATTAATAACTACTATTGGCAGTGCCTGATATTATTATAAAATATTTTAGACAGGTATTTTATGGTTACGTTACCATAATAATAAAATCATAGCTTCAATACACGAAACATTTTCATGCCCCTTAACACCTAGTTCTATTAATTTCATATTCTATGTCCGTATATTCCACTTTTATCACAGTATTGGTAACCAGAGCCGATAGAGCTGTAAACGTTAAACACGAATTTTGACTGGATCTTACAAATATTGATGCCTTTTTGATAAATACAGGTTAGGGAACAATAATTAATAAAATGTTCAGTCGTTATAGAATCATAATTTTACTATAAGCAATAGTTTGTCAAAATTAAGAAATAAATAATAATATATCAAATAGATATTGTGCAAAAGTGTTCTATACAATTCAAGCAATTATAACAATCCGAGAAATAATATGCTTGCTAATACAACTATTGGTTAAATAGCAATGACGTTGAAGTAAGTAAGTTATCAGAATCGTTTGATATAAGTGTGATCTACATTATGTTATCTACATTTATAACATTTTTGATTTCTCTATCGATGAGACTGAAGCAGTCAGTTGTTTTTAGCGCTGCTCGTTGTCCTAAATACTGAGCGAAAATGTAAACTAAATTTACAAGTACATAAAATTATCGTACATCCAGAAAGCGGATATAAAACACTCGTTTCGATTTATTTCAGAAGTTTGTTTCAACTACGTTTATTTTATGCACCCCAACTTGCCTGTTTAACATTAAGCATTTTCTTTTTATTGTACGAACGAGCACTTCTTTTGTTGAGCGAGGAAGTTACAAGGACGTCCTATGTATTGTGTAATAGAGAGCGAACAGTTTCGGCAACAATATGAAACGTGGGCTAAAGATAGTATCGTGTTTGTTACCATGGTTACCATTTTATGGACTAAAATTTATCATGTGTCGTAACCATTCTAATAAATACTATATTTTATCCAACTTTCGTATTTTGAACTCGTTATCAAATAAAAAAATAGATCGTAGGCCAAAAGACTAAAACAGAGTACTATTATGGTAATTCCTAATAATTTACTTGAATATTGATAGCTGTTTATTACACCTCATAAATATTCCTTGAGCTGTAATCTCATGATAGCCTAGGAGTCTCTGGTGCGAATTTAATATCATCAACTGTATTAGAAATTTACCCCATTTTAACAATCTGATAATCTGGTACTCTCTGACTTCAACGCATTTCATAGGACTACACAGTGGAACGAAAGCGTTCTGATTTTTTCTTGCGAATATTGATTCGAAGTAGAAAAAAAAGAAGAAAAACACGTAAAATAAATATACAAATAGATAAATTATTAGTATACTTAGTTTTTTTTTTATTTTTTATTTACACCAGACTGCTTCAGTATCATCGGTAGAGTATCATCAAACGATTCTAATGACTTACTTATTTCAACGACATTCCTAATAAAAATATTGAGCCAAGCATATTTTAAAGAAGTATAAACTACGTTTTGAACATTGACAAAAACATGAGATGGATTTAAAAAAAAAATCATGATGAAAATATTGCAAATCGTACGTATGCTACGGTTTGTGGACTAAGTTTCCGCACTAGACTATCATTAGGTTCATTGTGCGTAAAGTCCTGGCTAACTAAGCCAGCCTAACTCTTTCCAAAAGCACAGAAGTCTCCCGGGCACTTCTCAGGCTTCACGGAGCGACACAATGTTCCGAGGATTTCTACACGTTGTTTAGACACAGCCTCGCGATCCAGGACTACGTGGTTTTGTAAATCGTATATAAATATATACAAAAGTTGTATATATTTGGAAACAGTTAAATTTTATTCATTATTTATTCAACACCGGGTCTATAAGTAATAAAGCGCAAACATGCAGAATTACACGTAATATCTGTCAGATCAAGGGTTGATCACAATTACAGCCTCCAGCTTCGCAAGTTAACGCAATTACCACTTAAAAAAGTGCGAAATTGCAAAACGACGCCTTGCTAAGTTAATAGCTGTTACCTGCTAGTCGGGTTTATATTATATTGTAATTTTTTAACGCTACATGTAGTGCTTATAATATATTTTATCATTCTACGTTTGTCTTAATACTAGATATAATTAATAGCATTTTAATTAAGAGCAGTGCTTAGTGGCTTTAGCGTGCGACTCTCATACTTGTGGTCGTAGGTTCGATTCCCGGCTGTGCACCAATGGATTTTCTTTCTATGTGCGCATTTAACATTTGCTCGAACGAAAAAATCGTGAGGAAACCGACGTCTTAGACCCAAAAAGTCAACGGCATGTGTCAGGAACTGGCGGCTGATCACCTACTTGCCTATTAGATTTTAAAATGATCGTGAAACAGATTCAGACATCTGAGGCCAAGACCTAACGAACGAATTTATACGTTACAGTAATATTCAAATAATCTTTAATACATTCTTTAAGTTATGTTTATTTTAATATATCTTGAATAGATATAGAATATTTTTATTTTGCAAATATTGTATCTGTGTGTTTTAATTTTGTTTGAAATATAGTTAAAAATTTGTTACTTATTCATGGATTGCATATTTTCAATTAGTAAATACATCAATTTATTTGATATGCTGCAAAACTATTTATATATTTGCGAAAATATATTCTATTCGCTGAAGCGTGCGGTTTTTAAACTCAAACGTTGCTAATTAATCGTGGTTTTGTGGCAACCACACAGCGGTTGCACTCATTTGGTGCCTCCAATGTGGTTTACTGTTTTCTCGATACCGCATCACTGCCTATATATATGATTTTTTTTTAATGTGCATTAGAGAGCGTTTGAGTTTTACTTAACGAATTTGTAAATAATATTTTCTCACTGGGTGGTCACGAAACGTTTTACTATTTGGTACAGAAAAACGTTACGGAACGTTACATGGAGGGAAGGGGGGTCAACAATCTCCAAAAATTGCGTGACGTAATACTTGAACGCTCCCTTTTGTAAACATGTATTATCTTTATTGCAAAATAACTATACACATTTAATTAAAAATACTATCAAAAATCTTTACGTAACTATAACTATCACAGTTGTTGATAGAGGACAACTCTTTGTTTTTAATTTATTATTATTAATTACTTAAGATGTCATGTGGAACATGGTTTAATGGTTGCAGCTCTTACAAACGTTGTGTAAAAAAAAAACATAGCGATTAAAAAGAGTTGCGGAGAGTTTATTGCCAGTTCTTCTCATCCGTTCTACGCCCTTGATTTGAGAACTGGCACTAAATGTAAAATTAGAAGCATTTATATGTATTTCTTTACAGACATGTCATAAGTGTACCAAGTGTTACCAATATGATTAAATGATTTTTGAATTTGTAGTTTTTTCGTACCCCGAGTCCATATAAAATATCAGTGGCCAATCTTTACAAGAAAGTAAGCTATGTTGCAAGAATTACAGGGATGAGTCCGTTTTAATTAATCCTAGTGGGTCTCTCGGGTTCCACAAGTTTTTCCATTTCAAATTGTAAGAACTCCCTCCAGCTAATTCGCTTTTGATTGCCATTTCCAGCGTTGATTAGGTTGGATACATCGGTTTATCTTACCAACTTTAGTGTGTATATTATGTAGATTTCAATCTTTAATATACTTTTAAATTTAAATTAGCTTTATATTAAACTTGTTTTTCGAATAATGAATTTGAAACTTATCAAAATTTGACACATTATTTTTATTACAATTCTTTTTCAGAGCTAGCATTTTTTTTTTTAGTTTTACTAATTATTAATAATTGAATATATTTGAGTATATTGTCATTCTAAATATATTCAGTATTCACTGCTGATTAAATAAATGTTTAAATTCATATTTCTGATACATTTTAAATACAGGTGCAAGAGATGTAATTTACTATTCTAATTTTGGTAACAGCTCTACATATTATTTAAATAAAAAAACAGTGGCGCTATAACTTATAAAGGGGTTAGTTTTTTGTATCTGTTTCGAGATCATATATTTTTCTAATAGGCAACTAGGTGAACAGCCTTCTGTGTCTGACACACGTCCAGTTTTATGGTTTAAGGCATGCCGGTTTGTTCACGATGTTCAACACTACTCTATTTGAATCACAATTTCATACATAGAAGTGAATCTTCATTGACTCATTATTAAACTGGATATCCGGTTGTTAGAGGCACAATAAGTCACTAACATAGAACTTTGTGCTTAGTTCGATCAGTTGCTGGGTTGTTTATTGACTAAGATGCCTTAATTGCTTCGCCTTACCAGAGTTAGACTGTTCTACAGTTCTACTGAAATATTCTCAACGCTCTGTATAATCTTATTTGATATACATGAAATCTGAATTAGTATTGAAAATATAAAATTTAATATCTTTAAAGCGATAAAATTCGTTGAAAACCTCATTATAAATTAAAAAAAATATTACTTAATTGAAATCCGACTTGAAGGACTCTCTTCTTCTGTGAGTATGAAGGGACAACCACTCACTACGAGTACCTGTGAATTGCAAATCCTGATATATTGTGATAATGAGTTTTTGCTTATTGTTGATATTCTTATACAAAACCGACTTCTATTTGAAAACTGTCAAGAATTTTTTAACTTTTTTAACAAGAAAAAAAATCACTTATACGAGGAAAAAGACTAGAGGAAGCCGCAAGGATAAACGGTTTTAAACAAATTTTACTTTTTAATGTTGTTAAATTATAAGGTCTGGGACATATTATAATAGCATTTAGTAAACTGGAATTTGCTCTGGCTAAACAAAAAACAAAGATTGAAAAATATTTCATCTTTTTGTAAATAATACGGACTTAGTTTTTACTCGAAATAAGTCAAATAGAGATTGAGAAGTCAAAGACACAGTTGTTTTACTTTTTGTATGTTTCTTATATATTTTTGACGGAGTGAGAAAATTTGTATTCTACTCACGCATTAGGTTACAAAAAACAATCCAGCAACAAATATTTTTTTTGCGGTATCGGAGATTATTTTATACATTATCTAATATATAAAATTCTCGTGTCGCAGTGTTTTTAGTTAAACCCCTCCGAAACGGCTTGACCGATTCTCATGAAAGTATGTGTGCATATTGGATATGTCTGAAAATCGGACAACATCTAAATGTTAAGGGTTTTTCATCCCCTAAATGTTAAGGGTAGTCCACCCCTAAATATTTTTTTTTAATTTTTAGATATTTTTTTTTTCATGATACAGTATTAAAAAATACATACAACCCCTAATTTTCCCCCCTCTATGATCAATCCCTATTTTTTATTATAAATGATATACATGGCAAAACGACGTTTACCGGATCAGCTAGTTATCTTATAAATTATCATAAGATTTAACAATAAAGTGTAATGAAAATAATTTGTATAGACTATGGTTGTAGTTTTTCCGGGCGGGTAACTGCATCCGGTTTCCGGAGGCGCAAGCCGGAAGTTTGTCCGGGTGGCTTCCGGTGCGTTGTCCTTGCTACAACTTCCGATTATTTCATAATATACTTTAAATAAGTATTCTATACAATGATAAAAATATTGAAAATCGACAGAAAATTTTATTTATATAATTCTTATGTATTATAATGAATACTTCTCAAAGTATTAAAAAATATACGATCACGTTATATGCATTTGGTTTTGCAATATTAAGATTTAAAATTATATGGGACACAGACCTAAAATTCTAACTACATCTTATATTTTTTTTTAATTCTATTAGCGCGTCTTTTAAAATCTCGTAGGCACTAACGGGGGAAGCTTATACATTTCTAACTCTATATCAGAGTTCCCCGAACTTTTTTGTGTCGTAGACGCCTTGCCATGTTTTTCCGTGTTGGGTAGACCCCCTACTTACCTGATATTGATTTCCTGTAAATTTCTAACTGTAGTAAAGTTTAGTGTTAAAAACTTAAAGTAAAATCACATGTTAATTTATACATTTATTAATTGAATTTAAATTAAAACTACTCAAAATAGAATTTTGTATCTGTTTGTTTGTAATGTATATAGTTTGATATTATAAGATAGTATGATGTAAGTAAATAGGTACTATCAGTATGTGTTGAGATCCACTATCGTGGACCCCTATTTTCATTTCATGGACCCCCAAATTTTTTTTCGCTGACGTAGACCCCTTGTAGGTTGTCATGGACCCCTAGGGGTCGATATAGACCACTTTGGGAATCACTGGTCTATATCATGGACAATTTCTAATATATTATAAAGAAAGGCTTTCCGTGCTTACCAACCCAACACAATACCAGTTTTACCGTGAGTCCATCTCGTTAAGAAGGAGGTCAAATAGCATTTCAGGATTATATATAAAAAATAAGCAAGTCACCTTCATTCACCAAAATAGAAGGTAAATGCGTTCAGTGATTAATACGCACGAGCGAAACATTCGTATTTGTTTTACTTCACAAAGAAGTCTTGACGTGCGCCATTAAGCGGGCCGGCCCATTCATTCCCTTCATTCTTTCGGTCATTCGTTCAACGATCACCTGGGGACCATATTCCCTCTAATATAACGTTATTTTGCTTTTTGCTTACGATTTTATTTGTAACGGTGTTTCGAATTACTTCTACCTGCTTACACTGTCTAATATTTTTAGAATCGACCTAGTCATGTTACATTTTAGTTATTTTATAAAATTCACAGTATATTTATAAGAAAGCCTTAAATTATTTTAATTCGTAATGGGGCTATAGGGCCTTTAATTTTCGCATCTGTTTACTTCGTCGTTCTTACAACCAATTCATCTTCAAAATCCAGTGAGTCGCATAGGGTTCGAATGCATGACCCTTATATAGTTAAAAGTCGCGTTTTTAGCTACTTGGCTACTATTACTAATATTAATTGCGATCGTATCTGATTGAGATGATTTATTTATAGTTTTTTTTAAGTGAAAACTTGTTTAGCGGCGTTGTACTTTATTTTTGGAATGGGTAAAAAATGTTAAACTCGCGTCAGCACACGTGACCTAATCGAAAATTCGTAAGACGGATGAAGAGTAGGCAGCTGAATAGACAGCTATTTATAGTTCAATACGACAGAATTAATAATTGACAAAATTATAGTGTAATTAGTAATAATATTTGAAGTGGAATCATTCGTCTTACACCGCAAGGAGTCGGTACCATAAATCGAGTGCTTAGTATGCTTGGTAATTAGGTAAGCCGTGTGATGCGGGGTTTATGCCATCACGAGACACTGCTATTTCTAATGCTGACTGATTTATTGTTTATGTGGAGTATTGTTTTGACAGGACGATTCGGAACGTATTATTATTAGGTTAAAATGTTAGCAATTATAAATTAAAACGAATACCTTTTACTCGATAAAAACCTTCTATTCGCAATTTTATAGTTGTCAATTTGTAGATATTAATGTATTGAATACCGAATATATACATATTGTATTTCTAAATTCTGATAATATTGCGTTCGTGTGAAAAAGTATAATAAAGGGAAATAATCTGTTATTTATTAAATTAATAAATTTGAAGTCTATTTTTTATTTTTATTATAACATAAAAATACATGTATATTTATATATGTCTTTTAATATCCCATTAAAAATCCATTTTATGAGTACAAAAGTCATAAACGAAATTATAAATTAATTATGATAGGAGGAGAACAAAACGCCAGATGGCAGGGACAGGGACAAAGATAAGCGAAATTTTATAATTTCAATCCTCTAATTGGCTATTCGTAAGGCCTAATCAGCTAATTTGTTAATTTTATTTTAGTAGCCAATTGGTTGTGGTCCAAGTGTATTTAAAATATTACATCGTTTTAAAAATATTGATATATATTTTAGATATATTCTTATTTCTATAGACTAGCCATCGAAATATACAGTGATACTGTAGTATGATGGATGCAGAACACTGCATGCTGCATCCTCAAAGACTTTCTTAAGTAGATTTTACTTTCAATACATACTTTGTTCAATAAATTTGCGTGTGAATTATAAAATACCTACTACAGATAAATTCAAGTCGTTAAAAATATTAAGATTAAATTTCTATAGAAATTATATTTTTACATGCGGCTTAGTCCGTAAAGTTTCTATTAATCGGTATCTAAAAAATGTTAATTGTAAGAAGTTTCTTTGATTGATAAGAATGTCTCCAATAGGAAAAATATCACAATCTTATAACTTTGAGCCTAATCGTTTCTTTTCGAATCAGGCAAGAACATTCGTTATTATTCGTTAATTGGGAAACCGAAGGGTTCCATTCTTGTTCCCATTCCCCATTACAGCCAAATGCCGGAATTTTACAAGCGATCCGTAATTTCCTTTTAATTTACAAAATTAAAATTCGATTGGAAATTATGAGACTAAATTATTCTTATCTTTGTGATGAAAAAATTATTTACTGACATAATTCTACTAATAAAGTCCAATACGATGGCTTATTGGTCTAGTGGTTAGTACCCCTGACTGCGAATCCATGGGTCCCGGGTTCGATCCCCGGCTGAGACAAACATCGATGTGATGAGCATTTGGTGTTGTGCTTAGGTCTTGGGTGTTTAAATATGTATTTATATGTCTATCTATCTATAATATGTATGTATACTCGTATCCGTTGCCTAGTACCCATAATACGAGCTTCACCAGCTTAGCATGGGACTAGGTCAATTGGTGTGAATTGTCCAATAAAAAAAATAAAAAAAAATATCAATGAAGCTAATTTTTTTATTTTAGTTTTCGATTACTAAGCTAACACCGTTTCACCTTTCGTTGCAGACTTTTCAAATATATGTGTAAGCATCCCGTCTGAAAAACTTATTCATAAATGCTTTGATTAAGAAATTTTGTCAACAAAACGGAATGTCGATATTAGTGAATACACAACAAAGAAGACGTATTAGGGCAATTAATCTAATTTGGAGATGTCCCTAATTGTCCCTGTGGCGCCATCTGTCCAACTCCCTGAGACTGCTTACAAGTTGCTAAGCTCTGATCGATCAGTGTACGTGAACCGGATCACTTACACCCAAAGTTATATTATTATCTAAAAGTTATGTAGATTAGAAGATCCTTGGGGTTGATACATTTATGTACAGGTACGGAGTTCTCTATAATATATGAAAAATTGTATCCGGTAAAAATATCGTTTTTTATGCACAACTTTTTAAAACGTCTCATAATGCACCTTTTTTGTGATTAGTACAAAATTCATATTATTCTATATAATAAAAGAAATCTGTACTTCTGCTTGCTATTTGTAAAAAAAATCTTAAATAAATACGTGCATTCAATTCAATTCAATTAAAAAATCATTTAATCATATTGGTAATATTTTTTACACTTATGACTTGTCTGTAAAGAAATACATATAAATGCTTCTAATTTTACATTTACCAGTTCTCAAATCAAGGGTGTAGAAAGGAAGAGAAGAACTGGCAATAAACTCTCCGCCACTCTTTTTAATCGCCATGTTTTTTTTTTACACAACGTTTGTAAGGAGCTGCAACCATTAAACCTGCATACATTATTAGGCGAAAAGACAGGCACAGACGAGTTGGAATTAGTTTTTTGTAGATTTACGTGTGATATAGGAGATTATCTTTTATCTTACTGCTGTCCGTCGTGGAATTTGAGTGAGTATTAAATATTTGTTAAGAAGTAGGCATATACAGGAAAAAGCGGCAACACATCATTAAGCCCATATTCGGACCACCCAAGGGCAATGGACGATGGATGATAAATGTATAATCTGTATAAATTCGCGTCCTCCATTAGTCGGCATCAGAGCGCACCGCCCCTTAAGTGAAACCAGACATTAATATGACTTATCGATGTGAAAAGCCTTCCCACTGATCCTAAGCCATATAGTGTAGTGAATCATTTTGATATAAACACATGTATCTATGTTTATTAATAGAAATGGTGCTTAATAAAGGTCATTCCAAAACTAGCATCGGTATTCCGATTATGTATGTATAACATTTAATATATACAGTATTGGTTTGGAAAGAGCAATTAAGTTTGAGGCACAAATATTTAATATATCTCTCGTATATTAAATATTACTATATAACAACATAAATTTGAGCAACATTGATTCAACCAGCGAAAAGTAAATGAATCCCAATTAGATTATCTAGCCTACAACATGGCATTAAGGGTCTGTTTCACAATGTACACATAAGTTCTAGATAAGTTCCAAATTAGCTATGTAATACTTATTGGTCGGATAAACACTGTTGTTGCGTTTCACGACTGTCAGATAGCGCTATTCGTCACATAAAGTCCATCAAAAGTTAGTCCGATGAAGTGTAAAATAGCAATATATGTGTTGCATAGCTATTTGTACTTCTTCCATACATTGTGAAACCTTAGACTCATTTTATGTTGTCAATTATGTTATATTAGACATGTATCAATGGATATGCCGTATTGAAGGGTTATAGTAGAATTCCAGGTCATTTACTGTTTCGGAACTTGGATGAAATTGGAGTTATATGGTTACCGGTACTGCCCATTTTCTATGTACCATAATTTGCTGAACAAAAATAACCTAAACTAATTATTTGGATTTAGTTTTATGTAGTTATTTTTTGTACGTTTAAGGTGTGAAATATTAGTTGCATAGAGTTTACTATATTATATAAATAATTTAACTAACCATATGATTTGGATCTCATGTCGGATTTACATTTTTTTCAATAAAAAATTCAATATAAAGCTGTATGATAAAGATCAATAACGGTTGACGTTATCACGTACTCAATTCGATTCCCGGACAAAGTGTACAGTCCCCGATGCGGCGTCTTGAATACGCTACGAATACCAAATGGCTGGATCAAATGAGAACAAACTTTATAGATCTGCACGGGCAATCACAATAATACTACCTGTGCAGTCAAAGTTTATCTATTTCTACAGTTTTTTTTTTTTTTTTAAATTCCAATCCTAGATAAATTGAATATCCGCCTTTAAGCGTGGCGAATTTGTAATAAATTGTTGTTGCATTTATTATTATCATATTATAATTTGACAATATAGGCCACAAGTCACAACACGCTATTTTACTATACTACTACAGAAAGATCGTTAAAGTACGTGAAAAAATTAATCTATCGAAATATAAACAACCAGTGGCGGTAAAACCTTTTAGTTCTAGGCCTAAGATTTCTGAATCTGCTTCAGGACCATGTCGATTTTCTAATAGGCAAGTAGGTGTGCCTGAATCTCGCCGTTGATTTTTCTGGTCTAAGACATACCGATTTCCTCATGATGTTTTCTTTCACTCTACGAGCTAGTTTTATAAACATCTTCTTTCACAAATGGATAAAAGGAATTGGTAGACAGCAGGGGTTCGATCCTACCAACTTAAGGATGAGTCACACGCTAAAACCACTAGACGTTGGTTTTAATAGCAACTGCGCAGACAATTCCCCTAGCTTCAGTTCTAAACTATGGGTATTAAACTTACATAAATATACACGTGATTGACGATTTGATAACTATGAAAACGAATGTATTGAAAATGAAGTACTGCCTTGCGATTCTGTAACTCACTTTTCGAACTCTCACAGCGGTTTTCACAGCGGCGGTCGCGCTCAAATCAGTCGTGAAGCAGTCATTTTACGATTTGGCATTCTGATAAGGAGGGAGCTTGTAGTTTATTGTTTAGAATCGCAAGGCTGATTTGAAACCGAGTTGGTTCTTTAGATGTATCGTTAAGTACGTACAAAATGCGGAGAGTGTCAGGTGCAATAGAATACACATTTTGTACACCTGTTCTCTTTTACACTAAACTGGAGTGAAGCATGCTGCTGAGAGAAGCGGTTTGTTTCATTATTATTATTATTAAACTTTAGTATTTACTTATTATGTTGAAATTGGCTTTTCTGGAAGTAGTTAAAATATACTAGTTATTTATTAATTGAAGTGAAACTTCTTTATCGGGGTTGGAAAAATTTTAACATTGTGTAACATTTTTGCGTTACGCGCCATGTTGCTTTTTGAAGTCAAACTTCTTTATCGGCGTTAAAATATGACAGATAGTATGTTTTTGACTTTGAAGTTTGACAACGAATTACATTTTCGAAGTCAAACTTCTTTATCGGCGTTAAAATATGACATATAGTATGTTTTTGACTTTGAAGTTTGACAACGGATTACATATTCGACTTGAAATTTGCTAATCGCAATTTGCAGCAATTAATTTGTAAAATGTATGCTAGGCAGTGTATCAAAATTTACTGTGTTTAAAGAAATAGTTATTTAACTAAATTATATTTTATATTAACTATTATATTTTATATAACTATTAATTATAAATTATACTATATAATAACGATAACAATGATAGTAATTATTCTATTACAATTAATGAAATTCAGTCAGAAACTCAATTAGTAAAATGAAATAATTGTATTTGTATTCATGTCTATGATAATAAAAGCCTTTTGTTAAACTTTATTTAACCAATTTCGTTAAGTGGCATATAGTAAATCATTTTTCGAAAAATAAGGTCATAAAGAAGTTTCACGTGTGTACACCTAGTACACGCACACATTTTTTTTTCATTTGTATTATTCCTGGTGATCCTCTATCTTATTAGTGTAATTAGCCTGGAGGTGTCTAAGTACTGGAAACAATTATTGATTAACCAGAAATCAAACTGAAATAAACCAGGTAAACAATTTTTTTTATTTTATTTGAACACTTTTTTAGCAATAAAATCGAAGTTAAACATAAAAACGTAGACTGAAAAGAAGTACCAAGTAAAAGAAGAACCTATTTTTATTAGAAAAAAATTGTGACAATGGTTACAGCCACAGTTATATCGTCAGAAATATTTCAATAGTACGGCTGCATATATAGTTTGTTAATAATACTTAATGTACTAATTACATAAATAAAGACAAACATAAAAATTAATCTAAGAGGTTTCATTAAAATTTATATCCCGCTAAAGTTCATGTATTAGGGCATATGCCAGACAGAGAGTTGCACAGTGTAGATGTTAGAGTATTTTGCTAATGATCAGTAGGGGTAGGTTGGAGCTATGTAACTCATCTATTAAACTTTATACCCCATACCCTGTAACAGCGCTATACCAAGAGTCTCAGGAGAATACGCATCCAATTAATACCAGTGCGTGTAATAAATGAATAGTAGTTAGATTTTGATCTTAGAGTAAGATTAAAAGTTGTGACGTGTCAAAACTTAAGACGTATAAATATTAGCAAATATTAATAGAACTAAGCCTCGACTTTAAATCTTATACTAAGACTCCCAAGTACCGAGTATATAATGGTTTTCAATCTAATAATTTTTTTACTAAATGGGAATGCGATGTCGTTGATACCTTGGAAGATGGGACTGGTTTTGGTATGGGATGCTAGTATAAACACGTTAGCCCCGTCTCACCTCCCTCGGACAAGCAAGAAAGCTGGGTCTGGGAAATCAACGGCTCAAATAAAAGAGACTTTTCTCCAACTTCAATTTTCTTCCCTTTGGAGTAAAGACTTTTGGGCCGTGGGGAACAAGTGCACCGCTAATTAAGGATTTAAGTTGGTGCCTGGTAGATAGTACCCGTGACCCCAGAACTGGTGCTGTCCACGCTCAACGAATATGTATCGCAATACAGCTAGGAAATGCTGCCAGCGTTAAAGGAACACTGCAACAGGGAGCAAACTGTTTTCATTTTTTTTAAATTTATTTTTACTTAATTATTTGTATAAATTCTGCTTTAGCTTACATTTTGAATTAACAGAAAGTCTCTTAAAAAAGACACATAAGAACATTGATACACCTTGGGGATAATTAGCTTTCATCACAAAAAAATGCGCGTTACTTATATCACTGCACTAAGTTACGCATGATAGTAACGCGGTAAAGACAAATAAAGGGGCATGATGATGATACTCGGGTTGTCGCTGCATCTAATTGGCTTTGAGCCATCTTTTATAGAGCCTAGACGTAGTAGAGGGCTCGTTTCCATAGTTCGTTTAAAAGGATGTGTGTGTCCTTAGGATTTATACAAAATGACATAGGTCTTAAGTGAAATAAGTATTTAAAAACTTTCAAACCCTCAGGACGAAGAGTTAATGTAATATAATGAATGTATGTAGGTATGTATACAAAACTTAAGCAATACGTGGTCGCTGTTTTTAGAACTAAATGGAAGAACGACGATCACCTGTACTCTATAACTTCAATAGTATCTAATATATAAAATTCGCGTGTCACAATGTTCGTTCCCATGCTCCTTCAAAACAGCTCGACCGATTCTTATGATTTATTTTATGCATATTCAGTAAGCCTGAGAATCGGACAACATCTATTTTTCATCCTTATAAATGTTAAGGGTGGTCCACCCCTAAATTTTATTTTTTAGACAATCTTTTTTGTTTTTATGTTTCAGCATACAAAAATACATACAACCCTTAATTTTCACCCATCTACGATCAACCACTATTTTTTATTTGTTAATTAAAAACATATGACTTCAACTCAGAGGTTTATATAGAGAAAAAATCACAGAAAAACATGTTCCATGTTGGTATGTACTAAAATGTAAAATCACATTAAGGAGAAACGAAGTTCGCGAGGGCAGTTAGTAATATATAATAATAATAGCAGGGCGGAAACTCTGAAGACGGGATCGCAATTCCTTAAGTTATTCAAAATATCCTAACCTGCTGTCAAAAGCAACAACGTATCGATGTATACAATCTATATTAGATATATATGCGTGGTAAAGGTACTATGTACTGACCAGTGTGTTACATTGTGATCACTCAAGCAGTCATTTCGTGGTTAGAGCACTGTATTAAGCGCAAATTCGTTTTTCTATCGGCGATTTGGTGACATTCTGAGAATTATATGGAACAGCCAGTTCGCTGAATACAAATTAATATTTTAACGAGCTACACATGCAGATTAAAACGAGACAAATAGTGAGCAGAGGCATGTTTAAGCTAAATACATTTAAAAATGATTAGTAAACTAATAAATACATGTATACTATATAATCATGTATACAAATTGTAAATACAGGGGTCTATGCTTCAAATATGATATTGTACCATTCGGTGTCTAGACCCTTGGTCCGTGGGCGTTATTAGGCACAGGAGACCGAAGAGCTGGCAGCTACCTCGGACAATGAATTAGTCTAGCTGTTCAAACGGGGAACGCTGCCAGTATCTTCGGATACTGCCCAAAGTGCCTAAAGTGACTCCTTTTAATAATATTAGTTATTATATTTTAAGGTTAGTTATTGCTTTTTGTTATATTAATTTATTGAAGTGAAACTTCTTTATCAGGGTTGGAAAAAAAATTTAGTGTAACATTTTTTCGTTACGCGTCACATGTTTCGGTTACGCGTCACATGTTTCGGTTACGCGTCACATTTGACCGTTACGCGCGTCTTTTTCTTGTCCCTACCACGGTTGATTCAAAGAGATTCTAAACCATTAATAACAAAAATGTATAATAACGATAACAATGATACTAAAAATTCTATTAAAATTTATGAAACTGTAATAATCTTAGTGGTAATAAGGTAAAATGAAATAATTGTATTATTTGTATTCAAGTATGTGATATTAAAAGCCTTTTGTTAAACTTTATCTAATTTAACTTAATTTAACCAATTTCTGTAAAGTTGCATATAGATAATTTTTCGAAAAATAAGGTTGTGAAGAAGTTTCACATCTAACGTGTGTACACTAGTACACGCACATTTTTTTTTAGATGTAGGATTACGATATAAATCATGTATTAAATTATTATAGGCAAAGTTTTAATAAAAACATTTATCTAAAGTGCAATAACTTATCAGTGGACACAGGTCCCACACACTTAAGCTCTCATTGACATCGACTGCATAGGCCATTCATCCTCTGAAAATATTGACAACCCCTTTCAGCTTGAAAAGCGCTCGAAAATAAAAGGGAAGACCCGATTTTTCCTTACTTAGTCCCTTCAATGGAACGCATAGGGAGTTTCCGAATAACTCTTTCCGCAGTAAACCTTTAAAAAGTGTTTTTGGTTGAGCCGCTTGAGGCTTTAGGAATCGTGAGATCAAAGATAGCAGACTTCTCCTTATAATGAACATTTTGAAGGGCTATTCACGCAATTTACTTTTTTCTTTACAATAACCTTCACAAGAGTATGCATAAGTGTTACTATACGAATAAATATATATGTTGCAGCAATCTTAAACACCTAAACTGGTTATTATACTTGAAAGATTCCTTGGCTGATAGTCAATTTAACTAGAATTACTCAACACTTAATAACCTGATTTTGAATGATTATATATATAGTACACATTTGCGTCTAAAGAATACACTGCATACATAATCACGTAGTAATATTTCTTAGTTCAATCGAAAAACAAGTAAAACGATTTCAGGTGGTATTTAATTACCATTTCCGTCAGCCACACTTCACGTGTGCGTGTTATGCTGTCCGATCTTATCGACCCTTAAACGTATGTTTCTGTCTTATCGAATGGAAACTCGCAATTATTCGCTTTAGAAAAATTAGGTACATCGAGTTATACTAGCACCATTGAAATCCTTATCTCTAGAATTCTTCTTCTTTTGTCAAATTTAATCTTTACTTCTAAATGCCTGAAGATAATGCTAATTTGATTAAACAATATTATATTGAGAATCAGATTTGTATCGAACTATAACGAATACCTGGGAGCACAATTTCAATCTACATATATAAAAATGAATTGCTTTTCGTTAGTCTCGCTAAATCTCGAAAACGGCTGGACCGATTTGGCTAATTTTGGTCTTGAATTATTTGTGGAAGTTCAGTGAAGGTTTAAACTGTGGGAAACATAAATAATTAGTAAAGAATATACTAAAAACGACAGTTAAATTTTCCAATAAAATCATAAATGAAACATATGTGATGTGTTCCTATGTCTTTTTAGAAATAAAGAAGTGTCACTTGGTTGTTATATATAGGCACCTGCCTCCACAAATGTGTTTCATGGCTGTAGTATGAGGTTGTCTTTGGTCTGTTTTAAAAATGTTGTATTACGTTTTGTTACAAATAAATGTAGGTGATACGAAGTTCACGAGTTCATCTAGTTCCTTAATAAGAATGTCTAACACTTTCATATGGACGTTGCGTTTGTGCCTGACATACATTTAGACATGCTGGTTTTCACGCGTTTTCTTGCCAGTATGAGAATGTTAATTTAAAAATGGAAAAATCTATCGGTGCACATCCGGTCTTCAATCACGTCCTCAAAATAACTCTATGCTAACATTACTCTGTGTGGAAATTAATACAAAAATAACAAACTTTAAATGAATAAAAGAGAATCCAAATACATATAATTATTAAGCGATTTCATGAAGCTCCAACGTGTGTAATAAAAATTAATGCAGTATCTGTTCCGAGTAACGATCTGTGTAATTTCGATAAAAACCGGCCAAGGGTGTGCTCAAAAGTAAGTAATTTTTACGTCTCAATTATTTTACTATAAATTATTTTGGCAGTCTTTTAGAATGTTAGTTGTATAAAACTATAAACATGTACCTAAAAATAAATATATCAGTGGCGTTACAACCTCTATAGGTCGGCAAACGCAAACGTTGTTTTGCCAAGTATATTATTTCTAGGAAACATTTTTTTAGTTCAATAAAAATAAAAAACTACAATAATCAATAATAGCGGTTGATCGTAGAGGGGTGAAAATTAAGGGTTGTATGTATTTTTCTATGCTGTTTCATAAAAAATAAAAACAAAAAAAAATGTCTAAAAAATAAAATATTTAGGGGATGAACAATAGATGTTGTCCGATTTGCAGACCAAACCGATATGCACACAAAATTTCACGAAAATCAGTCGTGCCATTTCGGAGGAGCTTAATAACAAACACCGTGACACGAGAATTTTATATTTTAAATTTTTTTTTATAGAACAGGGGGCAAACGGGCAGGAGGCTCACCTGATGTTAAGTGATACCGCCGCCCATAGACACTCTCAATGCCAGAGGGCTCACGAGTGCGTTGCCGGCCTTTTGATAAGGTCAAGGGTATATTACACATGTAAAATTAAGTCATTATAAGGTTTTTACTTTAATACACGGATCTCCGGAAACGAATAACACCCATCGGCTTATTGCTTCTGTTTGCTGAGATAAATGAACTGCAACGATAAATTCTTATTAAAGCTCATGACTTTATCTAGTAAATTTACAACATTTTAAACTACTTTGTTAATGGAAAATGTAGCTGGCCGTTTCAGATTAGTAATATTTAATTAAGTACTAAGGTGATTCTTTTAGTAGCATCTTAACTTCCTTTGAACACGAAAGAAAAATAAAGAACAGAAAGGTACACATTTATATTCTCATTAACCATTATGAAATATGTTGGAATATTATTGAATCAAGAGCAGTGTTTGCAAAGTGGCTTCAGCGTGCGACTCTCATCCCTGAGGTCGTAGGTTCGATCCCCGGCTGTGCACCAATAGACTTTCTTTCTACATAGAAAGAATACGCACATGCGTAATTAACATTCGCTCGAACGGTGAAGGAAAACATCGTGAGGAAACCGGCTTGCCTTAGACCCAAAAAGCCGACGGAGTTGTCCGGCACAGGAGGATGATCACCTACTTGCCGATTAACAAATGATCATGAAACAGATACAGAAATCTGAGGCCCAGACCTAAAAATGTTGTAGCGCCATTGATGTAGGATAATAATATTATTGAATCAAAAAACAAAATAATCGAAAATGCATGGATTTTAGAATCTAGTGTGAAGCGTCCGTCCCATCGATCGTGAGAGGAAATAGAGAGAGCACTCGTGTTTGTACTCAAACTTGTGCACTAATAACCCATGCGTAAGTTAATCGCTAAAGAGACACCTCTGCGGCCCGTTTGGCTTGTAATGACATGAGTTAGTACTGAGATGACACATTTTCCATACAAACAATTTACTCAGTCATAACTTTATCTTTGTCCAACTTATAATAGAGCATATTTATATATAAAAATATACATTAAATTATGTCCTTAAATATTAATCGGATATTTAATCTTCCGCAGTCTCACGTCGTTTAATATAAATCACGTCAATTGAAAACCCATAGTAAGTACCGCTAAAAATTGCTTTCCAAAATTACATCAGTTATTAAAGTAATATGGGGTTATAAATATGGAAATAATGGCATTACCCCGGCCCTTGAGTAGAAGGAAAGTTGGTAAATGAAGGTGCGCGATTCTTTTGGCGGTGAATTTTAATGGATTCACGCTGTTATAGCCCGCTTTATTAACGGATTTTAACAAACCTTTTTACGAGGCTACTTTAATTTACATTAGAATTTGTGTAGCAGCATAGCGATGAGGTTAACACACATATTATATTTAATAATTTACTGAATTCAAATAAACAATCTATTCATTTCTCACTTCCTCTCAAAATGGTGAATACTACTTCAAGCCCATAATTATAGTGGTGAACCTGACCGATAGCTTTGAGATAATCCCACCACCTCGAACCTTCAGTGCCATACTACACCGGGATGCCATAGTGACGACGCCAGCGACGTCGCCAACTAGTTCTTATTGAGATGTTTGCCGGCAACTCACTTGGCGACCGACTGGCGACGTCGCCAACTAGTTCTTATTGAGATGTTTGCCGGAAACTCACTTGGCGACCGACTGGCGACGTCGGCAACTTGTTCTTATTGATATGTATGCCGGCTTACTCATTTGGCGACTGACTGGCGACGTCGGCAACTAGTTCTTATTGAGATGTATGCCGGCTAACTCACCTTGGCGACTGACTGGCGACGTCGCCAAGTACCCAACGTAGCCAGAGTCGACCGCTCCTGATGCGGCGCTTGGCGCCGCTTGCTACCTGGCGAAGTCGCCAGTTGCTTGCACGTCTTTGTATGCTACGTCACTCACTCAGTCACCAACCAGTTGCCGAATTAGCACACCTTAGCAATTTTTTTGCTTTTTCGGTCTTTTAAGTATGTTTACTTTTATCCTGAAAAAAATTAAAATATTGTACTTAAAAAATATTTTAAAATTTGATTTTAAATGATTAAATGAAATAATAATTATTATTTTATTGATAATTTTATTGTAACTTATTTTTGATTTTGATTTTTGACTCTAGACAGAACTGAATGCATTGGCGACGCAGGGACGCTAGACGCATCTCGGTGAGGTATGGGCCCTTAATCTCTCTCTCGTGGGGCTCCGTCTGTTACCTTAGGTCTCTTGGTGCAGACATCCCGTACTAATGTAAATATTTATATATTCACTATTTAAGTGTTAGGGTACGTCTGTAGGGCTTAGGGATCCGTTGGGTTGTCAGGTTTTTACATCTCAACCTCTCATATATTTAGATATCTAGCGCAGCTTGCTCATACATATATTACATATACTAAACACATTCTCCTGACATTCAATACATATTAATTTTAAACACATTTCACAGTCCACTGGCTAGCAAGCTGTACACAATATGTGCATGTGCATGAATCACAATGTCTTATGATTCAATAAAACACTTAGAGGATTCAATATCTATTAATAATTATCGTATCGTATTACTTAACTACAGATGCTATCGTTTTAATTTGAGCTTATACTTTAAACATTAAACATAATTGATGTCTATTAGTGGTCGTTGAATTGACGAGTTCACACCGCACATACCAATTTACGTGTAATTCCGTGAAACGATAGGTGCTATTTAAACTAAGATTTATGATACTGTTTAATGCGATTCGATATCATTAGATAGACACACGTATTATACAGATATAATCTGAATAAAATAATATAGTCTTTAATATCTTTATATTATATTTATGTCAGAAAAATATATCGCCACTCCATCGATATGGACATCGTCTTAGCGGGCTTAGTGTCGTGTGGGTAAAGTGCGAGCACAAAAGACACGAATAATTATTGTACAGTATTTAATTTGGATTGATTCCTTTTAACATTACAAATAACAATTTTAGCTTTAATTATAAGCAGCAGCACCGATCTCACTTTTAATCACAATCTACTCAACCACAAATCACCCAACTCGATCCAACATCTCTCACCACAGTGCTTTTTTTGTAAGGAATTTCGCTGTCGGCCTTAAAGGCCTTTACAGCTCAGCATTTCCTCGGCCGTGATTGGTTGTAACAATATTCGTACTTTTAATAATAAGTAATTTTTATTAACCAAAGTAACCATAATAATCAACAGTCAATTGACTAGATCAGAACATTTCCTGATAATCCGAGCATTCCCCGATATATATAATATATCTCAACGTAACGTTTCTGGTGCTTTTAGCAATAATTGTACACTCTGGCCGACCTGTCAATCAGTCCCAAATAAATCCCTATATATTATATACCATACCGGATCAATACTGTACGAAGTCTAGAAATACATTCAGTGCGAAGTATTTTAGTTAAAGGTACGTTTACCTACGCCTTAAAATAAATAAGGTCTAGGCCTCAGATTTCTGAATCTGTTTCATGATAATTTTTCAATCTATTAGGCAAGTAGGTGTTCAGCCTCTAGTGCATGACACACGCCGTTGACTTTGTGGTTTCCTTCACCGTTCGAGCGAATATTAAATGCGCACGTAGAAAGAAAGTCCATGGGTGCACAGCCGGGTATCGAACCTACGACCTAAGGGATGAGAGTCGCACGCCGATGCCACTAGGCCAACACTGCTCTACCTACGCCTTTACAATATCATAATCCTACAAATAATAATTTACTTTTCTTATCAACATAAAGTTGAATTTACGGATTGATAAGTGACATTACAAGAAATGCTGAAGTTGGCTTTGAACCATAACAGAAAGAAGATGAAAGGGCCACAAGACTCGACTCCGCAGCCCATCCGAATCGCCGCCGAAAACCAAAACGACGCCGCGTCACAGGACCAGCTTGTAATTTCTAGGCTCAAGGACGTACAAGCGGGTTAATCCCCGATTCGCCGAATCCATATATCTAAATAAGAGATGATGATACATCTCTGCAAGCACTGGAGCTGACCTTCCCCAGCTCAGTATACGAAGGCGGATGGGGCGATTTGACAATGACTTATGGTATATAAGTGTCAACACAAATCCTTCATAGCCGCGGAGAACCAACGATGTACGTTAGATCGTTTGTCTACGACAAGGCTGCGCACCCCATTTAGAACGAGTGTTGGAACGCTGTGGGGTATTAGTCGGTCACACACACACACACACAAACACAAGCACAGATCGCGAGTCCAACACAACCCCCGCCCCAAGCAGTCGCGCCGAGGTGTATGCGAAATTAATTTCCCTACTGTAAAAAAAGTCTACAAACCGAGAAAGATCAGTATCAGATTCAGATCTGAAAAAAATATTTTTATGGTTAACCACTAGTCTAACACTGCCATTGTTGACACGTGTTAAATTATAATTTTGCTACTGTAATGACTACAAATTATCTTAAGATGCAGATTTTTACAATCGCTTAATAGCAATTAAAGTGATATCTTGTCGTAAGAGCAGCTTTTCACCATAAATAATGGTGAAAAATTATTCGCTATCTTCGCATCAGCGCTCGGAGCGGTTTGCCTTCCGATTGGAGTTTATTATTTGATCCTCAATTGTACCAAGATGTAAGAGACAAAGCAAATTTATTTTTTATTCCAATATAACGTCTTCTTCAATTTAGCATTTTTTTTACCAATGGTATTAACACACCTGTAAGGAACGGGGGAGATAAGAATTTATTTGTTTTATATAATCATAATACGTATATGTGATATAATAAATAGCAAATTCAATAAATGTAATTTTATATGTATTGTAAGGATGCCGGTAAAAATATAAATCGGTCTCAGCTGACGTCAGCACGGTTACACGTAATATATAATTTTTTGTATACCACTACAACTAGTATTACAAGTATTATATTTATATGATGATTTAAAAATATATAAGTTTACTTAAGTAGACTTTTTACCGATATGGTTTATCTAAATTTTTGTTTTTATGTGAAATGATATGTGTATCTACTACTCATGAGGTGGGTCAACTTTATACTTTAAATTATCGTAAATCATCGAATTGTCGGAAGGTCATATAAAATTAAAAATAACCAAACCAAAAAAAAATCCAAATCTTTGCTTGTGCGTGCATAGTATTAAAAGGTTTTAACTGTTGGTCAATAATAAATTAAATGGTAAAAAACGTAAACGAAACTACACTATAAAGCCGAAATATACCATTGTATTTTTATAACCAAAACAAAAATTAGGCCAAATTGAAAAGGAAAAAACTACTTGAGAGTTAATAAAAAAACAAAGAGAAAGAAAAAATCTTTATTCATAAATATAATTTACAATCTAATGGCTTAGTGCAATAGTAAATGACACCAGGATTCAAGGGGAAGTTAGTCTCTCCTAGTTTTTCAAAGACATGTAACATATTCTACCTATACACAAAACCGCTAACTAAAGAAAATTACTATGATTGTTTTAGTAAAGTTGGTGATTCTAATACTATTAGGTATACTGTATATGACTCTTAATGATTCTTAATTTGTCCTAATACTCAGATCAGTACTTTCCTAACACAAATATAAGAATTCATAGTTGCAAGTCGGTGTAACGACATTCCAACACCCACAAACGTTCCAACCTATTAATAATGATCGATATATTTTAATATTCATAGTTCGATCTCGCCACAGATACGTTTAACCATATTAAATGTTAATTTCCCTTTTTAAAATGGAACAGGAATTAATGGCTCGGCAAATCCCGCGAGCTTTTTTATTTTTTTCTTGACGTCCTTAATGCCTTCATTGAATGCGCTCCCATGATGCTCTTTTAAAAGATTTAATTGGACGCCTTTTATAGAAATAATAAGCTTTATTGTCACTAATTGAAGCAGTTTTCAATAGAGATAAAATTTAGTTAACGATATAAACTTAATTAAAACCGCATTTTCTGAAATTTGTAATTGGATTGATGTGTCCTGATCGGTGAATTATTTTTTAATGAGATTATGAAAGTTATTATGTATAAGGAAGTAATTAATAACGAAGATTAATTATGTAAATAATCCTAAGTTGAATAATTATAATTTACACAATTTGGACGCAAAACAAATTAGTTAAAGATGTCTCAGTATAAAACAATATATTTTATCAAAACTGATAAGCCTGAATATTACATAAGGAAAAAAAAGACAATTTCTACTAGATTCCCTAAAAATTTGCATGTTATGAGTGGAGCCAAGTTATGAGCTAGTACGTTATCCGTCCATTCTTGTAAGAAAATATTTTTCATTTAGCAAAAATATCTTACGTACGCATTGCGCGTGTTTCGTTACTATAGAAAACAACAAGTTGCTTTGAAATCAAAAGTTTTGTTAAAATCTTTCTTATCAATTTTATTTAAACTTTAGTAACTTATGACTGTTTTTGAATGCACAGCTCTTATTAATTGTATAAGGGGTAAACAAGGAAAAGGCGCATCTAATGTTAAGGTATTAATTAGAGGAATACTTTTGTTGGTAGAGACACACGTTTTGAAGGCGCGAGTGTTTTGCTGGCAGTTTTAGAATGGATCTTTCTAAAATACCTTGAGTGAAACTGAAGAGACCGTTGACGATTAGGTGTTTATAATAAGATAAAAGTTAAATTTAAGGTTCTGACAAATGTCATATGAACATCTCCACAGAACAAGCGATAAGTAAGCTAATCAAATGTCAAAAGTTAATGCAATATTTTTCAATCAAAAATCTAAAACGCAGTTCACCAGATTGTAACAGAGCTGGTTTAGCCGTTTACATTACCATTTATTTTCTCTTGCAAATTATAATATACACATAAAAGTTTGTAGATATATTTGATCGAGTTGCAACGGCTAAAAATAAAAAATAAAATAAATCAATGGCGCTACAAACTTTTTAGGTCTCGGCCTCAGATTTCTGTATCTGTTTCATGATCATTAGGTAATGTAATAGGCAAGTAGGGGATCAGCTTTCTGGGCCTCGACCGATCGACGCACGCTGTTGACTTTTTGGGTCTAAGGCAAGCCGGTTTCCTCACGATGTTTTTCTTCACCGTTCGAGCGAATGTTAAACGCGCACATACAAAGTCCATAGGTGCACAGCCGGGGATCGAACTACGACCTCAGGGATGAGAGTCGCACGAGTTCGAACGGGCTACCTAGCTTTAATTGGAGTATTACGTATATATATATATATATATACTAGGTATGATTACGAATTTCCTGATTTCATGAAGCAATTATCATACCAGCTTCACGCTGATGGCATTAATTACATTGATGAACATCGGATAATTAAATTTAGATCAAAGTTAATATAATTAAACGTGTTTTATTATTTTCCTTTAAATGTTAAGTGAAGTCGTCGTATGTTTCATATATCGAAAACAAAAACAATTCGCATTGATAAGAAAAAAAGGTGAAGCTGCAAAACATAAATAACATCACTTACCATACAAAAACTAGGCTATTGGGAACGGTATAGCGATTCGATTTCCCCTTTGGGCTATCTTTGCCAATTGTTTTTGCCTCCTGGCTAATATACAGAAACACTTGATAAAGATTAAATTTTGGAACATTTAGAACGTTTATCTCGCACTCAATTTTTGTAATCAATATGGTTGTCATATCATTTCTATTTTACTATTGATTGATTTTATTAGATTAAAGTATTTATTTTTCTATTCCCACACATACCGATTATGTATTAAAAAGCACAAGTTCATTTTGTATCGGTGAAATGTCAATATATTTTTACGCGATCTTGTCCCTACAAATATCAATTCATAAACAAGAAAGTGGATCTCCCGGGCAGGTGTCGGACGACAAAATCCCGAACCCCCGGGCATTTCTTGCGTCAGCATAGTGCCCACTCAATCAAGTCTTAAGTGAAAGCAGTTTAATTCGAAATCATGTTTAAATTTTTTGTCGTTTAATACTTCAATCTCATATCAATACTTAAATTTTGATTAAATAAACTTTTAAAGAATACACTTTTTTAACGGATTGAAGCTATGTATTATTATAAACTTATAATTAATTATTTCACATAATTTTTTCCGACGTTTCGCGTGCTTTACAGCATGCGTGGTCACGGTGACTGAAGACAAAAGGTGTTGGATGTCAAAAAGTATCACAGCTGTAGAAAAAGTTATGTTATCTGTATTTTTTTCCCCGGAGTTGATACCGATAGAGTTGATAAGATAGCTTCAATCCGTTAAAAAAGTATTTTCTTTAAAAATGTAAAAGTTATGTTAATAAAAGACAATATTAGATTAAATAAAAATTAAAGATAATTTTGAGTACTATATATTTGAATGAATTAATTATATTATATCGTAGATGTAGCGAGACGATGTAGCATAGACATATACATAAAACATAGACTGTTGACCATAATTATCGTAATGCACTCGAAACGTGTCGATGTAAATAATTTTATGCTTAAATAATAATTTTTTCAAATATTTATGTTGTTTTATAGAATTTTTTTCATTTGGTTGTGTGACGGAATTCTTTATTCGTTATTTTAATTATTTTGTAGTAGATGGCACCGCATAACTTTCTTGACTTGAAGCGTACGAAAATTCGTGACAAATTGAATCTTTTCCCGCTAGAAGCAAGACAAAGGTCGATTCACATTTTATTTGCCATCTGATTCTTCCGCTCTAGGCCTCCTTCATTTTCATCACTCCTAATGGGATTTCAATTACTTGGTCGCTGTCTATGATATTTTCCGTTATATATTACATTAAATTAATTTTTCTTCCTCAAATTAACTTCTGTATGACGTATTCATGATTTTGTGATATTTCCTTTGCTTTATTTTTTCTTGTTCAAATGGAGTAACATTACTTATTCAGTAGAAATAATAACATATCCTTGTGTTATTCGGAAAATGATTAGTATTACTCAACAGTGATATTTTTCCTGTGTATTATTAAAATACAGCAATGTTCATATAAAAATAAATATTCCGAAAATTCTGGCTATAGTGTGATGGCGCCACCAATAAGAAAAAATCCTTGATTTCATTTAATTTAGGGCAGTTCAAGATTCAATTATTATGTAGTTTTGCTAAAACTTACTTTACATCTGTACAACATTAACATAAATAACGTTTTGTAAATATTAAATCTCGGATCCAAGTCATGACACCTTTAATACGTACCGCTAGAAAGCATTCAAACAAAATATAAGCGTTTGTAGTGTTTAGTCATAATCAATATCATATGCTACTTACTACTAGATGGTGCTGTAAATGAATGTAAATTCTTGAAACAGAGGGAAGGGAAAAGAAGAGGTGGGTAGGCGAATCACGAAGGCCACAGCCGATGCTTCCAAACAAAAACCAAATTTTTAACTGTGCTAGGAAGGTGAATGCGCAGAAAATAGCAAAAGAAAGCAATTCCATGAGGCAACAAATGCTGACACCATGCAATGTGAGGCACGTGTAATTCTTATAAATTGTGAAATGCAGATTCCATGGCATTTAGGGCTACGTAACAGGTGTGAAACGATTTGTTTAACATATTTTTCTGTACTGACATTATTTATTTTAGTAAATGAATAATGATGGTAATTTTTATAAACTTTAAAAATACAAAACTATTTATTGTTAATTAAACTAATGTAGATACACTATAAAGATGCGCTACGTGTAGATACGATAACGATGCAGTTGGCGCGTGCCGTTCGTCTGTATGAGCCCTAAATTTCCTCACAATTCCAATGATATACGTATGATTTATTTACCAATAATATTGTTATTTCAACCCAAGATCTAACAATATACAAAGTAATGTAATAATATGAAAAAGTATTCCCATTTTATGAAAGTTATTATTGACAATTGTACCAATTGCAATATCCTACTTCATTGGTCTTCTTGCTTTAGAGTAATTCAATAAGTATTTGCGGCGTTGCCTCACTTAAATGTTATAGTCGCTTTTCAAATATAGGCAAACTCACCTAGGCATCTGGCCGTAGAAAAGATTTTTCAAGCGATATCTCGCGGCGGTTTTCCAAACATTTTGAATTATTAGGTAACTTTGTTATTTTGATACAGCTTACCCATCGTCAAAATTTGCCACGGGAGTTACTGATTTTGCTTAGCAATGGTTTGTCTATTTACTTTAATTGTTTGGTAATATTAATTATTTCGTATGAACTTTGGGTAACGGCATATGACATTTGCAAATAACAGCACCATTTAGTTTGAAAATTGAAGGCCAAACATACAACATATAAAAGCATCTGTTCGCTATTTATTTACTCAAATCTCACTCAAAATGTAATAAATTAAAACTTCAGTCAATGTTTATTGTTATTCCTATGTTTTATTAAATCAATGTTTAGTCGAAACAGGAAGAATTCCTCAACAATAAGTTTCAGCCATTTTCGTATCAGAGATGTCAAAATGTTTTCGTTGCTCTTTGGTGCCGAAATCAGTTATCGGTAAAAGACAAAAATTGGAAAACTATATTTCATCAGGCATAAATCTTTAAACTGTACAAAATTGCAATTAAAATAAACGTAATTCTCTTGCCAGCAAATTAGAAACCGTCTAATATTTATTAGGTAAATAGCGTCAGCAAACAAAATTCCCTTTTTTCATTTGATCAGTTACGCGGCGGCTTTGATCCCGATCGGTTATTGCTTTACAAAGGGTAAACTTGTATATTTGTCTCGAACCAACCCTCGTCGACTTTGCCCAAGATTTAATGTAAATTCGGACGTTATAAATTTATTTGTAAAGGATACTTTAAAATTATGAGATAATTGGAAATATTTTGTACACAAAATGTGCAAGGAAATTCCTTAGCCACTAATTAATTTTGATGTTCTGGAATTACAAAAAGAAAACTTCGAAAACAAAAATAAATAAAAATATAGATATCTGCCGCATCGTGTTATTATAAACAGCAACATTTTTTTTACAATAACAAGATTGAAATCCTATTCTATAATACTTACTTAATTACTTAATAATAAATAACTAGTTAAGATTTCTTAACAATAACGGTAAAAATATATTTCTATGTTTAAATATTATTAAATGTCTTAATTAGTTTATGAATAACAGAATAAACAAGCAATTTGTAAAATTTAATA
Organism: Pieris melete; assembly: GCA_963693345.1. Taxonomy (NCBI): domain Eukaryota; kingdom Metazoa; phylum Arthropoda; class Insecta; order Lepidoptera; family Pieridae; genus Pieris; species Pieris melete. The sequence goes on along the minus strand of CAVNZK010000036.1, from coordinate 648,130 downwards.
TCCCTTATAATGTTCGGTCTCTAAAGTTTCTAACTACCGTTTCACAAAATATAATATATATGCAGCCGAATAAACGCCACGAAATAGAAATAAAATAAAACATATTGCCTTCAAACATTTATTCAAAACAATCGCATGCTTGCAATTCGAGCTTTACTTATCTGTTGACCTCTGCGGGCCATTCTAGTCTATACATATAAGCCTACTTTAAAAGATCTTTGTACTTAATGTATAAAAAATTTTTTTAAACTTTAACTATAAAAACTTTTTTTTTTAACTTTAACTATAATTATAGAACTTTGTACTTAATACAATTTAGAATTTATGTACTTAAGCAAAGTTTAAATTTACTACATAAAAAATGAACAGTTTTGAACAAAAAACGTTACTAACATATTCCTATCTTCAGCTGTATGCACAATTTATATTCCTAAAGGATCAATCTACACGTTATCACAAGTCACACCTTTATAACATTGCTTATTTTGCATGATACGCTGTTTTGCGTTGTTGATGACTCCTACCGATTTTATATTTTGGTATTTAAGTAGTATAAAAGATAATAATTCGTATGGACAAGTTTTTTATGAGCATAAATTAAAACTTCATGATTGAAAGATTGTCTTACAAACATTGTGTAAAACAAAAAACTTGGCGATTAAATAGAGTGGCGGAGAGTTTATTGCCAGTTCTTCTCTTCCATTCTACGCCCTTGATTTGAGAACTGGCAGTAAATGTAAAATTAGAAACATTTAATATATATTTCTTGTTTGACGTTCATAAGTGTGTTACCTATATAAATAAATGATTTTGATTTTTAATTTTTTCTTGTTTATTTGTTTGGTTCGTTGTACATCTTTAATTCGTACAGGTTAATAAAATAATTTTTATAACGCTTAATGTTATTTTTTTATCCGTGATTGAGAATAAAAGTCCATTTATGAAGATATTAAACAAAAAGTAGCATAATATTTACATAATTGCATTACTCAACTCTACAGTAATATTAAAGGACACCTGTCCTCTAAGTTTGCGTCTAAAATACATTTTTTGGACTTCTTTCATAAATCAACCTAACTTGTTTAAAAAGTAATTTTCTGAGCGAAAGAGAATTTTCGTTAGTGTAATAAGATTTCGGTCATATTTTTCTTATATATAATGTTGATTGTTTTTAAATTTCTATGTCTGAATATATAGTAACATATACAGGACAAGTGGCGCAATAATTGTAAATATATTATTCTTTTTCATTTGTTTAGTCAACTATGCTAAATAAAGCTTTTTATTAATTTGACGAATACTCAAATGATTGAATTGCTCCAGTTTTAACAATTTGTATGAATCAATATTTGGCGATTAAAAAGAGTGACGGAGAGTTTCTTGCCAGTTCTTCTTACCCTCTCTACGGCCTTGACTTGGGAACTGGTAGTAAATGTAAATTTACAATAAATTAATTTATTAAACTTCTTTTGACGTTCTGTGTACATGTTTACCTATATGAATAATGATATTTTGAGTTTGAGTTTATGGAAATCAGTCGAGTTTTTTTAATTTCTAATCTAAATCTTTATAATCAGTCGAGTTTGATTACAAATGTAACACAATAACATCAAAGTTGCCGTCAACAGCCATTCACAATTTCATTACATTTTGTATTGTCTTTGAAGCCTAGTTTTGTTTTTCAAAGGCAAAAAATATCACAAATCAAAAAAGAAGTCATCTTACGAACCTGAACACAATGGTTTTCGAGATATATAATTTTCAATCTCAAAGTAATTCCTGTAAAGTATATAACAATTTGTCCCCAGCCCGCGTTAGTTCCTATTCGTCCCAGGGGCAACCTTTTACTGAACAACTAAACTTGGCACATTTCACTAACTGACACGTTTTGAGTCACTAAAACTTCCCAACTTTTCAACTTTAGCGTTTTGTCATCTACACCTTAGAGAATATTATAGAGATATATGATCTCTAAAAACACTTATGATTTAGTAAAAGAAGTTCTCTAATATCTGTTCACTGTGTCTGTTTAGTCGATAAGTTTCAATCAAATGTTAGTTGCTTTTTGGCTTGTGCCGTGCAGTTTGCCGTGGTGCAAAAATAAGTAAATAAAATAAATAAAGTATTAATGGCGAAGGTGCATAATTATATATAATAATGATTAATGCACAACCGGATCAGACAGACGAGAATTTTACATAGTCAGCTAGTTCACATATAAATTTAGTTTTATTGTTTCATTTAATACTTCTCCTAATTAATAATAATAAGTTTTTATTTGCAAAGAAAGTGGTACATTTAGTTTAATTTAATTATAAAAAAAGACCGCACAATCAGCCATATAAAATAGGCGTGCATATGTAATATCAATTATCATGATGTCATAATTATAAGAACAGTTAAGTATAATTGTTGTCAAAACTTATGATCAAAACCTCTCCCAGTATATAATTGGCACCTTGCCTTTAATTTAATTTATTCCCCTCCCCTTGAAAGCACTACACGGCAGTGATTTATAACCTCTAAAATGGTGATTGAACAGTTTGATAGTGATAGCCTAACAATTTTTACAATACAATGCAACTTGCAGGAACCTACAATCGTGTTGGATCACTCGGTAGACAAGTCATTTATGAGTAGTTGATAAACTTATGTTCTAAATATTCGGTCACGCTATAAAAGCACCTTGACTTTAAAAACCTAACCATCTTCCCCTTGAAAACATTAAATGGCAGTGATCTATAATTTCTAGGAAGGTGATTAAATATTCTTACAGCCATGACGTAACAATTTTTGGAATATAGCGCGGTGCAACATGCAGGCACCCGCAGCCGTGTTTGATCCCTTGATATATATAAGAAAGTTTCTTTATATGTTTTAAATAATTTTGGATGTTTCTTTACAGTCATAACTGCTTCAAATATATACAAACTTTTACTGTCAGAATACCGAGTTCGTGATAAATTGGTCTACAGCTTATACGAGGTCCAACGGCCATGATAGCCCTAATACATTTTTTCTGAGTAATAAAAACTTACCTCACATCTACCGAATTTCCCCATAAAAGGATACCATAGCGCAAAAACAAAAAATAATTAAATAATTTTAGGTAATCCCCGAGTACCTTTTAACAAGCGTATTTTAATGCTCTAAATGGTTTGAAATTAATAAACCTTAATGTCACAAAAATAACTAAAACTGAGACACAAAGTCATTATAATCAAAAATCCCGTGTGCTGGGTCTAAACTTTCACAACTATTGCTCATTAATAAAACTTTTTAAATATTCGTTTTAACCCGCTACTGTTTACGGTAACTTTTATCCATTTTGCTTCAAATCTGCTCAGAGTTATAAACTTTCTGTTCTATTTCCCTTATTGCTGCAGGCTTTTGCCGCTGCATTATAATTTGATGTATAAATAAGCAATTCAAGGTTTAAAGTGTATTTCAAAAGCAATTCATTTTACTCATCAACCTGTTTGGGTTGAAATATTTCAGTTTTCGACCAACTGATAATAGAATGGCACGTAAATAATATTATTGTCTCTAGTTTAGTAATAATAACATACATATATGTAATTATATAATATTTTAGCAGACTCAGTTGAACAGTGTTAGCTTAGTAGCGCGACTTTTGACTCTGAGTGTTCTAAACGAATGTATTTTTCTACGTATATGCAAGAACTCTTGCACATCTATATATATAAAAATGAAAACCGTTTTCCGTTGTCACGACATAACATGAAAACGGTTTGACCGATTTGTCTGATTCTTTTTTTATAATATTCCTTGAAGTACGAGGATGATCTCACTGTTCTTACGAAGAGAAATTTAAAAAAAAATAGTGAAAAAGTCTAAAAACAATTTTTCTATATTCCCATACAAAGTATTCGTAATTATACTTAAAAGTCAATTTGAACTTTAATACCATAACATAGAGTTCAAGTGTTAGTGGAGGGGTTCCGGAAAGGTAAATTTTTTTTTTTACATAATGTATTTGTTGTCTTATCAACTTTCTTTTTTTATCTTACTAGCTAGACCGGTGTCCCGAATAGCAGAATAAGTATTTAAACAAAATAAAAAATAGACTGTTAGGCGGTACGATATTCGCCAGGCCAGCTAGTATGGAGATATAAATCCAATATAACCAGCATATTGTAAGTTCTACAATTGACGGCGGGTTCAAGAAAACATATTCAACATAAATTTATAAAAATTACTTTTCTTTTTTATGCTACATTTGGTGCAATGTTTTGATAATAAGATTTAACATAATAATAAAACGATACTTATGCAGTAAGGTTCAGAGCAATACTAGTTTCACAGCACCTTACTTCGAAAACTAGTGCATTCAAGATATCTAACAATCCAAGCCGAACAGACGCTGCCAAATAAAATTTTCGCATTCGCCGTAGCAGGTGTAAAGTGCTGCGTGAAGTTCAAAGATTATTGTGATGACATAGAAACACTGTAAATATTTCTTATAATTAATTGATTAAAAACAACCTAACGTTTGCATATTCTATGGGCTTCATACTTTCGATTGGTATAGAATTTATCTAATAATCATACCGGTGAAATGTTTAAAAACATTTTTTTTTTTAAATTAGTTAAACATACTCTGGACTGAAATTTGCTAGGCAACCCATATGGATTATATTTATTGACATATTAAATTATATATAAAATAAGTTTCATTAAATAAGCATCTCGGTGAAGGTCGTTGTACCTATAGCGGGATCTTAGACCATTACTCTTCTATTCTCTACACGAAATATAAATAGGTAAATATTTTTATTTCGTGAATAGACTAAAACAAAATTTTAACGTGATGAATTTTCTACTCGATCACATACTTTCCTTTAAAACAATGTAATAATGTAAATTAATAGACAAAACGAGAAACCGTGCATTTCATTGTGATTGGAACAGTCTTAATATCATGACATATCATCGCGTATTGAACTAGAGATGCTGTTGACTAATTATAATCAAATGCGCCGTTGTATTGTAGATCTTACATCCATAGTTATATTTGCTATATAATGGTCTAAGATCCCGCTATACAACGACCTTCACCGAGATGCTTATTTAATGAAACTTATTTTATATTTAATTTAATATGTCAATAAATATAATCCATATGGGTTGCCTAGCAAATTTCAGTCCAGAGTATGTTTAATTAATTTAAAAAAAAAATATTTTTTTAAACATTTCACCGGTATGATTATTAGATAAATTCTATACCAATCGAAAGTATGAAGCCCATAGAATATGCAAATGTTAGGTTGTTTTTAATCAATTAATTATTTATGTGTATATTTTTTATGTGACACTAAAGTATATATACATCTTTAGTATAAATGAAGGTTATAGTGATACATATATAATACTACCCTGATTAAAAATATTGATTGAAAAAAGTTAAAAAAATTTACTACATGCAAATTATAAAAAAAAATTTTTTTTTAAATATTAATTAAACATACTCTGGACTGAAATTTGCTAGGCAACCCATATGGATTATATTTATTGACATATTAAATTAAATATAAAATAAGTTTCATTAAATAAGCATCTCGGTGAAGGTCGTTGTATAGCGGGATCTTATACTATAACATGTATTATGAATTAGTGAATTCCTAAACAAACCTACTTGCAACGTCTCCTCTTTACTCTATGACAAGTGTTCCCGCTCGATTTGAATTTATTCCCAGAACGAAACTGTTCGCAACTTTACTGCATTTCAAAGTTTGGAATTCCTAATGTTCCGAACTAACACACGATGTCAGGGTTCGCCGTAAAATCTAATAGCCTAGACGAGAGCCAGGTGTCTGGGGAAAGACGCGTCAAAGTGTACCTACACTATTATGAGCTGAATCGTTGCAATTTTCAAAGGTTAGGAAATGCTATAGTTATGATACGATAACTATAAAATCGACGTTAAATATTAAGGAAAGTAAATTTATTGAAACTCATTCATCGCTGAAAGCCGCATCATATAAATGTTGCCTTATTCTTTCCACTATGTGTGTTAAACCTGCAACACAATAGAGGTAGACTGAAAAAGAGTTGTCATACATAATTCATAGAATTAACGACCCAACTAAAGTACAATAACCTTTCATACTTTCATGGCTTAATTAAATGTTTGCATTTTATTTTGGAGTGTGGAAGGTGCAATGTTTAAAATTTACAGCGGCTGCGAGGGCCCTTGCAGCGGTGATTACGGGAAGTGCCCGTTTCATTGTTCAAACCGGTTGAAGCCGGTTGAAACTGTTGACACGCCGACCAGCTACATTCCATAATTATAAAACATTGTGCACTGTTCGCCATTTTGTTTTCATTGTTTCAGGTAAACCTACACACTATAATAGACAAACAAACTACTTAAACTACAAAATATGAATATAATATTTTGAGTGAGTATTTGATGTGAGTTCACCTCGCACTAACAACGCTCCCTTCGTCACTCACGTCATTTTTAGAATCTCATGGTATTCTGTTAAGCAATTTCACATTACGTCTTGACAAGCGGAGGGAGCTTGTAGTTTATTGTTTATCAGAATGACTGATTTGAGCGCGACCGACGCTCCGAAAAGCGCTGTGAGAGTTCGAAAAGTGAGTTACAGAATCGCAAGCCTGTTGCATATAAAGGCTATTCAGTAGTGGTACTAGTCAGCCAGTAACTTGTTTATAGCTTTTTATAGATTATCTAATACTGATTTCAGTCAAATGTTACTCCGTTAAGTATGTAATTAAGTTTTAAATATGCGTCAAAACGTTTCGTGTAAAATAAATGTATAGCGTTTGAATAATTTCTTAATCTGCAAACAAGCAATTTCTATTGATTAATTAAGTCCTTTTTTATACTCAAATTCAAAAGCAACACAATTCAAAACACGATATCGTAAAATTTAACAATTTCTCTAGACTTATGAAAATATTTATAATAAAAAAGGTTATGTTCAAACAAATTTCACTCCTAAACGTAACAAATTCTCGGGATAAATATATGGGTTTCTCGTAAGTTCTGAAACGATACTAATCAATTTTGGGATCGATGTAATGGCAACGCTCACTCACCGCTCACATTGGGTCAGATACGTCAACTCGATAAGATCTGCAAGAAAACATCTAGAATTACGTTTGTAAGTGATTTACTTTTCTAGAAATGAACGCTCTTTTTCGTGGTAAAAATAAATGTGCATGATTAATTTGCAGGACTAGTCTTAATATATATAAATTACGTGTCATGTTGTTTGTCCGCTATGGACTCCTAAACTACCGAACCGATTTCATTCAAATTTGCACAACGTGTACAGTTTGATCTAACTTAAAAGATATGGTAGTTTACATCTCAATTTATACCCGCAATATTATTTTATTGCAAAATATTTGTTTCTTATTTGATAGTCAGAATTCTAACACATGGTGCTGTGTTGAAAGTACCAACGTTTCACATAAGCTACAATTTAATCGCATTACCACCAAAAAAGCATGGTGGTCCCCATGACTGGTGTTCTCCTACCGTTTCCCTTAAATAGGTTACTACTATGTAATATAACGAAAATCTTAGCCACAGCAACGCTTGGCCGAGTCTGCAAGTAATATATAAAATTAATTGTAAGTTTTTGAATTGCAACAATTTCATTGTCATCATAAAAAAAAGATTAAGAAAATACATAGAGCAGGAGGTTAAATGAGTTTCTAGACTAATTCTCCGTTGTTTACAGTAGCATCTGAACTGAATAAGAACAACGGGAAATCCTAGTAATAGTCTGTACGTAGTTTTAACAATAGCTTGGCAAGTCGCCGCGGCCTGTGCGAATCTGTATGCCGGGCACAGCCGACCCCGCATACCAAATGAATCCGCTCCTAATCCTACCATCCGTCTCGAACCCAATCCAAGGTGTACCTTAATCGCTCAATAGGAATTCCGAAAGAAACAATCCCCGATAAAACGAATTGAGCCGATAGCTACGCTGATTTGAACTAGGAACAATGGTAGATACAGTTTGTTTATATTAAAAAACTTAAAGCTATACTACTATATCTAGAAAGATTTAAGTACATTTTTAAAGTATACTGTGTTAACAAAGATATTTTTCATTTGTACAGGAAGACTTACGTCGTTTCAAGTAACGTCGAACAATGTTTTGACACAATTCCTCAAGCATACGTCATTTGTTTCGATTTCCGGCATAGGAGAATTCACTTGTCTTGTCTTTGAAGAAAATGATCCTAAGAGAGAAATTTCTTTATTTTATTTTCTGTGGTGCCGATCGGTGGCAAGTCACAGCATTGGTTTAAACATTCTGTGTGTTTCTGCGTCGAAACTGCTTTAAAGCGTGTGTGTGGCAACATCTGATGATCTCTCAGAACTCTCTTTGTCGACATTCATTCAACATTTGAGAATAAAATACAACGTTAATCAGTTCCATAAAACAACAACTACGTATTAAGTAATACAAAATAGTAGTAATTATATTCTTATTTAACGTCATAAACACTGCAACGTGCGCAAAATCCGTAAGTAATTTAATTAATTAAATAAAATAAATTTACACAATTATAATTAATTAAATAAGCGGTAAAACTATATAACGATGGAGGGGTTAACTCCCGGCAACAAAAGGTTCAGCATAACATCCCATTTTCCGGGCAAGTTAAAACCGGCAGCGTTTTACATTAATTACCGCAGTACAATACAGAGCTTGTTGTATTATACATAATACATACGAGCACCTCGTTCACAATTCATATTTCGTTAGAATATTATAAGTGGACCAACAAAAGTTTCCTTTACTTACAAACTTGATTCTTTTTGACGTGACAACGTCTTATAATTCGATGGAGCCGGCTGCACGCACGAAAAAACATGACTCATGCGGCGTTACCTCGCTCTGAGGCGTTCCATTTAAGGCTAGAAGTGCAAGCGAGAGCGCGGAACGACAAAGAGGCACAATCGGCCTCCGCGTTCGGCAGCGTTCGACATCTGTCATTCTCCTACTTAAGTGAACGATGCGTCCACGTGGAGAGCTGCTATACAAAAATACATTTACATGTTTTTGTCAAGTATGAAGTGCCGTGTTTTCTGTATTTTCTTATGAAGTTGTCACGTTCAACTATCGTCAGTAAACCGACTTTACAGACAACCGATTTTTTTTTGTAATCAATGGGTGTTTAAGGTTTCATTTGATGCTTAAAGTTAGTCTCTCACCATGTTAGATAACTAAGTGAGTTGAGTTAGACTTACAATTAAAAGTAGTTGAATAAGCATACTACGAACTTTGGTAAGCGTACATTCAGATTCCAGTGATAGTGCGACCACATTAGCATTATGTGACACGGCGTGATGTGAGGCGCGCTGGACGAAATTGATGATTGTTCTCCACCATAAAAGCATTAATTAGAGTTGTGTTGAATGCAACAATTAATGAAAATTAACACTTGCTTACTATATAGTTACATATCGTGGAGGACCGTCATATCCTTAAACCAAAAATCGACGCATGTGTGTAAAAAGTCACTTGTCTATAAAAAGAAACAGATCAAAGAAATCGCTGTGATCTGAGACCATAAAGGACTGAAGCGACACTTAATTATAATATTATTAAGCAATCGCGGATAACATAAAAAAATATTGGTTGGAGTGGAAGTTTGAATGATCTGAAAGTTGCGATGTGTGTAAAATCTAACTTTCTTAGAAAAATATAATTAACAAAAGATATCACATACAAACCTATTACCCTAGATTATGGTTTTATTCCACGGTTAATTAAGGACCAGATCTTTATTATTATTCTCATTACAAAATAACATTTTTTAAATGTAGTTTTATAATTAATTGTATGTGTGTCAGTTGCAAACGCGAGCCAATGCAGCTAGTGCAGTGCAGATTTACTGGCGGCATTTAGTTCAACTGCTTCACACGTGATACTAAGTACAGTACCGCACATGAACATTGAACATACCACTGATAGCTACTGCGAACGACTGCCGAAACAAAGGCTGATTAATTATCATATTTATTGCCTTTATCGATTATAGGATTCGGCGCCATTATTTATTAACTAGCTTATGCTCGGGGATAATGCAGCTTACTAATTGTGAATAAATTTTATTTCCCTTATTTCTACTCTAAATCGACCTCAAATGGTTTTAACTTGCTTAATAGTCTTATGAAAACAGAAGAGGCGTACTTTAGATAAAGACGGGTACTTACGTGGAATCAGTGTACAACTGTACCGCTTTATAAAATCGAACAATAAAGAGGTAAAGTATGAGACAAATATGTCGAAGCGTGACCTTTTTTTAAACGGGCAAAGGCTCACTTATTGTTAAGTGATAACGCCGCCCGTGGACAATGTCAATGTCAGAGTGCTAGGAAGTACGTTGTCAGCCCTTTAGGAATTGGTTTGCTATTTTCTTTTAGGACTCTAAGTCGCATTGGTTCGGGAATACTTTAGTGGATTTCTGGTTCCACATGATTTTGACGCGCAGCAAAGCTGCCTCAAAATGACGTTCAGTTGTGGAACGACGGCTGTCGTGGTGATACGGCTGGAATTCTTATTCTACCTCGACGTCGCGACGTGACGATGAAACTCCCCGAACAATTCCTCTGGTTTCCATGTTATTTGCGAGTAGAAACAAAGGGTGTTTTTTTAAATGATTTTTATGTACTCATAGCAATGGATATAGATAGACTATGCGAACGACAGCACTGGGGATACTCTTTACACTGGCCGGGCAGGTATTTCTCGGGCAGTGCCGGAACAAACTTGTGTCTGAAGTCGAATCTCACTACGCTACGCTACGAGGAATCTCAGACTGTTGTACCGTCCTTGTCGTGCCTACCCATTTTGGCTAAAGTCCGAAAGTAACAGCATGGCACTGCCACTAGGAAGGGGGTTGTTGCACTGATGAAATAACCACTGTCACTGTTTATTTCACCAGTTGGCGATGGGGTCGTCACGACCGGATTCCGAATAACCTATGCAACATTAAGTTTGTAAAAAATTTGATAGCTGAAAGCTGTAATTTCAACTTAAACTATTAGTTTAAGACTTCTGCTTGGTTTGACGACTCAAATCGAAGTGACCTTAGTACGTAGTGCCAGTATTTTACAGCCTTAGGACTAATTAGAAGACATAAATCTACGCCAGTCAATCTCCCCTCTACTTTTCAAATACCACTTGTTAAATTATTTAATTTTTTTTTTTAGAACGGGGTCAAACGGGCAGGAGGCTCACCTGATGTTAAGTGATACCGCCGTTCATGGACACTCTCAATGCCAGAGGGCTCGCGGGTGCGTTGCCGGCCTTTTAAGAATTGGTACGCTCTTTTCTTGAAGGACCCTAAGTCGAATTGGTTCGGAAATACTTCAGTGGGTAGCTGGTTCCACATAGTGGTGGTGGTGGTGCGCGGCAAAAACTGCCATATATACTTTAGAGGCGCTGCTGATTATGGTTCGCTAGCTACCTGAAGCTACTGCTATTTCATTTTATATTTCAAAGTAACTCTCTCTCATTTCTCTTAAATATTTCTAAGCAATGTGAAGCACCGGTCAGTCATCAAAAACTGAATTATTTCATTCACTTGAATCATTCATACTTAACGTTAAGCACGTTATAAACGCGAGTGAAAAGCTGAGCAGCCAATGATGTATGGATATTAATCACACTTTGTTGCTATAAATAAAGCTTAAACGTGACGAATGATAATAAACTGTTTGCTTTCAATTTGTATTAATGGCTGAAATTCAGTTGGTTGCTTTTATGTACATTAAATAAATTGCTTTTTAAAATATATTTTAAGCTTCTCCTATTAAATGAAATCCGTAATCATAATAATCAAATATACAGTATTTACAATTTTCTTAACCTAATAATAAAAATTAATAAAAAGAAAATTAAAACAAGTTTAAAATGTTTGGTCCCTGTGGTAGTGTACCCTTAACGCTGGCAGCATTTCTTCGCTTTAGTGTGATACTAATTCGTTAAGCGAGGAAAGCACCAGCTCTGGGGTCACTAGTACTGTCTACCAGGCGGTAACTTAAACCTTTAATTGGCGCCTGTGTACTTGAACCCCACGGCCCAAGAGTCTCTACTCCAAAGGGAACAAAATCGAAGTTGGAGGAAAGACTCTTATATTTGAGCCGTTTATTATTTTCCGCCTGCTCTGCTGCCGCCCCACCTTTTTTGGTCGTCCGAGGGAGGTGAGACGGGGCTTAGGGTCCCCGCACATGGGCCACCGGCCACAACCACAAAACGCATATTTCCTGTAATTTTCATACATTTTATGGACTCGCCGCACATGGTTGGCGCCGGTGGCGGCCACACGCTACAAATCGTCGCAGCTTGCTTCTTGTGGCTCGCACCGGCCACTAAACGCCGACACAAAAAGCCGCCACACGCCACTCGCGCGATTCCGCGCCCCTCTCTCCCTTACCTCAGTTAACCTGAAGTCGACGGTAACGCACGCACGTAGTCTGTGTTTCATATAGGTAGATAAATATGGAAATAGAATTATTTATATCAGAGATACAACCCCGTCCTGCGATTTGGGATTCAAAAAGTGATAGTTTTAGTAATAGAGGAGAAAAAGTGAAGGCCTGGGAAGAAATCTCGTGTTACTGGCCAGCCTGTATTTTGTATATTTTCGAGTCCCACTATTTTCAAAGTGTGACGAAAATTGAAACCATCCCTTTTGCGAATAAAGTTGTGCAAAATGCAACAAGATTTCACAATGTCTTCTGAGAAATGAACAGAAGTGTTTAATAGGCGATGTAATATTCTCCATTTGTTTGCTAGTACGCCGATGGTACACTAAATGCAACGTCTGGCACGGCTTAACCTATAATTGAAAACTTTTTTTGTCTAAGTCCAAATATTTTCCAGAATATGGCCTCATCATATTTTCACTGAGGCCATATGCTTCATCATGTATAGTTCAATGGTTGTCGATTACCGTCCTGTCGTGGTGAGGGGATATTTAATGTCTTTCTGTGTATCCAATAACTACGGTTTCGTCTTCTACGACGACGTCTTTTTATCAAAAGTAGCGCAATTAAACCTTCTTCGTCAGAGTCCATTATGATACTGCAGGCAAGGGTTAAAAAAAGTAGCAGCCACCGACCGCAAGTGTCGACCACCGGCCACAAGTGGCTGTCGCGCGCTTCAGCTACCTTTGTAGCCGCTTCTAGCTTCTCGTGGCGGCGTTTGTGGCTGTGGCGTGTGGCCCTTGTGCGGCGACAGTTACGTGAAAAATTATGAAATGGTTAAATATTACAAATGATCTAGCTTTGGTTAAAATATGTTTATTAAGGAACATAAGATACATGTATCACTTATTACACGTTATTAAATTTGAATTTGTAGGCATCCCTACTCATCGGCAAAGAAGTCAGAGGGTGTAGGCCGAGAGAAAAAGCCGTGTAGAAAACTCTCGGTACTCTTTTAAAGTCCATAATACTGCACCCATTGTATAATTATGACGTACTTGGCTTGGTTAGGAGTTAGCTGAGATGATATTGAAGCTTAAAAAAAGCAAAAAAAATCCTATTTGCCCAGCTTCCTTCAACCATCACAGTTTATAATTCGGAGTCGGGTATTAGAATTTATGTATATTTTATTTTGAAATTAGCCCTTTTATTATAAAGATTTATTTACAGTACACAAAAGCGAACTGCGTTGATTAAGAACTCCTATAACTATAAACACATTCTAATTACGGAACACTGTGTTTAGTTGAACAATTATATGCGTAGAATACTGCAATACTAATGAAATACTAACAAAAACAGGCGGGTGAGGTAATTTTTATGACTTGATAAATACAATGAAAGACAATAAACAACAAACATAATTTTAGTAATCGTTTTCCATTTACAAGAGTCAAAATAAAAACAATATAATAAATAAAACATTGAATACTTATATTACATTAAAGAAAAAAAAGGTTATTGATATAGCTTAGCATATAACATAATAACGAAATATTTCTTATTCAATTATCTTTAAACTTATTTATCAGAAAACAGATCAGTGGTTGTTTTGTCCGGTTAAAAAGTTTTTTCTTTAAATGTGTAAAGACAATACTAGACAGCTATATATTTATACATTAGTGTATAAAAAATATGTAGGTATATATAGCTCTCATATACAATCCACTTAACTCACAACAGCGTCGAGGCGTAAAGTCACAGGTGGTGTGGTTGGGAAATTAATAGCTAGAACGTAGTTCTCATGCCTTGATGCCTCACATCTTCTACGAATCTGTTTGTATATTATAAAGGAAGTAACTGCTGGCAGAGTTTGACGTGCGAAAATTTGATGAAATAGTAATAAATTAAATCGTGTTCAATTGTTATTAATCCACAATGCCATAAACCAATATTTTTCGATAAAATAGATTGTCGATGCACTAGACGCTAAATTGTGTAACGCGCAGTTTACAGTTCGATTCTCCGTGAAATAATTGTTGAGATATGGAGCAATCGAGGGGCTACAGGACTAAACAAACACACCTATTATTTATTTGACAACAACTACTTTTCTGAAGACAAAGATACAGTACATCTGTATAACTTTTCTTCTTAAAAGTCAATATTAAGAGTTTTACAGATTCAATGATATTACTTACAATACAATCACATATAAATTTACTTGTAGAATTGCTGTCATAACATATTTTTCATCTTAATTTAACCGTACGTAAGCTCAAGTTAAATGTTAAAAATCGCAACGCATTCTTTAAAAACTTAATATTACAGCGCTGAATGCACTGCGAAGTTTTCTAGTCTTCTCTAATAATTTCTGTGTAAAAGCAAGAACCTTGACATCGATCATGTGTAGCTAGGGCTGGCCTATATATACTACAATTTTAGTATGAGCTCAAGCTAATACTTAAACAACAAGATGAAATTACGAAGGATGACAAATTTTGTAATAAAGTGATAATGATATTGTCTTTTTTTACGCAAATACACTTTTAATGTCTTGAACGCGAATTTATTATATCACTTTATTACGTTTAGAATGTGTAAATAATCTTATTTATCAATGGCGGTCAGTGGCCTTCATTATCATGTATATCATAATAAGGGTCTATTGAAAGATTGCCATATTATCCCCATATATGAAAAAAAAATATGTTTTCTTGATTATCAGGTAGTCTTAAATGAAAAAAAAACAGAGAGACACACGTCATTCTCGTACTTACATCTGTTAGAGACTTTCTTTTTAACAATATAATGTCACTTATAAAAAAGCATATTATCTAATATATAAAATTCTCGTGTCGCGGTGTTTGTAGTTAAACTCCTCCGAAACGGCTTGACCGATTCTCATGAAATTATGTGTGCATATTCGGTATGTCTGAGAATCGGACAACATCTATATTTCATCCCCCTAAATGTTAAGGGTAGTCCACCCCTAAAAATATTTTTTTTATTTTTAGATACTTTTTTCTGTTTTTATTTTTTTATGATACAGCATTAAAAATACATACAACCCCTAACTTTCACCCCTCTACGATCAACCCCTATTTTTTTTATGAATGATATACATGGCAAAACTACGTTTGCCCGGTCAGCTAGTATTATATACTATTTGTGCTTAGAACAGATATTATTAATTATATCACAATTATAATCCAATTTGAAAGCAATAATAAGAGAATATCCTCATGAATAGTTTTAATTTTTAATATCCTTATAAATTTAACACCAAATTCGTTAGATAACGGAATTGTTATCGGTTTTGAACATAAGAGTTCTTTACGATTTTCAGCCGTTTCGTGCTAAAAAGTTTACAACCCTGCGACGATAGAACAGGCGACATATTAATCAGTCACTGACGTCACGGCGCTGATGAGTCTATCTCTACTACGTTACGACCCACTTTCCAGACACTCTCTCACTGAATAGACCTGATATTCATCCATTCTAAATCGTGCATAATCCAGCCCTTTTTCTCATAAAAATATTTTCTGTGGTATGCAGTTTGTTAATCATTTTAACCCTATTCAATTAATGATATAATTGATAGCATTCTAGAAAAGACGTACCGATACTTAAAAGGCCGTATAAGTACGTTTGCGACCTTTTATGCAGCGTTCTGGCAATTCGAGTGTATATGGGCGGCTATATCACTTAACATTAGATGAGCCTCCGGTTTGACCTCTTTACTACAAAAAAAAAGTCAGTTTACTGACGATAGTTGAACGTGACAACGTCATAAGAAAATACTGATGGAATGGTTGCATTTTTCAAAAGAAAAATTTTAATTTTATTTGTTTGATAGATATTTTGTATGGATATAGAGAAGGAGGTAAATGGAAATCACAATTGAATTGATCGATTACAATGTAATCGATATAATACGATATATATACTTTATATACAATAAAGATGTCGAACGCTGCCGAACGCGGAGGCCGATTGTGCCTCTTTGTCGCTCGTTCCGCGCTCTCGCTTGCACTGCAAGCCTTAAATGAAACGCCTCAGAGCGTTGTAACGCCGCATACGTCATGTTTTTTCGTGCGTGCAGCCGGCTTCATCGAATTATAAGACGATGTCACGTCAAAATAATTTATTTGCATTTATTTCCACCTTGTTTTATTTACCTCTCTATATATTCTAATCATCTAGAGAAAGTATAAAACAACCAAATGTTTGCCGGAAATCAAACCTACCTCTTGTATCTAGATGTATGTTACGTCTCGAAGCAGAACCATGAAAAAATTCTGTAAAAATATAAGCGATTGCAAATCAAATTTAAATTATTGAGGGCTTGGTCCGTATAATCACAGTGAGTTTTAGATTTTTCATGACACATTTCTGTTTCTGTCGTCTTGTTCCTAAAAGCTTTCCATCTGTTTACAAATCCCTCGATTATACAAAAAATACACGTTGAATTGTAAATCTCCTTCTTCGAGATTTTGAAGTTAGTTAAAAGTGACACCGTTGCGGTGTTGGATGTTGGAAAACTCTTTGTCAAAAGAAAAACTTCGAGCCATAAAAAATGATAAGGCTACAAAAATTATAAAGACAAATGACGTCACAGAAAGTATAAAGGGACCCTGCAGTACCGAAATGAGTCTCTAAGTGCACAAGTTGAGGATTTATCGCAGACAGTTACCAACTGCACTTACTGTGTGTAAAATTAACTGTAATTATTGCAACACTGTGTCCTGTTTGTGATAAAATGGTTTTGTTTTGCGGTATACGTTTTCGTAAACTGAGTTTTTTATTTCTAGGCAACAACTTATTTTTGGGTTTGAAATGCCTTCCATTGATCAGAAGTTTGCATTTCATGCGTAAGATTTTCTTATAGTAGCCACTCGAAGCAGAATAGTTATTTTACCTGTAATAGCACAGGTCCTCCATACATGTTTAACACTAAGATTAGTGGTATATAGAATTTAAGAATACTATTTATCGTTTCAATACACACAACTGGAAATTCAGTTATAGTTAGAATTTCTTATGATTATTATAAAAATCTAAATTAAAAAATATCCCTCTAAAAAGGGCTTTTTATAATCAGGCTTATAGCAAAAACACGCAACATTCCATCATATTGCAAGGCAATCGGTTAGCTTATTGACAGTATGACATATTAATCATACGGTGAGACCGTGCCTACGTACGTCATAAATCCTTCTGATTGTATTTCCACACATACAAACTCCATTTAACAAAGACATCTTTATACATCATATCTATAAATGTTAAGGACCCTGTAGGTGTGGATAAATAGAATAGTTAGTATTATTATTAAGTTGTACTTGATGAGAATGTTTAGAGAGAAAATAAAAGGTAAAAGTGGAATTCTTTAGAAGGATTCCATCCTTTGTGAATATATTTGATAAAAATATATTTCTAGTAAATATAAGGACCAAAAAAAAAGTATTCTAATAAAATTCACGCTGCACTTTCTCAAAGAAACATATTGTGATAAAGCTACATAAAATTCACAATTCCGTTGTCGGTTTGGTTGTAACTAAAAACACATCTGAGCGAAAACAAACTGTTAATTGGTCAGTTTGTAGGTGCTAATAAATTAGGCGGTGCACACCCGAGCGTCCTTAAGTGGAGAGCACACGGTGTCGTTGGTAATTCGACTATTAATCATGGCCGGTGGTTGACGCCGTGTGCACTCGCACTGCATCATAAATATAAATGCCTCCGCACGAGACGATACGATATCGCTTGGTAGCTTTTAATTTCCTATTAACTAAAATATCCTTAAAAATATTGCTAAAAATCTGAATAATAACTATTAGTTACTTATAACCCAGCTTTTGACTTCTTACTGACAATTCATAAACACTTATGAATTGTCAGTAAGAAGTACACACAAGTACACACTTGTTTATCTAAATGAATAAAGATATTTTGAGTTTGAGTTTGACTACCTTCTTAGTATCCTCAGAGTCAGGTTGGGATAATCTAGGTTCGAATAATTTAGACTTTATTGTAAATGTTCTATTAGTAATAGTTTTTACTCATTAATGCATTAGTTATTAAATCATACTTTTTCGTTAAAATCTTAGGGTATTATTAAAATTTTAATTGATCATAAATTATTAATATATTTATTATTAATGTGTTGTAACTTTCAATCAATGTAACTAAATATGATAAGCGGTTGTATTACTTTTGGGTAAGTTTTTATATTTTGGTAAGGCACTTTACGTTGTAACTAAAAATTAAAAAAAAAAACTTTCTTTTGAAGTTATACTTCTTTAGGCGCGTTATGAAAATTTGATGAGAGTGAAATTTTACGATGCGCGCGCACCTATGACACAAAATTCGGAGTCGTGATTATAGCCGTATAGCGTGCGCAATCTACAAAAGAAATAGAATATAAGCTAACTTCACGCATATTCTATTTCTTAGCTTAGCAGCTTAACAAGAATTTTGAATATCCATGACAATTGACATCTGACATTGACATTTACCTTTTAAACAAATATAGGAGTTTGAATTATTGTTTAAAATAAAAGATTATCCATGTATCTAGTTATTTTCATTATACAAGTGCGAATTTTATATATGCGTCTGAATTATAATCAGAAGTGATTTAAATTGAATATCTAAATCAATACTAATTAATATGATAAAATATTTGTGAAAAAACTGTGCCAACCTTCCTGAGTGCTTTAATACAATTGAGGTTAACTATCCGTATGTATTATCGAGTATTATTGTTGATTAAAACTGAAACATGAACCATTATTCATTGCTTTTGTTTATTGCGTTTGTTACAGCAACTTTTTAGAAATATTCTACGACCCTATATATCAATAATTGAGAACAAAGATTTAAGCACGAATACTAATAAGGAGAAAATGAAGGCTTGGAGCGATATTACAGAGAAGTAAACATTTTAATAAGTACCTGCATCTCAAAAAAATGATTACATTATTTAATCAAAACATGTAATTTTTCAGATTTAATCTAGCAAATATAAGGACAAGAGACAAAAAACAATTTCAGTGGAAGTGCACTAAATTGAATAAAAAAAAAAGAGTTGTCATCTTATCGCCGTGAAACATCAAAAACTAGAGGTGGAACAAAGCCACCATCACCTTCTCCAGACACAATGGATATGGCAGAGATGATACCGCAACGGTTTGAAGTAGATTTCAATGAATTTGATTGTGATGGTGTCGAGGTAGGAATGTTAATTATAAATATGATGGTGATGTTCAAGGCTCAACCTCTCAAGCATAGGCACATACTTTATTCCCCTACAGGGTAGTTAGAGATATTGTAATACCTCAAAACATCCATGTTGCTCTTGTAGTACCGAAACTCTGTCCAGCCAGAAGTGAGCCCATTCCCACTTATAATGGACAGTGGGTATAATACACCTTAATACCTGAGTGCGAACCACTCACCATGACACTTAAATTAATAGATGTTATTTATATATTTCAGGATATTACAAATAAAATCATTTTGGAAACAATTGCTATCCCAAAAGCAAATAAAGCCAACAATGACAAGGTAATAAATCAGTTTTGACATAACTTGAATACTAAAAAAGCCAAACAAAGGTGTGCACAACAGTGACAACATAACTTAACAATTTCATTATTTTGTAGGATTAAAGAAAGGTTAAAGAAAATCATGTCGAACTGATCAACAAGAATCCCCAAACAATTCAAAAGAAACCTACAAGGAAGACACCGGTATTATATTTAAATTATCTCTATCTCTAAATAGAATAAAAGAAAGTTGCTATCCAGGTCTGTAGCATGTGCTACAAATTATATTATTAACACATTTATATAATTATATTAATATAAATGTGTTAAAAATTTTATAATATGAATTATAAAATTTTTTAAGTTTTGCATGGACAGAGCTTAAATTAATATTCTCTTATTTGTTGCAGAAAGCAAGTAGTAGTTTTAGTTTTGGAGAAGCCTCGTAGATGCACAACCAAGTAATGATTAATTTAAAATTACAACCAAAATTCTGATGAAGACATTAGAGTCACTTAAAAATAAATAGTATAATGAAATAAAAATGTTTTAAAGATAAATAGTGTTTTATTTGTTTAATGTAAGAGAATAATAATAAATATTTATTTATTTAATTTTTCAAATGTAAACTGAACTTTATTGACTTTAATGACTCCTTTTCCAGTCTTTGATTATTTAATTGTAATTAATTATTTGCATGCAATCAAAAACTATTTTTAATAATGCCAAAGAAGTATAACTTCTTACGCGCGTACATAAGTACACGCACCCTTTTTTTTTTATTTTTTGGGTAACTAGATAACGTAATATAATCTTATAAGTGGCATGTCGTGCAAATTTTACTACAACCACTTCTAACAATAGCGAGTAGTGGATATCGTGAGGTGTTAAAGGAAATTGCTACACGACCCCATTTTTCAGCAGCTCATGCATAGTTCACGTTGGAAATATTAGTAGGAAAAATGTATACAAGTTATTTATTCCTGCGCCGGGAAGAGAGAAAAATTACACTTAGGGGTGCATGGTACAAGATATTTTATTGTTTTCGATTACAATTTATTGGATACCTTATAAATAAATAATGTATGATCACATAAAACACTGTATTCTAGCAACTAACTAATAATATTGTCGGGCATATGAAATGAAATTTAAGTATTTTCGTGCATATCCTTTGGGATCGCATGGATAAATATTCTGCTACTCCGTACACTCATAGGATTCAATATATGTGTTTGTATCTAATATATGTGTTTTTTATTCCTCAATAAATGGTCAGGTCAGCTATATTGATACAAAACTTGAATTATTTTGTAAAAAGAACGCGTTAATTTTAATAATTTTTTCATGTCATATACTGTGCGTTTTTTATCGTGATACTAGCTGATCCGGCAAACTCCGTTTTGCCATGTCATTATATCATTTATGGTTACTGTGCCTCACTCGACATAGATAGGTATAGTGTGTCGCGGACTTTTTTTTACAATTACTTAGAACATTTTATGGTTCTATCTTTAATAGTTTAGGCAGGGTACGCAAAATAAGTAACTTTTTTGGTTGATTTTTTACACCTTGTGTCCGAAAACCCCTAATATCTTACGGAACCCTATTTTTGTTCAAAATTAAATATAGCCTATATTACTCGTGGATAATGTAGCTTTCGAATGGTGAAAGAATTTTTAAAATCGGTCCAATAGTTTATGAGCCTATTCATTACAATCAAACAAACAAACAAAGTTTTCCTCTTTATAATATTAGTGTAGATATATAGTGTGTATGCGTACGTAAATATATATAAATATAGATTAAATGGTATACAAAATACTCTTTACTTTGCAATAATGAAAATACTTGCAGTTGTTTACATTGTCGCGACTCGCGGGATATAAAACTGTCGTAAAACAACACATTGCGATGAAACCTACGTTTTATTGCTTTAACTATGTTGGTATATTAACACCATACAATTTAAAAGGTATAAATTGACACTTAAAAAAACGTTGAAGATTTACATATAAACATATTAATTGCTATTATTAAAACGTTACGAAACGAAAACGAAACCATAAATTACGAAATTCCGTCTTACACTCAAAAAGTCGGCGTGTGTCAGGCACAGAATCTCCTACTTGCCCATTAGAGAAAAAGGTTTCCGAAACAGCCTTGCGATTCTGTAACTCACTTTTTGATTCTGTAACTGATTTGAGCACGACCGCCGCTGCGAAAACCGCAGTGAGAGTTCGAAAAGTGAGTAACAGAATCGCAAGGCTGATACAGAAATCTGAGGCTCAGACCTAAAAGGTCGATGCGCAACTAGTATAGTATGTTAAAACGTTACATACATTTGAAAATGGTTAAGGGTATTTTCAATGTTTTGCCTTTTTTCATCGTCATACCATTAGTCTTTGTGAATGAGGACGCACTTCAATAAGGAGCTACCAGGTCAAATGACAGAGGGCGAGCTAATGCAGTTAAAACGCGGTATAAATCAGACACACGTTGTAGGCTGTGTTGATTTATTGGTCCATTTGTCGTCGCGCCAAACCGCTGATTCATTGGGCACACTATATCTTAACTTAGACCATGGATATGATAGTTGAAAAGTTCCATCAAAACTACTTAGAATAGCGACATAAAAACTTAGACTCTTCAAATTTGATTAAAAGTAATTTAAAAAGTAAATAAGTCAAGTATTTTTACCTAACATGACTGCCTATAAAAGTTTTAACTGTGACAATGTTTTCGTACCAAAGTAACCAAAACTTTAGTGGTTTACAATTTAATCTCGCATAAAAATTATCCGGTAAACACGATTTTGTTGTTTTTCTATAAGTTTAATAGGTTATGAATAAAATTGTTAATTTAATAATTAACCGTTTCAAAACCATTTAATAAAAGTACTAGTAACAAAGAAGCGCTCTACATTTAATTTCTTTTGACTTTAATTGCCACATACCAACTTTAAGGAAAAATAATTCATGTTATTTGTAGTCAAAGGTCTACCAATAATTTACTAATTTTTAACTATTAATCGTATAGTGGTTTACATTTAATCTCATATAAAAATTATCCAGTAAACACGATTTTGTTGTTTTTCTATAAGTTTAATAGGTTATGAATAAAAGTGTTAATTTAATAATTAACAGTTTCAAAACCATTTAATAAAAGTACTTATAACAAAGAAGCGCTCTACATTTAATTTCTTTTGACTTTAATTACCACATACCAACTTTAAGGAAAAATAATTCATGTTATTTGTAGTCAAAGGTCTACCAATAATTTACTAATTTTTAACTAGTAAGCGTATAGTGGTTTACATTTAATCTCCTATAAAAAATATCCGGTAAACACGATTTTGTTGTTTTTCTATAAGTTCAATAGGTTATGAATAAAAGTGTTAATTTAATAATTAACAGTTTCAAAACCATTTAATAAAAGTACTAATAACAAAGAAGAGCTCTACATTTAATTTCTTTTGACTTTAATTGCCACATACCAACTTTAAGGAAAAATAATTCAAGTTATTTTTAGTCAAAGGTCTACCTACAATTTACTATTTTTTAACTAGTAAGCGTATAGTGGTTTACATTTAATCTCGCATAAAAATTATCTGGTAAACACGATTTTGTTGTTTTTCTATAAGCTTAATAGGTTATGAATAAAAGTGTTAATTTAATAATTAACTTCGAAACTATGTGTACTAATATTATTAACTGTGATTGCGAATTCTAAATCAATTCAGCTGCCATTTCAAACGAATCACGTGAATCCGATATTGGGTTGTATTTGGAAAAATATGCCCCGTTGCACTGTAATAAAGAATATTTTTCAATTTTGCACTAGCTCGCCAGTTGGAAGACAAACGACAACAATATTGCATGTGGTGTAGGATTTGTCCTTTTTTTTCAATTCAATGAAACGCCATATTATTTACTCGGGCAACGTTTGCTTTTATTTGAGCAGATCAGTAAACATGGATATTCTGTTAGTCGGTGCGGTACGCGATACACCCAACCTTAGGCGAATTAATCCGTTCTTTTAACACATGATTTTGTATTTCTACAGGCTTTCTTAGGCTCTCAACATCATGTTGGAAAAATGTTTTAAACCTAATGAACGCCGGGAGTAAGACTTAGCGTGATGATCATGAAGAAAAACATGAACATGAGAGGACGGAAAAATTTACCTACCCCAAGCCCCATTGGAGTAACAGTCGAAACAAATATTTACTTACAGAATAATCAAAATTGGCATAGCTAGGCTTAAGTCTTAGTTTAGACCATTATAGTTAAGCTGTGAATTACGAATTATTTGATCAGAATGCCATTGCAAATAGCAACATGCAGCCTTGTAATCGCTCATTAATGTTAATTAATTTACGTTCAGAATTATTGACGATAAGATTTCGAGACATAGCTTACTAGTAAATTAATAAATTATTGGTAGGCCTTTGAATACAAATAACGTGAATTATTTTTCCTTAAAGTTTGCATGTGGCATTTAAAGTCAAAATAAATTAAATGTAGAGCGCTTCTATGTTATTAATACTTTTATTAAATTGTATATAAAATAATTATTTTGTTAGAGGACTAATTAATAAAATATATATGATGATACTTGACGAGACAATTTTCCTGCTAATCGACCAAATTGGCTATGAAATTAAGAGCGGTTCGTAGAAGATAGATCTGTGTAGACATACGTAACATAATTGATAAGTTCATTCATCTTGTTTAATTGGTTGGTTGGTTGGTTAAAAAGGATTCAAAATCAATTTCAGACTAAATGAATATGTAGGTTGACGAAATTAATGTTTGAACTATTTTCTAATATGCCTGGATAGTGTGAATGATGCCAGAATTTCTTTATTTAATAAATTACAAATATTAAACAGGTCCTAATTAATAAGTTTAACTGTAAAAAAACACGCAAACCGAAAGTAATGACGGCCAGTGGAAATTTTACTACAATTTTTGGGAGGTCTTGAGCCCGAAAGAAGAAGCAGACAGAGCCAGTGATTTTTATCCCGAAACCAAACCACAACGTGCTGGCAAAATCCACGCCACCTAAAAGATGCCCAAATGGGGAAATCATTCTATGTGGTTTATGTGTTCAAAAGAGGGGATGCTACGAGCACTGGTCTCGATCTCCCTTAGCTGTTACTACAAAATCGAACAGTCCGGTGTGGGAAGCATACTTGTTGAGTATCGTCACAAATTAAAAATGGCCGTGAATAGACACAGACGCAACCGTCGTATCCCGACTAGCGCAATTGCCGTTAGCGCCTTTGGGTTTTAGTGGGTATGCACAATGGTAAGTCCAATGTAACCCTCCACTAAGCAATTCCCCAAATAAAAGGAAACTGTATTTCTATACATCCGCATTCTTTGTCTTACTTACACAGCTTTATGTTAAATCAGTGAAGTGAAACAAGTGAATTTTAGTTCTTATCCTTGATCTAGACTTTATTGTATTTAATTACAAACTAATTTCATTTGTTAAGAAATTTGAGTTAAAGCACAGTATTGGAACTGGTCATCAGAAAAGAATGGAAGCAGCTGGAATAGGCCTATGTGTCACAGGACACGCTGATGACCAAAAACGGGTCTTAATTTAAAAAAGTGTTAATATATTATACTGGGTGTCAGCAGTAAAGGCTTAATAATAATAATAATTGGAACGTTTATAACTAACGAACACTAAACAAATTTGATAATAAACAGGAGACTCTCGAACAATGTACTTTTGACAGTTTTTACAACTTCGCATTTCGCCAATTCAAAATTCCACGTTTATATGTCCAAAGAATTTTATTTTATTTTATTTGTTACCGACGAGCCTGCCATTGACTGCTTGTCACATTTTTTAGAACGACTATTGAGCGCTTGGTCAAAGATAAAAAAGGAGCCATCCATTTTGTCAATAGCAGACAGAAGTTTTATATACATCTATATATATAAAAGAAAGTCGTGTTTGTTACAACACTTATAACTCGAGAACGGCTGGACCGATTGCCATGGTTTTTGATTTGTTGGATTTGTTTCCGTCCCGAATAGCAGAATAAGCAATAAAATATCGGATAAGTTATCGAATAACAATAAATAAATTAATTAATTTTACGAATGCAAAAACCATATGGTGCCATCTGTTGACAAAACTACGCATCATTTTACGTCGAATTCGTGTCAGTTCAAGAAATTCCGATCTTGAGGTGAATGAGGAGATGCATAACCATGCTTTGATCCTGATCAAAAGATGTTGGATATCAGAAAGTGCTTAACATGCAGTATCGCCATATTGACGCTAGAGAGAAGATGCCTAATGTGTAAAACTGCCATTCTTCTTTCGCAATGGCAAGCAATAAAACATTTCTGTATTTGCAAAAGAGTTGTATTAATGTAATACTTAACATTAATGGAATCCTAAAATAAGTTAAATTAAAGTAACAACGATATTATAAGGTTGTAGGGCGGAACGAAGTTAGCCAGGTCAGCTAGTAATAATATATAAAAGACTAAACTTTTAAATAATTACAGTAAAGTTTTCATTTTAGTTAGCAAACCTATATTAAAGCCATGTTTTCACTGTTATGGAAATTGTTTCAAAACAATGTTTGATGAATTGGCTCTTATCCAAGTATACTTAATGTAGATATATAAATTAAATATTAACAAAGTCACCGCTGTCTATCTTACCTATATCTTTGTTTTAAGGCCTGAATTCACTTTGATTAGTGATTGGTGCAGGTGATTAGTGACTAAGAGAAAACAAGTGTGGACAGCGACTGATTAGTGCAAGGGATTAGTTGGCTGCGTAGTAACGTGATTAGAAGCGAACTGCGAGTAGCCACGTCCCGTGCGCCCTCCCTTCCCCCTCACCCGCAGCGTGCCTGCCAAAACACGTCTGAACAGGCAGCAGGACTCTTCGGTCAACCTGAGAACAAAGTAATATTTCGTCGTATCTTCAGCAGCTAACTTCTTAAAGAGTTGGTAGCTTGCGCCATGAATGGGTCTTCTATTAATCCAGTTTTGAACCCATACTTTTCATGGTCTTGCAAGTTCAGCTTCCAAAACTTCTTCGGTTTCAGGTAGCGCCGCGTTTAATACTTCTTCCAATTGCAAGCGCTTCTCGATGTTCGTCCTGAATTTACTTAACAGAGCCGCTAAACAAAAATTGGACACTACTTGCACAAGACGCCTGCACTAATGATCCTCTACCGAATAATCATTTGCACTTGCACTGATCAAAGTGAATACAGGCCTCTATGTACTACTGACATACGTCAATTTTAAATCGAGTTAAAAACGTCATAATTATGACGTTTTCTCTCTCGCCTCTGTTTCAAAAGTAAGCATAGATTTATATCGTATATATATCTATGATAGTAAGATCAACTATCTTAGTCTTAAAACTATTAATTCACGTTTCACTGAATTGAGTACAGGAATATGTGCTGGAAACTATACTTTGAGGATGCTTATAGTTAGTTAATCTTTGTAACTTCACGAAAATGCATGACTATTCATTTAATTTATTGAATATACACTTGTTGGCTGAAGTAATACAATGTGTAGTGCGCATTGTAATACTTCAACCAACGATAATATTCAATCTTTACTAATCATTTTCATGCTTTAAGTTGAGACTTATGATAAAATATGTGATTCTGTGAACTTAACTTAAACATTTTAAAGAATTCCATTCCCTAGAAGGCGTTATACATTTTTTTAACGTAGATAAAGAGAAAAATATTTACAACACTCGTTAATAATTTTTTATCTATCCTTCTGCCAAATAAACAAACACTTCCGTTTGATAATATTGATATATTATAGTATAGATACATTATATTTAAATAATTTTTTTATTATTAAGCGTTTTTATAAAACCAGAGGTGCTACAAGCTTTTTCTGATTACCTTTTCTTAATAGGCATGTAGGTGATAAGTCTTTTTTGTGTACCTGAAACACCCTATCGACTTATTGGGTCTAATGCAAGCCGGTATCCTAAAGATATTTTGCACATAACAAAAAATTTGTGCACAGCCGGAGTTCGAACCTACGACCTCAGTCACACGGAATCGCAGAAAGTCGGGTGCAAACAATGCTCAAATTCTAATTGCATGTCTTCTATCTATGTATATATATAAAAAATAATTGTTATTTCGCTTGGTCATGGCATCACGCGTGAACGGCTGGACCGATTTCACTAATTCATTTTTTGTTGTGTTTGTTATTGTCACAAAAAAAATAGAAAAAATCGCGGAAAATTATAAAATTTAAGAATACTTAACCACCATACAATTCAAACGTTTTTTGATGTAACCTGCACATATTGTCAAAGAGTAGGTAATAAAAATGAATATCGTTTAAAACAAATGCCTAGAGTGGAGTCATTATATTGATAAAATACATATGTATAAAAAATTAATATTCATATTTAAGACAGGACAACGTTTGTCGAGTCCGCTAGTTTAAAATAAAAATATTAAATTGACTTGCATAATCAACAAAATAATACATAGTCAAATACTTAAATAATATGGTTACTGAAATAATTTCGTGCATTTCACTCGGAACGCCAACAAGTTTAGTGTTCTGTAATAAATATGAATAAGTAAAGCATAAAACAGTCAGCAAGTAACGACTGAAACAGAAATTAAGTTAGTACTGTGAACAGGAAAACATTTCGCTCTTAAATATGAACCAAAACTTTAAGCAAGTTTTAATCAATTTCTATAAAAAATATTTAAACAACCACAGCATCAACGAAGCATCGTTAGCCTAGTGCTAAGTATGTTATTCTGAACCTAAGGTCACCTTCGAACATATCTATGCTGATATTTCTAAATGCGCAATAAACATTTACAGTGCCACATACTTTTCTTGGCCGGTATGAGTGTCGCTGTCATGGATGTTATAAAAGTAAATAAATTACAAATTATAAGGGGAATAATTTGAAGTCTGAAAGGCTAACTTCATAATTTATTGAAATATCTTAATAAAGCAATGTATACTAGTATCGTAGTAGTAGTAGTAGAAAATACAGTTCTTGGCTTAAATAAATGCGACACAAACTTAGGATAAACTGATACGATAGGTTTTTATCGATATAAATATAATATCTCTTAAGATACCTAGCAATCAGAATCGATCGATAATTAAAACTTTCCCATTGTAATGAATAATTTAAGGAATAAAAATAAATACATTTTAGTTGGATCCTTATTAGATGTTGGTAGATAGTAAAATTATTTATTGTACGCACCAAGAAATAAAAGACATTTCAAAATGGCGACGGTAGTACCAATTTCAGCCGCCTGCCAAGAAAAGTATGTGGCACTGTACATTATGAGAAAGCGAATTTGTGTCATATTTAGACTCAAAAGTTGACAAGTCAAAATGTGACAAGCACCGGGATTGATCAACTAATTGCACTATCAACTATGTTTGATAGTAAAGCTATATATAGGAAGGATGATATAAGCTTCATTTAGATTAAGGAATATATTTTTGTTCAACGAGTATACGAGTATATTACAGTTAAAGTATAACTCAGAGTTCATGTTTCTATTTTCGGAAAAATATTAATTATAAAAACTATGGCGACTACTATTTGCCCTAAAAATATTTGTCTATAAAAATATAGACAGTAGGATAGGGAAATGTTATTTGAGCTTCATCGACATTACATACATTACCTACTTAAAAACTAAAAAAAAAAAACTAACTAAAACTGGTTTATGTTTTTAACTATTAAAAACATAAACCACGACTAAATCCTCATACAAACCCAATTACCAAAAGAAACTGCAATATTCCAGCTAGAAATATATTACGCAAGCTTAAGATCATACCATAAAACTAAAGTTGACCGCGGAGAAAAACGTCTTAGACTTAAGACACCACTTAAGTGCCGAGTCTCTACAATTGGAATTGTGAAATGAGCACTTCTTTTTAATTGTTCTGACTATTTTAGTCAGCTCTATTCTATCTTTGGATTAGTCCAAAAATTTATTTCTATTCGTTTTCATTGTACTGGCTATTGCGACTTTCGAAAGACTAAATCACTAAAGTTAATAAAGTGTTTGGATGAATGGCTTAAGTTTTGACCCCGAGAATTTGTTTATTTATTTTTTGTTTGTTTATTAATGGTTTAGAATCTCTTTGAATCAAACCTGGTAGGGACAAGAAAAAGACGCGCGTAACGGTCAAATGTGACGCGTAACCGAAAAATGTGACGCGTAACGAAAAAATGTTACACAAAATTTTTTTCCAACCCCGATAAAGAAGTTTCACTTCAATAATATAAATTAACTAAACATATAATTAAATGGTGAAACAAGCGGTCCAATTATTATACAAAGCGATATCAATCCTGTAAAAGCAAATAAATAAAGAAGTAATGTCAAGAGTGCAAAAATAATAAAACAAAACAAAAAATAAATTATAGTAATGAATATTACCATTTATTATTGAACTTCCCTACTAACATCAATTTTCAAATGAGCTGGGTTGATCCAACAGGTGCCTACAAGCCTCGCTAGGACGATGGCAAGCGGCCGGTTGGGATGTCTTTGATCCTTTCTAGGATTGGACGGGCTTTGGTATGGTATGCTACTTGTGTGGACATTTAAGCCCCACCCTGTATCACCTCCCTCTAGTTAAATAAGAATATTTCCTCCAACTTTGCCGTGGGGTTCAAGTGCACAGGTGCTTATTAAAGATTTTAGTTGGCGCCTGGTAGATAGTACCGGTAGGCCCGGAGCTGGTGCATTCTTCACTCAATGAATGAGTATCGCAATAAAGCGAGTAAACACTGGCATTAAAGGTACACAGTCACTGGGACCAAATTTTCCAAATATATTTCGTTTTTATATTTATCCATTAGCAATTTAAATTTTTATATTTTGTAGGGTACGTAAAGGCTGAATTTCCGATAAATGTTATATAATTACTAGCTGACCCGGCAAACGTTTGTTTTGCCATGTATAATATTTCTAGGAAACATTTTTTTTAGTTCAATAAAAATAACTACATATCTACAATAATAAAAAATAGGGATCGTGGAGGGTTAAAAAATTAGGGGTTGTATGTTTGCTGTATTATGAAACAACAAAAATCTTTTTTATGAAAAAATATTTTTTTTTTGTCGTGGACACCCCTTATCACTTAGGGGTTTGAAAGATAGATAGTAGCCGATTCTCAGACTTACTGAATATGAATATAAAATTTCATAAGAATGGGTCAAACCGTTTCGGAAGAGTATAGGAACGAACATTGTAACACGAGAATTTTATATATTAGATTCTATAGGATTTATGCGAAATGTTGAAAATTGTCACAACTGTAGTGAAGTAGATAAGATAGATAAAATACATTCAAGTCGTCAAGTTATGTCGCACTCCGGTAACTGTTTGACTTTAACTTGAACTCGAGTTTAGTCAGTTTAACCCACTTTTAGTGCTTTATTAATTAAATAACCCGACGAAGATGCTAGAAGAAAATTCTGAATTTGCTTTGAAAGGTTTAAAGTTAATAACAATATTCCGTTATCTTTTCTGCGTAGTGAGTGCTTATTATTCAGTGTTAATGAATTTTTTTTATGGATTTTATAATAGTAATTTTTATTATAAGCGTTTAGTACTCACTCTACTACAAAGATACACATATTTGGAATGTTGGTTTTGAATATTAAAAATGTCGGCAAGGCACTCGTTAGCCTTCTGGTCGTGTATGTGTCCATGGACATGGGCATGTATCAAACACAAATACTGAACTGTTGTTTATTTTTCTTAAGAAATGGAATCTCGCTGCCTTATTGGCCTTTACAGCAGCCAAAAGTTCACTATGTGTCTGCAATTAATACTTACTCCTACGGTGAATAAAAACACCGAAAAGAAATTGGCATATACGTGTATATCAGGGAAACCTACTAATCACTTGCTTGTCGATTTGATATTAAATTTAAAGCCTTTTTATCTCTCGTGTTGGCCCTATTGTGAACTTATTTGCAACCTTTAATTATACTGAGAAGTTGAGTACGGCTGTTAAACAAATTTTGCTTAGTGTATCTTTATTTGAAACAATTAAAATGGTTGATCTAGGTATTTACGAACGTACGTTATAATAGACCAACACTAGACTACAATATTCTACGTAACAGATATTTGTAACAGGTAACTATTATATATTATTGTAATAAAAGAATATTATAATACAATTTTATTCAATTATTCCATAAATATAAATCTAATTACCGATTAAAATTTACTCGACGCGAATTAATATTTAATCTCAAATACGGTCTGAAAGAATGGTAATGAATCTAACTTATCCCCGGTCACGTATCTCCTCTTTCCAGCCGTAGCCATTCACCTAAATTCTTTGATAGAATCTCACAGTGGAATTAGCCATCCATTTTTATCTTTAACCTAACAAATGTTTTCCTTAATGCCCGAAAACCAATAAACGCTTGAACATTACTTTAAAATGCCCTGAACGGCCTTATACAACGAAACTAACAAGCAATATTGCGTTGTTAAAACTTAAAATGAACAGAAACAAAATTTATAAAACACAGTTAATTTAGAAAATAAATTCTACATGCAAACTCAAATGATAACGATTTCGCGACAGCCACAGATATGGTAATAAAAAACACTATGTAACACAACATAAAGATATGAACAAAGGAACATGGAAATCCCCGGATGGGTGTACTACAGTAGAACCTCTATAAGTCGAACATCAAGGGAGACGCCAAAAAATTCGAGTTATAGAGTTTTCAACTTATGGAGGATTTCGACTTAGGCGGATTTTGATTCGACATAAAGAGTTTGAGGTTTATTCTTATAAATTTTGAGTTAGAGAGGTAAAATAAATAAAAATTCAACGTGCAGAGGTGACAAACATATTGTATTTTTCTCATCAGACAGATTCATTTTTTATTATTGTTGAAAGAGTACTCATTGGCAGGCCAAATTGTTCAGCAACATCTTTCTTTTTTTGACAGCTCTTCACAGCTTCGAGCTCTTCTAATTTTTCAGCAAGACTCAAAGTTTTTAGTTTACGTTTCACAGCACTCATGTTAACTGTTGTACTAATTGATGTGTATTGCAGTAGAACCAAACTTCTACTACTACTTCTACTTCTGACAGTATTTAAGTCGAAAACAAATGACTGGCTTAGCTAAATTTCAAAGGGAATCAAAATTGAACACCTGACACAAAGCAAGCAAACACGTGTTTCCATGAGTCATAAATTTATTATTGTATACTCCTAAAATGTTTTCTAAGAAACAATAGTGTAAAGGTTGTAAAATAAAACGTTCCTATGTTCGAGATACAGAGGTCAAATTTAATTTTTCGAGTTATAGAGTGAAAATATGTACCAAAATGGCTTGGAGGGACTCGGTGATTATTTCGATTAACAGAGGGTCAAGATTTCAAGTAATGGAGGTTTTGGTGTTTTAAGGGAAGGGAACAAAACATTTTTTCGAGATTTGGAGGTTTTTGACTTATCGAGGTTCGACTTAACGAGGTTCTACTGTATTTGATCACTTCCTAATAACAGGCATAAAAGCGCCATACAAACGTCATTGGATTAAAATATGCTAATTGTGATAATG
Organism: Pieris melete; assembly: GCA_963693345.1. Taxonomy (NCBI): domain Eukaryota; kingdom Metazoa; phylum Arthropoda; class Insecta; order Lepidoptera; family Pieridae; genus Pieris; species Pieris melete. The sequence goes on along the minus strand of CAVNZK010000036.1, from coordinate 614,500 downwards.
TGTGATAGCACTACATGCTAGGTATTAAGTTAAATCTTGAATTTAAACAGCATTAAGGTAATGTAGTATTATAAAAGAAGTAATAGAAATTGGAAACCTGCAAAATAACCAGATATAGAGAAATATAGTTTTAGAAATTTCAAATGCCTTCGAGGGACTAAGTAGACGATGACATAGATGGCGTATGAGATAAAATAAAAAACACTGTAAGGCAAGTCTCAGTAAAAATGCTGGGACGTAAAAAGAAAAGAAATAGGTATAAAGAAGAGGTGGAGTGTGAGAAAAGTATTGAAAAGAGATGAAAATATAGACTCCTACAGGAACAAGACGTAAGATACACAGAAAGGTATCAATTGCTTCAAAAAGGCAAAGCGAGATCATTTAGACGGTATCGACAGAAGCATGGAAACCATGATACGAGGTAACAAGACAAGAAAATTCTATCAGAAAGCCACATATTATCTTAGAAAGCTTACAAACTTTCGATACAAGTGCTAATAAATGATAACGGGCGACCTAATTAGTAATGCAAGACAAATTAAAGAGGAATATAAAACACTTATTAATTTTCTACGCTCAAAACGCCGACAACTTACTTATATAGAAAGCATTCAGTAAGCAACTAAAACTTTACGAATTGTTGTGCAAAATTTGGGAAGTGGAACGCCAACCGCGTGAGTGGAACATGAGTGATTTATGTCCCTTATACAAAAAAGCTGTAAGAAGAGATGAGAACTACAGTGGTATAGCTTTGCTTCCTACGGCGTTTAAAATTCTGTCCTATATACTCTTAATCAGGCCAGAACCAAAAAAATACTTCGTGGACTATCAGTGTGGATTAAGGCTTCCTACTCTGTGTTGGAAGTAGACGCTTGTAAAGTTGGACTGAAAATCAACCACGATAAAACCGAGTATGAAACGATACTAGAATAGGCAAATTTCGGTATTTGGGTTGCACCGCAAAAGTTGGAACCAAAATCAGTTGTCCAAATCGTGGACGTAAAAAGAACAAACTTCACGTCACGTTGTTTGAGGGATTAATTATATTATATGCTTATTCAGTTAGTTGGCATATATATTTTGTACACAATACTAATATACAATAATATACAAACACTGTAGGCTTATTCAGCATTATGACGACAAATTGTTAAATAAGTTATAGTAAATCTTTTAAATGCACCGTTTTTACGAGAACTGAAGTACAACGCCCCAACTTTTTAACAGTAGATATCCCAGACATCCCATCATTCCATTTATCCCTCCTTTCTGGAGAACGCGTTTTGGCCGAAATTCACCGATGTCCAGATTGAGCATTCTGCTAAACGAGCTGGATCTGGACATCGATAGTTGCTCACCTCAGACTTTGAGAGCGATTTTCGTTTAATGTTTGTTTAAATTATATTATTGTTTTGCTTAATTAATTTTATTACTTCTTGTATGCTATATTTGCCTGTAAGTGCTTGACACATTAAAAACTGTATTTTATTTTTCTTCTGTCAATGTATCAGTGTGCCAAGCGTTGGCAAGCTTTTATAAATAAATAAACTGAAGATTCCAGTGATTTATAGAATAATTGTCAAGATCAAAAGCAATATTATAATAAATATCATAATTGTTTGTTGTTGTGTAGGGAAGATAACAAATTCACTAACTTTTTAAATTGTGATAGATATGTTTGAGTGTATTATTATAGGGCATAAGGTAGTGAATCTGAACTTTTACAGAATAACGATCCCTGGGTGGTGGTATAAGGTTAAAATCACATTTTCCTCCTGAATCGTCTTTTATTAAAACAAGTAAGTGATGACTTAATTTTTTTCAGGGAAGATATACTGTTGCATCAACAAGAGTATTTAGACGGAACTATTGTTTCTGCATTAAAAAAAACATCAGTAGATGGCAAAGTAGAATTAATTCTCCAAGTTCCAAGGCAAAATCTGTTTATGCACTAACTACTTTAACATGTTGCTGAGAAAACCAACAATGTCTAGAAACTTCTCTAATAAAATCTTACACGCCTCATGCTTGTATACACTTACCACAGTCTGTATTTGGAGGATAGTTATAAAAGTATTAAGCAGAATAAAATATTACAATTGACTTGATAACTGCAATAAATAGTATTATTATTTATATAAAATTTTCACTGTGTTTTTAAAAACAGTATATTACAACTTCATTTAGTATGCATTTTAGTGTTGTATAGCAGTGCCGCCATCTAGTTTCACGCAAACACAGTAACACGGTTAGAGTGCCGCCGCCTGTTATTGGTTCGCGCCTCAGGAACGACCCGGTTTTAATTAGTGTGTACACGAGCTTGTAAAACTTGCTCTGTATTGGAACAATGTTAAACTCAAGGACTGACTATACTAATTCCGAACCTTGCGTAACGTGAGTAGGGGTTTCGGTTTTATAAATGAAACAAAACACAAAGTTTGTTTTTAAACTAGTCACAAAGCGAGCTGTTAAAAATAAAGTTAATTAATATTTATAATAACAATCGTCGCACCGCACTACACCTATTTTTTTGTTAATTATAAGCTCTTAGATCCGACCAAAGTGATACATTTATTTGAACATCCCTTCAACAACCACCACCGAATTTCACTTTCGTTAACGCTAAAAACATCGAGAGAAAAATTCACATTCAACATTTACCGCGAAGTAGGACTTCCGTATGTTTAAATGCACTGGATTAGACACGTGGAACTCACATGTCCCTTCTCTGAATCTTATCCTTAGTTTTAAAAATTTGCAAGTTGAGGCCACGGCCCATTAAGTGTTGTATTTCAATTGAATTATCACTATTTAATATGCCTAGTACGATATGTGGCTCAATAATCTTACGTTTGATTCTTAACAAAACAGCTGGCATCGCAATTCACCTTGTTTAAAAAACTAATTTAAATGAAAATCATATCATTTTAATTTTAATAAGTTTTTAAATTTTGGACTTTTATTATTATTCATCACAATTTAGAGTTGCGACCAACGCCTTTAATGAATATTTAAAAAAATATCTTAATTTGTCACGATAATAATAAATATTAAATTAATAATAAATATCTAATATCTTTGCTATAATAATAAATGTTTTTTATTTTTGTAATGTGAATGTTTTTGATTAAGGTAATAAAGTATAAATAAATAAAAATTAAAATGTTATAAAACATGCATCACAAAAAAAAATCGATATATTTTACATTCCATAGCAATTAACATTATCATTCATAGCTTGAAAACTTATTTATGATGACAGTCATTACGCGCATGATTTGAAGAGAATTCACAAAGAAATAACTACATAACTATTCTAAGTACTACCCTCATCAAATGTTTCTTTGTTTAAAGAATAACGAGAAGCTTCAGTATTACATAATATTAAAATATGGAGTTAGGTATTACTTGTAAGAACTTTAAAAGACCACAACGAAGAACAGAAAACAATGCGCAACTAGTTAAGCGCGGTCTTACGGTTGTTTACCAGTTTACACCGTATCTATACTTCTAGCTAGCGATTACAAGGCTACAGTAAGTTCGCGAAACTTATTAAACAGCTATACTGGAGCAAAATGTAAATTAGCAGGCAAATTGCGAGCTGCCGGAGCTAACGACCCTTATCCTCTATGTCGTGCTCAGCGCGTCTCTCGCATCGACAATTTTCTCGTGGTACAAACTCGACATTTGAAGTGTTTGGTGTCAACTTAATAGCGACGTCTTGCGTGAAACCGGTGTGGGACAGAATAATGACATAACTCTTAGATACACATTTTAAGAATAGATATAATAAATAATACAAAAGGGGGAACGTTGCCAGTATCTTCGGAACCTTGCCTACAGGGACTCCTTTTAGTAATATATTTTAAGGTTAGTTATTGTTTTTCTGTTATTTTTTTTATTTGTAATCTTCTTAATATATATAAATTACGTGGACTACTAAACTACCGAACCGATATCAATAAAATTTGCACACTGTGTGTAGTTTGATCCAACTTAAAAGATAGGATAGCTAACATCTCAATTTATACCCGCAATTACTATTTTTTTGCAAAATATTTGTTTATTATTTGATAGTCACATTTCTAACAGATGGCGCAGTGTTGAAAGTACCAACGTTTCACATAAGCTACAATTTAATAGCATAAACATCAAAATGCATGGTGGTCCCCATGACTGAACAAAAATCTTAGCCACAGCAACGCGCTTGGCCGAGTCTGCTAGTATATTAATAAAGTTATCTTAGATATAAATTATCACCGCACTTGTTAAATGAAGTCATAGCTGAGGGCTTAAAGGCTTTCGCTTTACCACTCAGGAACTCATTTCCTTATGTTTCTATGAAATTTTATTTACACAAAGTAGAAAAAGTATTTTACCCTTTTTACGAAATAGCGTTACTTTTACACAGCCCCTTTTTGATAAAAAAAACGTTTACTCTATTTAACTAGCATAGAAAAAACAATTTCAAGTAACACCTTCAATTGTTTTATATTATTCACAAATGGTACACGCTACTCCATTTTACAGCCGAACATTCAATATATTGTCAAAAAATCCATTAAGCCTGCAAACATGAGCACATCAATCTTCATTCAAAGCGGTCCTTCTAAGCTCGAATGAAATAAATTACATTTTATTGTGCGACGCAACGCATATACGCATTGAACGCTATTAACAAATAAAATGCGAGTTCTAACAAATAATCTTAACCTTAGCTAAAATAACAGTTTAACGTTACTCAGAAACTTAAATTACGTCTTAAAACAGCCTTACTAAAATTTTGTTTTATATTGTATATAAAATCTATTATTATACGTTGAGACTGTAAAATTAAAGATATTTGATTGTGATTGGTCAGTAATATCTCGTCAGTTCAATGAACGAAACATGTAACATATCAAAAAAACCTTAATGTGTAAAGGTTACTACACAGTCAATGACTACCTGGAAGATAAAAACGCTTGGCAATAGTTCTAATTATATTCTTATAATTTGATTTGTGTGTAATGGTGAATGTGGTAAATCACAGAACAGATTTTTTTTTTACTTATGTAACTTTAATGACGTTGTGGTTTACGACATTTTCCTTTGAATAATTGTAATGTAGAGGGAGGGTAACACTTGCTGAGTTTCTTGCCCGTTCTTCTCAGAACAAGGCCTACTGATAGTTTTGCGAACGGATGGCGTAGTCTTGCTCTTTCGCGAATTTTCTAAACGTTTTTGACATTCATAAGTATGCCCTAAGACGCATCTAAATTGAATAAACGTATTTTGATTTGATTTTGATTTTTCGTCTTTCATTTAAACTTCAACCTTTTGATAGTCACAGTTGATTGTGAAACAGTTTTATGCTATTTAAAGGTTAATAAAATAGAATTGACATCTCTCTAATAAACTTACTCCCAAGTAAAACCCATCAAAATGTTATAAAGAAAACTAAAGCCTACAGCAAGCCTTATGTCAAGCCTTCCATTCTCATGTGCAATTCAGTGAATCGGCTTGAAAACGAAGTCCATCAATCTCCCGGACAATGACACATCATTATGACGCCAGTATAATGCGCATTGTTAGCGTGCCGATACATTCGAACTATACAAAGAAACTCTATAATAATTAAATTAATTCATTATTTGATTTCATTCATACAGTAACACTTTTATTGATATCATAATTATAATATTAATTAGTGATTTTATCACTTATTGAAGCCAGTTTCCGTTGAATAATTCCGTATTAAATATGATTTTGTTTAATAGATATACAGCCTTTAGTACCGACTATTTAATTTATTTTACGTTTTATAACAAGGCCGATTTTAGGACGTTTAAATATGTTTTATTGGAAAACAAACTGGGCAGATCAAACAGGACTTATAATTGGCCTTCGATTATCAGAATAGCAGAAAAGTTTCGTTTTCTGATATAAGAAGCTTACTTAATTGGAAAATAATTCCTAGATTTTTATTCGAATACGTATTAGCATTGCAAATGAAATTGAAAAATTTTGTCGTCGTAAAAGAAATTATTTAATAGGTAGTAGAAGTTTAGATACATTTTTTAGCTAAGAAACATAATATTAATTATAAAATGCGTTTCCCTCCAAATACATGATGGGGCAGACAGATTCTTATAGATATTTTTAACGTAGTCAGGTTTTATTACCAACAACTATTATGTGACCAAAATTCAAAATTCAAAAATCATTTAATCATATAGGTAACACATTGTACACTTATGACTTGTCTAGTAAAGAAATACATATTAATGCTTCTAATTTTACATTTAGTGCCAGTTCTCAAATCAAGGGCGTAGAACGGAAGAGAAGAACTGGCAATAATCTCTCCGCCACCCTTTTTAATCGCCATGTTTTTTACACAACGTTTGTAAGGAGCTGCAACCATTAAACTATGTTCCACATGGAATCGTTGGACCAGGAATCGTTCTCAGATACCTAGGTGGTAACAATTTATTTAATTCATGAGGTTTTTATAAAAAAACTTTAAAGTTTTTTATAAACATGCAATATTTCTTCATGATAGGAAAAAAATATCTATAATCTAGAATTCCATAATCTTTAATAAACCGAAAATTAATCAAGAACCCAAGCTCAAGTCCATTACAGACTTAGCAAGTTTTCGGACATAAGTAGCCGCAACAGTGGCTCCGTCGAGTGAATTCCGACTCCGTATTAGACGGCTAATTAACTTTGTGACAACTTAAACGTACAAGTTAGATTCTCTGTAATAGTAAAATATTTAGCACATTATTTGTAGAACACAAGACACCAGATTTTTAGCAATACCGGCCTTAGGAGTACGTTGTCGACCTTTAAATAATAAGCGCCCTTTGCCCTCTATTAAGTTTGATTTAGTTATTTAATAATTCTTTGTATATTCCATAAAAGTTATAAAAAACGAAACTTTGTTTACATTTTCAAGTATTCAGAGTTTGTGTTAGAGCTGAATTCCCTTACAGAGTTGTACAAATTGATAGGAACGGCTGTATTGTGAGTATAACGATGCATTGTCCGTCTCTCATTAAAACCCGGCTCATTACCACGCCGTAACGGATGTACGTACATTCGTTTTAACTACTACCAAACATGACGTAACAACAATGTTATATTTTTAATTCAGCTTCGTTTTTCTATATATTTTTTCATTTAGCCCTATGCTGCCAAATATATATTTCTCAGGGTAAGATTCAGAATCGAGACCTAGTGAAGTTCGCCACCCATATGTCAAACACATATTAAAGTTGACGTTCAGAAGACATGCTTAGCGGTTAGTCACGGCTCTGAATCTCACCCTTACAAGAGTGATATAAAATATAAAATAAACAACATTACATTATCATTCTATATTATACTTATCAACACAAAACCAATTTATAAGTGTTTTACGTCTTATTTTCTATACGCAAAATAAGGGTGTGACCACAACAATATTATCTGGAACACAAAGAACCCAGAAGAGGCATACTTAAATTATTCATGAAGAAACACAACGGTATTAGGTAAAAACCTTAAAAATACAAGCAAAGCGCGAAGGAAATTTTTCTAAAACAATTTTGTTCGCGGTTTCATCATAAAGCAAAACAATTCATAAAACAACGCGGGGCTTAAGAAACTAATTTCCATTCGGAGACTTAGTAACGGTGTTTTGAAACGTTTTCAATACTTTTTTGTTACCACTTTAGAAGAGGAAAAACAGATGTTCAGTTGATGGAAGTTATGTAGTTATCCTTCTTGAAGTAACTGACATAAATGATTTTTTTAACATAGCACTATTATTCAACAAGGTTAATAAAACCGAAAATCTTTATTATACATGTTTTATTTATAATGTTTAAGTACCTAGTCCAGCCATAGGTTATGTTACAACAGAAAATGTATAGCAAAATGAAGTAAATATTGTTATTAAAATGTATACCATAAAGTCCCAGCAAAAAATAAAAAAAATAATCTATTCGAAATGGCCCCTTTTGGCCTTCATACAGACCTTTAATCTGTTTGGCCACTTATGGCCAGACTTTAGTATAAAAGAAGGTTATAGTGATACATATATAATACTACCCTGATTAAAAATATTGATTGAAAAAAGTTCAAAAAATTTACTACTTGCAAATTATAATTTTTTTTTTTTTTTTAAATTTTATTTAAACATACTCTGGACTGACATTTGCTAGGCAACCCATATGGATTATATTTATTGACATAGTAAATTAAATATTAAATAAGTTTCATTAAATAAGCATCTCGGTGAAGGTCCTTGTATAGCGGGATCTTATACTATTAGTAGAATGCTCACGCCAGCAAAAGATCCCCAAATGACGTGGTGTTTGAGCTAGGTTTAGTGAGTAATTAGTGTCAGTACACAGTTGCAGTCCATGAAGTACTCGAAAATTCTAGTTACAATTTTATATATCAACCCTCTTTCAAATTGAAGACCACCAAAGGACCAGAAAAAAGGGGGTTTGAAACTATAAGTAATTAAATAAACCTTATTCACTACCTAAGTAATATTTATTAAGTAAAACTCACTTAAAACAAAGCCAATGTGACTTTTCAAATAAATCTTTTCTTTTTTATACGTAGGTATATTACGGTTTACTTTGTTACATTCGTAGCTAAGTTTTTTTGTAAGATTGTGTATTTGCAACAAATAGATCAGATTAATCGATGTCTGCATGCATAATCGATGTTTTATAATCGCGAGTCACTATAGATTGGTGAGTGGAGAGAAGTGCAAAGGCAATTTGTATGCAAATAGCGATAGTACTCACTTCACGGCTGCAAGAGATGATAGAAAGCGTTTAAAAAAAAATCAGCGGGGCCAGGATATGAAACGAAACGAAGTTTTAGTTGATGGCTAAAGAATCTCAAATAATGATTTGTTGTTTAGTATTCCGAGTTATTAATGCATTTTTATGTGCCTTCTCATTATAAACTTAGAACAATCTAAAATAATTAGGCTAATTAAAATATACATCACAGGTTATAATTTCTTAAAATTATAGGAGTTATATTTAGCCTTTATTTTAGTTTATTATCTTTGCGTGCGACTATCATCCCTGAGGTTGTAGGTTTGAATTCCGGCTGTACATCAATGATATTTCTGTACTAGATACTAATATTAAATAAAGAATACGCTAATGCATATTTAACAGTCACTCGTACAGAATCGTGAGAAAACCAGTATGCCGTAGCTAGCTGATCACCAACTTGCGTTTAAAAAACAAATGTTCATGAAACATGTTTTTATGTATTTGGTTTTTGGATATAATAAATAATTAAATATTAATTAAAAGCTTTTAACTTGGATCAGACAACAACAAGATAAACGTAGTTCACTAGTAATATATTTCAGCAGTGAATTATTCCGAATAGCGATATGAAACATAAGAAACGTATTTTGAAATTTAAGTTATTATATAGTTATACATAGTCTTTGAACTACAAATTTTGTAACACTTAAACTCGTTCATGCTTTTGATTTAAAAAATATGACACATACAAATATACATAGTTTATATGTATATAATGTATTTGTATGTGTCATATTTTTTAAATCAAAAGCATGAACGAGTTTAAGTGTTACAAAATTTGTAGTTCAAAGAACAATTATTTTTTTTATATGAAAATACTAAACAATTAATAAGGTCAGCAATATAAAGCGGTCCAAATCATTTTACTAATTAATAATTCAATTTGAACGTCGTAATTAATTTAGCAAAATTGTCATTTGATGGTTCAAATAACTAGGCTAAATTGTAGTTACAATTAAAGAAACTCTATATGAAATTTAAACACACAATTGACTATACATCGATATTTGTTGATAATATTAAAAGAGTGTTTATGATAAGTTACTCTAGGATTTTAAAAGCATTAGCAAAATCACATTATTTTATAATCCTATTACAAAAACCAACTATTGAATTTTTCAAGTCTACATCAATATTGAGAGGTACAATATTCTTGTCGCTTAACCAGAAGTGGGTTATTACACTTCAAATAATTTATTCATAAATTCTAAATTCTCGTGGCTCGGAAAGACACAAACAAATATATAACAACTATATGTTATGCCATGGCTCACTTTGAGTCGTTACGCCAGCGTAGAAAGTATATTACAATAATATATCATATCAAACCACATTTAGATATAATTCAGATATACATTGAAATAAATAACTAACCTTAACATGTAATAACTAAAATATATTATAAAAAGGAGTCCCTTTAGGCAAGGTTCTGAAGATACTGGCAGCGTTCCCCCTTTGAATAGCTAGACTATTTCTTTGTCCGAGGTAGCTGCCAGATCTTCGGTCTCCTGTGATGTCGACTAACCTTTTTGATATATCTTTAAAAAGCCATAAAGCGCTAGGACCCCACGGAAAATTTTCTATCCAGTAACATTATATGTATGTATTCTCTAGTAAAATCATTAAAAATCAAACTCATTACTGACATTGTTATTTTACTTTTATGCTTGCTAAGTACCACGTGCATTGCAGTACTCTATAAAACCAGCCATAACAAGTAGTAGTTCAATATTGTCTCGCACTTGTAGCTCCGTTAATCTCACAGATATTATCAGGCACTAAAGAAAACCTGCTTGAAGCGACACGACATTCGCAAACACTCTCTTGGAGCTCACTTGACGATGGATTATAGCAGCCAGTTACACCGTTTCAAAAATATTTTAAAAAATTTTATCTTAAAATACATTTTATATATATTAAATACAGTGTAAACAATGTATAACGAATTTCAAGAGACCGAGCATTTTAGAGAGCTATCGTTATAGGGAGGGAAGAAAAAAACTCAATTTTTAACCAATTACAATAATTTCTATTTTTTCTAAACACATAGGTATATAACGCTTTTCATTTCCTGGACATCTTGACAGTTTCAAAGATTGTTCAACTGATTGTTGAGTTTCAAACAAATGCATACTTTTTTTCACGTTATAGAGACTTTAGCCTTATAACGAATCACGTTATAAACAGTGTACACTATAGTAATAAAATAATGTTTTCATTGTTTCAACATGACGTGTAGATAAGACCATAAATATAAATTTAATTATAAATAATTTAAATAGGTTTATTTCGACTTGCGCTAGCCTAATTTAGAGCGTACCTACCTATAGAAGTTTTAATATACATATTAAACAGTAAACATAAATACTTTATTAAACTCTACAGAAACAGGATCCTCTAAAAAAAAAACTAAAATCTTCAGAAAATATTACAACACGCATACTAAACTTGGACAGAGTCAAGCCTATTTTTTCTTTGTTAAGGCAATTGAAACCCATGAACTTTGACAAATTATCTTTATCTTACAACTTACACCACTGTGTAATAGTCGACTACCATTTAAGGCTATCCATACATTTTTCCTCGTGTGAACGGAATGAGGTGAGGATCTTCGTAATTGGAGGATCTTCGTAATTGGAGGAGATGGCAACGGGCAAATACGATCGAATGTTTGCTTCTAATTCATTATAGGAGCGAGTAGATTAAATGAAACGCTTGACGAGTCTGTTTGTGTAGGGGGTGAATGTGTGGCGCTTTATATGGATACTAGCTGACCCGGCAAATGTTGTTTTGCCATGTATATTATTTCTAGGAATTTATTTTAAAGTTCAATAAAATAACTATCTACTATAATGAAAAATAGGAGTTGGTCGTAGAGGGGTGAAAATTAAGGGTTGTATGTATTTTTGTATGCTGTATTATATAAAAGTAAAAACAAAAAAAAATCTCAAAAAAATAAAACATACAATTTGGGGTTGATCCACCCTAACAATTAAGGGGGATGAAAAATAGGTTTTGTACGATTCGCAGACCTAACCTTTATGCACACAAAATGTCATGAAAATCGGTCGAGCCATTTCGGATGAGTTTTATTACACGAGAATTTTGTATACAGATTTTATATACATACCGATAACCACAAAAATACATAAGAGTACTTATTTTTTTTGTTGTGTTATATAAATATTATAGTATGTATTTGTTTATATATATTGATTTTATAAACTAGTAGACTACAAGCCCATGGCAAGACCTTCTAATCATAAAGTCAAAACTATTGCCATAATATTAAAAAAAAAGCCCTTCTAAGCGTTTTCACGGGAGTCTATAGTCGATAGCTAATTTTGATACTAGCAGTTGCCCCTACCATCATACATTTGTTTAATCATGAATTTAAATGTCAATGCTGCCACAGTTAAAGAAACAAATTTTATTGATTTATTTATTAAGGGCCTTTATTTTCTAATCGTTTACTACGTATAGTATACCACCCATCACTTCTATCTTACATTCGTCTTAATTCCTTTAAAAAATAAAATTCAAATTTCCTTTCAGTCTCAAAGCTTTATGTATAGTAAAGTGGTCTCAGCCACGCGAGAAATCTCGACAACCTTTGACGACACATAAAATCCTATTGAATATGCTTCCTGAACCTACAAGGCGCTTACATTTCATTCAGAATCCGCCGTACACAATACGAGTAGTGTTGTGAAGCTTCATTTGAAGTAAGTGATTTTTATAATACTCTAAAGTCTTTCTCTCTATGAACTGCTTAATATAAAAAATAAATAAAGAGCTTGGAATACCTATATGAAAATTTGTTATGAATTTAAAATCTATGTATGCGTTTGTTCCATGTGTAATGTTCGAACGTACAAATGCTTGCTCAGAGTTGAGAATAGTCTGTTAAACTATTAACACTGCTCAATCATAGGATTGTTCATAACATAGTTAATGATATAAAAAAATACAGAAAAACTGTGATACTAGAACGTCACTAGTGTGTCGGAGCGAGCAATATTTTATTTATTTTCTTATATCGGGATTGTATTCGCTGGGTCCCCGCGGTGTAGCTTACATTCAATCTATATTTTAATTAAACTTTGCTCCCATAAATATTCTACACTAAATTATAAATGTAAATTGTCCGGGCGATAAAACACTGACTAGATGAAACAAATAAATTGAATGATTTTATTTATAAATAATGGTGACAAAATTGTTATTAAAAATGTTACTTTGTGTTTTTGTGTTGTCCTAGTGGCTTCAGCGTGCTCTCATCCCTGAGGTCGTAGGTTCGATCCCCGGCTATGCACCAATGGATTTGCTTTCTATGTACGCATTTAACATTTGCTCGAATGGTGAAGGAAAACATCGTGAGGAAACCAACATGTCTTAGACCCAAAAAGTCGACGGCGTATGTCAGCCAATGGAGGCTGTTCACCTACTTGCCTATTAGATTTAAAAATGATCATGCAACAGATTCAGAAATCTGAGGCCAAGACCTAAAGAGGTTGTAGCGCCACTGATTTTTTTTTACATTGTGTTTCTACGTCTAGTATCTTATACCTTAGGGCCGGCATTCGATTATGAGGGAAACAATATCTAATTCAGGGTACAAACACCTGATTATAATAAATAATGTTATATGAGTATATAATGTATATTTAATGATAATTTTTATCTTACAGATATCACCGTTACGAATGTAAACCTCAAAAATTATCAAAATCATTTCATTGGTACATAAAATTCTAAACTGTTTAAAATTGATTGATGTATGATGTTCTTTTACTGCGAATAACAAATGAAAACTTAAATATTTAGTAACAATGCTTTTGCTCTAATTAATTTTTATTATTCATGAACAATAAAGATCTAGTTGAACACAAACGCTTTTGCAATTTAAGCGATATTAAACTGTTTCCTGTTAAGTTGTGTAGTAAGTCTATGAGAGAATAACAAACTGAAACATAAAATTAATAAAAAATAAAGGTTTTTAATCGTCTTCTATTTAAGGTAAGTCGTTCCTTACTTATTGTGCCTGCCGAACTCGATCTTTGTTTACTTAGAATTCAAATCTGAAATTGAAGCGAACTGTTAGTGTTAAATCTTTTTGAATAATATTTTTTATAAATAGTAAAAAAAAATATAAAAATCTGTTCTGTGATTTACCACATTCACCATGTCATAACTCTGCGTAGACTTCTAGAGCGTAGCTTGTAAAGCGTAGCAGTACAATGTTGTGCGTAGGCTTGAACAGCGTAGCCATAAATATCTGTCAGTAGGCGTGTAAGCTAATATTGAACCATTAAACTGCTTTCGTAATAATTATATATAAAATAAACACAAATTTTATTAAGGGAAATAAAAAACGAGCTAATTTTCTTTTATTGATTAGCAAAAAATCTGTTAGTAAAATACTCAACGTTTTAATTAAATTTCGTATAGATTTATAACGTTAGGTAGTTGTTCTTTTAAATTAAAAACTGTAAACACTTTCGTTAAAAGCATATATTGTAACGGATATTCGATAAGGCGCACTCGGCACACTCAATATTTGAAAGCTGTAATTGATCAGTTCAGTTATTGAAAGCCGCTCCAATTTCCTCGTTCACTGCTTTCAACATTGCGCTGTGGTAAGATATTTTTTTAGTTTTCCTTTCCTTAATAAGAAAGACTCAACTAATGTATCAACATTCCTTTGCCACTTTCGAGCTTCATATAATTTCGTATACCTTTATATCATTCATAAGAACGTCTTCTGATTCTTTCTTTATGTACATTGTACAGTGAGTACCAATACCATACTAAAAAGTAAAAAAAATGTGTGCGTGCACTAGGTGTACGTACACACGTAAGAAGTGAAACTTCTTTATGACCTTATTTTTCGAAAAATGATCTACTATATGCAACTTTACAGAAATTGGTTAAATAAAGTTAAATTGGATAAAGTTTAACAAAAGGCTTTTATTATCATAGACATGAATACAAATACCATTATTTCATTTTAAATTATTACTGTACTACTATGTAGTACTAAGATTATTACAGAATTTCATTAATTGTAATAGAATTATTAGTATTACTATCATTGTTATCGTTATTATATATTTTTGTTACTAATGGCTTCGAATCTCTTCGGATCAACCGTGGTAGGGACAAGAAAAAGATGGCGCGTAACCGAAAAATGTGACAAATGTGTGTAAATTTTTTTCCAACGCCGATAAAGAAGTTTGACTTTAAAAAGCAACATGGCGCGTAAACTGCTAAAAATTTCTCCCATACGTCGATAAAGAAGTTTCACTTCAAAAGATGGCGCGTAACGGAAAAATGTGACGCGTAACGAAAAAATGTTACACAAAATTTTTTTCCAACCCCGATAAAAAAGTTTCACTTCAATAACTAAGTAATGAACCCTAAATTTTACTATTATCTATGTTGTTCCTAACATATTGTAGCCTGTTGTAACCAGGTTTTTTTCATCGACTGTAAAACGATATAATAGATACATACCACATTGCATTCCAGACGAGGACTAGCTATCGAAAGTTTAATTAAAGCGAAACGAATAAGGTGTAATATTTCTCACTCACGATATCGTTAAACTTGTATTACTATTTAAAAAATCTATACCTGCCAGCTGAAAAACTGTTACCAGTACCGTTGATTCATTTCTATTTATTTAAAAAAGTTTACCAACGGCAATTACAATAACAGCTTAGCGAAACACAATAAATAACATTAAAAACTTATTGTATACATTTAATTAGGCCAGCGCGGCATGGTTCATACACAATATCTCAGCAGAGATCTACCAAACTATAAATGTGTGATCTAAAAGGCGTATTAATGATACGTTATTGGAAAATTTTGCTCTGTGAAACTGTGAGAATGAGGTGAAAAGGGTCAATAATAAAACTGTTAAAATCGTACAGAAAATAATTATAATTTTAAATACCTACATTAACCGATAAATAACATTGTGTTTTGTATGTTATATATCTAATAAAGCTTTGATATTATTTTGGCCTTTTAAAAACTCCACAATGCTTCACTACAATGACAACTGTTTTAAAATCAAATATTAGGCGACTGTTCTTTGCGTTTGTAGCGGCTTAATGAGCTTCTCTTGTTGACTGTACTACAATCAGCTCTCTGACAACACCTGAGTAAACTGCTGTCATTATTGCGCCTTTACTAAGCGGCGAGTTAGATAAAATATTAGGTAGAATGTGAAGCTTGAACACATGCTAATGTATACGTGATATATATGAATCTCATTGTAACGTGAGACTAGGTTTAATCACGCATAAAAATACGTCCAATTAAAATTATATTGTAAATCGCACTCATATTTCTGCGTCATTGGGCTGGGCCTACCGAATATAAATTTGAATAAGCGTGGAACAGGATTTGCTCTTAATTTGAAATTCAAATTGTCCAAGGAATGTAACCACCCGCACCGACCAGGAAATGAAAAATGTACTATAAAATCGTTATTTTGTATCATACTTCTTTATGATTATAATATATTTTTTTAAATTATTTATTTTAAAAAAAAAGTCCTCAGTTGACATTTTAGTAATGTTTTTAAATAAGAAACCATCGTCTGCCTTCTTTTGTTAGTAAACTAATCCGTGGGATATTCTGAAGTTAAATTCTTTTCCACCAACATCTCTTCTTCCGTTTTTTAGCTGCATGGCTTAGTAGTACTAAATAACTCCATGTCATAACTCCTCCTTTCTTGGCGATTCCTTTAAGGTCTCTGCAGTTAAGCTATGGAATTCACTTCCAGTCCCTATTCGCTTAGCTCCTTCTCTATCTTCCTTTAAATTTCTTCTTTACAAACATTACCTGTCCACATCGTATCCCTAACTTTAATAATAGGTACCTACTGAGACTGATCTTAATTTAAGAAATTGAAAATGATTCATGTGCACTTTTTTATTATTATTTTTTTTTCTTCATGTATTCTTTATTAGTTTAGTTTGTTTTTTGTTCGTTGTTTCCAACTAAATGTAATACATGTATTTTTGCACTTCTTGCCTATCTTATGTAATTAATACTTTTTGTTTTCTCACAGTGGTTGCCTGGAAGAGATCGCTCGAAAGCGATAAGGCCGCCAGTTGCTCTCCTTTTTATTTAATTATGATTGTACTATATTAATGTATATGCAGCAACGAAGTGTTAATAAATAAATAATAAATAAATATACTGCTGCTAAAGTTACTTGATCAGCCATATTCTATGGTGTATCCCCTCTATCAAACAAGTAGATAGACCAGTAACACTCCATAAACAGCACAATGCTTTGGAAATTATCAAGGCACAATATGGCCTTCGTAAAATACCGTATACCACATATGCTGCAAATGCTTTCTATTTGTAGCATGCCACAAGGTGCCGCATGCCGCAGTGTGTAGCTTGCGGCACTGTCGCACGTTGTTGCCTCGGCGTAAACCAGCCTTAATATAGGCGTCTCAGTTTCACGAACGATTGTTGAATGGCACACAGAAAGGAAAACCGAACGCTTGACCTTAAGGTTGAGAGAATCTTGCTCAAGCCACTATACCAACAATCCTGACATAATGTTTGTAGGTTTTACTGTTATAAATACTAATCAATACGTTACGTTCTGGCATTCACGAGAATTGTTAGCAAATCCAAATATATATGCTTATTTGAAATTCAGATTTTATCGACAGTCGTGAGTCAGCGAATAATGCAATATTTATGTAACATGCAAAGATGTGTGAAAATGGACAATCATCGGATTAATACCTTTTATTTAATAAATACATTTTGAAGATACTTTCCGATTTCATCATTGATGCAGAGGACGACTTTTTCATATATGGTAAAGAGATTATTTCCAAGTTGCTTTTTCTAGTTTAAAGTTCTATTACTATGGTTCAAACTACGGTTTCCTGTATTCACGTGAATGAGCTTGATGATGATGATAAGAAGCATCGTATGCTCATCTTAAAAAATAGTTTAGAAACTTTATTGACAATCTAATATATAAAATTCTCGTGTCGCGGTGTTTGTAGTTATACTCCTCTGAAACGGCTTGACCGATTCTCATGAAATTTTGTGTGGATATTGGGTATGTCTGAGAATCGGACAACATCTATTATTCATCCCCCTAAATGTTAAGGCTAGTCCACATCTATATATTTCTTTTTAATTCTTAGATATTTTTTTTATGATACAGCATACAAAAATACATACAACCCCTAATTTTCGCCCCTCTACGATCAACCCCTATTTTTTATTATAAATGATATACATGGCAAAACGACGTTTGCCAGGTCAGCTAGTATTTCTATAATCATCTAGTAATTAGCAGCGCGGTTAAATTGAATTAAATTTAATTATTGCTTATGTCACATATTAATAAAATATCAATTGGTGTACAGTCGTGATTGAATATATACTGTTCAAAAGTATTTGATACGAGTACATACTAAATGTGATTGTAATAGACTTATTGTCATTTAATACAAATAATCCGATATTTTCTGTTAATATCATTATATTAACAGAAAATATCGGATTATTTCCAGCAAAATAATTAATGGTCAAAGAGAACAATACCAAAGGGCTTTACGAACTCCCGACACTCGTGATGGGTCACAAATTATTTATTGCAAATCCAGCTTCGTAACTTTAGGGTTCCATTGGGAATATTCTGTATTTCGATCAGACAATAGAGGTGCTAATACTGTCTTACTTTGATAATTGAGAAGTGATTACCAATGAGGTTACGAATAATTTAATAAATATTCTCCATCAATAATATTCTATAAATGGGCTGGTGAAATATTTAGACCAGCTTAATGGCTTCAACGTGCGACTCTCATCCCTGAGGTCGTAGGTTTGATCCCCGGCTGTGCACCAATGGACTTTCTTTCTATGTGCGCATGTAACATTCGCTCGAACAGTGAAGGAAAACATCGTGAGGAAACCGGCTTGTCATAGACCCCAAAAGCCGACGGCGTGCGTCAGGCACAGGAGACTGATCACCTACTTGCCTATTAGATTAACAAATGATCATGAAACATATAAAGAAATCTGAGGCCCTGAGAAGGGTGTAGCGCCACTGATTTATTATTTTATTATGCTTTTGGAAATATTATCGTATGCTCATCGGTCTGCGCTAAGACTTAATTAACCTTCCTAATGAACCCGGGCAAAATTGCGATGCTCAGTTAGTCCTGTATGTGTTATTTTCACATATATATATATGAATTTATTTCCACACTCAAAAAAATGTATTGGAACCTGCATACCGAACCTCTTAATTCATAAACAAATTCAAATTAATCTGAAACATTAAATCGGCCAATATAAACAAAGCAACGTTCATAATTTCGAGTCGGTAATAAACTGAAATTGTTCATCACAGTTTATAAGCTAAGAGTTGATTAAATGTGCTTCCGAATGACTTCAGATAGTAAACTGTAGGGCAAACAAGTCGTAATTATACTAATTACGACTTTTCGCGAGCTGTTAAGAAACTGAAGTAGAACATTCTCGAAGTGTAATTCTAAATGACAGTTACGAAAGGTAAAATGTAAAAAATAACAAGGTGACAAATTATTATTAGGCATTCCATCATTATACCACTCTCCACATACGTCTAGTTATCTATTGGTCAATATAGCATTGATCAAAATGGAAGTTTGTGTTAAATAAAACGTGTGGCACTCGGGGACTGTCGCGGTAAAGCTATTGCATTTTTTTTTTCACCTTATGCAATTATAATTATTTATTTATGCAGTATTTTTTTTCTTTGATATTAATTCAAGATTTTTACTTGATAAGTTAATTCAATCTAGGTACCACTCTACCAGACTCAGACTAACTGGCCTACATAGTCTGTCTCACTCTAACGCGCACCGGCTGCACCGATCTCATCAGAGAGATGTGAATACGTAGTATGCGTTCTGTCCCGCTCTAATGCGTAAGGTTTTTTTCGTTACGGAATTTCTAGATTCGGTCTCCACGCTCGAGGCCCGCGATATAAGCTATGCAATAGCTTAAAAATATAATACTTAATTTAGATTTAAGTATTGAATCATTATTATAAATTTACTCAAATTGTGAATTTATTAGCGATATCATCGTAACAGTTCGATAATCGAAACCATATTCATATGAACTTCTAGTGACAAGTTTTTCTTTTCACCCTGAACCCTGCAACGCGTCATAAACGCACAAATCGTTGGTCCCAATTTGCATAAACACGAAACAAGATGGCGGTCGTAAATGATAACGCTGCACTATCGATAAAAACAAACGAAGCAGAAGGTGCCGATAAACGTATTTCTCAGCAAACGGTCCCATTCATGGCCTCAGAACACCGAGAGTTTACGAGGTGAAAATTTATCTTTAATACATTGAAAAGGAATATTTTACTCAGAACATTTTTGCTGGGAAATATATGGCGTGTGTTTTATTGGACAAGAGATATGGCGCACTTAAAATGAATTGATAATAAATATTTAATATTATAATTATATTATTACACTAGCTGACCCGGCAAGCGTTTGTATTGCCATGTATATTATTTCTAGGATTTTTTTTTTAATTCAATAAAAATAACTATCTACAATAATAAATAATAGGGGTTGATCGTAGAGGGGTGATAATTAAGGGTTGAATGTATTTTTGTATGATGTACAATAAAAAAATAAAAACAAAAATTAAATCGAAAAAATAAAAATAAAATTTTGGAGTGGAAATCCCTTATCACTTAGGGCTTTGAAAGATAGATAGTAGCCGATTCTCAGACTTTCTATTCAGAAATGCATAAAATATTTCATAAGAATCGGTCGAGCTCGGAGGAGTCTGAGAACGAACATTGTGACACGAGAATTTTGTATATATAGCGATTTTGATTATAATAATACATCTAAACTTATATTAACATAATTATGTTCAAATTCTCTTATTGTCACGTTTATCACTACTATCATAACGTATTCCCGATCACACATAAAATGTCTTGGATTATTAAGCACAGCGGAAGTTTAATCAACATTAATGTAAAATGAAGACAGTTTTCAGTAACATGACAATATTTCGGCATCTTCAACATTCTACAAAGCCGTAGACACGTCGCGTATCAAGAAGTACAGTAGTCAGTAACGAGCCTACGCCTTTAAATTACCTTCATGTGGTCACGTGCGAGGCGGCGCCAGGCAACGGGCGGGGCTTCAGCCATTTTTAATTTTGCCATAAAACACATTAAATTAAATTTAATATTGTAATCGTAATTTTCCTACATTGCCTCGATGAGGGCACAAATTTGCGAACAGTTTTTTGTGTGTATAATTTTTAAATGTCCAACAAATGACATCAAAATAGATTAAATTAAAGCAAGTGATATGATGTTACATATTTCTTTTTTGACGTTCATAAGTGTACATTGTGTTACCAATATGAATAAATGATATTTTACTTTGAGAGATTGATGATGATTCACAATCGGTGAAAACAGTTTTGTGTGTTTAATGAAACTCAAAAACGTTGGATGATTTTCGAGTTAAGCTACAGTTACTAGCTCCACACTGAAACCCGCTCTTTGAGGTAATGAGCCGCTTTCTGACGGTTGTGAAAAATTATATGAAATCGCTTTTGACCCACATACAATTCATTAATGCTCCGTTCATTTCTTCTATGTTTACTTTTAATTTATTTTTTCTTTGAACTTATATATTTTGTTTGCCTAGTTTTCTTCATAATTTATTTAATTTTTACTTTTACATACAAAAAAAGGGTGCGTGTACTTATGTACGCGCGTAAGAAGTTATACTTCTTTGGCATTATTAAAAAAGGTTTTTGATTGCATGAAAATTATTAATTACTATTAAATAATCAAAGACTGGAAAAGGAGTCATTATAGTCAATAAAGTTCAGTTTACATTAAGTGTAACATTAATTCTATTATTATTCGAATGTTGTTTTTTACAACATTCGATTGTTTGTTTCAACTTCATACTGATAATTTTGTGTAACGGTGCGTGCGCATCGTAAAATTTCACTCTCATCAATTTTTCATAACGCGCCTAAAGAAGTATAACTTCAAAAAGTAATTACTATAAAAATACACAAACTATAAACATTAGTAATAGGCCTTTTATACCGAGAGTGCTTAAATATGGGCTTCTTTGTAACGTATTAATAATTCGAAACATACAAATAAATCTTTTTTGGCTCTGCCGTGCATTGATCAAAAGAATTAGACTTGTCTATACATTACACAAAAAAATCTAAGTTAGCCCTTTTTTAGTTGAAGTTTTCTCTTCAACTATAAGTTTGTCGTTACCACAGTTTTAGAAAAGGTAAGAATAATTGAGTAATATTGGCAGTCTTTTTTATTTTTATCAGTACTTTTAAATATTCCGATCATGATAAACTTATTAATAGCATTTGAAGCCTTATTTAAAAGATATTTATATAGTATAGTACAAATAGTTACAGGCAATCAGCTGTGTTGTACGCGGTGCCGACATACGGACGTGATGGCCATTCTGGTAATAAAAAAGCAATATTTCAATATTCTCCAATAATATTCAATGCAAACGTGACTTAACTCTTGTTTTACAACGAGTGTGCCGCGGCACGATTCATTTTTATTATGCGTGTAGCTTTAACACCATACGATTGATGTAAAACATGCAGGCATGTCGGCTAAAGCAATATTTTTATAATTAAATTACCATATTAGCAAATAATTATGAAGTGTGCTGTTACAATATTAACAAGTTTAAGGAGTCTGTGTTACAATGGCTGATTCGCTATAGTATCGGACCATAAGTTTAAAATCGTACGTAAACAATTAACATAAATAACCAATATAATAGATGAGTGCAATGAAGTCTTCTCGCTAACAAGCGATAACTTCCAGACATCCCCGTACTAAAATACTCGGAATATAACAAAGACAAGTATAACGAGATGTAATGATGAAAATATAATACATTTAAATAAAAAACTTTTTGACCGGATTGAAGTTATGTATTAATTATTATAAATTAGACCACACATGCTTTACAGCGTGTGTGGTCAAGGTGACGGCGAAACGTCGGATAAATTTAAAATTATGTTAAATAGTTGTAAATTTATAATAATACATAACTTCAATCCGGTCAAAAAGTTTTTTCTTTAAATGTGTAAAGGTTATGTCAATCAAAGACTATACAATATAATACATAATATTTTAAAGACACAAAATTGTATTACCATTAAGTAAATTTGAGCTTGTATTTATATACATAAATAATACCTGAGCCTTTCTTTCTTTTCTTTCTTCATAATTTATTTAATTTTTACTTTTACATACAAAAAAAGGGTGCGTGTACTTATGTACGCGCGTAAGAAGTTATACTTCTTTGGCATTATTAAAAAAGGTTTTTGATTGCATGAAAATTATTAATTACTATTAAATAATCAAAGACTGGAAAAGGAGTCATTATAGTCGATAAAGTTCAGTTTACATTAAGTGTAACATTAATTCTATTATTATTCGAATGTTGTTTTTTAAATTATGTCCAATGCCGTAGCATTTTCCGTGGGCAACTTCATACATATAATTTTGTGTAACGGTGCGTGCGCATCGTAAAATTTCACTCTCATCAATTTTTCATAACGCGCCTAAAGAAGTATAACTTCAAAAAGTAATTACTATAAAAGTACACAAACTGTAAACATTAGTAATAGGCCTTTTATACCGAGAGTGCTTAAATATGGGCTTCTTTGTAACGTATTAATAATTCGAAACATACAAATAAATCTTTTTTGGCTCTGCCGTGCATTGATCAAAAGAATTAGACTTGTCTATACATTACACAAAAAAATCTAAGTTAGCCCTTTTTTAGTTGAAGTTTTCTCTTCAACTATAAGTTTGTCGTTACCACAGTTTTAGAAAAGGTAAGAATAATTGAGTAATATTGGCAGTCTTTTTTATTTTTAGCAGTACTTTTAAATATTCCGATCATGATAAACTTATTAATAGCATTTGAAGCCTTATTTAAAAGATATTTATATAGTATAGTACAAATAGTTACAGGCAATCAGCTGTGTTGTACGCGGTGCCGACATACGGACGTGATGGCCATTCTGGTAATAAAAAAGCAATATTTCAATATTCTCCAATAATATTCAATGCAAACGTGACTTAACTCTTGTTTTACAACGAGTGTGCCGCGGCACGATTCATTTTTATTATGCGTGTAGCTTTAACACCATACGATTGATGTAAAACATGCAGGCATGTCGGCTAAAGCAATATTTTTATAATTAAATTACCATATTAGCAAATAATTATGAAGTGTGCTGTTACAATATTAACAAGTTTAAGGAGTCTGTGTTACAATGGCTGATTCGCTATAGTATCGGACCATAAGTTTAAAATCGTACGTAAACAATTAACATAAATAACCAATATAATAGATGAGTGCAATGAAGTCTTCTCGCTAACAAGCGATAACTTCCAGACATCCCCGTACTAAAATACTCGGAATATAACAAAGACAAGTATAACGAGATGTAATGATGAAAATATAATACATTTAAATAAAAAACTTTTTGACCGGATTGAAGTTATGTATTAATTATTATAAATTAGACCACACATGCTTTACAGCGTGTGTGGTCAAGGTGACGGCGAAACGTCGGATAAATTTAAAATTATGTTAAATAGTTGTAAATTTATAATAATACATAACTTCAATCCGGTCAAAAAGTTTTTTCTTTAAATGTGTAAAGGTTATGTCAATCAAAGACTATACAATATAATACATAATATTTTAAAGACACAAAATTGTATTACCATTAAGTAAATTTGAGCTTGTATTTATATACATAAATAATACCTGAGCCTAATATGTCGTCAAACTTGTGATCATTTAACTGAAATCGTATCGTTTACCGTAAGTATTTTCTAACATTGCTGACGCGTCTCCCACATGCGTGTGCTTTATGAGCGCCCCCGAATATCATCCCTTTATTTGAATCGCAGTGTTATCATTCTCAGATTGCCGCCATATTCGAGGGTTCTCACTGAAAAACTTATTCACTGCGTGTGACAATATGGGATTTCATATTATGTCTTCTATTTTTACGCTCGTGAGAAAATTTATTCGTTTCTTTCTGTTTTTTTATTAAATTTACATCCACATATTATAAGGAAGAGATATTGATATTGATATTGTTGTTATTATTTTGTATGTTATTATTTATTATGTTACACTTAATGTAAGAGAATAATAATAAATATTTATTTATTTAATTTTTCAAATGTAAACTGAACTTTATTGACTATAATGATTCCTTTTCCAGTCTTATCGATTATTTAATTGTAATTAATTATTTGCATGCAATCAAAAACTATTTTTAATAATGCCAAAGAAGTATAACTTCTTACGCGCGTACATAAGTACACGCATCCTTTTTTTAACTCAAGTTGTATATAATTATTTCATTTACACCCGTAAGCTGCAGCTGCTTCAGAAGTACTTCCTATCATGAAGTACTTGGCATTGACTGAAGAGATCAGTATGTATTTAGCCGTGCGTATTTGGTATTTTCATTAATATATTTTCTATAGTTTCAGCTCTATATTGTTTGATCTGGTTTTGCGATCATGAATCGTTCTGTTTCCGGGAAGAATGCCTCTCGTTTGATGACTTTTTGTCTGTATATTGTTGGTTAAGATTGATGTTATAAAGTCTGCCATGTAAAGATTTGCGTGACCAATCATTCTTTTTTTGTTTTTGTGTCTATATCTAATTGTATCTCATAACGTTGAATTTCTCTATTTTGTAGGTTTAATGCAGTTAATTTACTGTCATTCTGAACTATATGTTTGTTATGTAATTGAAATATATCGACGGCCTTTGACTCTTGGCATGATCATTCTTTGTATATTACAGGACCTTTCTGATGTTTTCTATTGCTTGTCATTGTTGTGTTTTTAATGTATAAACCGTTGTAGGACTTTTAGTTCAGACCAGTTTATAATGCCAAAAGTATAAGTTAGTATGGACATTGCTTTTGTATTGATAGATTTTATAATAAATATTGTTAACAATACAAATAAAAATGTTTTTACAATTGAATTTCATCTGTGATTATTATTAATTAATATTTTTCTAACCTCAGAGATTCTCTTCCTCCCCTCTCTCCTCTTTTTACCAGTGGAAAACACACCATCATTCGATGTGCCCTCAGCTACGATTCGCCGTATAGTAGAAATGGAAACCCCTATAAAGATATAGGGCATTTCCATTTCTACTATACGGCGAACAGTGACTTCTTAGTCATAATTAAACACCGAAGAAAAATATAAAACAAACTAAAAGTATCAAAACCACTCAGTCCAACTGTCCAATCAACTCTACCACGCGGTTTAAAATCAAAGATTGAGTTTGATTTACACCTTTTTCTTCCTTTATTTTACGATAAACATTGAAAACAATAATTCTCGCTTAAGGTCGAAGTGGCTTTTTCGACATTTTCACAAAAACAACAAATTTCATTAAGCTAATCACAAAATCTCAGCGGCGGTTGACAGATCTCGTACTTTGATTTGACGGATGACACTTGACATTGCCACATGAAAATCACATTTTTTTTATTTTTATTTTATGCCATGAGATTCCGGTAGACTTATAAAAATCAATTTCTTACTGAATTTATCCTACATTTATGTATTCCAAATTTCATTCCAAGTTTTCGAGAAGACGCTATCTGATCTACGTTCTCTTGAGTAGAAAGCTTCATGTCATTGACATATAGATACAATCTGCGAAAATATATTTTGAACATAATACATATTGATACGCAAAGTACTGCCCTGCGATTCTGTAACTCACTTTTTGAACTCACTCAGCGGTTTCCGCAGCGGCGGTCGCTCACAAATCAGTCGTGAAGCAGTCATTTTATGATTTGGCATTCTGATAAACAATAAACTACAAGGTCCCACCTTATCAGAATGCCAAATCATAAAATGAGCGCGACCGCCGATGTTGCTGCTGCTGTGCTGTGAGAGTTCGAAAAGTGAGTTACAGAATCGCAAGGCGGATGAATGAAATTTTTATACAATACACTTTTCTTTCAAGTAAGAGATATATTAAAATGTGCGTCTTTTTCCTCTAAAATCCTTACACATTTTTCATTTTAGATTCTTACGTTCTACATGCTAAGAACATATTTTTTTTGTAGGTAACGGCGTAATAAACATATCTTATTACAATTTGTCTTGTTAATTTAAATCTTGAATGAGGACATAAATTGTTCTCTTCATTACTTTACAGAGAATTACAGTACGTATTGTTCCAGCTAAGCGTGCTTATGATTTATACACTTATTATCACTAGCGTGGATGCTACTCATTTTAATTTAACTGTTTCATATGCTAGTATGTGCTTGATAATATTTATTTCACGTATGGGTATGATTAAATTACTTCAAATAAAATGAATTTATTATATCAAAATAACATACATTTCATACCAAAAATTGCATATTTTAGTCACTAGGATTAATCTGTCTAATCTATATAGACCCTTAGGCTTATTATTAATGCTCTTATAGTTTATAAGGGATCATGGGTCAACGAAATGGTTAAAATAATAAAGACTATTATTTTCACTCGATAGTAATCACTATCAACTAATCAACAAATGCTAAATGAAAAGCTATGCTATGCTTAAAAAATGGTGTAATTGCCACGCCTAAGTCTAATGCTTTACAGTCTCTTATATTATTCCCGTCCCTTGAGACGACTGCGAGACCGGCTGCTGATTATCCCGATTCTACACCTTCTACTCTTTGACGTGTCCTATTTTTTATACGATATCTGTTACATGCGCGCCTCCACACCCGTTTCATAAGAAGTGTAGTACGTGTATAGTATTTTTTTCAAGCATAAGAGTTCATTACTGATTTGATGAATGCAACCTATGCTAAATATTTATGTGATAATATGTAACCGTACCACAATGATTAGAACGCTACACAAAATTATGCTTTGTAGTCTTTCACAGTAGGTCAGTAGGATATTTTGCTGAACTGGGTATCCTTTCTTTGCTTATGATATTTAGACATATATAGGTATATGTGATACATTTAATATATAATTTCTCCGACATTTTAAAATGATTTGTAATATCGATACATCGATTATATCAATTTGTTATATTCGTCGATCCTTGTTTGATATATTTAATAATAATCTTTACTTGATAATGTGAATTCCTAAATACAGGTAATTTGATTTTTTAGGCGAGGGTATAATTTCGTACCTATATAATGCAGTTTAAGGTTTGTCTCTCTTCTTTGTTATATTTGTCATTATAATCTTCCAGATAATCCAGTTTAGCCTGCTAGATCAGCTTCTATTTCTAGATAAGTTTAAATTAAATTAAATGCTTCTTAGCATTAGAGTCACGATGGGATTTAATCCTCTTTCCCAAGATCATTTTTCGGGTATCGAGAACACATTTAAATATATCCGAAATTTATAAAAAAACTTATAACGTATGAAAAGTAAAAATTTATCAATGAAATGCTTAACAAAACTACGTTATATATGCTCAGTAAATACGCTTCATAAAATTCCGAATAAATAATATTTTCAAGAAATTGCACAATGTTTTTGCTTAAAATTTGTCTGAACCACTGAATTCTACAGGTACGTTCGTTCCACAGGTACAGTACATTCACCGAAGGATCATATGGTTGCGCTACAGCTACAATATAGATATAGTTCCTTAAATATACAGATATTTAAGGAACTATACCTATATTGTACATAAATACGTCGGCGTCGCAATGGTTATTCCTATTAGGAGTTATAGACCTAGGTACAGCACGTGTGTTTCAACAATCCCCTAATTTTTAATCACGGTCACAAGCGATCTATGTGATAAATAAATTTAATACGAAGTTATTTTAATAAATATTTTCTGAATACAATGACCGATTTCTATACGTAACCCAGTTACAGATATTAGAGCTACGTTGCTGTTAAACAAAATACGAGAAACAAAACAAAACATACGGCATTGTATAACCTGTATTAGTGGCCTGAGTTTCTCAAGTTTACTGTAAGTGAAATGTTAGTGAGCGAAATATAGCTGTTTCAATTAAAATACTAATTTTGGACTTTTTGGGTCTAAGACATGTCGGTTTCCTCGCGATGTTTTCCTTCACTGTTCGAGCAAATGCTAAATGCGCACATAGAAAGAAAGTCCATTGGTGCACAGCCGGGGATCGAACCTACGACCTCTGGTTTGAGAGTCGCACGCTGAAGCCACTAGGACAACACCAATAATATATAAAAGTAAATATAATTGTAATCCTATTATATTAAAATAAACAACATCTATAACAGAATATATCACCGTATGTTTAGATAATCGACGATGCCAATCGGCCTGGGCAATTCTATTAATTGGCCCACGTCTCGAAGGGAAACGGGTCTCCGGGAAATTGGGATCGGTCTAAAGTTTTTCCATTTTTCACTCAAATTTATACATGCTATTTGAGTCCTTAATACTGAAAGTATAAGATTCAAATTTCGTTGAAAATAAAATATGATGTTGGTGATTATATGCATCGGAAGTGCACGGGGGCATTCCCTAGCGGTTTAAAACTGTTTGTTCAATGACAACTTCTATTCTTTATTATTGCAAATACCTACTAAAAGAACGTAACTGGAACATTGGAATCACGATTGCTAAAGTCAAAGTCAAAGTCAAATCATTTATTTCAATTAGACCATCTAAAATGGCACTCGTCAAAAAAAAAAAAAACACTAGCACTCCGGGAGTGCCGGCAGAAGTGAAAACTTCAATATTAACGTTGTGTTTAATTATAAGTATAAAAGTACTATCATTTATGAGGTAGAATACAATGTTTATTTTTTGCGCTATCGTACACAAATATGACAATTTTTATGTTGTTATTTATAATATTATATCGTTATTTATATATTACATTAAATTTTATCTCTCAGAAAAATCAACTTCCATCCATAATTTCGACGACTTTTACACCATCGTTATTATCAGAATCATCATCGCAAATTTTTACAACTGATACAATTGGTTTATGATAACTGAAGTAAGACACAAACAGTTTTGATTCGAACCTATTTAAGTGTATAATAAAGACCGCATCAATAGTAGTTTTGTATTTCGTTGTGCTAAAATTGCGATCATTTGACATAGTTAAACAAAAATTCATTATTTAAAAATTCAACGGTAGAAAGAGTGGGAGATAATAGTTCCTCTCCCTTCCCCTCGATCTTACGCTTTTTCGATCAGCATCACGTGACCCTGACGCTAGTTTGAAAGTTTTTACCCATACAAAAAAGTGCTCAGCGCCGCTAAAGAAGTTTTCACTTCAAAAAATTATATATATATATAGAAGATTCTAGTTGCCCCTTCCAAAAGGTAGTTTCGTGTGGAGAAGAATGGGCAAGAAACTCCAGACTTACTCTTTTAAAATAGGTTTACAATATTTTGTTACATTTGTTAAATAATTATATGTGAAGACAATGTACTCTTAGAATAAACTACTATACTAAAAAAGTTAGTATACATGTTCCTCACATATTTGCAAATATCGAAACCGTAGAATATTAACATTAAAGTGTAATAAAAATATTAAAAAACACAACAAAACAGTGTGTGAGATACAAAAAAAAAATAATTACATTTGTAGCATTTATAAATTAAAAAAAAAATTATAATAATAATAACAAAAATATGTTACAGCAAAAAGTCAGCAACCAATTTGATTTTGTCCAGGCTCTATGATTGTCCTATGGAGCAGGACCAGCATGTTTCTAAGCATTCTTATCTTGAATATAATCATCTAATTAATAAATATATAATATATCATCTAAAAATAAAATTGCTTAATTTTTTAGAACAAGAAACAATTATAGTTAGTTAACGTCCTACAACCTCACAAACTTTATATATTTATAATATTTGTGTTAGACTGAAATTAGACCACAAATTCATACCAATGATTTATTGAATGTTGCATTCAATTCAACAAACAGTTTTGGCTGTCCAAACTAGAAACCAATAGCTCTTCGTCGGCGACATTAGCACTGAATTAGTAGTTAAATAGTTCACACGAAATGAGAGAGTGAGAGCTGATAGTGACGGGCGGTAAATGATTATAAATTTGTCGGAGTGAAAATTTCTGTGTTCATACAGAATTACAATTAATATGCCTATAAAATCAATTAGCCTACGTACTTGTATGGTGAATGTAAGCGTCATATAAACAAGTTTAAGGACTTTAAATAAAAAAATAATTTTATCAAACAACGGGATACTCTTAATATGTCATTAAAAAAATTATACAATTATTATAGGAAAACAATACAGTGTGATTAATAGTAATAATAAGTATCAAGTTATGAATTTGTTAGTTAATAAATACATACCTATTACTACTAAACACGTAACTACTGGATTTTAACCATTGCTTCAGACAGCAAGCAAAAATCTAAGATCTCCGCCGTCATTTCAGGCCTTACTTTCACTATCAATTTTCAAATACAGTAGAACCTCCATAAGTCGAACATCAAGGGAGACGCCAAAAAATTCGAGTTATAGAGTTTTCAACTTATGGAGGATTTCGACTTAGGCGGATTTTGATTCGACATAAAGAGTTTGAGGTATATTCTTATAAATTTAAAAAAAAATGAACACCTGACACAAAGCAAGCAAACACGTGTTTCCATGAGTCATAAATTTATTATTGTATACTCCTAAAATGTTTTCTAAGAAACAATAGTGTACTCACATTGTCGGCAAGTTCTTTAAGTCGGTAACTTATTTTTGTTCGAACAATAGAGATAATAAATTCCAAATGATCAAGTTGTAAAGGTTGTAAAATAAAACGTTCCTATGTTCGAGATATAGAGGTCAAATTTAATTTTTCGAGTTATAGAGTGAAAATATGTACCAAAATGGCTTGGAGGGACTCGGTGATAATTTCGATTAACAGAGGGTCAAGATTTCAAGTAATGGAGGTTTTGGTGTTTTAAGGGAAGGGAACAAAACATTTTTTCGAGATTTGGAGGTTTTTGACTTATCGAGGTTCGACTTAACGAGGCTCTACTGTATTAATATTAATGTTTAATATTAGCGCCATCTCGTATGCAATGAAAGAACTACGTTGTTTACGAAAGTTGTTGTTCTGAATTAAATGCAGCCTCCGATAGAGTGCAAAATATGGAAGATGAACAATTGAATATCACGTACACTGCTCTTGATATAAACACTTTAAATAAGCTATTCCTTAAGTTTGTAAGATGTTGAGCAATGTAAGATGTTTAAGGCTCTTTAGTATGTGCGCAGTAGCATTGTGCGGGTGACAGTTTCAGTAACGTTTCGTTTCACCTTTAAATGTTGCCGTGATTTACAAATTAATTCGCAACATATAAATAGAATCGTCCTTAGAACTAGGGCATTTGGGACTGGAGTTAGAGTAAGTAGATATCATTCAACGTATAATGGTTATTGTTTAAACGACTATGGTCTTCTAACTTGCTACAAATTTTGATATACATTACAACATATAATTCAGGTTTCATAAACCACATCAAAACATCGTCATGTGAAGCTTACTATCCAACTAACATTATGGTAATATTTAGTTTAGGGAGTCCTGTTATTTAGCAATTATACCGCATATGATGAAAGTTTACGGTAGTACCGCAAAAGATATTTTTAATGTCAAATTTCGTTAAAATTCTAATAATTTTTTTTAAACAGCAAAAAATTACAATAATTTGTTGATGTCTTTACACAAATAACTGTCTTTTTTTAGTACTTTTACTGAGTCTTATGACTGATGTAGTTTATGGAGCTAACTGCTTTTAATAGTATACGAATATCTAATTTAGTTAATGTGACCGATTAACTTACTTTCTTATTAAAAATAATTATAGTATATTTTTTATCCTATTAAGTTGGAAAATGTTAAGAAAATTAGAAAATGTTGCGACATTTCTAACTTTTTTAGGATATATAAAAGTAAATTCTTTTTGGTGGTTAATTTAGCTTTTCCCTCCAAATGAACATACAACAAACAAACATTATTATGTACAGCTTAGGTTAAGATTAAATTATTAATTCCATATTATTAGAGATTAACAAAATATATTTTATTGTTAAAAGTATGGCAAGAGCCTGGGTGGGATGTCGTTAATCCATTGGAATATGGGACGGGCTTTGGTGGTGAGGACATGTTAGCCCCGTCTCAAAAGAAGCAAACAAGTCTTTCCTCCAACTTCTATTTTGTTCCCTTTAGAATAGAGACTCTTAGGCCGTGGGGTTCAAGTGCACATGGACTAATTAAATATGCAAGTTTACGCCTTGTATAACCAGCGGCACGTAAGTCTAGCGCTGGCCGATACGTGGAGGGGATTGCTGCTCATGTGTACTGTCGCGCGGGGGACAAAATGCGACTGGAGAGCCAATCGACGCTCTTCATTCCGCTAGCCCCCCTCAGGTACCTTATTTTTTACTTCTGCGCAATAACGGTCAGCGCTAGAGTTTCGTGCCGCTACTTATAGATTGTACCGCTAACCCCAGAGCTGGGTGCTTTCCAGCTCGCTCAACGTATAAGTATTGAAAGACAGGGATTAAATGCTGCCAGCGATAAAGATACACTGCCACATGGACCAAACTTATTAAATTTGTTTTAATTTTCTTTTTATTAATTTTTACTATTACTATGTAGGTTAAGAAAATTGTAAATATCGTATATAAATGGAAATAAATTTTATTGTTTTTTTTGTAGAAATATGTTTTTTAGATTCTCAAAACTATGAATTATTAGGACACACACACACTCTGGTTATTAGAATCAATGTTAATAACGTTGTATATTTACTACAAATATTTTCTGTAAATATTGTATGTTTCTGACATCGACAAAAACCAATTCTTTGTATTTAATCAGGACCAAAATATTTTTAATCGATTCAGATTTAATTAAAATTGATAGAAGGAATGTGGAAGGAAGGTGATAACGCTTTTGTAACGTATTTTCTGTTACCGGAAATTCAATCAAAAATTAATCACATGTTTTAATTTCGGTCAGTTAACAGGCCTAGCGCGTTAATTAACACGGCAAAACATAAAAATTAAGTTTGAAAGTCTGTTGTACAAGAAGACACAACTGTACAACACAATGTATCTTAACGTTTTCAAATTAAGGCGAAATACTTCCTTCTTTAACTATCTACTCTAATAGTATTGGCTCGTGTAGTGGTAATCGTAACATAATATATTGACATAAGATTTTTAAAATCTACTATATAAAAATTTCCTTCCTGACGCTATAACTCCAGAACGCACGAACCGATTTCCACGGTTTTGCATTTGTTGGAAAGGTCTCGGGCTCCGTGAGGTTTATAGTAAAGAACATTCAGGAAAAAATTCAACAGAAAAGCGGGATCACCAAACGAAATGTTACATAAAACGAAGCCATCTGGTGGCGAAACGGAGTTCGCCGAGTTTGCTAGTTTTACTATAGAATGAAATCAAAGAAGGTCGTTCTTTAACTTGATTTTAACTTATTGCCCCAAGCGCAAGGTGGACAGAGGGATTGGGGCAATAAGTGGAACAGTGCTTCGCTATGTTCTATCTTGATGCATATGCTAAACTTTAGGCTTCGTCATCCCAATTACTTTACCTGCAAAAACCAAACCAACGCCATTTGCGTTTATGGCAGTCCAGTATAGCCTTTCTGGGGATGTGGTTGGGCGAAGAGTGTATCTACCTTTACTATGACAGTTACGTGTTGTTCCCACGAGGATGTAAGTGCGTGCTCCTATTTCACAAATCAGACAAATCTTTGTTTTTATGTTTAATATTAATTACTCAAGATGTCATGTGGAACATGGTGTGGTTGCAGCTCCATACAAACACTGTGTAAAACAAAAAACTTGGCGATTAAAAAGAGTGGCGGAGAGTTTAATGCCAGTTCTTCTCGTCCGTTCTACGGCCTTGATTTGAGAGCTAGCAGTAAATGTAAAATTGGAAACATTTATCATTAAATATGTATTTCTTTATTGATATTCATAAGTGTACATTGTGTTACCTAAATGATTATTTTATGTAACACAATATATGTGATTATTTTATGTAAATAACATAATAGTAAATATGTAGTAACAAAAAAGTTTTAGATGAACTAAAATAAATGAAAAGTCTTTTATTTTCTGCTGCCTTAATATTAATTTAATAAAGCCGTATTGGCTCTTGCCAAGTCTATTTTATTGTTATTTTCGTTCAATATCTATATTTGTTTTAACGGTTTTTCATTCAATTGTCCGTTCTCATACTGGCTGGGCGTAATGAAATAAGGTTAATTCCCAATTAAGCGGGAGCTTTTTACTGTAATCCCTCAATTACTGCAGGTTCTTGAAGCCAACGTTGAATTTGAAGGCTACGTGGAAAACCGTTTGCAGGCACTTCTAAATGTACGAAACACTCTCATGGTAAACGTAATTGAATGACGGGTAGGTTATAAAAAAAACTTGTTAGGAGAAATTTTTTCCCCACATCATTTTGGAATTCCTTTATTCATTTTTAGCTATTGTTACTGTAATGATACATCTGTTTTTGTATTTCATATTTGATGAAATAATAGATTCGATTCAAAATATTAATTGTAATATTATTATTGTATCAATAACTATTTTATTGAATAATAAATTAAATGCATATTCCCAAAGCTAAAAATTAGTAATAATATTTCGCAATTGGAATCGTGTCGACTCGGGACACATTCCGTATACAATAATGATTTTATTTAACGCATACATTCGTATACATGAGTGGCTTTTATTACAATGTTGTAATACACAGCTTATTCTATTACTACTGAAAAGTTGAAAAGCGTAATATAATACAGTACAGTTTGAAAATGTAAGTATAATATTTTGGTACAGTTTGCGTTAGTTCTCGCAGAACTATTTCGCATAAATTATTGGTGATACGTATGGGCATCACAAGAACGGCGATGGACAAGATGCAAAAAATATGAAGAAACAGGAATATAACTGAAGAATATATATCGCTTTCCACTGACCTACTTCAAATAGCCTCCGATCCCGGGGCATTACTGAATACAGCGAATGACTTTTTTAAAAACATAGACAATAACTTAGCGGAAAGGACTGTCACATACACACATCTGAGGAAAAGGTAATAAAAATATAATAATTCATTTTTCTTACATCCCACAGACGAAGAGGACCAAACGTTTTAAAGTTATTTTGGTTTACTATCTATCAATTTTTAATTATTACCAATTACTGTGTCTGTTAAGAATATTGTAAATACTTTATATTGTTATATTTGTTTCATTATAACAAACGAAGATGAATAAATAAACATTTTTCATAGACGATTATAGAATATTGATTTACATAGCAGCAGCGGATTGTAATTTTATTGTACTGTTACCCTTATTACCCATTTATATCTCCCTCTATTTATATTATCCAGTTTAATGTGATATGATTTTACTATAATTTAGTACTACACTATTCATTTGTATTACTTCAAAGTAGTCCAGCGAGTACACTGACACTCCGATTCGTATGTTTTTTTAATGATAAGTAAGTCGTTAAGTTGGCAAATTGGCAATTACTTTAAAATAATTGCGTCTTTAGGCTGAAGGCGTTGAATCGATTCCAATAAAGGGCATTTCTATACTTAAGTTTAAGATGTCAAACTTAAACTCAAAATATCTTTTATTTATTCATGTAGGTAAACAAGTACACTTATGAATTGTCAGAAAGAAGTTAAATTAATTGTAAATTTACATTTACTACCCGTTCGCAAGTCAAGGGCGTAGAGCGGTCAAATTAAATACATTCTCGGATATTTGTCTTTTATTAAAAAACCATTCACAATTATCATCTTTACATAATATTATTGGACTACTACATAATTAGTATCAGTCAATGTTAAAACTAGATATACTTTATAAACATTTATATTTACAACAATAACTTTAATAATTCGATAAAGAAATGCATCCGTATCTTCAATATGATAAAGGTCACATTCATCAAGAAATTTAATACGATTACATGTCCTACAAGACACCTTAAAATCATATGTAGCACGATTTAGCATCATATTGCTATGAGCTACGAACCGGTACGTTGCTTTAAGCCTATCAATAATTTTGTTGCTATCGGTCAAGTTCTCGACAGGTTACGAAAGAAAAAATGTCAGCTTTAAATTTAATATCTTGAAGTGATCCAATCCCTTTGCATCTTCTCATCAAATAGGTTGATGGCTACAAGATTGACGTAACTGAATATTAACGTTATGAAACTAGTACATTAATTAGTATATTTTTAAAATTTGTCATCTCTGTCGTTAGAAGTAAAACGGGCAGCTTAGTTATGGGGTAATACTGACCTGCGCTAAGATTCCACCCCGAAATGTATATACACATAAATTATATTTTTATTAATGATAACCATTCACAAGCACCCAGTGTGTGTGCAGTGTTGTTTCATTGCACATACACTGGATGCTTAATTTTAAAATCACTCTCCCTATAATCTATCTATCATGTAAATAGGTTTTTATTCATAGCACAACCAATATTTTGTCACGACGTATATAGTCAATATAAAAACCTCAGTTTTTCAGCAAAAGTAAAGCACATATTATGTTCCTCCACATTTAATCCTATAACTATTCCTTTATTATATTAATATGTATCGTTCGTACTTAGTGTAGAGGATACATTTACAGAAAAATAAATAATAGTAGTTAGGTTAAGTTGTTTGCAGGGATGGATTAAAAAGCTTACTTACTGATGGCAATACGAACTATAATTAATATAACCCTTGTTAATTGTCTCAAAAACGGCTTCAGCAATTCACTGTAATGAAGTATATTCTAAACGTAACATTTAGTATATTTTATAAAATCAACACAATAAACTCAAATCAACAAAAAACAATAATTATACAACATCGAAAATAACGTATCTTAACACAAATTATTGTTCTATATACGACCAAATATACATAGGCCAAAAATTTACTTAAAAAAAATATTCGTTGTTCAGTTCATTCTATATACGATATCTAGACACATCGAAAACGAGACAGTGGTATTTACTACGCAACGATTCTGAATTTTATCCCAACTGAATGTGCTATATCTCTGCGTATTCATTTAC
The DNA here is from genome assembly GCA_963693345.1 of Pieris melete. Classification (NCBI taxonomy): domain Eukaryota; kingdom Metazoa; phylum Arthropoda; class Insecta; order Lepidoptera; family Pieridae; genus Pieris; species Pieris melete. Next base: position 576,407 of record CAVNZK010000036.1, on the reverse strand, counting down.
TTGTATAAAAGTGTTACGCCATGGTTTGCGTCAGTATATCAATATCACAATGAAACAAATGAAATTTGAGTGACCTAAAATCACCATATACAAATACCGAACTAAAAATTGTTTAAACGTGTTGTAAACGTGTACAATACAATGGATTTATATTGTGTAAAATCATTCACTTTTATTGAAGTCCATGCTACTTGTTATTTTCTTATTCTTCGTTGTTAATCGAAGTTCTAGCTGCCGGCTTCGAAAATTGATATGTATTTGGAATGTTACAACTATTCCGCTGCCACCCCTAGGTCAGCGATACTAGAAAACGCCATAATTGTCGATCGCGCGGTACCGTGTCAAGCTATTTAACGTATTATTGACGAATGGTCTCGAAGTATCTTATCTCCTATTCTTTGCGAATTTAATTACCTTATTTTTAATTTTAAACAAAGCGCTTATCGTGGTGCCTAATTTCAGTTTATCTTAAGTAAGAAACTACTTTTGATAACAAATAATTTTGTCTTACATGTTGTTTTGTGCTATGTAATTAAATATAATAACAAATTGACAATTTTGACTTCATTAATTCTGTCTTAATTTAATATAAAACCTTACATTTAATTACAATTTTCTTTACGTATTCATAAACCTAAACGAAACCTGTATTTTTACGACTTACTTTAATAACAAATTACCTAATTTTTTAAAATCATAATAAAACAATTGTAGTTTCAATAATTTATCTTTTTATGACGAACAGCAACCATAAATTTTATTTTTATACGAATCTTGCAATTATTATTTCATGAATTTTTATAATTTAAAAATAACTACATATACAACATTTCTATAGTAAATCAGCCTTTCAATTGAAATATAATATAAAATTTTTGAGGTTTTTAAACGTTGATACTTTAAACATTACATTTTAAGGTAAAGTAACAAAATTCTAATCTCCGTTATATAATACATATACATTTCAATTTCAACTATTTTCTCTAAAAAATATAGCACAACGATTTGGCACGGTGATTAATTAATTGGTCAAATTGTATTTATCCAATTTAAGTTTATTGATCATACATTATTCGTATTTCTACATTTCAAAAATGTAGTAAGTACTAGCTAGCATCGAACAGGTAATTTGGCAAATATCTTCAAGGTCGGTTCGCATAGATGTACTTTAGTGGTGTCAAGTTCTAAAACCCAGGCCAACTTATTTGCCGGCAAATATTCAGAATATAAGAGGATTGGAAAGTTTAAATACAACTCTCGTGTACGTTCGATCCATGGCTTGCTGCGATGTCCGCGCTACGTGCTGTTACACCACAGTCTACTACGGATATAGTCTGGAAACCATTTTTATCTTTAATTCATTTCAGTCCTGTGATTCTGTAACTCACTTTTCGAACTCTCACAGCTGTTTTCGCAGCGGCGGTCGCGCTTAAATCAGTCGTGAAGCAGTCATTTTACGATTTGGCATTCTGATAAGCTTATAGTTTATTGTTTATCAGAATGCCAAATTGTAAAATGACTGCTTCACGAGCGCGACCGTCGCTGTGAGAGTTCGAAAGTGAGTTTCAGAATCGCAAGGCTGTTCGTGTTTTGCGCTCATAAATCTTCCTTAGCGCTTATAATGGAAATAACATAAGCTAGAGCAAATAATCATGAATTGCTATTTGTACACAAAACTATAATCAAAAGAAAGGAAAAAAAATATTCAAAAACTTTGTAGGCTATTATATAACTTTGATGTTACGTCATACCATGATAAGTTCGTTATATCTAAGCATAATGTAAGATAAGACGTTACTGAAATTGTAAAAAGCAACCAGTGACTTAACAACCTGTCTGGGCCTAAGATTTCAGTATCTATTACAGTATTATTTATTGTAGGCAAAGAGGTGCTGTAAGAACAGTCTTCAAACTCAAACTCAAAGAACGAACGAACTCAGACGCGGATCAACTTTACGAGTTCAAGAATAAGGGTCAAAACACACATATCAACTCGTAAAGGGATCGTCACCGTATCACCTCGTGCCGTTCAGTATTGTTTGTATGAAACTCCCTTAGGCAACGCACACTAATCGGAATCGTAACGTAATGGCCTGGCCTCGGAACAGGGTCCGAACCGTGATGCGGTGCGTGGTCAACTTGCAGTTCCCGCGCTTACGGCTCGTCGTCCCCGCGCTTACGTCTCTCGGTACCCGAACTCACGTCTCTTCGTCCACCCTTGCTTGTCCCCTCCCGCGACAGGAGGCAGCAGCGGTCGGCGAGCCGTAAGCGCGGTGTTGCCTAGCCGTAGCCCAGTTGACGTACAGGAGCTGCTGATACGCTTTGGTTACGTACATATGTTAGATTGACCACTGGTTGACGGCGAGGCGAAAGGCGATACGGTGACGATCCCTTTCCGAGTTGATATTCGTGACTGTGACCTTTAGAGTACACTAGAGATACTAGTAATAGTCACTACAGATACAATCGAAAACACTTTTACAAAATTGTTTACTTACATAGTTGCTAGGTACGCCATTAAAGCGTCGATTGCCACATATTCTCATAGCGTCAATCACTGCACACGTGTTCATCTCTTCTATTTTGTCTCCTGAATTGCAATATTAATTTTGCATTTTAGCTTTGTATAATTTAAGCACTTGGACTCAATCGATGAATATATTCATAGAGCCAACTTCGATGAAACATGTAATGTTGTAATAAGTTTAAAGCAAGATAAGTTGACTGTCTGGTTTGAAACTTGAAGTGTTCAATTACTTACCATATCGTATAAAGTCTGGATTGTCGTCCGGGCCAAGCTTTAGTTCGAACTGACTGCTATAGTCGATCTTTGGGGAGGCTGTGTACATGTCATCACGTTCTGACAACGAGTCCACGGTATTACTATGAAATAATCATAAGTTCCAAAATATATCACAATGACAAAAGTGTTTACACAATTTAAACGAAGTAGTTACTTGCCAACAATTATTGTGACGTCATTTGTCAGTTAAAATTAAAGTAAAAAATACTCTCAAGACTAAAAAAATAGTTATTTACATTAAGTGTACTCAAATTATCTGAATAAAAAGATAAAACGCGAATTTTTGATACAACTCAGATAAAACATTCCTAACGTCGAATTATGTATACGTAATACATTTAAATAGCGATTACAGACTTATGTAGTATCAAGTATTATGTATAGTAGTCTCGCAAAAACTTATAGTATTATTGTTAGAGAATTATCGTTAGAGCATCTTTTACTATGGTAACTCACTTGGAGGGTCGATTATTACTTGTCCTATACCGGCAGTAAGCTGCCGCAAGCACTGCACATATTGAGGCAGTTAACAAACCCCCAACTACGAAAAAGTACCCAAGCATTGGCGACAGTGACAGTGGAGTGTGTGACTCTGTAAAAAGAAATATCACTGACGTCAAATTATCGTTCCGCTGTAAACTAAAATTCGGTATCCCTGCTTACACAGCATCCTATGCTACCAATAAAGGACTTAGTAATATATTAATATTTTTCTGTAAAGTATTAGATTAAAAAGTATAATATATATTTCTGTGATTTCATATTAAACAAACAAAATGTGTGAAGAGAAGAACCTTCTGATTGGCTACCACTTATTTATTGCATAAATATAATCATATTATAGTAAAATTACACATTTAATTACGTAAATAAATATATAATAGTGATAATATAAATTTAATGACGTGGAATAAGTGATACATTTTTCATCTTCTTAACATAATAATTATCTTAACTTCCATAATAAACATATTTTATTTTTTATTTTTTTTTATTTTACAATTTTACCATTCTAATTTTCTGCTGCGCGTCTCCACGCGCAATTAACTGGGTATTTCTATGATTATTAAAAACCCCGGCTCGGTAACCTCTTTTTTGTTTTCATGTACATACCTACATTCTAAGTCTCAGTACAAACAATCAATACATTTCAGCCAAGAATGAAACGACTATAAGAATAAGGCGGTATCCTCCCGGAACATTAATAATGTATATTTTTCATATCACAAATCGATCGATCAATTCCATTCATTTTAGAATTTCATAAATACTAATTAATTTATGTAAATTTTAATCTTTGTCTTTTTTACTTGCTTTGGAATATTGCTATATTTTAGTGCTACTTGTTTTACGTCTTCTACTTCTTTATATGGATATCGATCTTATCATTACGACACTGGCATAATATAATTGATGAATATTTTTTAAGCCTTATCATATTGTTGACTTAAATAGAATTAGATTGGTTAGTTCTATAAAAAACCGGTAAAAGAATTTTATAATAATTGTTGTCCTATTAATGGATAATCTTTTAAAACCTTCATTGGAATCTATTTTAAACGTTCGTTTTAAAACATCTTCTTGGAATTAGGCATCGCTCCCTATTCGCTTTGGCGGATTAGGAGTACGCAAGATAACGAGTATAGCTCTTACAGAGTTTGTCAAATCTGCTTACAAATCTAACAGTCTGGTAGGTCAAATCCTTAGATCTTATTCCACAGACTGCGTGAATGCGTGGTTAGCATCCAACCCAGGCTTGAGTTTGCCTTCTAGCGTCATCTTTCAAAGCAGCTGGGATGATTCTCTTTGCAAAACTGAATTCCAAAACTTATTAGGTCTCACATCAATTACAGACCGCGCAAGGTTGGTGGCAGTGGGGTCTAGGGAAGCCGGTCATTGGGTTAATGCTTATCCATCCACAACTTCAAAAAAAGAGTTTCTGACATTGAGAGTGTCCATGGGCGGTATCACTTAACATCAGGTGAGCTCCCTACCCGTTTGCCCACTGTTATTTTACATTACATATTTTATTTATCAAGCTCATGAATCAAAGTTACAAGACTGGTTTTTAAATTACACACTGCTAATAGCTACTATCTACAATTGTAAATTGGTTTGAGCCTTAACATTTGTGACTGATCTCATATATTTACATATATTTTTTTACTTAGAAAGGTAACATTTTATACCTGATACTTAAAAACTAACAATTTATCGTATCGAAAAAAATATAATTTCATACTTGCGCAACTTTTGACTTCATGTATTTATTTTAACAAAAAGTTTTTACATCAGACGTAGATATTTTTTTAGGATACTGTATAAACAAGTACAATATATATTCATTTGTAATTAATATTTATTACGCAATACAAAAAACAAATTGAGACATTGATATAATATTGAAGATTGAACAGCTCTCAAACAACTTCTTAGTTTATGTAAATACATCGGTTTGAGGATTTTAGATCTTGGAACTTGACTCCGATGTAATACCTACATATATATAGAACTTACCTGTATATCGATTAGGTGAAATAACAGTATACAAGGTAGAGATCTCGCTTCTTCCCTTCGCATTCGATGCGTACAGATTGAGAAGATACTGGGCTCGTGCGCGCTCAGGGAGACCAGTTACCGCCAGAACTGATATATTTGAGGTAACGTTTGACAGAACCTAATAGAAAAGTTAACTCAAAGTAATTATGGGCAATTGAACAGTGTTAGTATAGTTATTCGGCGATTCTGAACTTTAAGGTCACAACCATAAACCAATGGAAACGTCTTCGTAAACAAAACATTATAGTTACTCTGTAGCTTCCTAAAGCGACAGCGATACCGATCCCAAAGTTTTAAAGCTATTTAGCGATATTTATTCAATTCGTATACATACGAAATATGATATTTATAAAATCTTTTTTACACTAAATTGTTTATGTTAGTAAAGATATGAAATAAGTTTAAGCGCATATTTGCAATCATTGTATTTTATTTTTTTCCTTAGATTAAATTATATTTTTTATTTATGTAGTGTCGCAATGGCACTATAGCCAGAATTTTCGGTATATTTATTTTATATGAACATTGCTAGTCTATTACTTGAATTGTCTTTGGCGCTGATGTCGCAACCTTGGGATTACGCGAAACTCATTATTGAGTTCGGGATCGGAAAATTCAAAGTAAGGGCGGTTGTACGCTGACAAAACCATGCCTATATATATAGAACAATGGTTAATGAAACAGATGCAGAAATATATTAACTAGGGTAGCAGGACTTGAAATTATAGACCACAATATGAAGTGATAATAAACGCCCTCAGACAAAGCAGCTACCTTGAATGTTATTTTTCGAAGTTAGCTTCCTAAGTCGGCTAGAAAATTCATCTACATACTTAATATGGTACGTAAAAACTATTAAACTCAAAATAACCCATTCATTTATTTCTAACAAAATAACCAGTGGCGCTACAACCTTTTTAGGTTTAGGCCTTAAATTCACGTATCTAATTCGTAATCATTAACTTCTAAAAATTTTGCCTAAAAGGCCTTCTATGCCTGACACACGGTGTCAACTTTGGGTCTAAAGTATGCCGGTTTCCTCGTGTTTTCCATCACGAAGGTTAAATGCGCACATAGAAAAACCATTGATGGAGTCCTACGACCTCAGAGAAGAGAGTTGCACGCTAAAACCACTAGGCCATCACTGCTCAAATTAATCTCTAATAGTAGATTAATAATAATACATATATATAATGACTCAGCTTAACTATAAAATGCATTATGGCTGCTAGGTTAACGAATTATACAGGGAAACATATATTAATATAGTGGACCTTTTTTAAGCTTTCGATTATTATTTCGATATTGATTCGGGTGTATGTAGAATATCAATAATTGAACTTCACTACGGCTGTTAGTGCAAATCAGATCATTTAGTTGCCGAAATGTTAGTAATCAGATGATATACCAAAAACAAGAAGGCAATTTTTGATTACATTAGGAATTGTTTGAAATATATTAAATAAAATAATTAAATAAATTTAATTATTTAATCAAATAAAATAATTAAAAAAAATGAACTTCATGATTGTTTATCAAATAAAAATTAATGTCAACTATCACTACATTAATGTAAGCTTCAAATATATTCGCTATTAAATTCTTAATAACTGAAAACCTATGTACTCACATTCATAGAAGGTAGTTCCAGCACCTCCATGTGAAAAAACTGCATAAGACCCCCATCAAAGCCTTCTTGACACTCCACTTGCAAAGCTGTAACGCTCTGATTCAACACTGAACAGTTATGTAGCGCCGTTGGTACAGCTGCAAGACATATATATATATAGGGTATTTCAACAAGAAGTTTGTTTTTCAATTGTGGCAACACCGAGAACGTGATAGTTTTGACATTTAGTTTTTGGCGGTATTCGTAGCAGGTGCTTTGGCAATTATTACAATGAATTCAATTTCGCTCGAAAATCGCATTAAAATAATTCAAATCCACTATAAAAATGGTGGTTCTGTTAAAGTTACATTTCGTAAAATTCGTGATATTTTCGGCCAGCATAATCGTCCTTCTGAGAGCGCTGTTAAGAATTTGGTCGCGAAATTTGAGTCGACAGGCTCGGTACAAAATATGCCAACACCAACACGTGTTCGACCGGGTCGTTCAACAGAAAACATCGCCGCCGTGAGCCACAGTGTTGAAGAAGATCAAAATTTGTCAATTTCACGACGTTCTCAACAATTGGGGTTATCCAAAAGCACAACATGGCGAATTTTGCGAAAGGATTTGGCTTTGAAGCCTTACAAGATTCAACTGGTGCAGGAATTAAAGCTGATCGACCATTCAAATCGCCGCAGATTCGCTCAGTTCATTCAGGAACAACCTGCTGGTTTTTCTGAAAAAATCATTTTTTCAGACGAAGCCCATTTTCATTTGTCAGGGTACGTCAACAAGCAAAATTGTCGCATTTGGGCTTCTGAAAATCCTAAAGCAATTATTGAGAAGGCTTTGCATACTCAACGTGTTACTGTGTGGTGCACTATGTGGTCTGGAGGCGTGATTGGGCCGTTTTTTTCGAAGATGAGGCTGGAAATGCGGTAACAGTCAATGGATCACGGTATCGCGAGATGTTAACCACTAAATTTTGGCCTATTATTGATGACATGGATATCACTGAAATGTGGTTTCAACAGGACGGTGCCACATGTCACACAGCCAATGAAACGATCAATTTATTGCAAACCAAATTTCCCGAGCGCATAATTTCGCGAAATTCAGCTGTTAAGTGGCCAGCCAGATCGTGTGATTTAACACCACTGGATTATTTTTTGTGGGGCTATGTTAAAGACAGAGTCTATACGGAGCCAATCGAATCGATTGCAGCCTTAAAACTCAAAATCCGTGATGTCATTAACGAAATAGACCCTCCATTTTGCCAAAAAGTGATTAAAAATTTTGATGAAAGAATCAACATCTGTCAGCGTGGTCGTGGTGGACATTTGCCAGATATCATTTTTCATTCATAATTGCCAAACTTTTCTCTTTGTAATACAATAAAAATTTTATTCATTTTCCTCTAAATTCTTTGTTTTATTTTGTTTTAGAAAACAAAGTTCTTGTTGAAAAACCCTTTATATATATAGTATAAGGTAATAAAAAGAAAACAAAACTTCGACATTTATTATATCAATGAATCAAACCAATCAAAATACGTTCATTCAGTTTAGATGCGTCTTAGGGAATTCTTATGAATGACAAAATCGTTTACAAAATTCGCGAAAGAGCAAGACTACGCCATCCGTTCGCAAAACTACTAGGAGGCCTTGTTCTGAAACTCAGCAAGTTTTACCCTGCCTCTACATTACAATTATTATTCAAAGGAAAATGTCATAAACCACAACGTCATTAAAGTTACATAAGTAAAAAAAAAATCTGTTCTGCGATGAATATGATAGATGTGTCTAATGGAGAATGTGGAACATTCACACATATTCACAACACTTCAAAGATAACAAAACAAATTATAACAATATAACTAGAACTATTTCTACGCGTTTTTGTCTTCTAGGTAGTCATTAACTGTGTGTAACCTTTACACATTAATGTTTTTTTTTAATATGTGTGTAATTCCTTAAGACTGTAGTCAATGTGACATTCTAATTTTCTTATTGATATAACAAGAAATAATATAAAATGTAAATTAAAAATTATTACATAAATCAATCTTACAAATTATGCACAACAAAAAAATATTCCAATCAGACATTATCTTTAGTAAATTCTAATTTGAATACAGGAATAAAACCGTAATTCGTATTCGAATGAGAATTCTCGTAGAAAACAGATTTCTTGCATCGGCTATCTATGGAGCGTAATGACATACGAATGTAATGGTGTGTATGTTATTGGCCTTAGTATATAAGTTAATTATTTAGATCTGTTCGACGTCTGTTTTTTTGTCCACCAGGACCAGTGTCCAGTTTGTGTTTCCACCACACTGTTATAAACTTCTTTTTTATTTCAGATTGTGTATACAATAAATAAAAATAAAATAAAACTATTTACACACGGTCAAGTTATACAGCAGTTTTCATTCAAAGCAATATGGCCAGCGTCTTGCCCACTTTCAGATGGTAAGTCTTAAAAAGAGAAGATGGATGAGCAACCTGTGCACTTTACATAAAATAGCAAATGGCTCACTTTACAGCTATCTATTGGTTAAACTTGACATCAAGGTACCGATGCGTTCTGTGCGTAACCCACAACTATTTATGATACCTACAAGTAACAACAATGTATCCCAGAATGGTCCGCTCGCTAGTATTATAATTCTGTGTGTTCTCATGTTGATATTTTTCACAATAGTAGTTATGAATTTAGAAAGATTATTCGCGGTGCAGACTTGCAACCAGAATAACTTAATTTTTTTTATATATTTTTTGTCATTAAATTTTTGAAGTGAAACTTCTTTATCGGGGTTGGAAAAAAATTTAGTGTAACATTTTTGCGTTACGCGTCACATTTTTCCGTTACGCGCCATGTTGCTTTTTGAAGTCAAACTTCTTTATCGGCGTTAAAATACGACATAAAGTTTGACAACGGATTACATTTTCGACTTGAAATTTGCTAATCGCAATTTGCAGCAATTAATTTGTAAATTGTATGCTAGGCAGTGTATCAAAATTTACTGTTTTTAAAGAAATAGTTTCGGACCTCTAAACTTAAAACAAACCAATTATGGCTCTGCGTACAACATAGGTTTTATATAAGTTTCACTTCTTACGTGTGTACACCTAGTACAAGCACACATTTTTATATTTTTTTTTGTCACTAAGTTTAATATAATATGTACATATTATGTACTGTATGTAATTGTTAGTATTTGGTAAACCAGCACTGAAGATTCCACTAAAATGCTGTGTACAGATCTAATTGGACGTTGTTTAGTGTGTAATAACTATATGTATTTAACCAATCTGTTTTCTGTATCTGTACCTTAAATGTAAAAATAAAATAAAATAAATTCCTCGGTAGTTTGAAAGCAGTATTCTCGTAAGTGCACTTAAGATGCGATTTACAATACAATTCGTCTAATACTGAGAATCATACATATTATTTTCTTATATTACATGAACTGCAATCACAAATTGCCCGTCTAAACTATTAAGTTAAATTCTATGGAATTTTTCAAATTTAAATTAACAGAAGAATAAAGAATACAGAATACAGACTTATACGAGGATATTTCTTAGTACGATGACTCTTCAATCTATGACCTAATATAAATGTCGTAGCAATGGCGCTACTGTCAGCTGTCATTGTCATTATATGCCACTGAGCTTATAAATTAACAACATAGAATGCATTTGTAAATAGGAAATAGTAGGTATTTAATAATGTTATTACTCATATTTGTGTTGTCTATTTTGTCTTAAAACTAACAATCGAATTTCAACTTTTTCAAAATTATTATTTTCACCGATCAATCTCCTTCGTGCCTTTTCCATCTACACGACACTGGCGAAGTACCTTGTGCCAACTTGGCACAAATAAAAGCCATAAAAAAACATCGAATGCAAATCGTTAATACTAGTGGTTATTGTATGCCATCATTACTAGATCTACAAATTAACGACTATTTGATAGTCGCTAATAATAGTGATTCCATTATCGTTATTGTAATTTAAAGTAATTTATTATATCTGAGCAATAGCTTTACTGCCGACATTTTTCATTATGTCACAGAGCTAATAAATTAAAAACATCAAAGTCAAGTTAGTTCAAAAAAGTTTACACAAGAGGTTTATTTCATTTGCCTTTTGCCTTCGATTTGATTAGTTCCATGAAACGGTCGACGCAAGGGGAAGCCTATATAAAGAAGCCTCTAAAGTCAAAATTAAACGACAAATTAATATATGACATTAGAATTGCTGACGTTACTATTTTTTATAATTTATCGGGTTCTATTTAAGTCATGTTCTAGTAATTGTTCAGGTTCTCGGTTATTGTCTCTGCCATCTTATCTAATGATACGACAATATTAATTTCGTTAATTGACATTTACTGTATTTTTCTTTAGGTTTAAAGAAATTTGTTCTCATTAAAAACAAAAACATACTTGTAACTTACATGAGAAAAATAAATATAATATTAAAAACATAAAAAAAAACTTTCTACTTTCCTTCATTCGCGTGTAATCTTTGACCTTCCTGTGCTATTATTGAGGTGCTACCCTCGTTCGTCGTTCCTGTGACTCTCCGTCACATATTGAAAAGAGGCTTTTATTTTTATAGTGTTCACTAAGGATGACGGCTCTTCCTTTAATTTGCATATGCAACTCTTTTAATTTTTTAAAGTTACAATTCAGCAGATCTCTGCTGCTATCTAACCACTATCAAGCGTGTTGAGTACCAATTTACTTCTCATCCTGATGCTGATCATCTGTTTCTCTCAATATATTCCAATTTTTTATGAAAGACAGTTACACAAATCTGACGAAAACACCTATAAAGCTTTCGCAGCGCCACTGCTTTACTTGCCGCCGCAGAGAAAAAAAGCGCGACAATACCATCAAACTTTTCTATTAAACCACTAAAAAGGTAGAACAATAATACAACGATAAAGTAAATATAATTTAAACTAAACTACTTTCGAATCGACGAATTTATAAACAAACAGAATATTAACATTGCCGTCATCGTTCATTCCCAAGGTACAAAATCAGTAGAATTTTCTAAATTCTGTCTGTAATAACCAACCCAGGAGTTCAGGCGCTTCTCATTCAAATTCTTCGCGAATTTAACAGAGTAAACTTATTGAGGGATATTAATAAAATATTTGGTCAAAAAAAAACAACAAAGGAAACTTACAGGAACTCATGAAGTAAAATTAAATATTATAAATAAAAACTACTTCGTCAAATGATATACAATAAACAACAGAATAACAAGATGTAAATATCAATGATAGCTTATGAATTGTGTATTAGATCTTTCGGCAAACAAACAATTCTCAACTTTACAACTGGGAACACAAGTATTTCTTACTTAAAAGGGTTCCCAAATCTTACACATTGATGCATATCTTAAAATGAATAAAGACATTTTTATTATTTACTTATTATTAGATTAGATTAAGATTAGGTGTAGTTCTAGTTTCATTATTTGGCGTTGGGACGTGACGATCTCATCGCCCACTGGTTAAATAACCTGTGACAAAGGTTATTCACCAGTGCAATCAGTCAAACTAGGGGGAGTGCCATACATACTGTGGCTTCAGCCAAATGGGCGGCACGACCGTGGCAGGACCATTTCTTATGATCCTCGTGGAGGTGTATGTAAAATGTTTTATTACAAGGAGGTTCAATTAATATACTTTCTTAATATATACGCGCCTTCAGGACCCCATTTTTATTTAGAAAAGTATTTAAATAAATGAAACCAGACTTACTTTAACATCTTTCACATTCACGCTAAATTACGTAATTAGCGTTTTCGAATATTAAATTTAAGAGAACTGATAAAAAAAGAAGAGTAATTAACAAACTGTGATTTTCATAATAACAGCCCGTATTGGAATTTTCGTATTAAACTATGAAAAGTTTCAGTCAAACGCAACTTATTTAACAACTCGCTACCTCTTATAAGGCTCTATTGAAATATAATTTTTGAACAAATCACTATCGTTTAACAGAATTTTCGTCTAGAAATCTCTCACAACTATTAGGACTATGTAACAAACATTGGAATCATCACTAGGGTAGATATTGATGTAGATATTTCAGTTTTGTGCATGTTTATAAAACGTTTCTTAATTATACCCTACATAAACGGTACTCGAAATATGAAAAAAACTAAATTATTGTTTACGTATTAATTAGCGAATAACTGCGAGGCGTAGTTCTGAACGTTCATGAAACATTTTATCTGAATCATCAAAGTTGGTCCATGCACCCAAAAAACACGCGTCAAACTATAAACCTGTTCATGTTGTTTGAAAATTGTTAAAATGTGAACAAAGCACAATAAAAGTTAATTTCTGCGAATAAGTAGTAACGTAGGAAATAAAAAATATTATAAATTAATTTAAAATAATATTATTAATTATGTTTATATTTACCGCGATTAATTTAAAAATCACGTCAACACCTGTTTTCGAAAACAATTACTTAAACATCGTAGGTTAGGGATAGTAAAAACTATTCCTTTATATTAACACTCCATTGTGAGGTATCTAACAACGTAGAGGCATATCCATTTGTTTATAAGAGTTCTGTAGAAATTGCACAGGCTTTTCTGAACAATTTCATTCTTCGACAAGGAATAAATACTCAAAGATATAACTACAGATCCAAATACAGAGTTCTTATCCACAATATGCCTCCGACAATACTTGGCGAAACTAGTAGGTAAGTTTAACACCCGCCGTTCGACGAGGGAACGTCAAAAGGGTACATAGATAGTCCATTGGTGCACAGTCGGTGATCGCACCTACGACCCCAGGGATGAGAATCGCGCGCTGAAACCACTAGGTCGAGACGACTCAAAAAAAATGAACGCTGTCAATCAGGTCAATCAAATATACTAAAATTTATCAGAAGATAAAGTACTTACTAGGAGCCACCAGTATAAAGTTGCATGGTACGTCTTGTAGGCCTGCGGTGTTAAAAGCCAAACATGAGACGACACCAAAATCCTCTTCTGAACTTGGTGTGTACAGGAAAGTTGATGTACATCCCCTTGATTTGTAGTATCTGAAAAAATATACATATTTAGACACGCCGTCTTGATACCATTAGATACTTCGTTCTATCAGCAAGCATTCACGTCGCAGTGTGCAGCTTGTGATTCAAGAATCAAATGCGGAAGGAAATCTGCTGCCTTATTGACTTATACTATGCTGCCTATATCTTGACGTTTTCTGGAATTAAATTTTTTTTTCTAGGTTTCTAATCGTTAGAAATTTCAGTAAAATAGCAGAAGTTTAAGCACTTTATCTCTAACCTAATTTAATTAAAAAATGTTCATGTTAGAAATACATTATTAAATTTTGTACTATTAAATACAATGCAACATACTTTGGATCTATATCCATGTATTCCTTGGAATTATTGAACGACCACATAAAGTGATTTGGTGGCGGGCTAGAGTTAACTTCACATATTAACTCCACCGTGTCCTTCTCCAGCACTACAAGTACTTGGCTGTTCTCCGATGAGATACACGCTGGTGGATCTAATAGAAGTAATTGTGAATAAGATTATTGAGATATTTTTCAATTTGTGCACCAACGTTTTTTTGTTCATATGTGCAATTAACAAAACAAAGTCAAAATAAAAAAATATCTGGTGTTAGCTACGCAGCTAGCGAGCATTTAAGTATATGATTTGCTCGTATTTTATTGATACAAAATTTTCAAAATGAATAAAGGTCGTACGTTGCTGCATTTTTAAGCTACATGAGTTTACCGTTTAAATCTATAAGAAAAAAGCGATACTAAATCATTTGTTCGTGTCTGCCTCTTGGGTTAATGGGCAATACTATTTAGATAACGAAGAAAAGGCACTCTCTGCACTGCACTATCACAGGAGGTAGACGTAAATATGTAAAAAAAGCTCTACTTCCATTTGCTCGTAGTAATTGGGTCCATTCGATTTATTAGAACCCCCTGGAAACAAACAAAATGGCTGACCTTTCACTTACTGACTTTAACCATTACAGCCTTTCATTCTGATAAACAATAAACTACAAGCTCCCTCCTTATCAGAATGCCAAATCGTAAAATGACTGCTTCACGACTGATTTGAGTGCGGCCGGCGCTGCGAAAACCGCTGTGCGAGTTCGAAAAGTGAGTTAATCGCAAGGCAGTTCGTTTAAGTCCGCGAATATAATGGCTAATGGCTATGCGTGCTCGCGTGTGAATGTGTGTACATTATTTATTTCAATTAATATTTAAAAATGTATAACTTGAAAATTCAGGGTCTATGTCTGCCTTTTTTATTTTTTATTCATTTTGACAAGGTTTTTAAGCCGGACAGGCTTTTTTGAAAGGCAATCACGAGCACATGATATAGTATACCTGTGTTTTTTACATTTTTAAGGGGCTATCAATTGACAACGCAGCGCTACCAAGTTGACAGGCATATTCCTTAATATTCCTTATCGTATAAATTATTGCTAGCCAGCTCCCTAGCTATGGTAATTATAACCACTGCAATGTTGTGAGTCAAAACGTGTAGTCATGTTGATAATTATACGCTATTACATGCGTATAATTATTTGCAATATGATCACATTTTTAATTAATAAATGGTATGAACGTAATGAACACGGTAAACTATCATTGCATACATCGTTATGTAGGTGTACATTCTCATTAAAGGTGGTAAAAACTTGATCACAATTTGGCTTAAATTAGTTAGCATAATATTGTTAACACTTTTGAAAGTGGTATTTTCATTATCGACTTTGCATTTGATATGTAATTCCATCATAATCACACTTCCTAAACTCACAATTAAACCGAAAATAAAACACTTCAATATCCGAAATATAAAAATTATAAAGTTTTTCACTATAGATCTAGTTTTAGTTCTTATTCTAGTTCTGTTCTTAGTTTTATGATCTAGTTTTAAATAAAATATTGAATGTTATATGTTATAATTATGTTCTAATTATATGGAAACTTCCATAGAAAATTTGTCGATGATAAATTAAATATTTTTTTAATAATCTTAATTAAATTTATTATAGTTTCTACTACGTTCAATTTTTTTTAAATTTACGTTCATCCCGCTAATTCAAAGTTTTCAGGTAAATGTAAAGTGTCGTGTAAATTCAAAAATGCATCCGTTAGGACTATTAGAGTGAATAGTCTTAATTACGTTTGTATTTTTATAAATACCTACATCTAACTTGTACATTAACTGCGTTGCTTGTAGCTATTCCTTCATCGTTCTGTGCTGCACAATTATACTCTCCGGAGTCGTTGCGAGTTACATTTTGCAGCACCAGGCTTTGCTTGCTCACTAAAACCTCTGCGCTGACGTTTTGCGTTATTTCCATACCCTAAAGAACATAATGAACATTTACATTAAATAATTCAGTTCCATCATAAGACATCATACATGTGACTAATGGCGGATCTAGCGGCGGTTCGTGTCTTATTATATATTTTTATAAATAAGACTGTATCTAAGTGTATCTTTGTTTTAATACAGTAAATATCCACCTAAGTAAATTAATATAATATATATAATAGAGTAGTGTTGGCCTAGTGGCTTCAGCGTGCGACTCTCATACCTGAGGTCGTAGGTTCGAGCCCCGGCTATGCACCAATGGACTTTCTTTCTATGTGCGCATTTAACATTTGCTCGTACGGTGAATGAAAACATGGTGAGGAAACCGAATTGTCTTAAACCCAAAAAGTCGACGGCGTGTGTCAGGTACTGGAGGCTGATCACCTACTTGCCGATTAAATTTAAAAATGATCATGAAACAGATTCAGAAATCTGAGGCCAAGACCTAAAGAGGTTGTAGCGGTACTGATTTTTTTATCTTTTTATGATAAAATAATCACTATAAATTAATTTGTGCCACTATTAACAATATTATTTTTACGATTACGAATCTTAAACTATTATTATAATAACATACCGACCTGTTTGAACCATAAGATTTGACTAGGACGCGGATTGGCTCTTACACTGCATTCCAAGTAAACATCATCTCCTTCCGCGATGTGAAACGAGTTCTTGCTAGAGCTCATTTTGAGGCTGACTATTGGTACATCTGTTGGGAATTTTCTTGTGTTTTTATGTAATAATAAATCATGCAAAATGGAACTCGTGGGAGAGAGTGGGGTATGTTTTTCTTACTTAACAGCTAGACTACAATGAGTCTGCTTTGATGGTTATACAAACAGTTAGACATGTGACATTCGGATTACCACAAGGCAGTGCACTTGCTCCAACTCTATTTTTGATATATTTGAACGACCTAAGCAATCATCTACTAATGAATGGATATATTTTTTGTTTTGCTGACGACACATCCATAGTGTTTTACTAGCCACTGTTGCAGCAGAATCAGATATTGAAAGATTGGCTTCAAAGCAATCTATTACATCTAAACGTAACCAAAACAAATTTTATTTCAAAAAGTGTTAGGCCATAATCACTACCATCTATTTAATTTCATGCATCAGACGACATCCATGTCTATGTCACGTATACAGTCTATCATCAGTATAGCATAAGTCAAATATACAGAGATCACCAAATATCTAGGATTAATTATCATTCATATCATATCATCACATTACATGGGATAAACGAATTGAAGACGGTGCTTCCAGAATTATTAAGTTTTTTTTCTATAGTCATAAGACTGAAGGGAGCCACGGGAAACATACTCACGTACTTCTTGCGATATCCTAAAGCCAATTTCCATTTAGACACAAACACATTCTCAGTGTATAACCTATATATTATTGTAGCTAACTGTGTCAATAAGAAATGGAGTAAAAAATGTCGATCCATTAATGAATAATCGTTTCACTTTCCCAACGCCAAAAAGACGGGCTGCTTTCGAACAACGATTCTGTTTCTTTAGGGATCTCTTCCTCTATATTCATATTTCCAGAATGATTAACTTGGAGATTGTCAAACTTTCTCCATTCAAACTCATCAAAATATTAAAAGCCTGATAGTACATATCCTTGCTACACATTATGGCACAACTGGGTTAGCATAATTTAATATTAATTCTATATTAATCTTATGCATTTATCCAATAATCAGACAGATGTACATACAAAATAATTTACAGTTCTTAACAGATACAAAATCACACACACACACAGAGTATTTAATTTTAAGGTCTCATATAAAAATCATATTTTATATATTCTCTTTTTTCTTTTACATATATATAAATTTTGTTTAGTATTTAAGTTTTGATTAACATTTTTTTTAAATATTTTGATACTTTGTGTATTCTTCTTCGTATATAAGAACCACGAAAGAGTATCTGGTCACCCACAACACAGGAATGCCTCTAGCTCTATTGTGATGTCTAGTTTCTGTATTTATTCCAAATAATTTCGTCATTTTTAAATATAATAATATAATATATAATTAATTTTAAATCTAATAAAAAAATAATTAAATCATTCCGCATAATTATAATATGGCATCTTTATGAAAAAAGAGAGCTAACAGTTATTAGCGAGGCATGATGTTAATTTAAATTAGTTGGCATACCATTCACCTTTCGTTGGATTTATGCAAACGCCTGTCTAATTTAATAAAAAGAACCATCTAAGTACCTACATCAAGTCCATCGGGGCAGAGAGCGTATAAATATTCGTAATATACCTCCATGTATATGCATAAAAACTCAAATAAAATTAAATATTTAAAAAATCATAGAATTGTTTTACACCCACATCCTTCATACGTGTCACAATTAAGAAGCAATTGCTTTGCCTACAATCATTGTAATAGTAACTCAGCTAACTGTAGAATCTAAATAGAAATTTCATTACTGCTTTATAACAAGTTTGTTTGCAATTATAGAGCTGTCTATTGACACGTAGAAACCCTTGTCACAGAATCTGGGGGCAAGGCATTGCGTCCGCCAAGTTGAACGGAAAATCGGCACGGGCGTACTATCCTTTTCTCGAAGCAATTGAGGCCATTTTCGATCCCCTATAACTTCGTTGTGGATACATTTAGAAGGCCATGTCAATGTATTTATTTTAAACATAAATATTTTTAATATTGGTATGGTCACTATAAGATGTTGTTAAGTTAGCTAATTACGTAATAACCTAATACAAAAAGCCCCTTAAGTCCCTACGACTGAATAAATTGACCGTCTTTGTATTACATGGATCTCACTACATTTTACGGTAGAAGAACTGCGTTGCCAGATTTCTTTTTTTTACAGGTTATGTATTAAAAAAATCTTTGAAACTTGGAGCATATCACGAATTTGATAAAATATTATATTTAAGTGATTTTATCACATTAATTGTATTGATAATTATGTACATTCATATAATATTTTTAATATTATACATTAATTTTATTTTGTAGTACTCATCAGAAGGTTTCAAATCATTTTAAACTTTGCCAAAGCGGGTTCAGTCAATCCAAAACAAATAGCAATTATTGGATCTACAGAATTTTAACTATTTATTAGATCTGGAGGAAGGTGGAGAGAAATACATTGAAAGTTGTCCCTAGTTGTGAAAATAATGGGATTTACAAAATAATTGGATATTAATGAATTTATTCGTATTTTAAGAATAGCTTATATAGACTCCATTTCAAAATAATTTGGGAGAATGAAAAGGAATGAAATGGTCAATTTATATCAATACTAGCAAACTCGGCGAACTCCGTTTCGCCACCAGATGGCTTGGTTTTATGTAACATTTCGTTTGGTGATCCGGCGTTTCTGTTAAAATTTTCCTGAATTTTCTTTGCTAGAAACCTCACGGAGCCCGATACCTTTCCAACGAATGTAAAACCGAGGGAATTGGTTCGGGCGTTCTGGAGTTATAGCGTCAGGAAGGAAAACCCGACTTATTTTTATTTAGTAGATACCCGACTATGATTCAATTCATACTGTTACAATTAAAAATAAACAAATTATTACATTTCAATTGGGAATCTGTCATTTTTATATGATTGTTCATTGTGATTTCTCATTTTGGCGCCAATACATTGTACAATATATTGCGATATTAAAATGAAGTGGGGTGATAAAGAGAACCGAATCGCTGTGATTGCATTCCACAAAGGAGGTATGGAGTCAAATGAAATTTTTAAAACTCTCCATACGCTTGGTATTAGTCAAATATTTTTGAAACGGGCTATTAATATGTACAATGAGAACTCCTCTGTTTGTGACAGAAAAATATCTGGACGTCCACGTAGTGTTCGTACGAAAAAGGTGGTCAAAGTAGTAAGGGAAAGAATTCGAAGAAATCCTGCACGAAAGCAAAAGATTTTATCTCGGGAGATGAAGATAGCACCTAGAACCATGTCGCGTATTAGAATAGATGACTTAGGACTTGTACCCTATAAGAGACGTACATTTCTTACTTATAACTTTAAAAAGAATAGGGTGGTAAAATCGAAACAACTACTGTAGCGGTACGCAAAGGGTGGTCACAGAAAAATTTTGATTACAGATGAGAATTTTTTTACAATTGAGCAGCATTATAACAAATCAAATTACCGTATTTATGCTCAAAGCTATAAGGAAGATTCCCAATGAATGTACAGAGTGGAACGCGGGCATTATCCGACTTCAGTGATGGTTTTGTGGGGTATTAGCAATGAAGGAGTGACTGAGCCATACTTTTGTGAAAAAGGTATCAAAACATCGGCACAAGTGTATCAAGATACCATTCTTGAGAAGGTAGTGAAGCCCCTTAACAACACCATGTTCAACAACCAAGAATGGTCCTTTGAGCAGGACTCGGCGCCGGGTCAAAAAGCTCGGTCTACGCAGTCTTGGTTGGAAACGAACGTTTCGGACTTCATCAGAGCTGAAGACTGGCCGTCGTCTAGTCCCGATCTTAATCCGCTGGATTATGATTTATGGTCAGTTTCAGAGAGTACGGCTTGCTCTAAACACCATGATAATTTGGAGTCCCTAAGACAATCCGTACGATTGGCTTTAGATTTTCCCATGGAAAGACTGCGTGCTTCTATTGATAACTGGCCTCAACGTTTAAAGGACTGTAGCCAATGGAGACCACTTCGAATAAGCTTTATATATTTTAAATTGTTTAATATTTATGTATTAAACTAACACACTGTAAAAGTAATAAATGTTATTTGCAATAGAAACAATATTTTTTTTCTTTGTTTCAGTATTTATGGCAAGACCTATATATCTATATGACGAACCGAGTCGAACAAATATTTAGTACAACGAAACCTCTTGAGAAATCCTTAATACCTATACTTACAACGAACGGCTAATTTCCATGTGTCCTCGAGGCTGCTAGCACTGAGATGAGAGTTCTCAGCACGGCAAATCAGATTTGTGTCATGATCTTGTGCTTCTGGCACTAGCTGCACTACACTTCGCGTCGAGTTTGACCTTGTAAACTGGAAAAATTCATATAATTTTCATACCCTAGTATGTATATGAGAACTCCGAATTGTTCTGTATATATTAAATTTCACATCCGATCCGATATTAGCAAGTAGAAGTTTGTGCGCTGCAAACATAAAGGAATTCCAATTTCAACCAATTTTTTCTTTTCAAACAATTGGAAAACCAATTTTTTAATGGTCTTATTTAAATATACAAAATTACTTAATATGAACATGAAAAGCATGAAGGTAGCAAAATGTCAATTAGTCAATCAAGTATTTTAACGCGCGCGCAGTCACGGCAATGGTTTGGTGCGCCTCTTTAGCGCAACTCTGCAAGGCTCGTAAAAGGCGCGCTCGCGTCTTCCTAAGTACAGCCCTGCGATTCTGTAACCCACTTACAGAATCACAGGGCTGAGCCCGCGAACGGAACTGTAAGTGCGAGAACTGAGTGCGCGCAGATCGCGCGCCGCAATTATTGGTTTGAATTTCTTTATGTTTGCAGCGCACAAACTTCTACTTGCTAATATCGGATCGGATTAGAAATTTAATATATACAGAACAATTTGGCGGCGGCAGGCGGTTGGCAGATCCAAAATATTAGATTAGATTGAAAGTGTAGAAATGTGTTGAGTTAAATATTTATACATAGAGGAGAAGGTTTTAATTGGTGTGGACCATCCCTTTCAAAGTCCTTTAATTAAGAGTGGGAAGCGCTGGCCCGATTTGTTCGATTGTGATCAAACGGAAATTTTTATAATGTTGCGCTGATACGCAGTAGCTGATGACCAATCACGAACAAACAAAACGGGTTGTTTCGTCTTTTGTTTTACATTCTCATCTTCCTCTCCATGTCGTATGTCTTTGTTTGTACATTGTAACGTATAGTAACTAAACCTTTCTCATTAGTAATGTTAATAATGCATTATTATCGCGGTATAAATTTGATGTTCAGATTTTGGATCGGCTTCACTTAATTAAGGAAGTTCTGTTTTCAAAAGTTCGATGAAATGCAAAATATGAAATTGCGCCAAACAGTTGGGAGATTTTGGGAAATTCATGTTGTGAAGTAGACTTAAATTCAAGTTACATGAATGAACATTATGCCTATACTAGCTGACCCGGCGAACTTCGTACCGCCTAACAGCCAATGACTGTTGTGTTACAGATTAGCTGAACTGAACTTATTATTATTTATAATATTCTTATATATAATATTTAAGTAGTTTGATCAATCTCTTTTTAATTAGTGCCACTATTTCACATTTTCAACATCTAAAATACGTTATTATGGAAATTTGATCTTGATTCGAAACCTTTAAATACGATGTTTGATTCGAGTGTAAATCTAATTGAAATCGCTGGTGTGTATATTAAATGTTTAACAGTTACGAAACCCATCAACATTTTTTACTGGTTTTTTTTCTTCTATTTTAATTTATTGTCAGTTTTCCAATCTAATTTGGGACAGAGAAAAATACAAAAAATTAAACACCATGTAAATCAGTTCAGTTGTTCTCGAGCTATAACAGTTCGAACAAACCCGATTTTGTTTTATATATTAAGACTAAGTAGAATTTAATATATAGATTTATTATTAAAAAAAATTGACATCTGAAAATAAATGGCGAACGCAAATACCACATATATCTATTGCAAAGCACAAAGTTAGAACTATATTTATCCATAAAATATAGCTACTTAAGTACACTATAATCCAAATTCTACATGAAATAAATATTAACCACTTACGATTTTGACATTCTTTCTTAGAGGCTTAGAACCTATCCACCAGGTGATTTGGGGTGGAGGACGAGACCCAGTAACGATGCATTCCACCTGGTAGCTGCGGTCAGCAGATAGCTGTTCTTGTTTCTTCACTATCTGCACGCTTAGAGGCCTCACTGTTGAGAGAAACAACTTGAAATAGAATAGGTCATATTTAAATTATGTATAAATAACATTTTATATAAGATTTGTGTGTTGTAGATTCTACGTATGAATTGAAAAAAACGGTTATTTAACTGAATTTTCAGACAGATCGTCTTAATTTGAACGTTTGATTATTTTTATTTCATTTCAATTTAGTATTTAGAATAAAAGAAAACTTTACAGCTTTTAAAGTCACTAAGTTTGAGTGTTCAAGTTTTGAAGATAGATTGAAAAGGTTGAGGTAAATTGTTAAACGAAAAGTAGTCATTAACCCACATTTTTAGATTCAGAATACAATTTATGATTTTTTTGGTGAAATGCATTTTTGCTTTAAAATAATCAGTTTCATTATTATTTTTAACTATAATAGTAGTTTTCCCAATTACTCGCACTACATAATAATTAAAAGACCGCAACGCACTTGCGAGCCCTCTGGCAATGTAAATGGTATCACTTAACATCAGATTCCCCTGTATTATATAAAAAAACATGGAAGTTTACGAATAAACTAGATAGATTGGTTATGTATTGACGCGAACTATTAAGGTATTCTAATGAACGAGTAACATACTACCTTCATTTTTTGGAACATACCTAATAATAATAATGATATAATATGCAAATAAAACTAAATGACAAATTAATGTATTTCTACCATGCTCAACGAAAACTTCAGAGTAATAAAAAGTTGTCAAAAGTATAGATAATTACTGTCTACTCACAGTTGACGTTCAGGATAACAAGTTTGCGCAGCGGTGGCGCTAAGTTTGTGTTGGAGGCCTCACAGATAAGCCTAGCATTAAGATGCTGTCGTCCCAGTCTCGGTAATGTTAATGCATTGCTGGTAACTCCATTGTCCCTTTGTTCAAACGTCTCGTCTATTATTGTGTTCTCTAAATACCATATGAGACGTGGCCGTGGATTTCCTATTGAATAAAATTTATAAAAATCCAAGAAAATTGTATGTGCCTGACATACCATCTTTTTTGGGAAAAGGGATACTCGTGTTTAATAAATCCCAGAGGCTCTTTTATCTCTGCCTTTCAATAAATTTAAGAAATGTATTAAAAAAAAGCTGTGTAAAAAGGCTTACCTACTATAAAGTCAACGATTATCTAGTTGATAAAAGGGCCTGGGACTAGTGCTAGACAGGCTGCTTCTAATTAATTTGCGATATTTGTTTTAAAATAAGTGTTGTTTGATGATTTGATATTTTAAAAGAGTACAGGCAGTGTTTGCTTCCTGTTATATAAAAAAAATATTTTTTAAAATATTTATTTAGTTATTTATTTAAAATATTTTGATTTAAGATTTCACGTACCTATTGAAAAATGATACTTACTCTACAATTATTTTTATATAATATTGAAGCTAACCTACTTTTCTGAAGGTAAAAGTAAGGTTAATTGGTGCTCTTACCTCCATTTACTTCACACAATAGCTCAATCGTGTCTCCTTCATTATATGGTTCCAACAAACGCATTGAGTCCCGCGTTCTCGCATCAATTATAGTCAGCCGATTCGGTGGAGCTAAAAAACGAAAATCGACGGTATTTTAAAAAACTACCAATGCCTACTTCATTTAATAGAATATAGCCTTCAGAAATAGAAGTTTGCGTGAATACTACGATAATATTACCTATGCCATACTTTTTCAAA
This sequence comes from Pieris melete, assembly GCA_963693345.1. Classification (NCBI taxonomy): domain Eukaryota; kingdom Metazoa; phylum Arthropoda; class Insecta; order Lepidoptera; family Pieridae; genus Pieris; species Pieris melete. The sequence goes on along the minus strand of CAVNZK010000036.1, from coordinate 551,387 downwards.
GTACAGTAGTAAAAAAAAAAACATCACATAGCCTCCTAGGCTTTTACAATAATAAGAAATTTAGTTTTTAATTGATTAAACGACTGTATAAATTAATATAATTAAGAGTTTTTATTTATTAAATATCTTTTAATTTTGTTTTATATATTTAATATTTTATTGATTATAGTTTGCTCGAAAGTGGACCCAAAATCTTTCTCATTTAAAACAACGCTTTTGACCAAACGGTGCCGAGCAATGATAGCTGTCCGTTTATATTTTTTCATTCTTGTAAAACCAGCGGCACGTAAGTCTAGCGCTGGCCGATACGTGGAGGGGATTGCTGCGCATGTGTACTGTCGCGCGGGGGACAAAATGCGACTGGAGAGCCAATCGACGCTTTTCATTCCGCTAGAGCCCCTCAGGTACCTTATTTTTTACTTCTGCGCAATAACGGTCAGCGCTAGAGTTTCGTGCCGCTACTTATATTTTGATAAAAGATAACAATTTGTGGGCTATTCTATTGCGTAGGTACTTCTGGACCTGCGCTATGCAACGAGTGTCAGCCGAAACTCGAACCGACGCGGACGAACGCGCCGAATATTTAAAAATATTAAACAAAAATCCCGTATTGGAAAACAACGTTTGGTCGTTCAAAAAATAAGTTGTACGTGATTTTTATATATTCGAACAAAACTATTTTAAATGTTTTATTAATTATTAAATTATAGTCTTATTTCAATTTATCTCAAACAAACAGAATATACAACGATATTGTTGAGTTAATTCCAGCTTTTTATATTCACTTCGACTACTCGAAGCTGGCTGGCAATCGCCGATACACTTTTTATAAATGCTTAGCTTCGTTATCATGGAAGAACGATAAGTTTTAATAAAAGAAAATTGTAATTCTAACAGATATAGATATTAAATAACATTACGGTGTCTAGTAATAAGCGAGAAAGCTGTGAATATTGTAATACTTTAAGTTCTCTTAATTCAAGTTGAAATTTTAATTTAATTTAATTTATTTAATATAATGCAAGAAGTATTATCTACTAAGATAATGTTTTAGTAAAACAAAACGATGAGTGCTTTCTGTGTTTCTTCCTAGCTAAAATTTTGGATGAGGTTATTTTGGAGTATTTTATTGGCATAGATTTAAGGAACAAGAGTATAGTTTCCAATGAAATTATTTTATTTTGCTTGCACTCGGATGTGTGGTATATATGGAAAGTTATCTATAAATAACCACCTTTTAAATAGACGCTGTGTATGGTTCTTTAAAATGGCTATAAGTATTTTATTAAATTTAACTGTACACGTGATTATTTACTTCTTATATTTCTTACAATAACGTTAATACATTGATTATTACTTACTGATGACTGTCAAATTAACCCTATAATTTCGTGTTGGTGAGTTTTGGAAGTCTACCCGACACCGGTAAATTCCACTATCTGCTGGAGTCACACGTTCCAATAAAAGAGTAGCAGGAGTGGCCGTGGCGTGGAAGTAGGCTCGTGTACCAACTGCACTGGAGGATGATGACAACTTCGGCTGATTTATTAGGCGCCCGCGCACATCATAACTGTTGACAATTTGACACTAGCAAACGAACATTTTTTTTTTTAAAAAGGTAAAAGTTTCTAATGGCAAATTTTAAAAGCTGCCTTTTGCTTCCTTTACTTTGACATCTACTTATCAGAGATTAATTAGATAAGATAAATAGTTAATTTACGTGCAACAGTATATCTTAAATATAAACTTAAGGTATAGAATTCAATCGCTATAATTACGTGTAAATAGGTTCCCCATCAGTCTCTCTGAACCACAGAACCATGTCCAACTTGTCTTGAGCACTGGGCTGAGTGTCACATGGAAGAGATACCGTATCACCCGGAATCGCCGTTACGTGAGCTGACGGTACTAAAACATAAAGATAACTTAAATGACATACAGCTTTTAACTACCTTATATAAAATCAAATTTTTAACACTAACTATTTAAATACTTACTAATAAAAAATCACTATACATGCGTTATTACAAGGTGATAGTTATTCAGTGAATAGAGCTTGTACACACCTCTTTGACCAAAATCGATGTGTATTGGTTGAATAACTAAACGAACTTTATTTATTGTTACCCTGGCAACCCGCCGTTTGCTTGACAATTGATTTAATAATTCTGATACAACTCATAATTCTAATGTAAGTTGTATTTTTTTATCAAATAAAACAATGATATATACACATTTACTTCATATACTAGTAACATTTTATTATTTGAAGCTAATAGAAACTCCAAAACCTCAGACAAAGAGGACTAGAATTCTACATAAAAAGCCGCGTTCTGCAGTACAAAAGTTGGGAGAGGTTAGTATTAATATGATAGAGAAAATTACTATTTCATTAAAAGCCCTCAACGATCATACTTAATTTTTTTAGGCATCTTAAATAGTGGAAAGTGCCAAACTTCGCAACACGGCAGTGTTCCAGTGTTTCCTGGAAGAGCACGAAACAATACTAAGGCAGATGGTTGAAGGAGACACCTAAATCGCTGCTTCCAAACACCAAAACTCCGTTCTATTGTATTTCTTGTTTTTATATTGGAATTATTGTATGCCTCCTCTTGTGGTAAAGTCGGAATTTAATTGGTGTGAATAAATATGGAGTCAATGCATAGCCTGAATCGCCAAGATCCCGTCCTTCATCAGCTCACAGCTCTCCACTATCCATTCTTTGTCTTAGTTGACTTTCTCAAAAGACACGGCTGTCGTGAGTACTGCCTCTCCACCGTGCCACGACGTCCAGAATACGCAGTGTTGCATCAAACACACACTGATGTACAGTGTATGATACCTTTCCTGTTTATGTAGAATTGCCCACTTTCACCACCAATTTAACACTAACGTGTGCAGTCGACAGTCCCTATCACACCTCTAAATCCACTTATGGATCGGAACCCTGCAGATGCTTCTCCCTGTTCACGAATTGTTGCAGGGATTTTTATAAATTGATGATTTGCCCTAGCTGTTACTCTTCGGCATATATTTGTGATTGCTGACTAACCCCGTGTAACTCAGCAGCATCGCCTTGAACCTTTTACAAGAACCTTTTAAAAAAATCTGATCAAATGACACTATTTTTGTCTTATACACCCGTTAAACTAGGTCTCGGCGTTGTATAAGCGTTGTACAAGTCTTCATACAAACCAGACACTTGTTATAACAGACGTATACATCAAATTTGTCAATTCAGGAATTATCAGTAATTTTTTTCTTATAACAGGCTTATACGATGTGCATAAATCATTATTAGTAAGACCGCATGAGATTTTGATGATAATAAACTCAAACGATTGTCCAAACCACATTTATATCTACACTAATATTATAAAGAGGAAAACTTTGTTTGTTTGTTTGATTGTAATGAATAGGCTCATAAACTACTGGACCGATTTTAAAAATTCTTTCACCATTCGAAAGCTACATTATCCACGAGTAATATAGGCTATATTTAATTTTGAACAAAAATAGGGTTCCGTAAGATATTAGGGTTTTTCGGACACAAGGTGTAAAAAATCAACCAAAAAAGTTACTTATTTTGCGTACCCTGCCTAAACTATTAAAGATAGAACCATAAAATGTTCTAAATAATTGTAGATCTTATAGATCTTACAAAAAAGTCCGCGACACACTGTACCTATCTATGTCGAGTGAGGCACAATAACCATAAATGATATAATGCCATGGCAAAACGGCGTTTGCCGAATCAGCTAGTATATTAGAAAAATCCCAAAATTTTCAACGTGTTAAAGAATTCACAAACTTTGTTATTAAAACGACGAGTGCGACATCTATATTAATTTAAAAGGAAATATTTAAATTTTTGCGTGATTCTAACGAATAAACTCAAAAACTAATTGCCCGATTTTACTTTTTTTTGCTGCAGCATTGGAATGTTAGATAAGAAAAAAAAAACATGGAACCCCTAAATGAAATTAAGCTATTGCATAGATTTTATCGCGGGCTTTGAGCGCGGCGACCGTATCAAGAAATTCCGTAAAGAAATAAACCTAACACACGATGACGTATTAGAGCGGGACAGATCGCATACTGCGTCTCACATCGGTTTAGCGTGATCGGATAGGCGTGTTAGTCTGAGTCTGGTAGAGTGGAAGATTGAATTAATATCATAGAAAAAAAATACTGCAATAGCTTTACTGCGGCAGTCCCCGAGTATTTTTTATTGAAGTGAAACTTCTTTATCGGGGTTGGAAAAAAATTTAGTGCAACATTTTTGCGTTACGCGTCACATTTTTCCGTTACGCGCCATGTTGCTTTTTGAAGTCAAACTTCTTTATCGGCGTTAAAATATGACATATAGTATGTTTTGACTTTGAAGTTTGACAACGGATTACATTTTCGAAGTCGAACTTCTTTATCGGCTTTAAAATATGACATATAGTATGTTTTTGACTTTGAAGTTTGACAACGGATTACATTTTCGACTTGAAATTTGCTAATCGCAATTTGCAGCAATTAATTTGTAAATTGTATGCTAGGCAGTGTATCAAAATTTACTGTGTTTAAAGAAATAGTTTCGGAACCTCTAAACTTAAAACAAACCAATTATGGCTCTGCGTACAACAAAGGTTTTATATAAGTTTCACTTCTTACGTGTGTACACCTAGTACACGCACACATTTTTTTATAATTTACAAGTTGACAGGTATCGGATGTGGATAGAGTAACATACGATCTTAAAGCATGACGTTCTCACGGTATTGTATGACGCCGCACGCTCACGTCTGATATTTCTTCTCCGTATAGGGAAGCTGACTGCTCGATGGTTTAACGACAATCGCCGAAGCATAACTGTGCCTTAGAATAATACTTTCGACAATACCAATATACAATCTTAACAATGCCATCAAGACGTCTATAGATTTTTTTTTTATTAAATTTATAATTAATAATTTTTAATTAAAGAGTTGAGTTGGCTTGGTAGTAGGGGTGACCCCAGAGCTGGTGCTTTCCTCGCTCAACGTAAGTAACGCTCAAGTATCGCAATACAGCGAGGAAATGCTGCCAGCGTTAAAGGTACACAGGGACCAAACTTTTTAGATTTGGTTTAATTTTATTTTTATTAATTTTTAATTTTTTATTATTATTTTACTACATAGGTTAAGAAAATTGTAAACACTGTATATTTGATTGTTATGTTTAGTAACATGAATAAACTTACGTATTTTCTTTTCTTGCCAAATGCGATAATAATTTGAAGACCATCGTAATAAGTTTATGATATTCGACTTCTTAATCTTACTTAATTTTCATTTTTAAATGTACTGATGTAATGTTTTGTGTACATAATTATTCCTTTACGCTTAAATACATGTATTTTACATATGTAAACCAGAAATCTACAAAGTAAAATGTACTGCTACCATACTCATTAAAAACGGATGCAGGAGATTATTTCTATAGTATTTTATCCGTGTTACAAGTCGTCGATGGTAAACAGCTATTTAAAGGATTAAGCCACAGGCCAAAACGACAATCTGTTTAAAATTAAAACATCTATATACATAGCAATTATATAAATTAAGAATAACTGCGGTTTGACCTTTGAAATAAAATTTTGGACAAGTCTCGTAGAGCCTTCTCTATTGAGTTATCTGGGTACAACGAGAGATAAACCAACGATATATATATCAATACAGTATAAATTTGCAGAGCTATTTGGATTTGCCTTTCCAAATATCGACATACCTTTTCTGTGGTTAGGTTGAAATTGAATCTTTTAAATAATAAATAATTAATATATGTTGTTGACTACTAACATTAATCTAAATTTTTTATTTATTTATCCACACGTTATCACATATACAATAATTTATAGAAATAATATTAATAAACTGTAAAAATAAATATGTGGTATTGTTGTCGTGGTGGTGGGCGTCCTACTAAGCGATTTCTTCCATACAACCTTAGAAAAAAGAGAAATGTGCAAGAGCGTGAAAATTATAATTCGAAGCAAAACAAAAATTAAATAATAATAATGGATCTTAATTAAATACAGTTAACATACAGGAAGAAAAAATTTAGATAAAAAATGAAATGGTTATTAAAAATTACAATACCGGCACCGAATTAAACAAAGGAATTCGATACGAAAAAGTAGGGATGGTAAACGATCTAACGCTAGTTTCCACACCAGAAAGTTACTATAATTCAGTGGTACGTGGTGAAGTAAAAGTAGAAAAAGTAGTCTTACTCTTACAACTTATCAAACAAATACCTATTTATATAATCGTGAGTGTACGACTATATGAATGGGTGTGTGTGCGTATTATACACTCTGTATTTGAGAGTGTAGCTGACAGATAATATTATAAGCGTGCATTGTCTGTATTAGTTTTTGTAACCTCAGAGTCATGCTAAAATATATAGTAACTCCTCGGGGAATCTCTTTCAATACTACACCATAACAAAAGATTTTCCTTAAAACAGTTTTTTTGATGGCGTTAATTTTTTTTATTAAATAATCACTTAACATAGAAGCATGTATATATGTCTGTCTTAATAGTCCGACGAATACTGCGTGTATCTCTATTTGTGTTACATATAATAATTTTTCTGACACATTCACAGAATAGATAAGTTAGTGATCCCTCGAACAAACTCTATTGACTATTTCGAGGGAATTCGAGGCTTATATAAATCCGTAATGTTCTGCCTTGAGAACTTCTAGGCTCAAATGAAAATCCTTTTAGAGTTGCAGGATGAGCAACAAATTCGCAGCTGGCATAAGTTTGTTGTTTGTTGTTGCATGCCGTCACCAAAGCAAAAACTTCATAGGTCCCCAAGTAACATATATAAAATTTAGCTTTTATACTATAAAGAAAGTATAATTATAATTTATTAAAGTTTAGGGGTGTCTGGCAGGGGGTAGCAACTATCATAAGTGTCTGGCAATGCATGACGAGATTCCTTAAGTTATCCCTAACAAAATATAAAAAAATTGAGCATTATACTTTAACGAATTTAAGGTACTATTTTATTCACCTATACTACCTGTTAGCTGCCGAAGTAACCACTATCCAAACTCTATAGTCCCTGGTCGTTCTTACCTGTATAGGGGACACGCACAGAAACACTTTCAGCTTTTATTAAATAACGAAGGTCTGGTCGTCGTGGGCTCTTAGAATATTAATTTAGATAATAATTGTTTAGCATGATTGACATTATCACTTTATAAAACGTCAACTACTTAGCCTTACGTAATATTAAGGTGGGAACTGACCAACGTTACGAGGTGTAATGTAACACGTTACACAGCGAGCATTCGTGCAGTCAGTACGTCGTATTACGGGAAAACCATCGAGCAACGAGTGGCTCCACAAGCTCCAGTGCTTATTCAAAGACGAAAAGTAGTTTAAGCTGTTAACACAGAAATCACGAAAGTAACGCTCTTTAATTTGTATATCACTTCGTCTGATTTCGAATTATTCCATAACGCTGACATATCTCCCCCTTCCTAGCATAGTACCCCCATAGCATTATTTAAAGATCAAAGAATCTTTGGCGAATCCTTTAGGGTTCTCGCAGTGAGTGAGTGAATTCCCAAGCGAAATTAGAGAATTATCACTAAATAAATTCAAAGCCCTTTTTAAACGTAAATTAATCAATAAAGCTCTTTATAAATATGACGAATATTTAAATGATCCTAATCCTTGGGATTGATTTGCTCCAGTTCAAACAATTTCTATGACTCAAAAAAGAGTGGTGGAAAGTTTCTTGCCCGCTGTACGCCCTTGACTTGCGAACTGGTAGTAAATGTAAATTTACCATGGATTTATATCGTTAGATAGGCCCCGACACCAAAAACTATGGCATTGTTTTTGAATGTGTGCGTTAACAAAATTCCGACACACGCACACTAACGAGTAGTTTAAAAATCGTGTTTCTGCCCTTGTAATAGGTTGAAATCGAAAACGTTTGAATGTGTGCGTCAACATGGCGTCCATTGCACTGATCCTAGGTTAGCGAGCTGACTCACTTCAACTGTGCGACAACACGGCGCGGTCTCACTGCGGTAAGGGCATATCTAACGATATAAATCCATGAAATTTACAATTAATAAAACTTCTTTTCTGACGTTCGACGACGTGTACTTGTTTACCTATATGAATAAAGTTATTTTGAGTTTGAGGCTATGGAATTCACTTCCTGTACCTATCAGCTTAGCTATATATCTTCCTTTAAATCTCTGCTGTAGAAACATTACCTGTGTCTTAATTGGTTTATTTTGTCCTATTTTTTATGTCTTACTAATTGTATGTTATGAAGCTTGCGTTTTTTGCGCTTTCATTATTTTTATTTATTTTCTTACAGTGGTTGCCTCAAAGAGATCGCTCGAAAGCGATTAGGCCACCCGTTGATATACAGGGTGGCCAAAAAGTCATGGATCAAACGCAACTAGGGGTTAGATGGGGTGGGATCATCAGCTGCAAAAAATTATTCTACGGGTGGACCTTCAGCTAATCCCCTGCAGTAATAATTTATTTTGCGTCGTTTTATTAATTCTTATTAAAATTGGAAAAAACCTACATTCTGTATCTTTTTCATAATATCCATAAGATTAGTACTGACGAGTCCTTGCGTTAGACATGCTATTTATGGTTGTTTATTGGGTGTATTGAAAATAATAATAAGTTATATGATATCATAAGTTTTTGTTTACTTCGGATCCCACTGTGAAAAAAATATTCTACTGAAAAGTGACCCTGTACTACAAGGTTTGGCGCATTTAATAGGAATACTGAAAAGATATTACACATGGCCATGAGTGGCTCTTATTTCTTTCATGAAATGTCATCCAAGAAAGAGAACGAATCTTAAGAATATGAACTAACACAAATAACATACAACGCTCAAATATACCAGACTTTATTACATAGATACACACATAGAAAATTTGTATGTACAATCATAAAAAATATAATTAATGGAGAAAAAAAACATTAACATTTCTTCTACTATTACGCCTACGCTTTTAATTATAAAGGGAAAAGTGACTTTATGTAAAGTAGAAGATGAGATACCAACAAGAATAACAACATAATTAAGTAATTGAAGTTCCAATAACCCTGAAAACATTGAAAATGAACCAAAACTTGATCAATTGTTTAAGCGAGTGTTAGACATTTAATGACCAGACCCTCAAATTTCACGAAGAATTAAATTCTACGCTAAACCAAGTTTGACATACTTTTAAACAAAGTTATCTGTTTATAGTCGATTGAAACGCTACAAAAAAACGAAATTACAGAAACAACTTTACAGATCTCTTAAATTACAATCCTCTAACGAAACGCAAAAGTAACTGTTATCCGTTACTTTCTATAAAGTATCGTATTCCACAGACAACAAGAGCTTTACAAACTAATAACTTAGTCCTTCCAACGCTGTACAAGAAACCTCAATCATTCATAAACAAAGTTACCTACTACTAACGGTCTTATCGGGGAAATAAATTTATAATATACCTCCGTATACTGTAATGCTGGAATATCGAATTCACCTACCAACTCACTTCACCCAGTAGACTCATGGGTTTACTCGTATTTTTAATCGGGATTTTAATGACAATCTATAATATTATCAAAACATCAACAAATTACAATAGTTCTTCAAGCGGGCACCTATATATGAATATAGAATGTTTGTCTCTAATATGTACGGTCCGACGATAATATTCAATTTGGGGCTGAAGTAAATCTAATATGTGACGTATAGAACGTTCGAAAAGGACGTATTGATGCGCGAGACAGATAATGAGCACGTATGTACGTTAGAGAATTCTGCAATATGGATAGAGCAACTGGTTTTAGCTATCACACCTGCCTATAAAAATTTATTATGGCAGGGTTTTATGCATTTATTAATGTGTTTTTCGGCGGTATTAGTGTATTTTCAAAGCGTTTAAATCTTTGATTAATTTAACCTACCTACCTACCCTTGAGATCTACGACGTTTCTATCTGATTTCCTCGTAGCAATATTATCTCAAAATACTTTACTCCGCAACCATCCAACAATGTGCCCCAATTGATCTGTATGTCCCTTGCATACAAATAAATAAATCAATCTTAAAATGTTGTATTCTCTCATTAATATGTATATATATAAATAAATTCTCGTTTATATCCGATATACAAGATTTTTTAAATAAAAAATATTATTTAATACCTTTTTGCCGATACGAAATAAATTTTTACACCAAGATTTTTACTTGGGACATCTTTTAATATATGTGATTTTTTGATAAGATATAGATAATAGAAGGACTAAGATAATGTTATTGTGAGGCATTCTAAGAAAATACGACTTCATTTGTTTAAACAGTATAAAACTAATCCGTACTAGGGGGCGATTGTGATTCTTTGATCTCAACTACGTCATGTAACCAAGGTACCCAAGTCTGAAATCGTGAAAGTTCTTTCCTTTAACATAATCTTACTTCCAGAGTCTGAGCCGATCAAATATTCAAACTTTGATTAGATTTCATTCAACGTGCCTGTCGTTTTAATACCAACTCACTAGCTAGTGCTATAAAATCTAATTTACATCGATAAGAGAGTGATACGAATTTTAGGCAGATAGAAAGAGATGGCATAATCCCAGAAGACACAAAACTGGATAAATGTATTTATTAATTATTTGATATTATGTAGTATGTAACGAATTAACTCTAAAATGATAAATAGTTTGACACGTGAGAATTTATTGGAAATATTTCTATTTTAGGCGAATAATTATATTATTTAGTCGGGTTGCTTTACATGGGTGGACTAAACTTCAGTAAACAGTATGTAAAATATTCAATGAACGAAAGAATAAATTTCGGTTTATTTATACATTTTTGTTTCAAAATGTTAGCTCTGCGTCCCGTACTCTGTAACTTTCAATAGCGTGCCCACCCCGACGTTTTTGTTTGGATTTTCAAAGCAGTTCACTCAATATTCGTAGCGCTGATGTCGCAACCTTGGAATCGCGCGGCACAAGAACCGATTATTGAAATCGGGGTCGCAGTCAGTATCACTATAGGAAGTGACATAGTCTGGCCTCTGGACTACCATCACATATATCATAAACATGCATATAATAGTAACGTATTGACAAGCTGCACCAAACTAAAACTAAATCAATTTTTTTACATTATATGTGTACTAAGCACTGGATTATTATAGATTATCATAGTATTATAACATATAGCGATAGATTGCATTAAGGATACATTTTTTTACACAAGGCCGCCTGAGACATTTTGACGTCAGTTGCATTTTTCTACTATGTCCTTCCCATGAAATAAAAGCCGCACGAAACAGACGTTAAAGTGTTTGTAGATCAAAAATTATCTGTCAAAGAGTTGCGTAATTTGAAAAGCGTAGACATGAAAAGTATAAGGAAATTAATTTATCAATCAAATCAAAGAAGTAAGTTTTTTAGAATTTATCAATTTTAAGTGAAAATGACGCAACTTTATAATAAGCTTGCATAAATAAAACGCCATATTATACTTACGTTTCCATTAACATAAGAATGTTAAATACGAAAAGTACTTTAATAGTTATTATTTAAACATAAATATTGTTCATCACATCTTTACTTTATCAAACTTTCTTGTGCGTAGCGCATCTATAAATATTAATAATTTTAAATATTTAAATGCAGTAATAAATAATTTACTAACTAATTATTCGTTTACAATATTTAGTAATGTGTAACCCTGTGTCAGTATGGTTTTAATGCATTTCCTAGCTGTATTGCAATAATTATTCGTTGAACGAAGAAAGCATCAGCTCCTGGTGTTACCGGTACGATCTACCAAACGCCAACCCAAACCTTTAATTAGCACAAATAACTACTGGTTCGGAGTACTTCTTTGGATTAGTTATTCGTTTTAATTAGTAAAATAAAAGTGTTATTATTATTTATATATATTTATAACAGTTTTTAGTATTTTTGAAGTTGTACTTCTTTAGGCGCGTTATGAAAAATTGATGAGAGTGAAATTTTACGATGCGCGCGCACCTATGACCCAAAAGTGGCTGTGTGATATAGCGTGCGCGAGCGAGATGGGAATAATACAATCTAAAAGTAAAAAGAAATAGAATATGCGTGAAGCTAACTTCACGCATATTCTATTTCTTAGCTTAGCAGCTTAACGAGAATTTTGAATGACCATGACATTGACATCTGACAATGACATTTACCTTTTAAACAAATATAGGAGTTTTAATTATTGTATACAATAAAAGATATACCTAGTTATTTTCATTATACAAGTGCGAATTTTATATGTGCGTCTGAATTATAATCAGAAGTGATTTAAATTGAATATCTAAATCAATACTAATTAATATGATAAAATATTTGTGAAAAAACTGTGCCAACCTTCCTGAGTGCTTCAATACAATTGAGGTTAACTATCCGTATGTATTATCGAGTATTATTGTTGATTAAAACTGAAACATGAACCATTATTCTTTGCTTTTGTTTATTGCGTTTGTTACAGCAACTTTTTAGAAATATTCTACGACCCTATATAAATAATTGAGAACAAAGATAAGCACGATTAAGCACGAATACTAATAAGGAGAAAATGAAGGCTTGGAGCGATATAACAGAGAAGTAAACATTTTAATAAGTACCTGCATCTCAAAAAAATGACTATATCATATATACATATAATGATCATATTTAATCAAAACATGTAATTTTTCGGATTTAATCTAGCAAATATAAGGACAAGAGACAAAAAACAATTGATGAATCAGTGGAAGTGCACTAAATTGAATACAAAAAAAGAGTTGTCATCTTATCGCCGTGAAACATCAAAAACTGGAGGTGGAACAAAGCCACCATCACCTTCTCCAGACACAATGGATATGGCAGAGATGATACCGCAATGGTTTGAAGTAGATTTCAATGAATTTGATTGTGATGGTGTCGAGGTAGGAATGTTAATTATAAATATGATGGTGATGTTCAAGGTTCAACCTCTCAAGCATAGGCACATACTTTATTCCCCTACAGGGTAGTTAGAGATATTGTAATACCTCAAAACACCCATGTTGCATTTGTAGTACCGAAACTCTGTTCAGCCCGAAGTGAGCCCATTCCCACTTATAATGGACAGTGGGTATAATACACCTTAATACCTGAGTGCGAACCACTCACCATGATACTTAAATTAATAGATGTTATTTATATATTTCAGGATATTACAAATAAAATCATTTTGGAAACAATTGATATCCCAAAAGCAAATAAAGCCAACAATGACAAGGTAATAAATCAGTTTTGACATAACTTGAATACTAAAAAAGCCAAACAAAGGTGTGCACAACAGTGACAACATAACTTAACAATTTCATTATTTTGTAGGATTAAAGAAAGGTTAAAGAAAATCATGTCGAACTGAACAACAAGAATCCCCAAACAACTCCAAAGAAACATACAAGGAAGACACCGCTATTATATTTAAATTATCTCTATCTCTAAATAGAATAAAAGAAAGTTGCTATCCAGGTCTGTAGCATGTGCTACAAATTATATTATTAACACATTTATATAATTATATTAATATAAATGTGTTAAAAATTTTATAATATGAATTATAAAAATTTTAAGTTTTGCATGGACAGAGCTTAAATTAATATTCTCTTATTTGTAGCAGAAAGCAAGTAGTAGTTTTAGTTTTGGAGAAGCCTCGTAGATGCACAACCAAGTAATGATTAATTTAAAATTACAAACCGAAATTCTGATGAAGACATTAGAATCACATAAAAATAAATAGTATAATGAAATAAAAATGTTTTAAAGATAAATAGTGTTTTATTTGTTTAATGTAAGAATAATAATAAATATTTATTTATTTAATTTTTCAAATGTAAACTGAACTTTATTGACTCTTTGATTATTTAATTGTAATTAATTATTTGCATGCAATCAAAAACTATTTTTAATAATGCCAAAGAAGTATAACTTCTGACGCGCGTACATAAGTACACGCACCCTTTTTTTTTTTAAATTAGATTTATAGGTTTTATCATGCAATTTGATTATTTCGCTTTAGGCGTAGGCATGCGGCTAAATTAGTTGCTACCGACTGGCAATAAACAATAGTGGTTATAGAAATTATTATATGTAGTTCATGTACATTGTACATGCCATAGTATGAACAATGTATGTCTTTGTTATATGTACGTATAGACCTGTACAAAATGGCAATAATATGAACATATCTTTGTTCATATTTTTTCAAGTTCTTGTCCTTTAAAATGACTAACGAGCGTAGCGGATGAATTTACAAACAATTTTTATATTAATTTTAATTATCTATCTAAGTTTTATTATTAAACATATATGTCTAATTATTTTTTTGATAAATTATTTACTATAATAATAGAAAATTGAAGAGGAATCAAATTTTGTCTTTTTAAAATAATATTAAGATCTTCGAATTGACATCGTTATTATTCATTTTCTAAAAATAAATAAATAGGACAAAATAAAATTAATGAGAAATCAATTCAAGTCTCGACTGTTCAGGTAGACAGACGTAAGAAGGTGCTATTCAGACTCAGATTGACGCGACGCACACGTTACTATGGTAACGGCTAACTCCCCTTTCCCACTCCCTCTCATTAAATAATTTGTTTCTATAGATTTAAGTTTACCAGCATCTAATTGTATGGAGTGTGTGTTTTTATTACTGATGCCTCATTTTTTTATTGCTATCTAATGATGCCTCCTGAAGATTTCATAATTAATATCCTCCATCATTATTATTATTTCATAATTATTAACCTTCAGAGCGTATTTAATTATATTAGATATAATGTGACAAACATATTTTTATTAACTTATAAATGTTAAGACACATTATTATTTTTTTTCCTGCTATAATTAACTTAAAAGATACTAATCAACTCATTTTGCATTCTTGATCATTCACTATTTAACAAATTGCTAAATAAAACTCCGATATCCGTTTGCACTCTTAAAAGGTCGCCGCTACTCACCAAACCATACCAGACAGCTTGGCATTATTCGTGTGGCCATAACCTTTTCTAATGCCTTCCTCTTTAAACTTCTTGTTTTAGCATTAACAGGTGCAACATTCTTTCTCTCAAAAAGCTGTTACATTTGTGTAAGTTGGTTTTATATTTTCGAAAATCGAACAATTAACCAACCCCAAGTTTATAGAGTAGGATGTGAAAAATTGTCTTTTTGTTTTAAAAACATGTTTTTACAGAAAAGTAAACGTTTTTTACTAATAAACAACAATAGATATATATATATATATATTAATGGGCAGTTTATTAAAAAAATGTGTAAAATACTTTCAAAGACTCCAATCTTCTTAGTAAATCAAGTAAATAAGAACAGAAATACGATAA
The DNA here is from genome assembly GCA_963693345.1 of Pieris melete. Taxonomy (NCBI): domain Eukaryota; kingdom Metazoa; phylum Arthropoda; class Insecta; order Lepidoptera; family Pieridae; genus Pieris; species Pieris melete. Next base: position 535,930 of record CAVNZK010000036.1, on the reverse strand, counting down.
AAATATTGTATTTTTTTTATACTTAAATACAGAACTTACATGATCTATTTAGTCCACTTGTGTTTTTTTTATTATTCATGAGACCCAGAATCATGGTTGTCATAGCAACCAGCACAATAAAGACGCGCATATGCATGGCTTCTGGCACGCCTCGGTATTAGAACGTCCAACTTTACTATTAACTCAAAACCTTTCTTATTTTAACTCGAATAATTATTTAAATATAATTGAGTGTCCATGTCATTTCACGGTCATGTTTTAAATTTCTTTTTTCACTATAAACGTTCACATATAAATAAATGGAGAGGCGCGAAACGTGCATCCTTCAGGAAAGCTCGCGGCAGACTGATCTAAATCTAGAAAAAGTCACCGGGAATAAACGTTTAAAGGAAAATGGAAAATTTTAATAATGTATAGTAGTTAAACGTGAAAAAATTTATTGCACAAAAAGCAGCAAGTAATTCGGATGTGAAGGGGGTTTCATGCCGTCCTGAAAATGAACCACAACAAACACTGCAGAATATCAAAGCATAGTTTTTTTTAAAAAGTGCGTGCATACAAAGTACACATGTCAGAAGTGAAACATCTTTGTAAATTAATTATTGAGTAATTAAGCTGCCCAAATCCCATAATTTAACTTTGTCAGTCTTTCTATATTAATGAATGATACTAAGGCTAATTAAAAACCAGAACTAAAATTAGTTGTTGTTATGTATATAGAAATACCACCATAAATATGGTAATAATTACCAAATAATATAACAAATTCATTATTATCATAATTGCTAACTTATGTCTACATTTTATAAAATAGCCAACTGGGTCTTAGCAAAAAAAAGGATGGTTACTTTTTTTTAAATATTATCGACGTGTAGGTATTAAGTTAATTAGTAATGAAAATACCAAAATACATATATAATAATTATAATTAGTTTAGGAGTATATGATTCTGTATACAGAGCTGACCTTACGAATGTAATTTTTAACAAAAGTTTGAGTGCGAGTTTAATAAAATAACTTATGTATTTGAATTAAATCAATTCACCGACAATAATTATATCCACCCCGCTTAATACAAATTGCTATAAGCGCGAGTTTCGCACATGAAATATTTTAATCCTAGTTAATAGAGATTTTAATCTCCTTGACTTTAGTAACCCACTTAGGAAGAAATTAGATGACTGTTTAAAGGAATCCGAAGACTGAATTTAGTGAATGATGTTCAATTTATATATAAAATATTTACTTGTATAATCATAGTGTAGCCTAAAATCCCGCTACATACGTTTCTATCAGGTCACCTATGATTACGGTCATCTATTTAAATGTAAAAATTGTATGGTATTACCGGTATTTGCAAGCACCATTTTTATCACAGTTCAGTAATTTTATAAATCAATTTATAAGTATTAAATTTAAACATAACCTTATTGTAATACCAATCTAAGTAAAATATATTTGTAAATTGTCCCTGTATTTATTACTTCAAGGTAATTGATTGAAGTAATAATGAATAATTGAAAACGCTCGAGTTTGCTTCGCAGAAACAGGTCGAGCGTGATCATCATTCCCATCTCTTCGCTGTAAAAACAAAGTCCTTTTCCGCCATCTTACTGCATACCCTAAGATTCAGCGTCAAGACAAAGCTAAATATAGAAAACGTATTTGATTTCGACTTGCGGCAGCAATTAATTATAGTAAATCTCAACTCGGAAGAAAAGCAAGAAAATGTAGTCGCACGGGAAGTAGCTGGTTTTGGATAAACAGTATGTCACTTCAAGCATTATTCATAGAATTTAGGATTTACGTTACGTTTTGTAATTCTGTTTCTTACTAATTAATAATAATATTAGCGTCACGAAGATGTGCAGCGTTTTTGTCGATGAAAAGGGAGAGAGCGATTGAGACCGATTGAGAGTGAGTGGTAGTGGCGAATAGAAATTATAGAAATTCTATTTTTAAAATTAAAATTTCGTTAAGAGAATTTATGAAATATTAGTATTTTATATTTTATGCAAAATAATTTATTGAAATCTCAAATTTCGAATTGTAAATTAAACTTCCACGTATTTTTATTATCGAAGAAATAAATAAAAAAAATATAATTTGTATTAATTTTCGATACTTTTAATATTTTATTGACAATTAAATTCAATAAATTCCCTCCCTCTCGGAAATCTTAAGTTTTAGATTTGTATAAATATGAACAAGACTTAAAAATCAATTTGCCAAAGAAGTTTCACTTCTGACATGTGTACTTTGTACGCACGCACTTTTAATTTTTTACGATATAAAAGGAATGCAATAAACCAATTATAAATAATTTCAGTCATTAAGTACTAACATAGATTGTGAAAAAATATATTTTAAACATTTGGTATTACAGTGAATCTACTCACTGATATCCAAAATGCAGTCAGTATCTTTAAATTTCAAATAATTGAAATGTTCGTCACAGAACGTAGACGAACGTAAACCAATATCAATGAAATAATTGAATCGGAAAAAATCTCCGTTGATTTAGGAAAAGTCTTTTCTTTGTTTTAAACCATTATACGTCAAGTAAAGCTATTTGAAGCGACTGGAAAAGCCGATATAAATATTTTCCGTACAGCATTTTAACTTTTATTTTTTTTTAATAATTTCTTTAATTTACAAGTATGTGGATCATAAATTACACAAAATGATGCATTGACCATTTTTGTACAAACATTTAAGAGGACCTATATTTGATTAATACTTTTTTTTACTTTAAAAGTAGTGTTGCCAAGCCAAGCCTTCAGCATGCGTCTCTCATCCCTGAAGTCGTAGGTTCGATACCCGTACTATGCACTAATGGATTTAATATCAGACAAAGGGCGAACGTAGCATGAAGCAAATATTTCTGGCGCAAACATGTGAGAAAGATCGTGAGAGAGAGTGAGATAGAGCGAACGTCGCATCACGCACAGTGCCATGGAGCGAAAGGTGGGAGAGAGCTATAGTGAGAAAGATTGCAATTTTAAAAATCGAGAAAAAATACACGCTATTCAAAGTCAAAAATCATTCATTCATATAGGTAACACAATGTAGGTACACTTATGAACGTCAAAAAAGAAATGTACATTAAATGCTTCTAATTTTACATTTACTGCCAGTTCTCAAATCAAGGGCGTAGAACGGAAGGGAAGAACTGGCAATAAACTCTCCGCCACTCTTTTTGATCGCCAAGTTTTTCGTTTTACACAACGTTTGTAAGCTGCAACCATTACACCATGTTCCACATGACATCTTAAGTAATAAAAAACAAAGATTTGTCCTCTATCAGCAGGAGGCATGGTGAAATAGGAGCACGCACTTACATTCTCGTGGGAACAACACGCAAATACATAGTCGAAATAACTAACATCGCCGGATACACATTCAAGTCCGACCAGTCAGCACAAGTAACAGCCGTTCGTAGCATGGGTAGCATGCACGACGCATGGCTACCCATCGGCCTGAGGGGCCTTTTAAATATTAATTTATACTATAGTAGGCCTTAGCAAATAGCTTTACTTTAAAGTAAGATTTGAATTGATTATTGAAAACACTTGTATCTCACTAGAGATTTTGTTGAAAAAAACGTATACAATTGCCTTGGAAAGAAATACTTGTTTTATGCACCCTTGTGGTTGGTGCACTAATTTTGTCTTTATTACGAGTACTATAATTATTATGGATGCTACTATTCTTTTTACAGATTATTTTAAAATATTCTCATAAATGTATTGACTTGCCAAAGTCAAAATATGTAATTCCTTAAACTTCCTTAGGACTGCCTCCCGTGGAGACAACCCACAGATTGCTCTTATAGCCCGCTTTTGCACTACAAATATCGATTTAATGTCAGCTGCATTACCCCACAAAATAACACCATATGACATGATACTATGAAAATAGCTGAAATAAACAAGCTTTACTGAATTCTCATCCGTAAGATCGCGTATCTTTTTCAGTGCGAACGCTGCAGAACTTAGCCTTCTATGTGTAGGCCCCACTGGAGTTTACTATCTAAAGTAATTGTTGATGTATTCGTTTAGTAGTTACATATTAGAACTTTAGATGGGAATTCTGTCGCATAACGTCTTGTGCGGTAAACGCAGATTATGAAAGATAAAAATACACACGAAAAAAAAGGATCGTCAACTTATACAGTACTGGTGTATATTTCTTTCCAAATATCTTTCACATAGAATAGATGTAATAATTATTTTCCCGGTGTTTGTTATCTTATTATATTTCAACCTCGACGGCGATCTCTAATTAATTATTATTAACCTTAGCTTAGCTTTTAAGCCAATTATAATTATTTTTTGTTCTATTTTCATCTATATTATTTTGTACGAGGGATAGAATTAATTTTTAATAATTCCTAAATTTAAGAAAGACGCTGTCTATATCTCTTCACTCTTACGTAAAATGGAGCAAATATATACAAGAAATGTCTCACTTTGGTAATGACCCTGCGCTCGGCGCAATCAAGGCGTGGAAAATTTCCGAAAAAAACGAAGCAATAAGACAGTAGGCGGAGGAACTGGCTAGTGCGAGCGCTGGGTTCTACACCATCAACGCGTTCAGACCACATCTCGACAAATGGGTGAGGAGGCGGCGCAGCCCACCCGCGTCGCTGTAGGAGACCACAGCGTCGCCGTTGCATCGTGCAACCCTGTATGTAATCCTGGGCACGCAGTCGCTCCAGCGGGGGAACAGGGATTTGGGAACTGCAAGCATTGTACCCGGCTTCCCCAGGTTTTATAAAACAGGGTGAATTGGCCGATGTGAAAGGCCCTTGCTGTGCCATGGTCCATTCCACATCATTCGTGGCCGTAGAGGACCGTGATATTAACGGCTGATCGCGTGGCTGCGATCGCGTGGCTGATTAATATGCAAAAATTAAACAATTTAGAGTTTAATTAAAAAAAATTTAAAGTAAAAATAATAGTTATATTAATATATCTATTTATTTTTAGTATAAATAAGAAGACTAGAAATGTAATTGCTAGCCAACTGTTTGTTCGCTTTGTGTGAGATGACTTTAATAATACTATTATAAAAGATAAATGTTTTTATAAATACTATTTTAATTCTAGATGCTTCATAAATTAGTTTGTTGGCATCAGCTGTTTAATTTCACTCTAGAGTCTACTTTGTGAATTCTTCTTTCTGCCTGGTTCGACCGCTCAATAGAACTAGTATCTAATTATTACTTGAATCTTGTCTTTAAGTTATATCGAATAAACCATAAGTTTTAACGTTTGTAAAGATCTTTGACATTCACGTTGTTAATTTATAAGCTCTGTGACATAGTATAACAATAGCAGCGTATAGCTCCGACAAAGTCATTCTGATAGGCTGTGCGCGCTTTGCAAATTGCACTGCCTTCAATAAAAAACGCTTGAGTTTCATTAAGAACTGATTATCGTCGCCTATGATTGCCTGTTTTAACTTCAATGAGCAATAAGCTGTTATCATTTTACTCTATAAAAATAATTTTAGCCAATTGAAAATAATTTCGTTTAAAATGCTGTCGACTTAAATGATGGGCATTTTTAAAAAAAAGGGTGCGTGTACTTATGTACGCGCGTAAGAAGTTATACTTCTTTGGCTTTCTTTATTTTTTTTAAATATTAAATAATTAATAATTAATATTTAACGTTAATAATTTAATAATATTTAATATTTAGTATATTATTCAATTAATATTAATAATAATAATTATTATTATTTATTATTTTATTATATTATTCATTCAATTTAATAACTAGGTATGTTTCATAACTTTTTAACTAAGTAACAATAGGTGTTTGTGAAAAAGCATTGCTAAATTTCTTTGAAAAAATAATTAAAACTCCTTTATTTGTTTAAAAGGTACTTACTACAAAGGTCATTCAAAATTCTTGGCATAGCTGCTATCTTCACGCATATTCTATTTCTTTTTACTTGTAGATTGTCTTATTCCCATCTCGCTCGCGCACGCTCGGCGCCAGGCTGGTTTAAAAAGAATTCGTTAGTGGGCAAATTCATTCTGTTAATTTTGTGTCACGGTGCGCATCGCATTTACTCCTTAAGTACCTACGATTGTTACAAATTGATAAATGTTTCTTTTTTTTTTAAATAGGTGCGCACCAAAAACGTAACGAGGTCATTTATCAGTAGATTTTACTCCTCACATTTTTCTCATACCGGGCGCCTTATATATGAAAATCGATTCTTAAGGAGTAAACCCCAAAAAACTTTACTTACAGACAATGAGACGCTCCGAGAATTATATCACTTTTTATTTTAAACCATTGCAAGGCTTCCTACGTGTTCTGAATAAATTTGCACTCAAAAGCCGTTATTTATGCTATAAATAAAAATCTCAGAATGTGAAGAAGAATTTTTTTTTTCAAATACACTAATTGTATTACGTTTTTTTAAATATTAACATAATACATATTAAATAAATTATCTGAAATCCAAATGTACCATAATTTAACCTCGGCAATAAGCGATGACAATATATCGCTTTATAGAATATAGTGTGGGCTTAAATTTACTTATTGTGTATCAACTTACTAGGTATATTACTATCATAGACTGTAAAAGTTTGAGTACTAAGTTTTGAAACGACTATAATCGCCTTAACACCAACAGAGTGGACATTTGGCAAACTTATATAATATATTAATCCCATACGTCTTTGACGTAATCAAAATATTTCAGTAGCAACATTTTTTGTGACAATAGAATGAACTAATTATTACCATGATTTCGGTTTTGTGTGTTATGAGTTTATGACTGCTCTATACTTTAACACAAAATGTATGACACTATTGTTGCGAACTGTTTTTATGAAGCTTATTTTCAATACACTTATAAAAAGCTATTGCTGTACTATTACGTATATAGCAACAAATTTCTCTTCGTTGCCGTGATTTTGTAATTGGGTCAATTCCGAGCCGTTTTTATTTTACTCCCAGTAATTTTCTAAAATGTGTATTTTAGAATTTACTCTGAATATTTTCTAATATTTTTGTGATAATGTACCTAGGTATTTTTATTGTGCTCTCAACATTGCTAAAGATAATAATATTTCGACCGACATGATTCATGTCGCAACAGCAGTAGCATTTGTTAGATTAGAAAACGATATATATAATATTTTATTTTGTTTCAGTATATAAAAAAATTCACTATATTAAGGAATACAAGTAAGTATTATGGGGATTATGTTGGTTGTAAAGCTGGCCTCGTAATTACAAAATGTAAATCAAATTGTAAGCATTGTTACTAGCACGAACAAAGGCGAATGGATTGAATATTGAACACTTCTCTTAACTTGAATTGCTCCAAAACAATAATTCCGATAGTAAATGTTTGAGAACTTTAACATAAGAAAACGAAGTTTCGCTATAAAATTGTGTTACTAAATTATAAGAAGATATACATTTCCCTATTTTATATTTTGAAATGAAGTAATGTGAAGTGTTTCACATAATCTCAGTAAAAACACGATAGTATCTTCTAAATTGTCTTTCTATGAAATTTGGTTAGGTTATATAAAATTAATTGTTTATTAGAAAAGTGATTTTCAAAAGATATTACGATTGGTAATATTTTGTTATAAAACTAAATATATTATCAATATTGTAGTTTAACTAAAAACTAAATATTAGCTAACTATAAACGTTAACTATTTATTATTTAAACTGAATTTTGGCAATTAAATGATTTGATTCGTTGTTTTGAAATGAGAAGATTAACTAAAATTATAAAAACTAGATTACCAGAATAATAACGCCTTATATAATTCGATTGAAGTCATATCTCACTACCACGGACGTCAATTGTCAGATATTTTTTTTTTTTTTTTTTTTTTTTTTACTTGGGGAAATGCATTGCGCATACCCCACCGCGGTGCGACTGCTTAGTGCGGGAGGGTTATGTGGGACTCGCGAATGTGCATACCCACTAAAACCCCAAGGCGCCACCAACAATCGCCTTAGGCGGGATGCGGTAACAGCAGAGCCTTATCCGCTTCCCGACATGCGATGCGGCGGTTGTGTCCGCCTCTCCCCGCCCATTGTTGATTTGTGAAGATACTTGACACAGCAAGTATCCTTCACAGATCGGGCCATACGCTTTTAGGTATAGCTAGGGGAGATCGGGTCCAGTGCTTGCAGGGATGGATCACCATCCCTTCTTTTGAACGCATGGACCCCTGCTTCCCCGCTTGGGCACTCTTTAGGTGGCGAGGATTTGACGGGCCTGCGGTTTCTTTCGCTTCCGCGGACGGGTTCCGGGACGGGAAAGCTCCCTGGTTCTTCCCGCTTCTTCTTTGACTTTCATGACCGACTCGCAGAAATTATAGAAGATTTTCCACGAGCCGTCATTTCCTGCGTTCACTATGGCTTTCACTACGTTTGGCAGAATTGCGTCCTCACCCTGGAGGGCATCTAACAAAGGTCTCCTTTCCGCTTCCCATGCTGGGCAGTCCCTAAGTGTATGCAGGGCGTCGTCCCGGCTGTCTCCGACACAGTGGTGACAGGTTGGTGACTCCTCACACCCTACTACTTTGTGCAGATAGCTACCAAAACATCCGTGTCCGGACAGCATCTGCACAAGTCGATAGCTGAGGTGACCCCAGCGCCTCCTTACCCAAAGTTGAAGCAAAGGTCTGAGGGCTTCGGTAGTATATTTACCGGCACTCGCATCCGCCAGCTCTCTTTCCCACTCTACTAACAATTCTTGGTCTTCTAAGGCTCGCCACGCGTTTAATTGTTCCAGTGTGGGGTTATCCCCTTTTTCCCGAGCTTCGGCCCTCCTCCAATATACTTCGCTAAAAGCAGCCGCATCGAGATGCCATGGCGCGGTACCGGCTATAACACACACTGCGTCATAAGACACAGTGCGGTACGCCCTCGCAACCCTGGCAGCGACCACTCGCTGCGACTGCCTGAGTATTGTGCGATTGTACCCGGTCAGTTTGTCGGCCCATATGGGACACCCGTACAGTGCTTTTGCCCGGATCGCATTTGCGTATAAGAGGCGACACCCCCCACTCGGCCCGCCGAGGTTTGGCATTATGCGCGAGAGCATGTTTGCGGTGGCGGTGAGCTTAGGGGCAAGTGCCACGAAGTGTGGTCTGAAAGTCCACCGTGGGTCAAGAATCAGCCCAAGGTATTTGAGCGTAGTACCGACCCGGATAGCTACTCCGCCGACGATGATGTCTACGTCTTGAGGTGGAGCTTTTCTGTGGCCGTAGAAGCATATAGCTTCTGATTTCTGAAGGGCGACAACAAGGCCGAGCTTCTTGATTTCATAAACCACCCGAGCTACTCCAGCTGTCGCTCGGAGGCGCGCTTCCTTAAAATCTTCTCCAATAGCGACCACGAGGGTGTCGTCTGCATAGCATATAGTTGACACTCCAGGGACTAGTTTCGCTCGCAGCACCCTATCGTAACCTATGTTCCAAAGAAGGGGGCCAAGAACCGAGCCTTGTGGGACACCGCACTTGATGAGGTGACTCCCTATGCCATTTTGTTTCGGGAAGATAACACGGCGGCCGTCAGATATGTGTCAACTGCATCTATGTCAGTCCGCTGCCGGTCACGCTTCATAGATTTCGTTGTCAATCATTGCTTACGTTTGCAAAAATGTCAATCAACGATCAATTGGTTTTTTTTTTTTTTTTTAAATGGCTCTGGCACGGTTTGTGCATTAGCCAGCGTCAAGTATGAGATTTTTATCATTCGTGCTTTTTGCCTTAGAAATTCGACCATGTCCTTCATGTACGGTTTAGGTACTCGCCCGGTACCGCACAACCCTCCCAAAGGCCGAGAACAAATTTAAATTAAATTAAAACTTGCCCTCGAACGAACCCGGTACCCCTCACCTAGCTGCCACCTAATAAGACCGCTAGGCTATGAGGCCCCCAAATCAATTGGTTTAATTACTAAATTACAAGTTCATCACAGCATACATAGAATTATATATACATACTTAAATGGAGGCTCCAGCCACATGTTGTTATCATTGTAAGTGATTGAATAAATATTTTTTCATTTTCATTTTCATTTTCATACATAATTTAGTTATCTATATGTCAACGGACGTGTTAATGATGACATATATCAATTTTATTCTAAAGAACAACCTTCTTATAGTTTTTTTTCTTTAATTTAAAAAAAAAAACGTTTTTTTAAAACACGGTACAATCCACTTGTATACCCATCTTTATATTTCTGATAAAAATGTGCGAAAACTGATACCAAAATTAAAACTTTAAAAACAGATTTTCATCTTTATATTTTAGTGAAGTATAAGTAAGTATTATGTAATTTTTGGTACTTTTGTGGAAAACAATCCCAGATATTTTAAAATATTTATAGATTTAATTTACAGCTTAAATGTAATTACGGCCACGGGAACTCGATCTTGACTCGAATCGAAACCTTGATGGATAAAATCCAAAGTTGGCCCGTGGTCTCATTCATAGTATTGTGAGGCGCGTCATAGCTGAGCATAGCTAACTATACATAACTTTAATCCGGTTAAAAAGTTTTTTCTTTAAAGCTAACAAATCAACTGAATAGCCTCGGAGGTGCTATAACAACAGTCCAGCAGTGGAAGAAGGTAATACGATTTATAAATGGTAAAGTATCATTATTTCTAACAATATTCAAACCTGGTTTAATCCATTAATATTTCGCTTTTATTAGAATGTTAACACTTGCATTTTCATGATATTTGTTGCAATTGTGGCTAGAAAAGCCAACGCAGCAGCTCGGCTACACCGGCACTTGGGACCACCAACAACTGGCATATTATCTCACAATGACAGGTCATTGATGTTAATTGTTATGAGAGATGGTTTTGGTATCCAGATACCAGGTTGCAGTGTGCCAGCTTTTCCCAATTTATTTTAGTTCTTTATTATTTAAATTTTAAACGAATGCAAATGTGTCTGCTTTCCATAGATCGTAACTAAGCTTATCAACTAGAAGCAAGTTGATCTCTTATTGTGTATGATTATATAAAAATTCAAGGAAGATCATATTTTAATGTATAAGTAATTATGTTACTGTAGGTGAGTCTTTCTTAAGTAATCCTTGAAAATAATATTCACTGGATTACTTCAATTAAGATCCAATTAAGATAGGATTATGAGTTTCCGCTACCTCAATAAATTAACCAGACACAATATTGCCTCCATTGTTCCTCTACGACATATATTTTACTAACATTTTGTATATTCACAAGTTGTATTTATTTCGTTGCAACATAACTTCTTGATCGAAATTATATTTTCTTTGTAAAAGACGTTTCTTCTTCCGAAGTCAAGTAGACCCTTTATGGCAGCTTCGTAAAAATGTGTTAGCTTTACAGTTCACATAACTACCTGACAACTGCGACGTGGACGGGCGGTATTACAATATTATTGTATTCTTCATATGGGATATCTGTCGTGACCGCAGCCTTGGCACAATACATTCGTACACGCCTAATACGCCACGCATAATGTGGAAATGCGATCAATATCAAATATTTTTACTACAGTTTTTCAAATTGCTTTTAACGTAGTAAGATTTTCTTAAGAAATAGAATGCTGTTTGAATGTCAAATATTGAGATCCTTTAACGAATGTATTTGTAAAGGACAGAAATTTTATGTTTGCAACCCGTCCCCTTTTGAAACCGGCAGCGAGGGAAATCTTAAGATTCGTGTTCACGGTAAACTGGTACCCCTAACAACACTAATTTATCCTTGTGCTTACAAACTCAACCTAAAGCGCGAAAGTTTCAAATTGCTAAACCACGACGCAAAACCTTAAGGAAGTTACTTATAGAAATTTTGAGTTTATTCATTTCTTTAATGTTCATTTACTTACACCGCGAGCTCTGCGACCCAAAAACTGTCTTGATTTGTCATCTTTAAACTTTGGATTATTTAAATATGTTATGTTTTTCAATTCGCGTTTAAATAAACTTGAATTAAACAAATTTATCCGTTAATTTTTTTTATTTAAATGTATTTAATAGTCGGGTTAGTATGTTATGTTTACATATTACGATATATGATATAGTAATAATAATAAAGTTTATTTACCTCTTCACAATATTGAATTTTACAGGTTGCAGTAGGTTGCAATTTGGCAGGTTGACATCTGTGTTAGAGGCTGAGAGGCCTTTAATAGGACAATGGAAGTCCTATGTTAAGTTATATTTCGTTGTGCTCTTTCTACTTCACTGAGGTGACTTTTGGCGCAAAACCCTTAATTCAAGAAAAACTGCCCTGATATAATAAATAAACTTGTAAGCAACGATTCCAATAAGTTAACAAAAGAGGTTGTGTCAGTTTGACTAGGTGGATGATATATAGCAATTATACATTATATTACTAAGTCAACTTACGACATAATACAATTGGCGTCACATAGGACAGGCTCATTATAATCCGTCTTAAGATTTTTATTAAAATAAACAACAACTCCCTCGTTTTGAGTACGTTCGTTTTATTTTACGATTACTCGTTGTGGATATATTGTCGTAATTTTTAGGTATGTTCTTAGAGCGAGGTAGCCAAATTCCCTCAAAACATGGATGTCCCAAGGAACCCCTGATCGCTGTAAAAACTTAATGAGATAAGGCATACTACAGCTAATACTCCTAATATTTTGAGAAAGGCTATTCCAGTTATGGTTGCTACTATAAATATTTTTATTTGCTTCCTCAACGTCGCAATTACCTCCGCCACCCGCAATGCATCTAGAACGAAGATTAGTTCATCGGTTAATTGCATATACTCCTAAAATCTTAAATGTACAAAAATTAAGATAATTAAAATACCAACTATATATTAATTTACCATAGTGTTATTTTAACATATTTGACCAGAACAAAATTCTTTTTTGAAAAGAATATGACTCACGTAATTTTAAGAAATTTTCCAATGTCAATATAAAAGTGCACTTCTATAATCGTTTAAGAGGGTGCTGCAGTTATGGGGTCAAAGTTCAGTATCCGTTGGGGTAGGATTTCCGCTGAATTATCACCCTTAAGCGCCTTTCGAGATAAAGCTTATTGAAAGCCACTATCGATTTTCATCTCTTACCATATCCCACAGATGTTTTATTGCTTGTCAAGATTTCATGTGACGAATATTGGTTTTATATTGGAACTTTTTGGTTCCTTATTATAGAGCATTTATACTATTAATAATTTAATTAAATTTAAGTAAAATTACAGTATTGGGAACAGCAATATATATTTAAGCATTTGAAAAAATATAAAACTGAGGAATTTAGATGATAAGATTAAAAAGATATGAAGTGTATCTAACGTAAAATCATATACAGCTTACAAGTTATGCGCTTTACAAAACTTTAGAAGCATTACGGCTTATATTGGCTACTAATTCATAGTGGTGTTAACTGTTATGGTCTATTTGACAGACCTTAAAACCACTTTAAATGAAATATTGAGATCAACTAATATACTTTAGTTAATAGTAATGTTTACTCTTAACTAAAGGTTAATTTCAATAAGAGTTGAGTAAAACCGTAAAGATTGTTAATATCTTCATATTTACTAAGTTTTTGAAACACAAAAAGGCTTTTTTATGCCTTATTACTGATTGTTAATAGGGATGATGATCAAATTAGGGCAGGGTCCATATAATTTAATTTTCACAATTTTTTTTCAGATAACGGAGGTTAATTAAAAATGTTAAAATAGGTAAAATGTGATTAAAAAAAGCTAAATGTACCATTTCAAAAAATGCTGCATATTTGCTCCGTTTAAATAGGATTATAATATTATAATGTTCATATGTTCCTACATCGTATATATAAATATCTTCCTTTTGTTCATGCATGAACTCCTCATGAGCGTAGTGTAGACGTATTTATGTGTCATTTTCTGATCGTTTTTCTTTATCGACACATAGGAGATTTCAGCACCGCCAGACACTTCATAAATTTTTAAGTTTAAGCCATGTACGATGCTTCTCGCCATATGAGCAATTATTAATTGCGCGCTTAAAATTTTCCATTTATTATAAAATTTCTATTTGGGCATAGCTGGATAGCACATCAAAGTAATTGTTTAATATTTTCACGTTAAAGCTTGGGCATAGTGTGACCCCACTGAAGTATTAATTTAAATACATTATAAAGTTTTATTCATTATATTAAGACTATATTAATTAGAACATGACGAAAAAGACGAACTAGACGAAAGTCTGAATGGCCGTGATATTTTCGCCATTACAAACTCCGTCGACTCATTAGTCGCGTTACAACACCAGCGTGTCGGCTATTACGTATCTCAGTTGATAACTGCTTTGCGATTCTGTTACTCTGTTAACTTCTATAATTCTGTTCGAAAAGTGAGTTACAGAATCGCAAGGCTGTTCGGCTGTTCTTTTTTGTTGCAACAGTGCCTAACTCTAGTAGTCAAACTACGCTATTTGTTTGCGGTATCGTAGATCTAATTGGATGACCTCCGATGATAAGCATCAAATAAAAATAGCTATTTGATAAGTCATTAATACTGTTCAACAACGAATCACACATTATGATAGTGAAGCTTGATGTCTACACAACAAGGTACATAACACCAGTTGCTATCAATAGCCAGTGTAGGTACAAGCAAACTCAGTAGATCGCTTTAATAGCGAATAGTTCTGCAGGTTGAGTTTAAAATGCTTTATATTATGAAACTTTGCTACCTCAATGTTATTCACAATTATTTTTCATAGAATTCGTCTGACTGAAAAATGTGGTTGAATTTTCTTTTCTATTGAGGTTAGTTTTCTATTATAGTAATGATCTATCACAAAACCAATTAGTACACGTAGTAGGCACATTGAGACAACTTAAGATTGTATTTACTTTTGTGTATGAAACATGAAAGAACCTACACATTATTTATATATGTGTTAATTGATGGAGGTTGCAGCAATCATGACGCAACACGTGGCCCAGGTTGGTGTTTGATGGTCTGCATAAGTCTTTTCGACATTCCAACTCGAAGCATGCGACGATATCATGACATCTCAAATGCGCCGGCGGGAATCATCTTTTACTGTCCAAGCGTCACAGACATACATAACAAACACAACAATAAAGGAGAACTCGGATTTGGGGTTCTCCAGATCAAAGTGACGACAGCACAAAACTTGAAAGATCCTTGAGCTATTTCAATTTGACCGTATTTCGATCAGCTTTCCACTTATAACTGAAGTTTCCAAATACTTCTATTGTCGCACTTGTTCCAACGTCTTCTCAGCTACAGACTGATTAGGCCTTAATATATTAAATATAATATAATTCATTTGTTTTTAATGATAGAAAATACTTTAGATTATTGGAAGAACAATAATGCGAGTGCGTATACGACGGTGAAGGGGAAGGAAAAGTCGTAATTAGAGCACATCGTTATCTCCGGCACGCGCCCTTTCATCTAGTGAGAATAACTGCTTTTTGTATTATTTTTGTTTGACGCCGTCTCTTCATTGCATATTTTTTATAATTACTGCGAGACAAAGCTAGCTTTTAAATGAGTAATTATTTTGATCGTTAGCGCACTGCGGTTTTTATTGGTACATAATTTATGTGCTTAAATATAGTTTGTGGTAATAATTGAGACAGGTTGGTTTTGTAATCTAAATACGAATTAACATTATATTTATACGTGGCTACATCATCATATTATATATATTTGAGTCATGAGCAAAGTTAGCAACATCCAGTTTTACCAAAATGGCAGTAAACAAATTTTTAGTTTTAAAGCAGTAATATAACTATATAATATGATGCTATAATTAACATACAAATTTAGATAATCATGTGATTAATAAAAGCAAAATTTAGGATTTTACAGTAATATTATATTCTGTCTAAAAACTAGAAGGTTGATTTGGATGTTTCTGTTTCTGCAGCTAACTCGTGGATATTGCTACCTTTGCAGCCAAATCTCTAGGATGTTGCTGCATTTGCAACCATAGATTTTATTTTATATCTATTTACTAGGGTCTGTGCGGAAACAGAACCATCATGGGATTTTAGGTTGCAGCATTACTAGAATGCCTTTTTGTTGACTCAATGTATATCTATATTTCGATAGTAATCATCTGAATACATATCTATATTTATATATATAAAAATGTATCCCTATTTCCCTTCGTTACGGCATCATGCGTGAACGTCTGAACCGATTTCGCTTATTATTTTTTGTTATATTTGCTATTGTCAGGAGAAGGTTCTTATGAAAGAAAAAATTAAGAAAATTACGCGGAAAATTATAAAATTTAAGAATACTTAACCACCATAAAATATATACAAAATAATTATGTACTAAGCTATTTATATACGCGCCAGAATAACAAACAAAGAATGTTGTATATCATAAAGCATTAGTGATTAGAATAATAAACACTTTATTTCTGAATTATTTTTTTAGATACATTACGAAATTGATTTAAACAACGTTTGTCGGGTCCACTAGTTAAATATAAAAATTAAAAGTATATAATATTTGTGAATAAAATAAATGATTGTAAAGGGTTTTTCAACAAGAACTTTGTTTTCTAAAACAAAATAAAACAAAGAATTTAGAGGAAAATGAATAAATTTTTTATTGTATTACAAAGAGAAAAGTTTGGCAATTATGAATGAAAAATGATATCTGGCAAATGTCCACCACGACCACGCTGACAGATGTTGATTCTTTCATCAAAATTTTAATCACTTTTTGGCAAAATGGAGGGTCTATTTCGTTAATGACATCACGGATTTTGAGTTTTAAGGCTGCAATCGATTCGATTGGCTCCGTATAGACTCTGTCTGTAACATAGCCCCACAAAAAATAATCCAGTGGTGTTAAATCACACGATCTGGCTGGCCACTTAACAGCTGAATTTCGCGAAATTATGCGCTCGGGAAATTTGGTTTGCAATAAATTGATCGTTTCATTGGCTGTGTGACATGTGGCACCGTCCCGTTGAAACCACATTTCAGTGATATCCATGTCATCAATAATAGGCCAAAATTTAGTGGTTAACATCTCGCGATACCGTGATCCATTGACTGTTACCGCATTTCCAGCCTCATCTTCGAAAAAAAACGGCCCAATCACGCCTCCAGACCACATAGTGCACCACACAGTAACACGTTGAGTATGCAAAGCCTTCTCAATAATTGCTTTAGGATTTTCAGAAGCCCAAATGCGACAATTTTGCTTGTTGACGTACCCTGACAAATGAAAATGGGCTTCGTCTGAAAAAATGATTTTTTCAGAAAACCAGCAGGTTGTTCCTGAATGAACTGAGCGAATCTGCGGCGATTTGAATGGTCGATCAGCTTTAATTCCTGCACCAGTTGAATCTTGTAAGGCTTCAAAGCCAAATCCTTTCGCAAAATTCGCCATGTTGTGCTTTTGGATAACCCCAATTGTTGAGAACGTCGTGAAATTGACAAATTTTGATCTTCTTCAACACTGTGGCTCACGGCGGCGATGTTTTCTGTTGAACGACCCGGTCGAACACGTGTTGGTGTTGGCACATTTTGTACCGAGCCTGTCGACTCAAATTTCGCGACCAAATTCTTAACAGCGGTCTCAGAAGGACGATTATGCTGGCCGAAAATATCACGAATTTTACGAAATGTAACTTTAACAGAACCACCATTTTTATAGTGGATTTGAATTATTTTCATGCGATTTTCGAGCGAAATTGAATTCATTGTAATAATTGCCAAAGCACCTGCTACGAATACCGCCAAAAACTAAATGTCAAAACTATCACGTTCTCGGTGTTGCCACAATTGAAAAACAAACTTCTTGTTGAAATACCCTTTATTTGTGTCGTCTTTTTATGTGTGATTTGTATAAAATTTTTGAAGTTGTACTTCTTTAGGCGCGTTATGAAAAATTTATGAGAGTGAAATTTTACGATGCGCGCGCACCGTGACACAAAATTCAGTATGGGCGCCGAAAAAAGAAATAGAATATGCGTGACGTTTGACCATAATGACATTTGTAGTACCTTTTAAACAAATAAAGCAGTTTTAATTATTTTTCAAAGAAATTTAGCAATGCTTTTTCACAAAGACCTATTGTTACTTAGTTAAAAGGTTATGAAACATACCTAGTTATTAAATTAAATTAATAATATAATAAAATAATAAATAATAATTGTTATTAATATTAATTAATAATTGAACAATATACTAAATATCAAATATTGTTAAATTATTAACGCTAAATATCTATTATTAGTTATTTAATATTTCAAAAAAAATAAAGAAAGCCAAAGAAGTATAACTTCTTACGCGCGTACATAGAAGACATTTTTTGAAGTGAAACTTCTTTATCGGCGTTGGAAAAAAAATTACGTCACGTGACGTCGTCACATTTTTCGTTACGCGCCATCTTTGTTTTCTTGTCCTGCGATTTCGGATCCAGTTTATTGATTAGTTGCAAGATTTGTTGTTTGTGAAGTTCGCCTATCTCTGAAAACTAACTTCAGGCTTACCGCAACGTACTGTTTTTTATATTGGATAATTTTTTTCACGTTATATTTAATTAATATTGCAGTATTATGTTTAGTTATAAATATAAATTATGCTTTTAAATCATTATTATTTATGTCAAAAACCGTGTAGTGCGTTCATAAAATGTATAAAATTATATTAAAAACAAAAATATATAATAACAATAACAATGATAGTAATAATTATATTACAATTAATGAAATTCTGTAATAATCATAGTAGTAATAAGGTAGAATGAAATAATTGTATTAATTGTATTCTATTTATTTATTCTATTCTATCTATGCCTATGATAATAAAATCCTTTTTTAAAACTTTATCTAAGTTAACTTTATTTAACCAATTTCTGTAAAGTTGCATATTTTTTCGTAAAATAATGTCATAAAGAAGTTTCACTTCTTACGTGTGTACACTAGTAGGTACACGCATACATTTTTTTCTACTGTTGTAGGATACATGTAATACCCCTTAATTTTATATGTTTATATGTTCCTATTACAGTCATGTATCTATATTTTTAATAATAGGTACCCTAGTTCTGTTTCGGCACAGGCTGCTGTATACATGGACATTAAACGATCCATGGGCCTTCATTTCAATGTGTACTACAATTAGGTGACGAATACAAAGTGTACATGAAATTCAATTCCCTACGTTTTGCGGAGTTAACTAATATCTGTAGTCTGTCGTCACTACAGACTACAGATATTAGTTATTCTTACAAATGAATACTATAGTCTTATCAAAGATAATATAGTTATAAACAAATTCAATTTATTCGTTGATAAAAACGTCTAATATATACCAATATTGTCGACAAGCAATAGATCACAACAACCATTACAGTTATTGAGCTCAACCGATTCCTTTGAAGAAATTGTTCATATCGACCATTGTATCTTTACATTTCCTTCTGAGAATCTCTTCTTTATTTTGATAGCCTTAAGAACAATTTGTTGACGTCAATAAAATGTTTGTGGTAAATGGATGCCGATTTTGATTTATCGTAGCTACCGCCGAATGGAATTCGCTTGTGCGAGAAGCATTTGTGAAATATACAATGTTTTCTTGCGATTGTTTCTTTTCCTTACTCGTAATTTTTTCAAGGGTGACATGCAAATTGAAAAAAGGATATACGATTTCAACATGGTTTTCAATTTATATCGGGGTTGATACGATTATCAATGCTGTTCGACTAAGACTACTATATAGTGTTGACACATATATTTACATATTATACAATATTTTACACTTTGACATGCCAAGTGAATAATGTTTATATTACGATTATATTTTTAATTTTATTATTTTTTCCTTGCTTTAAGGTACACCTTAAAAATACATTTTGTATCCATTGTAAGTGTAAACATTATGCGGGTATTCATAAACTCTTTTGCTTGATTTATAATTTGATACATTTTAGTCTATAGTTATTTTGGGCTGGCGATCTGAGTGAGTTGTTGCCCCACATATTTTTATGGTGCCACTGGCGGTATTGTTGTGTACCGGGTTGTGCAGCTCCCTCAAAAATGGTTGAGCTGCATGAGCTATTCGGGGCATGCTAGCCGTCTGCTGGCGCAGGCTTGCTCAGATCGATCTGGTTCTTTCTTCCAAAGACCAGTCCAGTAAATACTCTGTATTTGTTTACACCAACTTATTAATTTATTATTGTATTATCTGGACTATAAAAGAGACTAAGACCCCCGAGTTTGTTTCGACATTTCTTCTCAGGGCAGTCAGTAAAGGCCCATTTACATGATGCCATTTTCTTGTACATACCAGAACAATAATTGAATGCAATAAATGAAGCGCAATAATTGCCGTTCAAGAATTGTATGCAACTGTTTACACTTGAAAACTTGAATGCTATTATTGTATTCAAGTATTGACAAGGAAATAATTGCACATGCCTTTGTTTACACCAATGCAACTATTTTAAGGAGATTATTGCTTTCAAGTTTTGACTTGTCTAAACACAGGCTTGTACGTGCGTATACCATTTAATGGCGCTTTCGTGCAAGTATTGCACGTATTTGCATTGACAAATTTTTCATTCAAGTCTTAAATATTTTAGAAGAGTATTGGAGTTTGAATATGTAAATATTAATGTAATAAAGGCAGGTAACACTTGTCACATGTAAAGAAAAAGTTTTAGTTTAGAATATAAAGAATACCTGTTTGAATTTTATATAAAAAGATAGTTTCTGTTTTTTGTTTTTAGTACTTCTATTCTAGACGCAGATAGTGTAACATCTTTGGCTCTTTATAAACATAAATTATTGTTTTTTTTAAAATAGACCCTCACCACCAGAGCTCAGTCTTCTTAAAAGATTAGAACCATCCAACAGAGAGGTATGAATATGAGTAAAAAGGTGTTTAAATTCAGTTCTGCTGATATAATAAAGTTCATTGAGATTTATCGCAGTCATGAGTGTTTATGGGATACCGAAAATGTAAATGATAAGAACCGATGCACGTAATGCTGCGCTAGCAGCATTTTCATAGGAATTTGAAGTTGACGGTTTCGGACTGAAGGAAATAACAAACAAAATAAAAACTTTAATTTTTAATTTATTTAATTTTTATTTAATTTAATTTAACACACCCTCACTCACTGCACTCATGTTTGCAAATGAAGAGATAATTGCGTACAAGAATTGCGTAAGAAATTATTGTACGTGCTGTTTACATCAATAATAGTTTTGAAAGGAAACTTTTCCCATTGATCAAGAATGTTACGTTTTGTTTAGACTATGCAATTCATTTATTGCGTTGATATAATTGTATGCTACAGGCAAGAAAATGGCATCGTGTAAATGGGCCTTTAGGAAATGTCGACTTCATCTAGTTTAGGAAGACATTGTAAAAGTGATTTATATAGTCCTACTTGCAAGAATAAACTATTTCATTTCATTTCATTTCATTTCATTGACGATTTTCATCGAATAATTATCGGCACGTCGAAAATTCTTTATTAGAATGAACTTTATTGTAATGTCCCAAGATAATAATAATAAAACCCGTTTTATTTCCAATCTTGACAAAAACAAATTTTATTATACAGCTTAGATTATTTTACATTTTTATTATAAAAAAAATATTTTGCCGGTTATCCTAGATATCCTAGCTTCCTTCAGAACCGTCAATCGGAAATCACGTGTAAAAAATGTTTAAATAACTTTATTTCTCATTACAAAAAATGTATTTTTATTTACATGAGAAACTTAATATAATATACGAAAGAGATACGCGTCGCCATCAGCTATCCCAATTTAAATTTACTAGGCACATTCTAATATGTATCTTTGATGCCCTTTTGAATTGATTAAACACGCTAATATTAAGACTTTTAAAGGGTAATTGATTAAATAATTGCACATCCTCATACTTAATAGACTTCTTTAAATAATTTGTGCGCGGCTTCGGCAAGATAAGCAAACTCGCTCGACGAGTATTGCGTGTAGTGGTGTAATTGAAAGCTACTATGGAGATAGTTATTTAAAGAAGTCCAGCTTTTTCCAACTTTGTCTATGGCTCTCTTTCTCCATTCGTTTCCTGCTACCGCTTCTATTTCTTCCATCCACCTTTTTTTTGGGCGACCTCTTCTCCATCTTCCTAATAACCCAAGATACAATTCCAAAATTCTTATAAAATTATCTAGTTATGGATAAGTATATCTAGAAAGTATCGCTAGAACACTTATTTAGACATTAAATAAGACTTGTCCTCAAGCCGCTATTCACGCGTATTATCCCTTGACAAATGTGACCATAAAGAGAATTTATGTCGTCCCCGTACTGTTTAGCGAAGCGGTTTATGATGCCACCACTTGCCCATACTTGTTCCTACACTTTGCCGATATTTATCACTTCGGAATCGTTCGTTCAACATTATTTGGGTGTATTTATTCATCATAATAAGTTATAGGATGCATACACACAATTTAATTTGAACAAGTGGCCGCAACTGTTAAAAATTATTATTTATTCCATGTAGTAACTGTGTTTTGTTTCTTATAATATTACTATTAGTTTTACTAACGTTAATTAAACTAGATAAAAACTGTGGTTCGGCCTGACAGTTACAGCTAAGATAAAAATATCATTGATACGTGTTATAATGCTGTTTTCCACCTCTTTAATGAGAAATCTCTTTAATTTACAGCTTAGTATTCCAAGTTAGTGATCAGTCTAGACGTTGAAACAAATTGCACTGATTGGTACAACATGTAAATAATGGATTCGTCTGGCTATGGCCGGGTAGCGCAATGTGACCTCACGGGGATTATCACGTATATCCGGCTTTTCTGGCCGTTTATGGTATTTCAATCAAATCCTTAAGAGGCTTTTTGATGAATGTTAACACCCAGCTACAATGTCATTTCCAAGTTTAATATCAATGAAGATATAAAAATGTTCTTTTATAAAGAAATATCCGCGGTACATTGATCAAAATAATTATGAAAATATTGATGATGCCAGTGACCATTACTATTTTCTTGGAATGTATGG
Source organism: Pieris melete (assembly GCA_963693345.1). Classification (NCBI taxonomy): domain Eukaryota; kingdom Metazoa; phylum Arthropoda; class Insecta; order Lepidoptera; family Pieridae; genus Pieris; species Pieris melete. Next base: position 512,863 of record CAVNZK010000036.1, on the reverse strand, counting down.
AAAAAATTCACTTCACAGTTTCTTTCAGAGTTTCAATTTCCACCACATTGCTATGCGTCCATTACCATTCCATACTAGGAAAGAAAATATATGATATTTAGGATCTCTGATGTAAATCCTTTCAATGTTTTTGATTCGGAGAGTGCCAAGTCCACTAGCGTGATTTTTTTAATATATTGTTAGCGGACTAACGCTATTTTGTAGCAGAAACCTATATAAAGCATGGCAACACCGGCGTTGACTCACTTTTATTTCGAGACTTCGTGCGAACGGTCTTGTTACTAACCTAACCTCGGTAGATTTTAAAAGTCTAAAGTACCTACACGTTCTAATCTTTTGTGTTTCCTAATATCAGAATTGGGATTTGAACTTTTCGCTCACTTCTCTTTTGTTTTATTTGAGTAATCTTTGTGGTTTAAATTTTCCTTCTCTTTGTGTCCGTAATGTACGAAGTCACAAGTGATTAACATTTTAAAAGTGCTCTTTGTGTTAAAGTGTTGTTTGTGTTTGTCATGAGAATGCAACAGTGTCGCATTAAATTCGGGATCGCCTAGTCGGCAAGGTAGACGAGAGATGCTTTGACAGAGGACGGCCGAACGGTTGAAGAACAGTCAAATGAATCAGGACAATGTCGTTAATGTGGGTCGTAGACCCCCCTTGTAAATTCCAGAAGGATGATCTGGTCTTTGTTATTAAGAACATGCAAAGGTATGGGTTTCTGTTTTAAATTTTTGTGGTGCTAATGTGTTTAGACCACTTTGAGAACATACAAGTGTATGGGTCTCTGTTTTAAGTTTTTCTGGTGCTAATGTGTTTAGACCACTTAGAGAACATGCAAAATGTATGAGTCTCTGTTTTAAAAAATTGTCGCTTATGAGAGCACTAGGAGCCACTGTCGATACGACGGTGTATTGCAAATATACTGAGTTTTATCTTTATTTGTGTTAATTCTGAAGCTATCTAATTCTGTAATATTTGCTTTTTGAAAGATCAGGACAGATCAGGACAGGGTAACCAGCCCCAAACTCATGATCTTCCTGTATTAATGGTAAAAAGATCAATGGACAGGGTAACTAGCCCCAAACTCATGATCTTCCTGTATGAATGGTAAAAAAATCAATGGACAGAGTAACCAGCCTCAAACTCACGATCTTCCTTTATGAATGGTAAAAAGATCAATGGACAGGGTAACCAGCCCCAAACTCACGATCTTCTTGAGAAATAAGTAGACCTTTATACCTTATGGTGACACTAAACTTGTAATTGTTTACACAAGTCCTTTACACATGACAGTGATAGTTTGTTTCAAATCTTGTAATGGTTATAAATAATCTTTCACTCATTCCTTGGAGTCTGATACTTTAAAGTTCCTTTCTATCTTTCATTACTTTGATTGTTTGTATTAAACCAAGTAAATATGTTAAGCTGCTGACCAATAGACAACGTAATACCTTGGCAGAAGTGTAATGTTTTAACGTTCTATTGTACCCACAGAGATGACAGTATAGACGCTGGGACATCAAATCCTGACGAGGACGTCAGGGTGTCAGGAGAGGCCGTGTTAGCGGACTAACGCTATTTTGTAGCAGAAACCTATATAAAGCATGGCAACACCGGCGTTGACTCACTTTTATTGCGAGACTTCGTGCGAACGGTCTTGTTACTAACCTAACCTCGGTAGATTTTAAAAGTCTAAAGTACCTACACGTTCTAATCTTTTGTGTTTCCTAATAATATGTTCATTATTGAAAGAAGGTGCCCATACGCATATTGTAAGAAGAGATTCACCTCTCTCACTCTGACACTGATAGCCAAATTGTCTTAGAATTGGTTGCAGTAGCAGTAAGCTTTGGTTGTCCTATCTTTGCAATGAAATCTTCAATGTCAAGGCCTTTTTGACGCATTTGTAAGCCTATTTAAGAGCTTTATAAAAGTATTTATTCATTTATTTTATTTTTAGTTATTAACAATTCGTTGCATACAGAAATACGTTGTTTTGCCGTATATTATTTCTAGGGAATTTTTTTTTTAGTTCAATAAAAATAACTATCTACTATAATAAAAAGTAGGGCTTGATCATTGAGGGGTGAAAATTAAGGGTTGTATGTATTTTTATATGCTGTATCATAAAACAATAAAAACAAAAAGTTTTGTCTAAAAAAATAAAAATAAAAATTAAGGGGTGGGACCACCCAATAACATTTAGGGGGATGAAAAATAGATGTTGTCCTAATCTCAGTCTTACTGAATATGCATAAAAAATTTCATATGAAACGGTCGAGCCGTTTTAGAGGAGTATGGGAACGAACGTTGTGACACGACAATTTTATATATTAGATTGACATAATTAAATGTAATGCAGGACAACTGGCGGCCTTCCATGCATCCACTTCCAGGCACTACTTATTAACTTCCTTACGACTTCATATTAGTGAAGTCGTAAGACTTCATATTAGTGATAACATATTAGTGATAATACGAGTATTTCAAAACACAAAAATTATGTAGAATATTTTTAATAAAAATAAATAATATACGATACCGTCAATTTACAAAGATTTTGTTGTAGATGTATTTTATCGAATTGGAATATTTTGTTTGTCGTATTTGTAGAGAAATAACAAATTTCAAGGCAATGTTTGAAAACTTATTCAATTATCGTCCGCTCGCCTTGCTACTGTGGCATCCCTATTAAGATTCACTCCTCGTAAAACCCAACCTTTGCCAGGTTGTGACCGCTCTCCGCCAATAGGTTTATCGTGGGGGTCGTACAGCTGCGCCAAAAGCATTCGACGTGGCCTTTTGGATAAATTAGGGGTGCTACCATGCAGCATTAGGTAGCTAAACGCAATCACATCTCCGGCTTCCACAACAACAGGCTTTGCTTTTTCGATTGGGTATTTTTTCTAAAAATAAAAGAGTACGTGTTAACTGCAATTGGGTTTTTGAAAAAAAAAAAATTTTGTGATAAAGGAAAAGATCATATATAAGTGTTATAACAAAACTATTTTTGTTTTATTTTTTTTCGCAATAATTCAAAAGTTATTTCAAAATAAAAATTAATATTTGAATCCAGTACCGAAAACACGCCGAACAAACCCAAGCGCGTGTGACGTCATAATGTTAGTTTTCACTCATTGCAGTTGATAGAAAAAAAATTGAAGTTTTTTGCATTAAATATCAATATTATTAATAATAAAGTTTTAAAATACATAAAAAAAATCAATTTTTTTTTTTCAAAAACCCAATTGTGTTAGTAAAAAAAAACGAATAAATCTCAATAACATTAACGTCTTGACATTATACATTAAGGAACCTGTGTATATTTTGCATTTATTAACAATATATTTATTAAGAAACTAGCGAACCTGATCGACATAATGAAACTCGCTGCCTTCTTTCGGTCCGAAGTCTTCGAGAGGTCCAAACTTGTGTGAGCCCGGCCATACAAATAGTGTACCATTCTCTACGTCAGCATCATCCAAAAAGAGCACAGCAGCTGTCATAGTATCATTTTCGTATGGGAAATAGTGGTAATCCTAATTACAAACAGTCAAAGTCAGAAATCATTCTAGGTAACACAATGTACACAATATGAACGTCAAAAAAGAAATATACATTAAATGATTCTACTTTTACATTTACTGCCAGTTCTCAAATCAAGGGAATAGAACGTAAGAGAAGAACTGGCAATAAACTCTCCGCCATTCTTTTTAATTTCCAAGTTTTTGATTTACACAACGTTTGTAAGGAGCTGCAACCATTACACACTGACATGACATCGTTCCACATGACATCCTTAGTAATAAATAATAATAGAATAAATTAAAAACAAAGATTTGTCCTCTTTCAGCAGAGGCATGGTGAAATAGGAGCACGCACTGACATTCTCGTGGCAACAACACGCAAACAAATATTCGAAACCATTGATTTCAAGAGATTAATTGATCATTTATCATAATGGTAACGGAATTCTTTTACCTGATGCATTGGATAAGCGGCCCCCTTTTCTGGTGGCTTATAATGTGCTTTGGTATGATGAAGAGCAATGTTGGGTGTACCCATTAGGTCCTCCATAGCATCCAACAGATTTTCGTTATACAGGTATCGCCCAAAAACTGCATGGTGCATTTGTAGATTATGGATTCCTTTAACCTAAAATCTTATATTGGGTTATGTATATGATTCTAATTATAATACTATCAAATAATACATTTAAGCTAAATTACTTCCTGATTTACACGTTTTAATTAACCAAGTGTTATAGGTTATACCATTGAGTTAAAATAAATTATTATCAATACTTATTACAAGCGCTCATGAACTTGAACTATTGATAAAAAATGTTTTTATATCAAAGATGAAATGAAACGCAATAGCTGTATGTGCTAGACTTTGTTTGTCTAAAAAGTCCCATGCACGTATTGTAAATAAAATTCATTCAATTGTAATAATGAAACCTGAATCAAACAATGCTTTAACTCATACTCAAACTTAAGCTTTCGGTGTGTCTAACATTAACGATAATAACCATTCAGATTTATTTAAATGTAATACGTACTGTATAGGGGCTGTCACTTGCTCTATGGTTTTTTTCACTGCCTACCCAGGAACTCTCCATCTTGGACTCATTTTTCCTATGGAACAGATTATCATACTCTTCAGTTATCCTCTGTAGTTCTTTGCCTTGAACGAGCTTCTTCAATATAATATAACCATTGTCCTTGAAGAACTGGATCTGATCCTGGCTGAGCCTGCCCATCTTGATGTTTTCTTACGAACTGAAGTTCGCGACATTATCCCATTGTTTATATAATATATAACAAAGGTCATGGCTTTAGATAACGAAGGTAAATAGAACCGAGGAAATATGTTTACAATTTATACGACGACGTAATTTTAGCGATATGCCTCATTATTCCAGATTATATAAAAGAATTGGTAGAGAGATAGCCATTAATTGCAAGAATCTGTGTGCGACTTTTAATGTAAGAGACGTTAGACTCCACATCAAAAATTATATCAACAATAATTTATGTAACGATCAATACACAAATACCAGGTTTTTTGTAACTAGTGCATTTTGAAAATTCTGTAGCGATTATCCAAGAGCTCTGTGTCTGTGAATCAAGGTTAGTCTGTTGGGCATATTACATGGAAATTGGTATTTAAATGTAGTAATTTTCTCTTAACTCGGTTCACTTTCTTATAAAACAAAATCATACTAAATTAAAAGTTTAATAACAACAAATTAATAAAGCTTAAACTAAAACGAACTATGTATAAATTATTTTTAAAAATATTACATTTGACCGATTAATGAAGTTAATTTAATACAAACTGCCCAGTTCTTTGTTTTTAATAAGTAAGGCACGACTATGTTCATTTTTACTCGTAAAAAAACTTACTTTATCATAAGGCGGATAGAGTAAAAGAGAGCACTAATTTCGATTTTCGGGTGTCAGATGTTCCGTCACAAATACCTGACTGGATCATTCATGGACTTCAAAGAAATGTTATCTTTTCTTAGGCTTAGTTCTTTAGTTCTACAACATGTCTGTCATTGTGAAGGATAATGTGATCGCGAGTTACTTCTTGATAGCTAGATTGGTCAGCATAAGCGTCATAAGAGCCAGAAGAATTAGGTTTTCGTCGCCTTACCTAGTTTCAAATGCATATTAACACAAATACTATATCTGTAAGATGTCTTTTCCCGTAAAGCCACCCAGGCGGAACGTTTCGAAAATTATTCCTTTTCCCCTATACACCGAGATCAAAAATACAATTAACACTGAGATTTTATTTACCACAATACAACTGAGCATGGGATGATCTAAAAAGAGAGGAGTAGGATCACTTCAACCTGCTCCACAAATCATCAGGGAGATAAAAAGAGTCATTGCGGGAGAGGGGGAATGTATTTCTCAAAATATTATTAAAAACATCAAGGAAAGCATGTCCAGAAGGATTCAAGCTGTAATTTTGGCAATACATGATGATGATTGAGAATTGGATTGGATTAAGAAGATATCACACTTGATATTAGGTTTTTACATTTGTAACTTTATTTAATTAAACAATGTAAAAAAATATTCTTGTCTTTATTACCGACTAACCACTTCTTATTCGTTTGTCGTGTACATCGGTTTTAAAGAATTCATCAAAAATTAAAAATAATGGCCATAATTCACTTCACGCGTATTAATTTGCATGATAATAAGTATACTGACTACGCCAGACAATCAAATTTAATTTCATTAAAAGAAATCGACCTCAGAACGTAAATTTTCTTAGGTTTATTGCAAAAGGGTTTATTTATTGAATCAATAACTTCTTACATTGGATTAGTGATAGAGATTGCGATTCAGTTTTATTTTCCCAGTGACTAAGGGTACCTATTGAACTTTTAGTTTAAATTGAGATGGAAGAATTTAAATTATTATAAATAGAAACGCAACTTATTTAATCTTTAAACAATAATGGAACAAAACAGTTCAAAAATATCTTGAAATGTGAATGTTCATCAAGTTTGGGTCGGTATTTCATTTCACGGCTGTTGCATCTTTAATCCTACGCGTTAGAACTATAATGAGAATTTGGAATGTAAACTCTAATGTCTTTCACGAAGGCTAAAATGATCTTGCAAGATAATTTGGTTACGTTAATTCACTCTAAGTCTGCTGTAAAATTTCATAGATTATAAATTGCAGCTTTGAGTGCAAAAGATAGTGCATTTCAGTTTGTCAATTCAGCGCAACTCTTCTTAAACTGAAAGAATTTAGAAAAGTGTTATTGAAATCCATCCTAACTTATGAAGTCTATATAAAAAGTTCACGTCTAACGTCTTCATAATTTTAATAGTTTAGTAACTTTTATCATACAAAAGTTGTATAAAGATTTATTCATATTGGATTTTTTCATATTATGATTATTGACATAATTTTCTTATTAATCGTGTTGCAATCTTTTAGAAATATACCTTCATAGATATTATATAGCTTCAAATTAAACATGGCAATTGCCGTGAAATAGATAATGTCAATTGCCGTGAATTTGTAAGATTTTGCGATAAAATTATTTCTCGAAATCGTTCATATCTATCCGAAACAGTTCTCTGAAAGACAATGTCTAAAAATATTAATCATAGCTAGATGAAGGCTTCACAAAAGCAATAAATTGGCCTGTATGTGTGGCCCAGTGGGTCTTGATAAGAAGAACAAATGACCGAGCGCCATTCCCTCCTTCACAAAGAAAGAGAAATTATTTTTAAGTGAGAACATTACTTTACCATTCAGTTACATTGGACGATATATGCGAAAGATAATGACGGCCATTCGAAGGGCAAACGTTCCCATATGATAACTAGATAACGTCCATAATTCTAACTTATGTGTGAAATATTTTAACACTTTTGTATTACGTTGCTAAAAGATTATTTTCTTGGTTAACTTTTCCGGGAAATTTAACAAAAATAAAACAATAAACTTAAAAATATACAATACACAAATAGCTAATTTTTATTTATACTTTCACTGCTATTACCTAAAAACATATCTTTTACAAAATTGTGAATATATTGCTTGACCTTATGGGGGAGGGTGGGCCTAAAAGTACCGCGGTTGTTAGAGGGGAAAATTCCAAGATTCGGCTGAATACCAATATCCAGTATCAGTGGTAAATTCCCGTCCACGGAGATCGTTTGGTCAGGTAAAGATACACCCTGTCGAAGTGGACTCTCTAAGCCAGCATTCTTGTAGTTATTAACTAAATTTGTTAAGTACGAACTCAACCTATACAGCGGTCCTGGTGATGTGTGTAGAGGCTTAAAGTAGGTATCGATGTCGTGAGAACATTCCCCTTCATGTACTAGAATCCATCCTTAAAGGTATATAATAATTTTAGATGGAGGTTAAAATAACATGTGTTCAACTAAATGTATGTATATCTTTTTTTTAAGACATTAATTCACACCAATTGACCTAGTCCCATGCTAAGCTGTTGAAGCTTGTGTTATGGGTACTAGGCAACGGATACACATACATATTATTATAGATAGATAGATATAAATACATATTTATACACCCAAGACCTAAGCACAACACCAAATGCTCATCACATCGATGTTCGTCTCAGCCGGGGATCGAACCCGGGACCCATGGATTCGCAGTCAGGGGTACTAACCACTGAGTCCACTGAGTCCACCGACACCAATGAGTCGTCTTAAAACAACTATAAGCCATTTGAAAAATACAAGTAAAATATAACATTTATTTGATAACCAATGACTAAAATTAAGAAATCAAAAAAAATATAAAAATTACAATACATATCGATATAGAACGCAAGTTAATATATGTTACTGAAAGCTGAACTTTAACTAATGAATAAGTTAGGAAATGCTATTTTATTAATGTGTGTTTAAAAAGTGCCATTCGTTGATTCATCTGAGCTAATACCATGAATTCCATTAGTAAGTTTGTTGATTGATTTCTCGCCATTAGTTTGGTTGAAATATCTAGAATTCGCTAATCAGAGAGATTAACAAAACGTTATGTAAGTGAAATACGCACGTTTGCTGTATTCAGTCCTGCATTGTGCATCTAAAAATTTGCAGTAGGTATCAAAGGTATGGAATCCTCGATAGAATTCGTCGCGCCACCAACCAAGACAAAGACCGAATATCGACACACATTGCTGGTACTCTTTGTTATCCACCGTTCTAGCACATACCTTGCCAACTCTATAAACAAAACACATTCGATTTCCAGATGTAAAAAATATCATGAGTTAGACCAAGACCAGGGCTTGGTGATATGTCTGAAAGGGCCAGATGGTATCAAAAATCAACTTGATGATTTTTCTTTTATTTCTGCTTAATGCCAACAAATTTCTGTAATTTTATTCTATTTTAATGTGCTTGTATTATCGTATATGTTTTAATTGTATTTTTCTAATTTCTATTTAAATTTTTTTTTTAAACTTATGCTTACATTAATTGTCACACATTTTAGATGTAAGATTTTGTAAAATAATTAGTAAATTTAGGACTGTGTGTGATGTCGTAAGCTTAGTAACTAAATAAATAAATAAACTTGCAACAGTCGTACAGTATTAAAAACTTTCCTTTGTAATTTGAAGTGAAACTTCTTTAGGCGCGTGAGGGTAATTCTTTAACGGATGAAACGCATTAATAATAACAATAGCGTCACGAAGATGTGCAGCGTTTTTGCCGAAGAAAAGGGAGAGAGCCATTGAGACCGATTGAGAGAGAGTGAGAGAGTGCGAAGGTGAATTATTAATTGGAAATTGGTATTCTCTTTACCAATTTCTACAAGGTATTATTATTTAACATTATGAAATATGTATTAGTATTTTATATTATATGCAATATAATTTATTGAAATCTCTAATGACGAATTGAAAATTAAAATGCCACGTGTTTTTATTATCGACGAAATAAATTTTAAAAATTAAATTTATAATTTGTATTAATTTTCGACACTTTATTTTTTATGACAATTGAATTAATTAAATTCCTAAAAAATCTTCCTTTTCCCCTCCCTCTAAGTCTAGGAAATCTAAAGTTTTAGATTTGTATGAACAAGACTTAAAAATTAGTTTGCCAAAGAAGTTTCACTTCTGACATGTGTACTTGGTACGCACGCACTTTTTTTATGAAAGAACATACCGTGTATATAAATAGTTGCATTCTTCTCCGCAAACAAGGGGGGTTTTGGTTGTGGTTTCATTTGGGCCAAGTTCTTTGTCCAAATAAAGCCAGTGACCTCCAGGCCAATACGGCTCATAGCCATGATTTGGGTTGTAATTTGGTTGAAGCTTAGGGACATTCTTCTCAACCCATGTTTTGAACGTCCTTCGCATAGAAATGATATATTGTAGTCTCGTATTGCAGATTGAAAAGTATTATCACCTCATAATAAACAAATAAAAATAACTTATTTAAAGAAAAATCCTTTTACCAGATTAAAGTTATGTATTATTATAAATTTACAATTATTTAACATAATTTTAAATATATCCGACGTTTCGCGTGCTTTACATCGTGCGTGGTCACGGTGACACAGTCACCTAAACCTAAACCGTGACGTGAATTTAAAATTATGTTAAATAATTGTAAATTTATAATAATACATAACTTTAATCCGGTAAAAAGTTTTTTCTTTAAATGTCTAAAGGTTATGTCAATAAAAGACAATAATAACTTATATGTAATTTACAAAAGTAATTTTCTTGTTTTAATTATAAATACGTGTGTATCTATCATCAAAGTACAATCATTACTCATAATGTGACCATATTTTTTCCAATGTTACTTTATACTGAAATTAAAACATTAATTAACAATGTCTTAAGCATTATCATATTTACCCTTTTTGTTCTTTTTGTTCAACTGGTGTACATAAATACAGAACTGGAACAAAAATGTTATTTTGCCGCTATTTCTTAACAATTCTTATCCCTAAAACTGAGTTGTTAGATAGAATTAAACTGTAAATGTTACAATGAAAAAAACCCCCATGGTACAAATTCTATCAAGACATGGTCCGTTTATATCTACATCGCTTTCATTTAAAAACAAGCTCTGCCTGCGTGTGCGCAGCTCGTCGTGCAAGCTCTGCCTCGTAATCTAACAAAGTGTATTCACACCTTATACTAGAATGTCGAGTATTCGCAGCTGTCAGTTGCGACTAGGAACACCAAATTAATGACAACTCTAAAGAAGTTAACTAACGTAATAAAGACCTCCACCCAAGTCTAATCTGGATGCTTTCTGCGAAAAAAATTAATTTCGTGAAACGCAATAATAATAGGAAGGATGGTGAAAGGAGGGCCGCTGGAAACCGTGCTGCCTCTTGCCTGTAAATATTTAAAGAGTATTGTCGGATAAGTGGCCAGTTTCCTACGTACAGCAGCTCCATAAAATATTGCAAAGGCTTTAAAATATCCCTGACTTACTACCTAGGCCATCTCTTGTAAAAATCAATAAAAAACTAAAGTACCCTTTCGGCTGTGAGAAAAATAATGAAATCATTAGTAAAAGTAAAGTTACTTTGTTGGATACCTAAAGAAATGGTAACTTAAAACAAAAGAAAAGGTAGTTATAATTATACTTAATTCCAAATCAATTTGAGTTATAGCTTTTAGTTATCTTCATTAGGCACAAAAAACAACTAACTTCACTACAAGATGCAATGCAACTGACCGTGTATGATCTTTATTATCAGATGTAAAGTGTGGTTTAAAAAAACAAATGCATAAACGAAAATATCCAAATCGCTTAAAGTATGCACTAACGTAGATTTTGCTTTTTTATTGTTGAATTATGACACTTTTGTTTTTTTTTAAATATTTACAGAAAACTAAATGAATAACATTTTCCATCACGCTTCAAAGGAAACAGAGACATAAATTCGAAAAGAGTAATACTAACTGTGCATTGAAAACACGAATTCCTTAAACATAACTGCGACGACTAATTGAAATTATCGACTAGCTGACATAGTAGGTATGCTTTGCTCACGTAAAATGCAGTTTTTTCCGTTTTTAAGGAATTCTTAACCAATCCATTTCTTTTCTTTTAAAGATGGCATTTCCATGTACAAAATCCACTTAAAATTATTAAAATAAACAAATGTAATTATGTTAATAAGTTCTTTCTACATTTAGAATTAATATTCATTCCTATATCAAAATTTCATATAAACTAAACAAATAAAAATGACTTAACGTATAGACAATTTTATTTCGATAAACAGTTTATTTGTGGCATCGTTCAGGACACATTTCATTCTACGATCGTGTTGTAATAGATCGATATGGTAACGTTTTTTTTATTGCAAATTTGAGCGTAGTGGGATTGTTCCTATAAAATTCGGTTTGATACTTCTTTGCTCTATCAATGAAGTCTGCACGCTTCGTCGGGTAGGTTTTTAAAGTGCCATTCTGGCACGGCCCGCGATATGCAATCATCCACTCTGTCACAAAATGAAAATTTAAAATGTATTCAAACCCAAATTGAAATATAATTATCAAGACATTGGTCTCGTTCACTATATACTGTACTTCAATCAAAATCTTAAGTAAGCTTAGAAACATAATTGTATCGCAATACAAAGTTGGATAAATAATATGACAGTAATTTTAAATTAAATAGAGTAAAGTAGTAGTATTAATAAATAAGTTAGTTATTACTGTATTATCTCGCTACAAGGCAATCGATTTCAATAATTAATGCTTTTTCCGTCTGATACGGTAATACTGTCAGTGGTTTACGGAAGTAGTGTGAATTTAAACAATTTTTTAACGTATTTTTAAAACTAAAGCGTAGTAGTTATTGTTACTTTATTACCGTTAAAACGTTGAGTTATGTACATAATGAACTGAATTTAAATATAATAAAGAAAAGTTGAATTTGAATATGTAATGTAAGTTAGTCACATTAAGTTTATTATTGTAAATGACTACCGGAGTAAGGCACTTGTCTCACCGGCAACGATTAACAAGTAGAGCTAGAACTAGAAGCGAGACGCGGGGAGCGCATGCGTAGTTCCGATATTTGTGTAGCTCGGGTATAAGCGAGTGTGCGAGTGAGGCGGGCGATGACTATATAACAATGATAATTCAAATGATTTTTAGATATTCATGTTAAATAAAAAAAACGTGTACTTTCAGATACGCACTGTAGAGAAATAACCACTGGTTGCTCTCTCGGCGTGAGTTCTAGTCGCTTGGCGAGTATCGCCGAGCGAGTGTTATCTTTCATAGCGAGCTGAGCGACAAACTAGTGAAGCGAGTGCCCGCGGCAGTGTGCAGTCAGCGATCAACTGTTTGTATATGCATCTCTTTTGTTCACACGGAAAGTATATCTATTGTACTTTTCTTGAACGAGATTTAGTCGATAGTTAGTCGTTTTCTCGTCGTTGGTGGGACAACTGCCTTATGCATCCGACATTTTTTTATAGATGACGTATAATTGAATACTTTGACGTATAACTGAACGTACTTTCACGTCCACTACAGTCATGGTTCAACAACTGGCAGTAGTTCTCAAACGTTTTGTGGGTGTAATTTTTTCCCCTACCGCAGACTTCTCCATATCTAAAAATAGAAATCCTTTTATTAATAACACGTCTCACTTCGTTCAATAAAATAACATAAAAACTACTGCGGGGCGCACACCCGTAGAGAATAGTCAACAGAATCTGTGAAGTTACACAATACATCCAACTGTTTTTAACTATTCATAAATTTACACAAGATGTTTCTAACATCTAATCTTATAATATATTCAAATGATACAAAGTAACTCACTCTACAAACATAAGATGACACTCTTCTCCACAAGCAAAATCTTCTCCCGTTTTTTTTTCTTTCTCTACCAACTTTTCCCCATATCCTTCCCAATAAGGCTCATAGCCGTAATTAGGATCAGACTTCTGTCTAACCTTTTTTTTCTTTCGTCTATAACATCATAAATATGTAAAACTCTTAATATTATGTTTACAAAACATTTGTCTAAATAATCTACAGTTCCAGTTTTGTAGAACTTAAGTCAAAATTTTTATATTTAAAATTTATTCATACCAAAATTATTTTTTATTACTAATTCACGATTATAAATACATATATACGAATAATATAATCGTGAATATATTATACGTCTAATAATCTTATACCTATCCTATAGCCAGACTTCCAATGATTAATTAGTACTAAGTACAAATACTTTAATTATAGGGGAAGCCCGGGCAAGAAGGCAAGAAGGTACGGGCAAGACGAATAACCGTTCTTTTCCATAAATCTAAAATAGATATCGCTTTGGAAATTTTTTTTAGTTGTTTCACATGCAACCGGCGATGCCATTACAGTTCAACCAAAAGAATACGCGAGTGCATTTGTTGTTAAAAAAATAAATATCGTTGTTTTGTTACGATTTTTGTGAAGAAATCGTATTAAATGTTTTATTTAGTCTATTGCACGTTTATCTAAGTATTATTTGTAATCGTGACTTTTTGTTTACCTACTAAAATGGTTTCAAGTCGTCAAGTTTTTTCTAATATTAGAGTGTTGGGCAAAAAGAATATGGGCAAAACGGATTATTGTATAGAAATCAGAGGTGTAGACATCTAATCCCGTCAAAACTGAGCAAGCATTAGATCGCGCAAAACGGATAATTTATAATTTTTGTTAATTCTCATAAATAATATAGAAATCATTAAAGTATTTAAGTTTATGTGATTATTTTCCAAGTATGAATAACCATAGTACAAATTAAAAGTACAAAGAGTTCTATTGAATAACAGATTGTGGCTTTAATTTACATTATCCCTTAACATATTCGTCTTGCCCGGGCTTCCCCTACGTGTTCTTCTCACGTTGTAATACTTTGCGTATGCAAGGGATGGGTCAATGCTTGTCGGCGAGCGGTCCAAACCATTGGGTACCATCCGAACATTTTCGGTTCAAAAATCTGGGAGAGTCCGGCATATATTCCCGAATCCAGCCAACACTGCACTGCGGAACAATTTGCATTTATAATTTTCACTTTGTTGCTGCAATCATTCACGCTTCAAGGATGTATTTTAAAACTCCCTCGAAATAAATATTGTTTATCGCATACCGAGATATCGCGCGCATTTTGCTTTTTATTCATATTTGCGAATTAAATTTTATCTTATTACCTATTATAACTTTTTAACTTAATTCGTTAGTATTATATAAAGAATATATACAACTCACGCCATATAAAAATAATGTTCATTTTTTAAATCTCCATTAATCATAAATCCAATAACTCGATATTAATTATGATTAACGCTGCGGATGGTTTTCGATAAAAATAATAGTTTCAGTGCTATTTGCATCTAGAGGTAAGTATATATTTTTTCTTCTTGCACCATGATGAGATACTCTTAAGGAGGGTAATATATATATTATTCGGTAGATTGTAGTCTATCGAAGTGAAACCGTCAAATTGTGAAACGGATCGCACCTCGCGCGCTGATTTGTTGAACGGAATATGCCCCGCGCCACCATACAATTGATGAAATTTTCTTTCATTTCATTTTCAACACTAACTTAGTTATCATTCAAGCTTCTTTGGTCAATCACAGATTAATTTTACTTACCAATAATTTCATATAACTAATTCTAAAGCTGTGAGATACTTTCAACTTACATTCATCAAAACAATAAATTTACATTCGACAACAAACGAATTAACAAACAAATATGATGGCACGGGGCATATTTTGTTCAACCAATCAGCGCGCGAGGTGCGATCCGTTTCACAATTTGACGGTTTTACTTCGATAGATTACAATCTACCGAATAATAATACGTTAAATTGTAAGCAGTACGCTGAGGTTCACAATCTTTCGACAGTTTATAATCTCGCGAGATAGATTAGAATCTTACGGGTTTTACAATTTTACGGTGACATATATATTCCTCTTATTGGTCTCCAAAAATGTAAACTGGGTTTTTGCAAACCGCCACAAGATTTCTTTTTTTTTCACTTAAATACATTAAAAAAAAATTTAAGTCTTGTTCATATTTCTACAAATCTAAAACTTTAGATTTCCGAGACTTAGAGGGAGGGGAAAAGGGAAGATATGTTAGGAATTTAATGAATTTAATTGTCATAATAATATTAAGTGTCAAAAATTTATTTAATTTTTTAAATTTATTAAAAATAAAAAAAATATTTTCTCCATGGCTATTTGCTTCTTGCTACGTTCCCCCTTTCTTACTCTCTCTCAATCGGTCTCAATCACTCTCTCCCTTTTCTTCGACAAAAACGCTGCACATCTTCGTGACGGTAATATTATTATTATTGCGTTTCATCCGTAAAAAAACTATCCTCATGCGCCAAAAGAAGTTTCACTTCAAAAATAATCCCTCTATTATATAAAGATATAATTTTTAACTCCAAAATAAGTACATTCTAAATAAATAAAATACCTACACATGATTTCTACTTACTTTTCCAAGCAAGCCCTTTTAATATGCTTAAGAAAATTCTAGGTCAGAAATACAAAGGTGTACTTACTTTTTCATAATACGACCACGAGTTTGCAATAAGTATACCTAAGGAGTAGGCGACCTATAAAATATTTTTCAAAAGTTTATTTCATCAACATACCTCTAATGCGGTACGGCACTATTTCAATATTAACACGCTTTGAGAGTGGTTCTGCTTTCAAACGTTACGTCATCACTTATTTACTTTAGGATTGTTTTCGATAAAAATAGGAGTTCATTTATTTTCCAACCCATACTCCAGTATTTTGTGGGGATGTGTAGTTCGATACACATTTCATTCAAATCCTCTTTAAAACTTTATTTAGAAATACGAGTATGTTTACTGAATATACAGAATAAAGTAATCGATAGTTATTTCGATGTCATATTTGTAATCTTACAAGAATCCGTTACAAAAAAAAACAATATCATCTCTAATCGGAGGATGCAAATTCACAATGGTGAATGAACAAAAGACGTTCTTGTAAGGAAATAAAGGTTGATCTGAGCTAAAACAATGGACACAAAATGTAAATGTCACCGTAAAATTGTAAACACCGTTAGATTGTAATCTATCTCGCGAGATTGTGAACATTATATACAATGACGATTACGTTTGCCAAGCAAGAAAATATTACACTACTACTACATTTTCATTTAGTATTTTTACATGTTCTATATTATCTTGTAAAATAGATATGTTTATCAACAACTATTTCCAAGACCCGTAATATATCTTCGAGCGTTGAAATTATACGGGGACGGATTTCTTAAGTTATGAGGGTCTAAGCTTGCACAGAATAGCGAAGATTAACGACAGATATTCACATAATTTGAGGTGAACAGTTTTTTCATAAATATCTTAACAAAAATGGAAGAAAATGTATGGCAATCAAAGAAATGAATAATTTAGAAATCTATGATTTGTTTCTCTGTATATTTTCGTTAGGTTTACGATGAGAAGCGAGGAATGGTTATTCCTATAAATTTAAAAATGCTCTCAAGTATACTAGTAGCAATTTGATTGGCACTCGCTAGTTATGAAATCGTAGTTTTAGTAGCGACAATAAAAGTGTTAGCTTCAGTGTCTGATATTAAACAGTTAAGTTTTATTTCCCGGGGGTCAGGTGAGTGGGGAATGTTTATGACTTGAGTAATAGAATCTTTAATGTTCCATGAATGGTCCGAACTCTTTTATATTTCGCATTTGAGTGGCTTGAACGGGCTTGGAAGTCACACTAAACATTTAAAATACCCTCAAATGCCAAAATTTGTTGCCACGTTCCTTATTCATGGGCTAGATTTTGTTGAAGATATTCCCATTCAATAACAATAGCTTTCAGTAAACCATAGACTAAACAAATTGCGTTGCTCCTTGCATAAAATCACTATCGTAGTTTCGAGTCCTACATAACAATGAGGTACTCCTGAAAACGTTTTAACTTTATATACTACTAGCAGACCAGCCAAGCGTTGCTGTGGCTAAGGTTTTTGTTATATTACATAGTAGCAAACTATTCTAAGGAAACGGTAGGAGAACATCAGTCGTGGGGACCACCATGCTTTTTAGGTGGTTATGCCATTAAATTGTAGCTTATGTGACACGTTGGTACTTTCAACACAGCGCCATCTGTTAGAATTGTGACTGTCAAATAATAAACAATTATTTTGCAATAAAATAATATTGCGGGTATAAATTGAGATGTATGCTATCCTATCTTTTAAGTTGGATCAAACTTCACACGTTGTGCAAATTTGATTGATATCGGTTCAGTAGTTTAGGAGTCCATAGCGGACAAATGTGACACGTAATTTATATATATGAAGATATATAACTAGGACGATCTCACTAGGAAGCTTAAAAAACTAAGCCTCTGCGACACCCTGGGGAGACTTGCTTGACTTAGTAATCCTTTGTTGTCCACAGAAGAAACTTTATCCCGAAGTAGCGATAGTATGTATCACCTGACTGAATATGAAACGTGTGGGCGCGTATCTATCTGTTTATCAACAGACAATTGGAGTGAATCAGTGTGTAACAAGTCGGTCTCTATTCGCGTATTTCTAGATTAAACGCATTTCCGACTAGGTCGCAGCCCAAACCAATAGAATATTTTTTTTTCACGTCATAGTTATGATATCAGTACTTACATAATAATTATAAATATATTGTGTCGAAAATCTAAAAAAGTATTTAACAAATTTAACATATCTCGTTACCTCACTCAACTCAACAACTGAAGATTAAAGTTGTAAACGTTAATGTTTGGTTGCGAAAATGATTTCTTTAGTAATAAAAATAGAAGTGGATTCACAAAAGCGGACTTTAGGAATATTGGGACTGGGTTAATATAGTTGTTTCTTTTTGTTAAGCTACAGTTTGTAAGGACAGAATGAAAGGGTAATAATGTACCTGTCTAAATAAACAAACTCAAATATTCACGAGCAGTTAGTGTCTAGTTATTTCTCCATTATTTAAAGGAATTAACAATTGTTATCACCTTCTCACGTAAGAAATAATTTCCCAAGTGTCCGGCACAGTCCAAATTAAAAATATTTTATAACTAATTGGCACCTTAGAGTATTTCTATGACTACATCAAGTTGATGGGTTTTGTCATATCTCACAACCAAAATTAATAATTGTATCTATTTAAAATCTAGTCTTTTAAGCGACTATAAAAACCAGGGACCTTACATAACCATAGTGACGTCACTAGAATTATTTTTTGTTTTGTTATTGAACATAATTGCCATTCTTTTGCATCATTACAAATGTCCTAGAATATATTTATATAATTAATATTTAATTTTAATAAAAGGAATAAACAAGAAACAACATTATAATAACTATTTTTTATTATTTACAAGTAAAAATACATATTACAATCTCATCGCCGTTGGTTGACAGTGCGTTGTACCGCCGACATACCATCCACAAACCGAGTGCGGAAGAGAACATTCGCGTTGTTAAACATTCCATCTTTCAGTGATACTATAACAAACTGAAAAAAAACATGAGCTTAATTGAACCAATTTTTTTTAGTGTGTACGTACATAGCTGTCACTCCAAGATAGTACTGGCGTATGACAGCAACTTACAAGCTGAATTGCGCCCATTTTTGATTAAAGTAATTGTCTTTGTATTTCTTTTTTTGTGTATGTGTGCTTGAATAAGTTCCAGTTAAAACAGATTATAATATAACATAGGTGAATTTAGTTTTTATATAACGACACTCAATTAACTGTGCATATTTTAACGTTCTTAGAGAGTTGTCGTTAAATGGAGAGAAGTAAAATGTGTATTAGAAAAAGATAATATTTATCATACATAATACACTAGTGTTAGAAATTACATAAAATCAATTCTCTTTTTAAATTTTTCCATATTGTAATCACGATAGACCGACTAAATTTAAATACATGAACAAGTATATGACCAACATCACTTTGTTTTCCTCCTGCCTCTATTGCCCTTATGAGTAAATATTTTTCATCAATGCAGCGGTTTTCTCTTACACATGCCAATTTGTAATCAATGATTCTTTAGAAAGTTATGTATAATGCCGGCAGTTTGAGTTATTGGAAAAAAAATTAAAGTGTTTTTTATTAAATTATTGTCCTATTGAAAGTGGGTGAAATTCTATATCATTGTATGGAAGACAAGCTAAACCAACCAAAGCAGAGTTATTTCTACGCCTTAGGTTTTCGACAGACGTTTCGAGAAGTTTACAATGTACCAATTTAATGGCTATAGTGCCCTAACTATCAAACGTGGACGAATGTTATTTTCGTATAAAAATATTGGTAACCATGGTAACCATATGTTACCATGTTATAGTCAAGATAAGGCGGTTTTTACAGCAATCCATTACAATACCTGCGAATGTCGGAAGTGTTCCTTCAGCATAATGCCAATGTTCTGCGTGTGAGAGAGATCAAGTGCTGCGTCCACCTCATCCAGAATATACAGCGGTGCTGGTTTGAATAGCAGCATGGCCAATACTAGGGACAAGGCTACGAGAGACCGCTGCCCTCCACTCAGTTCGCTTAGAGATTCCTTCCAAGTGCCGTTAAAACCCACTCGTACCTATCGATTAGTTAACGTTAAGTCAAGTCAAAATATCTTAAAACAGTCATTCATCAGTTAAATTAATGGTAAATTTACATTTACTACCAGTTCGCAAGTCAAGGGCGTAGAGCGGGCAAGAAGAACTGACGAGAAACTTTCCGCCACTCTTTTTAATCGCTAAGTTTTTATTCATACAAATTGTTTGAACTAGAGTAAATTAATCTCAAGCATTACATACAAACATAGTAAATTAGTTGACAACATAAGTTTTATTTTATATTTAAAAAACATAGTATGTATTGACATTCAACTTTCAATTCATTAACATACTTTTTGACATTCAACATCTTTTGTCTTCAGTCACCGTGACCACGCACGCTGTAATGCACGCGAAATGTCGGATAAATTTAAAAACATGTCAAATAATTGTAAATTTATAATAATACATAACTTTAATCCGGTAAAAGCTTTTTTCTTTAAATTTAAAAAACAATTCCGTCCTACATCATTTGTGTTTATCTTTCCTCGCTTACGTATATCTACGATTTTTTTTTCGTATTTTAAAAATATACTCCATGCTTCGTTCATATTGGTTGTAATTTAATTACTTCTAAGGTAAAAGCCCCAATAGATGACCATTATAGCTCTATATTTCCCACTTCTCTCCATGGCACCGTGCGTGATGCGACGTTCGCTCTAATTCACTCTCTCTCTCGATCTTTCTCACTTGTTTTTTTTTTTATAGAATAGGGGCAAACGGGCAGGAGGCTGACCTGATGTTAAGTGATACCGCAAGTGCGTTGCCGGCCTTTCAAGAAGTGGTACGCTCTTTTCTTGAAGGACCCTATGTCGAATTGGTTCGGAAATACTTCAGTGGGCAGCTGGTTCCACAAAGTGGTGGTGCGCGGCAAAAACTGCCTTGAAAAACGCTCAGTTGTGTAACGGCGGACGTCGAGGTGATGCTTGCTCTCTACTCTCGCTCCATGGCTATTTGCTTCATGCTACGTTCGCCCATGCTCACTCTCAATCTCTCTTTCCCTTTTCTTCGACAAAAACGCTGCACATCTTCGTGACTCTAATATTATTAGTTTTGCGTTTCATACGTAAAAATTTTACCCTCATTCTCCTAAAGAAGTTAATAAATAAAATCGAGAATCGTAATATTACTTGATGGAATTGGTATTAAAAAAAAACAAAATTCGTTACCTCCAAGCCATCGAGTACACCTTGACCCGGGGGTGGTCTTAGCTGCGCCTGCGCACCAGGCAAAAGGGTGCTGAATATGGAGGCAAAATCACGGTTGACCTGGTCACATGCAGATACTAACGTCCGTCGCTTCTTCTCGTCCAGCTCACCCATAACCTCCACCAACTTCTTCCGATCTTGTTCCACAACTTGCTTCTTCCGTAATACTTCTTGATACTGCAAACATGCCGGTCATTTGATTAATATTTTAATATCAAAAAAGCTAATTTAAATTACAGACAAAGAATTTTACTTCCAAACAATAATTCTTAAAAAAAAAATATGATTTAATCGCCCCAATTTATTATTATCAGAAGTCATATTCAGGACTTATTTATTTTATTTAATTATAAGTAATCTTACAGCTAACTTACATATTATAAAACAAAACACTTACTACTACACTATTATAGACAATACAGAAAGCCAAAACAGATTACATAGATAAACAATATATACGAAACAGAAAACAAATGTACAAGTACTTTAATAGACAAAACTATATAAAGAAAACTGAAATTTAACATTTAAAACAACAAATAATACTTGATATTCCAAATCACTGCTTAAACAAAATCAGAGTCTTTCCGCCTCTTCAAATACTTTGAGGAGGAATTTTAAGAGAAATTAACGACAGCGGACTTAATAAGGACTAAGTTTTCTACACAAATAATGATTATAATCATTTAAAAATATATGCTGCTAACTTTGTATTAATAAACTTGCTTGCTGATATTTCATAGGTATATTAACATCCTCCATAGTTTTTGAATACCATCTCTAAGAAAAACATAGCTTGGGGTAGAACGAAAGACGAAACATTGTACGTTACGTTCGATTCTGATTGGTCAACGTCATCTCTAATCCAATATACGTTTAACCAAAAACAAACGCATCGTTTCGTCTTGCGTCTCTGATTACTACTCAACCCCTTTGCTTTTTGGATTTTATAGTAGACCTATTTGTTTGTACACTGACTGAGTTCACAAGAGTTGCTTCCTATATTATTAGTTATAAGATTTAGGTATATAAATATATATTTTTTTATGTTTTTTATCTAGGTTAATTGGTGTGGGTATAAATATTGTGTCGTTCTATCGAATTAGTAATTACTGTAAAAATAGAATAAGGATATGGAATAAATAAAGAATAAATAAAAAAATAAGTAAATATCTAATAGGGCTCAGTACTTGTTATGCAAGTTGTTTTTAAGCTATTGCATAGCTTCTATTGCGGGCCTCGAGCGTGGAGACCGAATCCAGAAATTCCGTAACGAAAAAAACCTTACGCGTTAGAGCGGGACGGAACGCATACTGCATATTCACATCTCTCTGATGAGATCGGTGCAGCCGGTGCGCGTTAGAGTGAGACAGACTATATAGGCGAGTTAATAAATAATTTTTTCTGCCGTGATTACCTGCTGTTCCTCAGATCCGAGCAACGTATGCGCCCGTGTATTGAGTCCTCGTGCGAGTCTGTCCTTTCGTTCTCGTAGTTGCGTAAGACACGCGGCCGTTTCTGCAGGCGCCCGTCCACCCCAATCGTACACGCCCCCCGCCAGGCCAAAGTACTGACGCTCAGATGGGATCCATGTGTGTTCCTTTTGTAAGGATTTTATCTGAAATGAATATATATTTTTTATATTTAATTTAAAAAAGTAGTGTTGGCCTAGTGGGCTCAGAGTGCGACTCTCCTGGCTAACCTTTTTTTTTGAAGTTATACTTCTTTAGGTGCGTTATGAAAAATTTATGAGAGTGAAATTTTGCGATGCGCGCGCACCGTGACACAAAATTAAGAGAATGACGTTGCCCACGGGGCACGGAAGATGCCATTGGACATAATTTAAAAACAACATTCGAATAATAATAGAATTTATGTTACACTTAATGTAAGAGAATAATAATAAATATTTATTTATTTAATTTTTCAAATGTAAACTGAACTTTATTGACTTCCTTTCCGGTCTTTGATTATTTAATTGTAATTAATTATTTGCATGCAATCAAAAACTATTTTTAATAATGCCAAAGAAGTATAACTTCTTACGCGCGTACACAAGTACACGCACCCTTTTTTTTCATTGTTGGGAAAACAATTTGCTGACCCCGCGCCGGGGCAACGATTTAAAAGTGACGCGGGGAGTTTGGGAGTCAGTCCGTATGGTGCAATGGAATTCTACCCACTAAAACCCCATCTGTTCACTATGGACGGGTGGCGCGGTAACAGTTTCCCTTAATCCGTAACTTCTGCGTTTCCCATTTCTGTGCTAAGGTCACAGTGGAGTACGTGCGTAATCGCGACGTCTCCTTCCAGGCCTTTTTTTGCGTTGAGGGTCGGCGTCTGGGTTACTCTCCCGAACCGGCTCTCTCGGCTCCCGGGGGGGGTCTTCCCTCAGAGATACGACCTCCAAATGTTTAAAAAGAGAGCCTACTCCTCCATCAAAGGCCGGCAACGCACCCACTAAAAATGGGTGTCTATGGGCTGCGTAGACTGCCCTTTTTGGTCGTCCCGCAGCTCGTTTGCCCCCCTATTTTATAAAAAAAAAAAAAACCTCTCCGCATTCTCTTTAAGTGTAATGACGGCCTCACAGAACGCTTTGAAAGTGTTCCACGGGCCGTCACTGTCAGCCTCCATCATAGCTTTCACTATGACTGGAAGCGGCAGATCCAATCCGAAGGTAGTGGTTAATAAACTACGTTTACTCTATTATGCAATATGAACCTACCCTTTTTTCACAATTGGAAGCTTCCGTTTCCAACTCTTTAATACTATATTCCAACTCCTTAATCTTGAGCTCAATCTCACTATTTCCCTTCAAAATTTTTTCCTTTTTCTGAACGAGTTTTGCCACTTCCGTGCTACGGCTAGCTATCGCCGCTTTTTGTTTCTTTATTCTCCCTTGAAGTTCCTTAACTGCTTCCTGGAAACAAAATTATTAATTTAGAATTAGGTAGCAAAGCATTATTGTTGACAATAGCAGTGTTGCAATACTGTTCTGCGAGTGACGAAACGCTGCTGTCCATATATTTTTTTTATTTGCACAGATTTTTTTAGGTATTTCCTTATCGGTGACTTAATTAATAATTACTTAAAATCATTTATTCATCACAATATATAAGGCTGTTTAGCTTTAAATATTGTTTTCCCAATACGTGCTGCAGTAAGTTCGGTCAGTTGGGTCCATCTAATGCCTATCGCAAGTCACAATCTCATCAATGTCAAAGTTCATACAGTTTGACAGCTATTATAACTAAACTTAAGTTTGATTGACATTCTAGAATATAAACCTTAGTGTCAGCGCCGTTTCATGTAGTGAAACTGTCCCTCGCGTACATAATTATTTTAAACGAGTTTGTAAGTTTGTTCAACTAATTGGACCTAATTTCATTCAAAAATAATTTTACCAGTTTTTGATAATCAATATTCTCAAACAAAAAATATGATACTGACATTTTTTTTATTGTCAATAAGACAATTATTACACATTTCAATAAAATTCTATTAAAAAAATCGATATTGGTTACTTACAGAGGCCGCGGTGTGATCGTTCTGGGCTTGTTCCAATACTTGTGCGAGGTCTGCAGTATTGTCTGTGGTTTCCTGCAGCTGCGCCTCAGCAGTATTCACGGCATTTTCCAACTCTTGGATTTCAAGACGCAAAGTCTCGAACTCCTGTTCCCGCTGCTTCCATAAACTATTGTGACGCTCTGCTTCCTGTTTTGCCTTCTTCAAAGCCTGTTCTGCTTTCTTATACTCTCTGAAAAATTGGTTAATTCTCACTGATGTTGTATAAGTATATCAAAATGGGACTAACCGGTACCCGAGCAAGAATATAAAATAGAAAAAATAGTTTTTAATAAACCCAAAACTTAAAAAAAAAATAATACGCCAGATATGCTATACTATCATATATATATGCTATCTTTAAATAAAAATATATAGAACATAAATATATTTTTTGTGAACTAAAAAATATGCAATTTTAAGCTGTAAAGTTTCAAGTCGACTTATACATATACTATTTAATACTATCGTCAATCTTAGCATATGGTTTTGGTATACCTTTCTCTATGGCCCTTAATGTCTTTGACTTTAGCCTCAAGTTCCTTTGCTTTGGCGGCGGCTTCATTCTGTTCTTTCTTGTCTCGCTCTAACGCTGCACTCAGCTCTTTCACCTTTAAAGACACATTTAATAAATAAGAAATTCTATACATTCATAGACTAAGCCCTGCATTCAACATTCAATTAAAAATCCCCAAAACCTCAAAATAGTAAAACTCATTATTATTATTTTTTTAATTTCATCATATCAGCAAAGAATAATGATAAATACACTAACATAGTAATAATAATTCAGTGGCGCTACAACCTTAGATGGGTCTGGGGTCTTAGATTGCATCTATTTTTGATCATCTTTATTTCATAGACAACTATACTCTGATTTTTCATTCCGTAGAATTCTGACAATTTTTGACATGTCAGAGATTACAAACCTTTTTGGCCGGGTTTTAATTTTATTTGTTAGTGAATGTATCCATTTTATTAAGTGCGGTGCTCCATTAAAACATTTATGGTTTTACGGTGACTGATATTTACGTCCCCTTTCATCACAAACAGTAATTAAACGCACAAGTAAAGATAACATTTTTTTAAAGGTTTACTAAACCTGGAATTAGTGATGATGCCAGCTCAAGAATAAAATAAAGAAATTAAAGTTAATTCGATATGTTGTTCGTGATATTTAAATATTTATTATTTTTCTATTAGGTCACCTGAGTAAGTAAATATTTAGATTTACAAATTTGTCAAATTTGTCCCTTTTTCGGTGGAGAACTATTTTAGTAGCAACACTTATGAAATGTCACGATACTACGAAATCCAAAATTTGAGTTTAGGTGATCGGCCTTCTGTCAGACACATGTCATCGATTTTTGGATTTGAACATGCCGGTTTCCTCCAATGATTTTCACCTTCACGCTAGAGTTAAGTGGTGTTGGACATCGGGGTATGGGACCTACGATGAATGTGAGTAGCATACATAAGGTACTCGGTTATCACTGCTTCTAAATGCTGTCATATAATATGTTGTACCTGTTCTCGTAATGACTCGATCTCGGCGTGAAGTTGCGCGTGCGCAGTGGCCGCTACACGAGACTTCGCAACTTCTAACGAGTGTCGGGACATCTCCAACCTTTAGAAAATTTGGCCATCTTTAGTATAATTATTAGTTGTTTTATATAATTTATGTTAGCTGTAGGATTACGAAATAAATAAATAATTAACGTATAATGTAATATACTGAAGACATTTTATTACATATTGGTACTAAAACACAGGTTAAAGATATTTTCCTACAGTCTTATATATTATCGATGTATCTTATCTTTATACATTTAAAAAATTAAAAAACAATTTTAAATTAAAATAAGTAAAGAAAACTTCATTGAAACCAACTTTGTAGATACAAATTATATTTTCAATGCGTTAGTGCCGATGTTAGGTTCAAAATGTAAGTGTGTGTGAGTGTATTTACCCCGCGACGAAAACACACTAGGGGGCAGCGTGGGCGCAGCTAATCACCGGCACCGTACATACATAACCGTACATCTGTAATGTCATCTCCAATAGACCATTTTAACTCACTTTTGCTGCAGCGCCGCATATTTGTCAGCTGCTGCCTGCATGCCAGCGAGGTTATCGCTGCATTGCGTCTGCTCAGCTTCTAACTGCTGCAACTGCTGTTCCAGTTGCTTTAACTCGCTTAGCATCACCAGAACCGAACCACCCTGTAAAAAACCACCAACGCTTGCTTTGATTTCATTATTATTACTTAATAGCCGGTAGCTGGGCCTTCGCTTGTTGGGTCCCACAGATAACGAATCGAAACAAGAGCTAAGACTCCAGTATGTCAAAACATATTTAGACATTCGGGAGTCATACTTAGCGTTACTCTTGACTTAGAATCTTAATACGAACGTAAGATATGCCGGTTTTAATACGTGTCCTGTACACTTTGCGAACAAATAATTTGAAATAGAGAGAACTGTACACAGTCGTAATTTAAACGCACGATGTCGGGAAACGAATTTCAAACTATCAGTCGCAAATGGCCTGGATCCTAAATAATTATACTACTTATTCATCAAAAATAGTGTAATTGGCCCGTTTTAACGTAAGTACTCATCCGTCTCTTTTCATCACAGCATAAAAATAATTTGGCAGAATGAGATGAAAGTTTTTTAGTTGAGGTTTTCTTTTCGAATTTTGGGGGGTAAAAACTTTTGTAAAACGTTACAATGCGGGGCGGGGATTGAATTACGCGTTAATGTTAATATTATTTTCGACTTTCCCGTACTCTACACCACATAATGGTAACTTTTAGGTATAAAGAGTCACTGGGTGGTCAAGAAACGTTTTACTATTAGGTACAGAAACGCGTTACATGGGGGGGGGGGGTCAATATTCTCCAAAAATTGCATGACGTAATACTTGAACGTTCCCTAATGTAGATTACATATTCTGATTACTGTCTGATTTTTAAATCATAATACAAAACACAAACGTTAAATTTGAATACTACATTCTAATATCGCTAACAATAATTTAACTTAAAATTAATTTGAGTTAACTTACTAACATAAACTTTAAAATAAAATACATATATTTTACCTTAGCTCTCGCGCCACCAGAAAGTGTTCCAGCGGGGTCGAACACGTCACCGTCGAGCGTCACACAGCGCGTACGCACTCGCGGGTGGAACGTTACGCGCTTGGCTGTTTCAAGGTCAGCGCATACTAGTGTCCCACCGAACACCCATTGCATCGCTGCTCGGACTCGCTCAGGGAACTTTACAAGATCCAGGGCCAATTGGACCTTGTCTGCCCCTCCACCCTGAATTATGAATATAACATTAATTTAAAAAAAATTAGCACACCTCAGTCATCATTACTTACATGGACCTATAACCAGAAATGCGTGAATCTCACAAACCACGTATCTAAAAAACGACTGAACCGATTTTGATGAAACCTAAAATTACACTTGATTTTGACACACGTACATTAATGCTCATTCAGTTATTAAGATAAATTAAGGAAAAAAAATATTGGTTGTTTGTAAAGTAGGTTTACGATCGAGATGTTTACGTGATAACGTCTTATTGGTGATATAAGTTTTTGGGAAGTAAGGAATTAATGAAGATAACAATTTTTTCAAATTTTAAATTACATCTATCGTTTTATTCACACTTTTGATGATAAATTTCGGGTGTAAAATGACAAGTTTACTTATTCGACTATGATATACATTTTTCTTCATACATTCACGGAATGACTGGCAGCGCTCGAGATGAGACGGGAGATCGGTCCGTCTCTCTCTTGTTATACCTGCGATCGCGCTCGTGAGGTTTTGGTGTGACACAAGTTTCTGAACATGTCACCCGACTAAAACGATTTTAAAGACGTTATCACGTCAAAACATTAAATATTATATAAATTCTTAAAACCGACCTTTATTACAGAAAATATAAAAATAAACCTTTTAGTAATCTATATTGTGCATCACCAAAATTTTGAAAGTTGACACTATAGGCCGGGAGATAGTGACACAAAATAGTGGGTAATTTGTACCAATATGGCGGTTCTTCAGGGGTTATAGCGCAGTGAAAAAAAGAAAAATGATGGTCATTGTTCGGGGTTGGGATAAATTATTAAGATATTTAAAGGTATAACTATTTATTTAATGAGCAATGGACTCAACTAGTGGGGTGAGATGAGATTGGGATAAAAGTCGCGACCGGAACGAGGTCTGAAAGTGAATATAAAAAGATATAATGAAAATGAACTCACAAGCAAATCATATTGCATCGTGTCATTTACAAAGCAAATACCTGTACGGTTGTAAATCGTACAGTCATAGCGCTGGTACGGGCGGCCTATTATGAACTATCAATGTGTGTTGAACCCTTAATCTTTAACGATTATTTCAAAAAATCTTATTTTTTTTTATCTAGACCGTAAGAGACAATGAACTTACTATTTCCTGAGCAATTCGCACCGTCTCAGCCGGGAGACGTGCAGGAGAAATTTTGTTGAGAGGAATGATGGTAGTACGCGTTTGTAGTTGACCACGCTGCAGTAGTAGCTTACTTGTCACCTCCGTGTCTACCACTACGTTGTACAACTGTCACAAAACACTTTTTTTTTTCTTTTTTTTTATAAAATAGGGGGGCAAACGAGCTGCGGGACGACCAAAAAGGGCAGTCTACGCAGCCCATAGACACCCATTTTAGTAATTAACAAAAAACATTTAATTCATACAGTTTTTCAAGTCCTTTTCTTATATTTTTGATGCTAAGAAAAGTATAAAAATAAATATATTATTCCCCATTAATCTATAGAAAAATCTATCAGATCTGTTTAGGTGTTCGTATTAGGGTGCGTCCACATCTAGCGAATATGCCGCGAATGTTCAGCTCGCGAGCAGTTTGCGAGCTGCATTCGCTAGCTGATGTGGACGCACCCTTATATCGACCTCAGTGGTTTCTACAACTGATCTTTAACTGTTTTTTTAAGATCTTTGCGATCCTTCTGGCAGTGTGAGTGTCCATGGGCGCCGGGCGGTATCACTTAGCATCACATGAGCCTTCTGCCCGTTTGCCCCTGTTGTAAGAGTAAAAAGTGTGGTTGGGGCGATGTGTGTAGAAACATTTTATCTCAATAAAGTCAATCATCAATCCAAAACACAAGAAACTAATACAAAACATGAATTAATTTATATATTAATAAAAACAATAATTAATAGTTTGAATAAAATATATTATAAAGAATGTTCAGACAACTCACTCTTCCACCAGCCGCAGTCTCAAGTGCAGTACAGTACTTGTCATGCACGACGTCTATCAGTCTGCAGACCGTGCCTGTAATGTAATTTAAGTTAATCAGAATCCTTATGATAATTGTACTGTACTAATGGACCGACTTTCTGTCTATGTGCGCATTTAATACTCGCACGTACCACGAGAATATAAGTGCGTGCTCCTATTTCACCATGCCTCCTGCTGATAGTGGACGAATCTTTGTTTTTAATTTATTTTATTATTATTTATTACTTAAGATGTCATGTGGAACATGGTGTAATGGTTGCAGCTCCTTACAAACGTTGCGCAAAAACTTGGCGATTAAAACGTCGGCGGAATGTTTATTGCCAGTTCTTCTCTTCCGTTCTACGCCCTTGATTTGAGAGAACTGGCAGTAAATGTAAAATTAGAAG
The DNA here is from genome assembly GCA_963693345.1 of Pieris melete. Classification (NCBI taxonomy): domain Eukaryota; kingdom Metazoa; phylum Arthropoda; class Insecta; order Lepidoptera; family Pieridae; genus Pieris; species Pieris melete. Next base: position 482,233 of record CAVNZK010000036.1, on the reverse strand, counting down.
TATTAAAGTATATTTCTTTCTTTTTGACGTTCATAAGTGTACATTGAGTTACCTACATGAATAAATGATATTTGTTTGTTTGTTTGTTTGACGTACGATGGCCTGTATCACAGGCTGATCACCTACATACTCCTTACGATTAATATAACTATGAGAAATGACCACGAAAAAAAAAGCTAAAAGCTGTAGCGCTACTTGTTTTTTTAACCTATTTTAATATTATTACATACCAGCAACTCTATTTGGGTCAAAGTTCGGTTGTGGCGGTGTATAGCGGAAGTTGCAGCGTTGTAGCCTCGCGGCCAAGTCATCGGCGCGATCGCGTGCACCACGCGTAGACCTTTGTAGAGTACGTAGACGTTCCTTAGTCTCGGTGCATCGAGACTCACTAAAACTCATCCCAGATAGCTGACTCTATAAAGGAAAAAAGACAATATTTTAGTTATATAAACAAAAACAACGTATATAATTTTTGTAAATAAATGAAATGACGCGTAGAAAATAAAAAGGTATATTAGTTACCATAGCTTTTTCCGCAGACTCTAATTAAATACACTCGCTGAGGTAATCCATAAATATTAATTAAGAAGCTACATTTTTAAATGAAATAGTTGCAGCAAATTGTTCAGATTAAAACCCACTCTAGAAAACTCCTGTAAGCATTCGGAATGAGACTACTATTTTTATAGACTATTAATTCCTTAATACAAAAAACCACCAGAACCTATACAGACTATATAGTCTAGCTCTAGGTATATATTTTGATAAACATTTATTAATAGTATATTATGTTACACATTTGAATCGCATCTTATAAGTTTTAGTAATTGAATCATTCCGTACAACCGTCCCTGATCTTTGTCTATCTTCACATCGATATGAAGACTCTCAAACAGTACTTGTATTGTTTAATTAAATAATAATTAAAATAATTTTGTATGGATTTTCCTAGAGCGGCTCATAATTATTATATAATTATTTAAAACAGTTTTTGTATGCCAAATACCTGCAGCCGATCGACAACAGCTTGTTGTTCGGCAATAGTTTCCAAGTCCCGTCGGTGTTGAGAGCTACTTGAACTGAACTCACGTTCCAGAACCTTCAGCCGGCCTTCAGCGTGCTTCTTCTCCATCATGCTCTGAGAGATTCTGGTAGACGCCTCAGATGCTTGCTGTTTTGCGGCTGAGAAAAACATAGAACATTCCATCACTAACTGCCAATTACAAACAATACAAGCATCATTTACTGTTATTCAGCAACGCTGGAATTCCAGGGCGAGATGGCTTAGTATGTAATTATGAATTTAATAACTTATATACTTAGTAAATACTATTTTAGTTTATACTTTTAGTAAACATTTATTCAGGAGCTTGTGTAATCGCTGTATAATTGCAAATGATTTGAAAGATAAGTTTTATATGAAAATATAATACAAGAGAATATATAAAGTTGTAAACGATACTAATATGAGAATATAAATTTTGAAGTTACCAAGCAGAAGAATTTTTTTTCTCCAGAAATCGTATCCGTCCTGGATTTGTATTCTATAACTGTGAACACAGGAGCTTCAAAGTAATACGAAAGTATTTTTTGTATATATACCCATGAGCTGGTTCTGCAAAGATTCCCCCGCATCTTCCTGTCCCGTACTGACCGCGAGGAATTGAGCTTGTGCTTCGGCCAGAGCTTGAGTTTGAGCTTCGCTCGCACTGCGGAGATTCTCGAACGTTGAAGATGCCTACAATTACATTCAAAATTTATTTATTCATATTAGTCTGAATTTACGCTGCCAGTTCCCAAATCAAGGCCGTAGAGCGGGCAAGAAGCGGGCTCTCCACAACTCTTTTGAATAGTTTTTGATTTATAAGGAAATTGTAAGGAACTTAACATCAAACCATTGGTACCATGTGGAGGTGAAAACGGTGTACAATGGCAGAAATCTATATATATAAAAGAAAGTCGTGTTTGTTACAACACTTATAACTCAAGAACGGCTGGACCGATTGCCATGGTTTTTGATTTGTTGGATTTGTTTCCGTCCCGAATAGCAGAATACATCATAAAAACAATGAAAACTCGATATGTGTAATGAATACTTAATCATTTCAATAGATACTGATTTGTTTATTACATGTCAAATATTTGTTGTCCAATCCTGTCAAATAGTGTAACAACTATATTTTTTATTTTTATTCTCATTCTGTATGTATGTTTTCATCATCATTCATCATAAAAAATACTTTTTTGTTTCTATCTATATAAATATATTATTTTGTACAATTGTTTTACGTTCATCAAAGCCTTAATTAGTTTAGCTAAAAAGTAACACGACAATCATTGACTGTTAGGCGGTACAAAGTTCGCCGGGTCAGCTAGTTATTAATAATATTCCCAAACACACACGAACTCGAGCACGACCCGTCACTACGACTGATTAAATTGAGATTTTGCATATTCGGTTTATGTAAGTAGTAATTGTAACCTATTGGCTGAGGGTTATTAAAACAGCGTGTTTTTAATAAGGAGTGTTGCTGTCAAACAGGATTGGGTGGGATCTGCTATTTCAGCAGACTTTTTGCTTAATAGGCGGGAGGAATTGGTTACATTTAATGATATGTAACTTCTTTGCATGTTCCTTTATATGTTATAGAATTTATATATATTTGTTCTTTTATTAAAAACAGTTTCATACCCTCTATTAACATATTAGTCCAAAGGCAACTATATTTTTTTTAGGATAAGGGGGCAAACGAGCCTACGGACTCCCATTTTAATGGGTGCGTCGCCGGTCTTCGAAGGACTTTGCTATTAATTAGACGAGACTACCTAGAATAACTGTTAAGTTAGGTTAAGTTATTAGGTCAGGATTAAGACTGTTAGGTCCGTATTTCGAATCGAATCTTAAGTTACTATTACATTTCGAGCTCTTTCAAATATGTTGAGATTAGTGTTCTAGAATACGGGCCTGAATACCCTAATACTTTAACAAACATATTTGAATCCGTTTGTGTATTTTTTCGAAACCAAATATGTACATAAGAGTCATTAGTAACAACACTAGTTTAATAAACACTATACCTGAGTAAGGACCGCCCTTTTATCAGCGAGTGCAGTTTTATCATCGGCTAACGCGCGTCGCAACAACTTCGCCTTAGCCTCGCTGGATGTGACGGCTTCCTTAGCAGCGCGGTGTGCAGCCGCCAGACTTGCATCTGACTTCTCTGCAGTTTGCAATTCCGTCTCGAGATCTTTAAGTATACTGCCACTTTCCTACAAACATTTTGACAAAAAAATTGAGGTGTCAAAACATACTACCAATAGAGTTAGCATATGTGGCGGATAATCCTGTATGATTTGATTCTCATCGAAACAATATTTGTTTCGTATTAGTTAGTATTCTAAGGGAGCGTTCAAGTATTGTTACGTCACGCAATGTAAGGGAGCGTTCAAGTATTACGTTCACGCATTTTTTGGAGATTATTGACACCCCCCACCCCCATATAACGTGCCGTAACGGTTTTCTGTACCCAAGTACAGTAAATGTTTCGGGAAACAACAAACGTTTCGGGACCACCTAGTGACTCTTTATACCATTATGTGACTAATAAATAATATTAACAATAGCGCGTAATTCAATCCCCGCCCCGAATCGTAACGTTATACAAGAGGAAAAAAATTCGATACGTAATAAATACTTTAACGCTCCCTAACCAGCTTGATTCTTCTTCTTCAAAGAACAAATGGAGCAACATTGTCACACACTGGTATCCACGAAACGGCAAAAGAAGTAGAGGACGTCAATACAGACGATGGGAAGACGAACTAAAACTGACAGCAGGTCCAAACTGGAGGAGAGTTGCCTTGGACAGAACACAGTGGAAAGAATTCGAGGAGGCCTTTGCCGAAAGGCACACTGTAATTAGGGATATTTTATAATTTTAATTTATATATACTAACTTTAAAACTTACAGTAATAAAGGTTATTGAAGTTATACTTCTTTAGGCGCGTTATGAAAAATTTATGAGAGTGAAATTTTAGGATGCGCGCGCACCGTGACACAAAATTCAGTATGGGCGCCGAAAAAAGAAATAGAATATGCATGACGTTTGACCATAATGACATTTGTAGTACCTTTTAAACAAATAAAGCAGTTTTAATTATTTTTTCAAAGAAATTTAGCAATGCTTTTTCATAAAGACCTATTGTTACTTAGTTAAAAGGTTATGAAACATACCTAGTTATTAAATTAAATTAATAATATAATAAAATAATAAATAATAATTGTTATTAATATTAATTAATTATTGAACAATATACTAAATATTAAATATTGTTAAATTATTAACGCTACATATCTATTATTAGTTATTTAATATTTCAAAAAAAAATAAAGAAAGCCAAAGAAGTATAACTTCTTACGCGCGTACATAAGTACACGCACCATTTTTTTTATTTTTTATTTTAACCCGCTTGATTGGATCACGCAATATTTAACAAAGTTAAATATTTTTCACCCTCTTGAATGGAGCTATTGCTAGCAAAGATTTAATAAACATGCACATAGAAAGATCAACTTAACTGAAAACCAACTTCTAAACTTCATTTTGATACTTATTATATGAAAGTGAACAATACTGTTTATATGTATTATTTAATGCCTTATATTAGCTCATATTAGTATGGTATGAATTAATTATTCAAATCTACCAACATAAACAAAGGGGGAAAATTTAAATGATAATAATTAGTTATAATTTTTTTCAATATATATTACAGTTGCTAAAAGGTTCTACGTCACAGAAAGATCATTCAGTTTGTATAAATCTATAATTTGTAACAAAAAAGAGGACTATGAATTGTTTTATTAATAAAACAATTTTCCTACCTCATCAAGTTTTTGGTTAAGTTTAGCCACTTCTTGGTCAACCTCCGTGGCTCGTGCTATATTACCCTCAATGCTTTCTTGCTTTTGCTTTATCTCATTCTTTACTTCAGTCACTTTATTGTTGGCTACCACCACATTCTCTTCAGCTGTTACATACCTAGCATTTGAAATTTCATAATCAATAATATATTAAGAGAAAAACAGAACATATTCTTGTATTGTGGTCTTGAATTGTTCCATGTATTGTTTTTACATTTGTGATTTCCATTGCCTACTATTATACTGTTATACTATTAAATTATTTCTTATAATAAGATCATGCAGAGTTGGCTACAATTATTTTATTTAAAATTTAAATATTATATTTGACTTTGTTTTAATCTAATGCAAAACAAATATATGATTAGTAGTATTTGAAATAGTATATGATTTCATATTGTATTTCCCTCATATTGTTAGATAATAGGATTAGTATTCTGAAAATACTTTATTTCGCTTAAATAGAAAGGTAAAAAAAGAGACACTAACTGCCAGGCAACATGTAGACGTGTCAAATTTTCAAGTTCTCGCACAACCTTTTGATACTCTTGAAACTGGGATCTTTCATCTTGTAGTTTTTGCAACTTTGGTGCTATGTCCTCACGAATTATCTGTAAAAAAATGTGATCCGAAGATAAAAAAAACATGCAAAGAATTTTTCCATTTTTTTTTTTAATTTTTTAACTTTAATAATATCAGATTCTTTAAAATAATATCAAATGTATCATATGTTTTCTTTAATAGTTAGCAACTACTAGGCTTGCATAAATTTTGCATACTAATAGATCTACAAAAAGAAACCTTAAATTTTACTATTTAAAATTGGATAACAACAAAATACTATACCTAATACTACAAAATACTGTTAGAATATATATATATATTTAGTAGTACCAAACAAAAAGATACATACATCATTTAGTTCCCTCAGTTTTGCATCTTTCTTTTCAATAGTTTTCTGAGCTCCTTGCTTTTTAGTCTCATACATTCTTGTTCCCGCTGCTTCTTCCACCATTGATAAAATCTTTAAATTTTATATTAATAAAATATATATGAATAATTGCTAAACTTTTATTAAAAATAACATTTAAACAAGACTTAAATTGATGTATAATATAACTTCTTTAAACTAAATTTTTTACTCATGTTAATTATTGCCAATAAACCTGATAGAAAAATAGTAAACAGGTCAATAACTGTAAGCAAAATGGATTTTTTTTAGTAGGATATGGAGGAAATGGTTAAGAGACTCACTTGGTGATAAGCGATACCATGGAAGACCTAAGTAATTATATTCACACATACCTCAGGTGGTTTCATGTTCAAAACTTTAGTGATTCTTCCTTGCATTATAAGAAAGTGTGGATTGTTAACATTTAGCTGTACTGAGCAAAAAAGATCTGTTACTCTCTTGTTCTGAACATTAATCCCATTTATTAAATATTTGTTTTTGCCGCCCATTACAACCTGTAAAGTATGAATCGGTAGGTAAAAATTACAGAAATCTTAAGAGTATTTTCTACAATTAAAACTTTTGGTTATGGAGAGGTTATAACAAACCTGTCTGGTAACTGTAATTTCATCATGATTCTCATAACCAATTGGACTTTGCTGCTTATTTTTGTTGTCAAATGTGATGCTCACTGTAGCCTTTGTGATACCAGCCTGTCCATGTTTGTATATCAATTCTTGAAGACTTCCCGCACGCACCTACCAAAGCAAGTTTAGAGTAGTAGTTTCATTGATGTTTTATATCCTTCTGTATGCATTCTGGCTTTGCATATCAATTTATAAACAACAGGTGGACTACACAATAAATATAAAGTATTTTAGTTATAGTACATACACATTAGTGGACTGTTTTTAAACTTACATTTGAAAGGTTGGTAATACCAAGCACAAAACATATTGAATCTAGGATATTAGATTTTCCAGTGCCATTCAAGCCTGTAATCGCATTGAATTCTGGATCGAAACCGGTGACTTCAACTCTATTGCCATACGATTTAAAACCGTCAAGAACAATGGACTTAATATACATTTTATTATTAGAAACAAACGATCTTATTTATCCTAAAATATTTATTAATATTAAACAATTATCGGCATTCGCGCGTATCTGCCGTTAAACCGAATAAATATCCAAATGTCAGTTACAACTTACAGTTTTAAATTATCAAAAGACGAAATGACAGCTGAAACCAAAAATCAATGGCTTAGAATAAAAATGGAAAACGCGCTATTTTGCAATATCAAAAGAAGGAATGTGTTGGCCCTTTTTTCCAAAGCCATCCTTATGCGTAAAAAGAAGATAAATCAATGTTTGTCGTGTTTTGATTTACGTAGCTTAGTTTTATACCGGAATAGTATGGCCCTGTGTTTACTTTTTCGTCAATAAAAATAAATTATCCAATTAATTATATACTAATTATATTTTTTATTGTTAATGAGAATTTGAATTTGAAAATCAAACAACGAATTATATTAAGGGTAGGTATGGTTTTTTGACTGACATGGAAGACAAATAAGTCAAATAAATTAAGAGAATGTGTGTACTCTTATTATAATGTGAACAAATAAAGTGGACTCTCTGACTTTCATAAATATACAGGGTGGCCAAAAAGTCGTGGGTCAAACGCAAATAGGGTATAGGTGAGGTCATCAGCGCCCAGCGGCAAAAAATTGTTCTACGGGAGGTCTCTAAGATATTAGAGCAACTCATGGCCAAGTGTAATACCTTTTCAGAATCCATATTTAATGCACCAAAACTTGTTATACAGGGTCACTTCTCGGTACAGTAATTTTTTTTCACAGTGGGGTCCGAAGTAAGCAGAAACTTATGATTTGAAAAAATGTTATATCGTATAACTTAATATTATCTAGAATACACTCAATAAACAACTATAAATAGTATGTCTAACGCAAGAACTAATCAGTACCAATCTAGTGGATATTATGGGAAAGATACAGGATGTAGATATTTTCGAATTTTAATAAGAATTAGTAAAAAAAGTCAATTTTCATATAAAATCCAAAATAAATCATAACTCTGCAGGGGTTGACCTTAGAGACCTCCCGTAGAACATTTTTTTGCCGTTTATGACCTCATCTCTCCCCTATTTGCGTTTGATCCACGAATTTTTGGCCACCCTGTATATATACGACACATTCAATTTGATGGCATTCTAAAGATTAAAACAAGCATCCAAATTTGATAAATAAGTTAACGACCATCAATGAAAGAAGCATATTATGTGTGTGAATTGGGTATCTCAATCACCCATGCACATGTAATGCTGAGTCAAATACCTAGGTGTATTGCTTTATTTTTGACGTGACAACGTCTTATAATTCGATGGAGCCGGCTGCACGCACGAAAAAACATGACTTATGCGGCGTTACCTCGCTCTGAGGCATTCGATTAAGGCTTGAAGTGCAAGCGAGAGCACTCGTTCCGCGCTCTCGCTTGCACACAAAAATTGACATAATTGTATTTATGCGTACAAATAAATGTAACTTGATCAACTCAATTGTGATTTCCATTTACTTCCTTCTCTATATCCATACAAAATATCTATCTAACAAATAAAATTAAAATTTTCTTTTGAAGAATGCATCTCTTAAAATCATCAGTATTTTCTTATGACGTTGTCACGTTCAACAATCGTCAGTAAACCGACTTTACAGACAACCGATATTGTTTTAGGCGGGTTTTATGCTTTATTTCTCATTTTAAGTCTGGGAAAATAGTTAATATAAAGGACACATGTACTAAATATTTATAGTCGACGCATTAAAGCTAAAGCTTCGGGTCATAAAGTAAATTTACCTATCTGTCGGTCTCGCTGGCACTTACAGGTCTTATAGAGAGGTGTAGTGATGAGCGTAAGATTGTAGATGTGCATATCGATAACGGTCGCTCTACCAACTCCACAAATCAGTGCTGCAAGCTCTCGTGGATTAATGCAATTGAGGCAAGCTTTTTTCTCGGTGTCTGTATTCAATTCTTTTAAAAACAGCGACACGTTGTGAATTACAGCCTCATTTTGAGCGTTGATGTCACCATTTAATTTCTTCGAAACCACATTTAAAAATAAATTCTCCATTGTGCGTATAGCGTAACGAAGAGTAACGGCCAAAATTAATAATGTATCATCAATCTATGATTATAACCAATCTTGGACTGATTCATATCTAAAGACCGATCTCCAATCTGCATGCCAATAAACATTTCTGCTATCCGATTGTTTATTTGACAAAAGATTGACAGCAATCTTTTGCGTGATCCTTGCCTCTCGACCGCGTTTCGTTCAATGCAATATGTTGTGTTCAAGCATACCAAAAGTTTGCTGTTTTTGGAACGAAATTAAATAAGGGTCAGACATAGGGTCTGTTTCACAATGTGTGGATAAAGTAGCAAATAGCTATGCAACGTTTTGTTTGTTTTCTTGTTACGAACAAATAAAGTTACAAAATTCTATAGAAAAACATAGAACCTTAACCTTTTTGTTGGTCATTTAATATTACTTGTAATGAAACGGGCTGTCATTGTCATATGGTATTTTTGTTTATTAGGTTATTGAGTATTTTAGTACATATTATTACAAATATAAATTTTCTCTGAGTAGTTTGTGTATGTTGTTTTTGTGATTCGAGGTTGGTTCTTTAACTTAAAAAAATGTCTACGCAAAAACGTGAAAGAAGCGTCAATTTCAGCCGGGAAGAAGTTGACCTTCTAACTTCGCTTGTTGCTGACCATAAAAATATATTAGAAAATAAAAAGAGTGACTCAGTCACCTGGCAGGAGAAAGAGCGGTGCTGGAAGACGCTGGAGGCGCTGTTTAATAGCACAAGTGGGGTAAACTTTCGCAGTGCTAAAGCTTAAAGAGGGCTACAAGAAAAAAGTCTGCCTTGATACATGCTGAAACATATCGTACAGGAGGTGGCCCTAGTGCTGCTACTCCTCTTACCCCCTATCGAGGAAAAAGTCAAAGACATGATATTGTTTGATTGTCGAAGAAGTCATATATAGACATCACTTTGTGTAAAAGTGTCTCCAAAGCTTCTTTTGTTAACCTAAATCTAAATGTGAATTCGGCGTCATTCAGGCTCTGGATATAATAAATTCTTGTCTTCTTATGTCTTCGCACAGAAGTACGTTGTCTTCTTCCAGCTTCAGAATTACTATCCCAATCGGATAATTGCATTTAAACTTCCAAATCACTATCACTAGACTGGAAGATGACGAAGATGAATAAATTTTCCCAATGAATATTAAGTTAGGTCGCAATCCCAAACCCAAATCATACGAGTTTCACCGATAGCAATCCGAGATTGATTTGGCCAATCGAAGCAACTGTCAAAATGGACAGATAGGTTTTTGGCATGAGTAAACATTCATTTTCATACAGAGGGTAATCTTAAATCTCTTATCCGCCCTCTGAACGATTGGTTGAATAATTAGATTGGTAGCTCAGTCCATGTATTGAATATTGGCATGCTTTTCTTTAGAAATGGATTGAATTGTCAGTCTATGACAGCTAAAATTGGATTGATATTGCATATTGCTTTTGGCCGTAAGTAATGTAGCAAAAATTCTTATATTTATAGAAAAACAACAACCCTTACTCGTAACGTCCAAACAGGTGTCAGTGCTGAATGAAGGTCATGTCAACCCATCGACCCCGCGTGCGCAGGTAGCTAAGTATCGATAACGGGTTGCGTTGCGTGCACATTCCTACTGTCAATGTAATGTCCTAAGTAGGGATAAATTAATATCATCATCATCAATGTTTAATACATTACATAGATGATGATGATATTAATCTACCTAATCTACCTTTGTCTGTCTAATTTTGTCTGCATATTAATAACTGTTATCTATCTAGTGTCAGTTGTCAATCGTCTATTATGACACTTGACAGTATTTGATAGTCCACATTAGCGTCTGGCGGATAATTAAATTTTCATTTTACAAATTATTATTTATTCAAGAATAAAGTTCTCTAAAACGTTTTATAATGGATTACAATAGTACTGGTGGAATGAGGAGTCCGTTCTCTCCACGGGTGAGGCAATCGTTATCTGGAAGACGAGCTCTTGGATTATCGACAGCTAAAAAGAATCAGAGGTACATGCATAACCTTCTCATATTAAAAATAATACGTTCGGTTTTATGTATATTAATGGTTAGAGTATTGTTTTTCATTTTCTTTTACTTATGAAAACTACTTTCGTTTTAGCAAATATGAACGAACATCGCAACAGCAAATGGGTGACGTGATTTATCAGACAACACATAGCACAATAGAGACCTATGGAATGCCCCTCCCAGTAATGGTTACTGAAGCTCTTACATTTGGTAATGAATTAAAATATCAATCTTAATCAATCTAGATTCTAAAAATCCTTGAAACTACCTTTACATTTTACTTTTTCGTTTTTATGTTATACTTTACTCTACACATCTTGCATATCAATTTGTTGGTAGATAAAACTTTATTTAATTTTAGGTAGTGGTGATGTGAGTGTAGGCATGTCACCATCTGGTTGGTGCTGGGTTGTAGCTGGGCGTAGGGTTCTGGCTTGGCCTCAGGAGCTGACAGGTTCATCAGGGCCAGTAGCTGCTCGTGAGCTCATTTTACCCCAGACTGACTTGGCACATAAAGCTGACCTTGTTTTTATCTTCTATGAAAACGATGTACAGGTAAAATAAAATTTCAATACTAATCTAGTTACAGTGTCTAGTTTGCACATAGTAATTTAATGTGATTTCTTTTTATGATTTCTTTCACCTTCAAAATTAAAAAAGGTGTCACATTATAGTGTTTTGGTTTTTGACAGGCATATAGCATTTTTACCTCTATACCGATTTTTATTTTTTAATGTACCTATAGTGTTTATTATAATATAATAATATGTATGTATTTAATAATAAGGTATACCTCTTATAAAATTTAAATTTTAGTGAAAAGCTATAACACTTGTATAGAACATACATACAATCATCCAAGTTCTAATTTTATCTGTTCTTAGACTGTACCTTCCTGTGTTGGGGTTTCACCTGAAGGAATTGTTCGTTACTGGTCATCAGTGGGGCAAGAGGGTGCATACAGTGAAGTAAGCTGTGAACTGGCAGGGCAAGAATGTGATCGATTAGTATCAAGAGTAGATGACACCGGTACCACCTTGGGATCATTGCTTCTTGCAACTACTACTTGTACTTTAGTCAAGATATCTACTAATAGAGGTAAGTTTCATTTATAAAAAATCAATCAGTAAGAAAATGAAATCTATTTTTTCTTAGCTTGCATAATGTTGAGCTTAAATCCATTATCTCATTTATTTATTGGTTGTACTTATTTCGTTGGTGTTCATGAATACATTGAGAAGATTTCTGTATTTCATGTATATAGTGCAAAATGGCTTTATATTTGTTATATAATGAGCCGTTTATATTTCATTTCCTTTTCAGAGGGTAGAACAACAGTGAGCTGTACCACTCTTAGGCCCCCAAGTGGCTGGCTTGGTGGTATTGGTCGACGTGTCTCACTACTATTTTTTGGCTCAATGCCAGCTCATGCTGATACAGTAAATATACTTTCTTCCTATTAATTGAAAATTCATAATTAATTTAAATTCTATTTACTTTGCAAAGAAAATATATTAAAACAACCAAATTTAGTTTTTAAATAATTTTTTTTTAAATTACAAGGAAACCTAAAATTTTAGCATAGTCACATTAAATAAAACTTCTTTTATTACAGAAGTTGGTTGGTGTGGTAATTCTTCCAAACTTGCCTTCAACTACTGATGAAGAGGAGAGTGATAGTGATGAACTAATATGCCTGGTAGCAGGTGGACCACTTCTTCAAATGTGGTGTGGATCCGATGTGCATGAGCATCATTTACGTCGACCATTACTGGATGCAGCAGCTCGGGCCCATTTGGCTCCACATGGTAAACATTCACAAGTGAAATAAATTATATTTAAAGTCAGAAAAAGTACCATCCAGCAATTAGAGATTGCAGCAGTGCTTTATTGCCTTTTTTGTTGTATTAACAAAATTTTTACATAACTATAGTTGATTATACATAAAAATAACACATAACAACAATTACTTACATTTACTGCATAGATAAAAATCTATTAACTATTTAAAAATTTTCGAAGATCAATCAAAAGAAAGTGTCTTTTTAGCTTTCCAACATAATGTACAATGTGATAAGGTTACATATTGAGCCTGCCTATATGTTATTTCTACAACTAGTTAATTATTGATACATTCATAAGTGCCTACAAGAATAAATGATATTTTAAAAAAAATCAGTGGCGCTACAACCTCTTTAGGTCTTGGCCTCAGATTTCTGAATCTGTTTCATGATCATTTTTAAATCAAATAGGCAAGTAGGTGATCAGCCTGACGCACTCCTTCGACTTTTTGGGTCGAAGGCAAGCCCGTTTCCTCACAATGTTTTCCGTCACCCTTCGAGCGAATGTTTAATGCTCACATAGAAAGTCCATTGGTGCACAGCCGGGGATCGAACCTACAACCTCAGGGATGAGAGTCCATGCAAGCCACTAGGCCAACACTGCTCTATGATATTTAAAAGATGCATAATATAGGTGAGCCAAGTACTATGGAGGTAACAGCGTTGGATGTGCAGGCGGCAGGTGATCATACTTTACTACTTTTGGCAACCATATCTGCGGTCACACCGGCTCGACCTGCGGATACTAGATATGCTTTGGGTAAGTTTTTCTACTGAGAATCTTATTATTATTATGTGAGTAAATGTTTATTTAATTCCATGGAACTTTAAATTTAATTTTTCTGTTTTCATTCTTATTAACAAAACTTTGTATCATTAAAAAAAATACTGCTAAGCATTAAGTGATAGCAATATAACAAGTCTAAATAAATTTATTCTTTGTGGTCTTAAATCTATTTGATTATTACCATTTTTTTTAAAATTATAATATAAAAATCACTTAAGAATCTTATATTTAAGAATTTGGTAGTGTCTCTGTCAATAATCTCTAAAAACGCTCCGAAACCTCTGTAACTGAGAAACATGAAACCTGTATATTCAGTTATTTCTCATATCTCACGCGTCAACCTCTACAAGTGAGATTGATACTTGCCTATACCTTTATAAGCGACCGTTAAACGCATTTAACTTTTGCTATTTATGCCCCATTATAAAATTTCGTGGGACTCGTTAATTCAAACCAAATGCGCGTCTGTGATTGTTTTCTATACTTTCTTTCTTAGCTCTATTAAGATCTCGGGTTCGTATGAAACCTCTATAACAGAAATTGAGATCGCGCTCCCTTGAGCTCTCACTTTTCCAAGTTTGACTGTACATATTTATGTCTAATGTTTTTTAGCTCAAATAAGAGTGGAAAATCCTGAGTCTCCACAAGTGGTGAGTATATGCGCAGTTGGAGCCGGGCGACAGGAAGAAGGATCTCCGCGTTGTCTGCCACTTGGTCTACGCGCGCTTCTATATACGTCGACCGCACTTGCGATCGTGCCCGCAGATAGTACGTACAATTATTATATATGCTATTCTAAGATCTCCATACTTGATAGTGAATTTCAAAGTGATTAATTTAGTAACGGTTGTAGTCCATAGTTAGTTCGTTAGACATTTTTGAAGTTATACTTCTGTAGGCGCGTTATGAAAAATTTATGAGAGTAAAATTTTACAATGCGCGCGCACCGTGACACAAATAAACAGAATGAAGTTGCCTACGGAAGATGCTACGGCATTGGGCATAATTTAAGAACAAAATTAATAATAGAATTTATGTTACACTTAATGTAAGAGAATAATAATAAATATTTATTTATTTAATTTTCAAATGAAATTTGAACTTTATTGACTATAATAACTCATTTTCCAGTCTTTGATTATTTAATTGTAATTAATGATTTGCATGCAATCAAAAACTATTTTTAATAATGCCAAAGAAGTATAACTTCTTACGCGCGTACATAAGTACACGCAACCATTTTTTTTAACGAGTTGCTATGGTCGATAAACCTGAGGATGTGAAGATAAATAGGAGTTTATATTAAAAAAGACAATACACAACAAATGTTTGTAATGTTAATAAATAGTTAAAAAAACGAATCACCTTATTTTCATACAAAGTAGAATAAATTCTAAAAATAGTTGTTTTGATATAGCATCAGTGGCCAACGAGAAACCGGAACACGTAGATGTGTCCGCGGAAGGCGACCGAGTGTTGGGCGCGGGAAGGGGCGGGAACGGGGCTTTGTTGGTTACTCGCAAGCACGGACTACTACGCCTCACCATGGCGCTTTCAACCCATCATGAGACCCATCAGTAAGTATAGAGTCTGTAGAAAGCGACTGGCGTGGCTGCTGTGCAAATTCTTATTGAATTACTAGCTGATCCGGCAAACGTTTTGCCATGTATATTATTTCTAAGAAAAAAAATGTTTTGTTCATTAAAAATAAATATCTACTATAATAAAAATAGGGATTGATCGTAGAGGGTAGATAAAAATTAAAGGTTGTATGTATTGTTGTATGCTGTATCATACAAATTTTTTAAAGTAAAATTGTTTGAATAATAAAAAATATAATTTTTGGGGTGGACACTCCTTATCACTTAGGGGTTTGAAAGATAGATTACCGATCCTCAGACTGTCTGAATTTGCATAAACAATTCATATCGGTCGAGCCGTTTCGGAGGAGAGAACGAACATTGTGACACGAGAATTTTTTATATTAGATATACTTTTTTTATATTAAGAATCAAGATGTCGAAAGCAATGCAACTATGTGTTTGCGTGTTGTTCCCACGAGAATATAAGTGCGTGCTCCTATTTCACCATGCCTCCTGCTGATAGGGGACAAGTCTTTGTTTTTATTTATATTATTATTATTAATTACTTAAATGTCATGTGGAACATGGTGTAATGGTTGCAGCTCCTTACAAACGTTGTGTAAAAAAAAAAACAAAACATGGCGATTAAAAAGAGTGGCGGAGAGTTTATTGCCAGTTCTTCTCTTCCGTTCTACGCCCTTGATTTGAGAACTGGCAGTAAATGTAAAATTAGAAGCATTAATACTTATTTCTTTAATGACGAATCACAAGTGTACATTGTGTTACCTACGTGAATAAATGATTTTCGAATTTGAATTTAATGTAACAATATTGTAAAAATTACATTAAAGGGATAGCACTGCTGCAAACTCAAACAAACTTTTAACAAAACTTTATTTTTAACTGTTTCCATATTTATATCATATTAACTTAAAATAAATATATTTTCATAATGTATTTCTAATTATTTGTTACAATACAATACAATTACTTAAATATTGACTAATAATAATTGATTATTATAATTTTTATAAATTTTCAGATCTTTTACTAGCAGCCCAATGGGTTCTCCCTCTCCATCTGACATATTCGACGGAAACCTTACGCTCTATGAGATTGATCCACATGAGGTAGTTTAAAAAATTACATATTTATAATGTAAAAAATTATACATAAATATAATAAATTCTATATATTTTTGCATATTTTGTTATTAAACCTTCGCTATCAGATTTCTTTAGTAAAACATTTTTTTTCAAATTCATAGATTTCTTGGTGATCCTTCAGTTAATAAAGGATAATAATAGACAAAAAACAAATTTCAATTATAATACAAAATACTCAAAACAGGTATAAATTGTTTAAACTTGTAAATTAACATTGCTAGTTCCTTTTTTATTTAATTATTTTCAGATTGGTATAACAACGTCAGATGCATGTGGGAAGCTCAAAGCCGCCTTCTTATTCCATCTACGACGCGATGCAAATGCGGGCAAAATTCTGGCTGAACTATTCCCTTCGCGTGGGGCCACGCCCAGTGACGTAGACGCGCCTCTTGATAGAACTGTCATCGCGGTCGCTTCAGAAATGTTGGATGATGTCCCTGCTGGAGATCCTAGGTATAATATGTCTTATAACTATCAAATTTTTTTTTTCTGTCATGAGTAATATTATATCGAGTCTTAGCGCGATCCCCATGTGTCAAAAACCAATACATTTTTGACATTATTATTTTTAAATTTTATCTTCAATTACCTTTGGTTATTATTATATGTTTGATGACACGCCATTCTGTTAACATATTAAAGCGTTTATGAAATATGCGGAATTTAAAAATAATTGCCTAGGACAATAAGGGGGTCGTTCAAGTATTACGTACACTAAAAGAGGGGGGGGGTTCGTATTTGGTGATGACGTCACCGGTAATTATTTACTTTTTTTATACATATTACCCACACATTGTCTATGCTTGAAAACGTAACGCATTTTCGAGGGTTCATACAAAAAACTAATACATACTACTATTATTTCTGAGAGCTTTGCTTACTTTTGGGGGGGGGGGAGATAAATTGCAGTAAATCTGCTTACGTAATACTTGAACGACCCGATATAATATGTTTTTAAATTCTAAACCTATTCAAGTCATTGTATAATAAAAAAAAAAATATTTTGTAACTATGGACACCAGAATCACATTTTGTAATTTTAGATGGCGCATCCTTACGGGTAGCAGCCGTGTGTCGCTGGGTTCGTCGGGCGCGCTCCAAGCGTCCGGTCAGCTGCGAGATAAGCACCGTGCTCTTACACTTTATATAGATTTCTTGCACGCCGCTGGGCTTTGGCACCGTCTTGGATACGTCAGCAAAGGTAGGGTAATATTTGAATTTTTTGGTATAATAAAAACAGAAATTGAAAAAAAATTAGAAATGTTTTTATTTTTTGTTAATTAATTATTTCAGACATATTTCTATAAATAAGTATCAGTTTGATGTATGTTAGAAATTTGCTATCATAGATCTACGGAAGTTATTATAGATAATAATTTCGTTAATTTGTGAATCGCATCCGCTTTATTTAATTGTTGTAATCCGGTTTATAATCACGTATTTTAGAGAGTGGATGCGGATGTGTGCGTAGCGTACGCGTGTTGTGTACGTTGGCGGAACGTCTCGCGGCCGCGCGTGCCTTGCAAAGGCTTCATAGTGCCGGGGCCACGCTCGTCGATGCCGCCATGCAACAGGTGATATTTTTACTTAAATCGTGTGTTCAATTCTCATATCTTTTCAAAATGGCGGAGACTCCTTTAACCTT
The DNA here is from genome assembly GCA_963693345.1 of Pieris melete. Classification (NCBI taxonomy): domain Eukaryota; kingdom Metazoa; phylum Arthropoda; class Insecta; order Lepidoptera; family Pieridae; genus Pieris; species Pieris melete. The sequence goes on along the minus strand of CAVNZK010000036.1, from coordinate 464,135 downwards.
CATCTTGTAGGGCTCGGTCTGACATATTAGGCCTCTTCGTGCAGACATTTCGTAGTATCAAGTATTGAAATATCTACTATTTATGTGTAGGGGTATTTATTCGTAGGGGGAGATTCAGTAATTAAGTGTACTTTGCCAATAACATCACTCTATATTGTCTATAGATACCCTAATGACACCTCTCACATGTAAACAGTTGACAGTCGGGATGGGCAGGCAGGATGTACACGGCGTTAAAACTTACTTCTGACATTAAAAAAAAACACTTTTTAACCGGATTGAAGTTATGTATTAATTTTAAATTTAACCGACGTTTCGCACGCGTCACCACGCACGCTGTAAAGCACGGGGAACGTTGGTTAAATTTAAAATTATGGTAAATTTATAATAATACATAACGTAAATCCGGTAAAAAAGTGTTTTCTTTAAATGTGTAAAGGTTATGTCAATAAAAGACAATACTACGTACTTCTGACAGTCGTGTAATTTTTTTATAATTAAACGTATGAAACAGGTAAGTATAAATTGTTAGGCTCTATATAGGCTAATCTCTATTGCGTTTAAAATAAAAAAATTAATCAGTGGCAACCTTTTTAGGTCTGGGCCTCAGATTTCTGTATCTGTTTCATGATCATTTGTTCTTATGTTGGTTATGGATACTAGACCAATTATAAACGGGGAGGAATTGAATCTGGATGATACAACTGTATTTCTCGGAATCACCATGGATTCAAAACTTCAGTGGTCCCCTCATATTAACGGATTGGCGAAGAGACTTAGTTCTGCAGCCTACGCGGTTAAAAAAATTCGCTCACTAACTGATGTCGATACAGCTAGACTTGTTTATTTAAGTTACTTTCATAGCTTAATGACTTATGGCTTATTATTATGGGGTCATGCTGCTGATGTCGAAACTATATTCATCCTGCAGAAAAGGGCTATTCGTGCAATCTATAATTTAAAATGTAGGGAATCTCTTAGAGATAAATTCAAGGAAATTAATATACTTACCTTTCCCTCGCAATATATTTATGAAAATATTATGTATGTATACAAAATAGTGATAAGTTTACTTGAATAGAACATACGCACAATGTTAATACTCGGAATAAACGCAGGCTGCAATTTCCCCGTACTAGACTATCTAAAGTTAGTAATTCTTTTTTGGGGAAAGGGATACTCTTCTTTAATAAAATCCCAGAAGCTCTTTTATCACTGCCTTTCAATAAATTTAAGAAATGTGTTAAAGAAAGGCTGTGTAAAAAGGCTTACTATAAAGTCAACGATTATCTAGTTGATAAAATGGCCTGGGACTAGTGTTAGACAGGCTACTTCTAATTAATTTGCGATAATTGTTTTAAATAAGTGTTGTTTGATGATTTGCTGTTTTAAAAGAGTACCGAGAGTTTTTTATGCCGGCTTTTTCTCTCGGCCTACACCCTCTGTCTTCTTTGCCGATGAGTAGGGATGCCTTCAAATTTAATGACGTGGAATAAGTGATACATGTATCTTATGTTCCAAAATAAACATATTTTATTTTTGCGTTAAGTGTTTAATTAAAAATGAGTCTAACGCGCAGGTTTCTTCGGAATGCGACGCAGAAGAAGAGCCGGAAGTATGTGCGGCGTTAAGTGCGGGCGCACTCACGGCCGCTGATGTGGTTCTACGCCGGGTGACGCGCGTGATGCGTGTGGTGAACGTATTGGCCCGCTTGCCAGCGCCCGCGGTCGACGCGAATGCGGCCGCAGCGCATGCGCATCACGCATTGCGTGCTATAACGGTAAGTTTACTTTTTATTTCCATTAGTCGTTTTAAAACTTCCATAGACTCACATTTATTAGGTTTAAGAAACGAAAGTATGGAAAAATTAAACCGGCTTCAAATACCAACCTGTGTCAAAATTTTTACACAGGTTAGTATGTTCTACATTTGCCAGAAAAGTGTAGAAATCTCAAAACTACTGAAATTTTGATAAAACTGTTCCTTAAGAATTTATTCTAATTGATCTGATATAAATAAAATATAATTTCCAAATTATGATTTAGTTTTTGAATAATTGGTTGATTAACATATAATTCCTTACAAACTTTGCTTGGAAATTTAAACATTATATCTCAACAAAATAGATAGGTTTAGATAAAATTGATAACCACATTTGTGCGCTAAAACCTATACTTTTAACAGAATCCATTTAAACATGCTACCGAGCCATACACAAAACTTTCTTTTTTAACAATCGAGAGTTCAGATAACAGTCGAACAATGGAATGTATGCATTTTCTTGTTTGTCTCAAATCCTAATTCAATTCAACAATACGTACGCGTACATCGTACAGTCATTTTTCAACATGAAATTATGTTAAATTTCTAGACGATACTTAACGAAATGCACAAAGTCCGGAGCCAATGGACGAGCTGGTGCGAGGGAGAGACCGATTGCGAGCCTTGCGCTGATCTGCCTCTTCTGGTGCGATACCATACTACAGCTGTCACGTAAGTCAATAGTATACAGATTTGGAGTTAGAGCGTTCAAGTATTACGTCACGCAAATTTTGGAGAACACCTTAAAGTTGCCATCATGTGGTGTAAAGTACTGGAAAGTCGAAAATAATATTAACAATAACTCGTAATTCAATCCTCGCCCCGCTTCGTAACGTTTTATAAAAGGACCCCCCCCAAAATTCGTTACCTTAACTAATCTTTTTGTATTTACTCTAATACAATATTTTTAGTAGTCAACTTTTTATGACTATTCATTATTGCTTAAAGCCCGGCAACGCACTCGCGATCCCTGTGGTCTTGAGTGTCTATGGGCGGTATCACTTAACATCAGAAAAAAATTAAGTAGTTTAATAATTGCTCTTAAATATATATGACACTAAAAGCCTGAACATACAAGCAATTTCTTAGAAATAAATTTATACTAGACATAACTATACCCTATATATAATTTTATTTTAAATTTGGAATCTTTAGCGAATCTGCACACAATTGCCAAGACGCCAGTTCGCGCGCGCAGGTTCTGGAGGCATCGGCCGTACTAGCCGACTTATTATTAATGGATGCGCAGACGCTGCCTGAACACACCTATCACCGTTTGCGAAAGGATCTTATTCGGCCATATAGTAAGTTATCTATATATAGTATATACAGGGTGGCCAAAAAGTCGTGGATCAAACGCAAATAGGGGATAGATGAGGTCATCAGCGGCAAAAAATTGTTCTACGGGAGGTCTCTAAGGTCAACCCCTGCAGAGTTATGATTTATTTTGGTTTTTATATGAAAATTGACTTTTTTTACTAATTCTTCTTAAAATTCGAAAATATCTACATCCTGTACCTTTCTCATAATATCCACTAGATTGGTACTGATCAGTTCTTGCGTTAGACATACTATTTGTAGTTATTTATTGAGTGTATTGAAGATAATATTAAGTTAAACGATATAACATTTTTTTAAATCATAACTTTTTGTTTACTTCGGACCCCACTGTGAATAAAAATTACTCTACCGAAAAGTGACCCTGTATTACAAGTTTTGGCGCATTTCATAGGGATTCTGAAAAGGTGTTACACATGGCCATGAGTCACCCAAATATCTTTCTAGGAAGAATTAGAACAACAACAAGTGTGAAATAATTGTATTAAAACAATTATTTCTCAAAGGTTGTTTGTAGGAAACAAAACATTTTACAATAAATGCTCAAAATTCCTGCCTCTGACCATAATACTTAATCTGCACCGTCTAATCAAATTCCTACGTAACCCTCCAGCCATCTGTCCATTTTTTTGAATCTAGTCCGATTCACACAGTACTGGTCACAGGTAGGTAAATAATATATCATAAGTCCGAATCGTTGTTGTTTTTTTGTCCAAGAAAGATATTAGAGCGACTCATGGCCATGTGTAATACCTTTTCAGAATCCATATTAAATGCGCCAAAACTTGTAATATAGGGTCACTTTTCGGTAGAGTAAATTTTTTTCACAGTGGGGTCCGAAATAAACAAAAAGTTATCATTTGAAAAAATGTTATATCGTATAACTTAATATTATCTTCAATACACTCAATAAACAACTATAAATAGTATGTCTAACGCAAGAACTCATCAGTACCAATCTAGTGGATATTATGAAAATGATACAGGATGTAGATTTTTTCGAATTTTAATTCGAATTAGTAAAAAATTTCAATTTTTATATAAAAACCAAAATAAATCATAACTCTGCAGGGGTTGACCTTAGAGACCTCCCGTAGAACAATTTTTTGCCGCTGATGACCTCATCTATCCCCTATTTGCGTTTGATCCACGACTTTTTGGCCACCCTGTATATTTTATTAAAAAAATATTTTTGGTTGAAGCTAAAACTATCGTAGATTTTTGGGTCTTTGGTTGCGACTCGACTACTTAAGATTCAGAGTCGAGTTTAATGCCCACCTTCCACTGCGCGCGGAACGGACCCATTACGGACTCCGCTATACTCGTAACGATGATTTTCATACATGTGCTTCCGACGGAGACGAGCGCAGCGGAGAGAGCGATTTGAAAGAGTCACATATGAGGTTAGCGAGTTGAAAATGAATGTATGAAAATCAACGTTACGATTATAGCTGAGTCCGTAATGGGTCCGTTCCGCTCGCAGTGGAAGGCGGGCATAAGTGTGAATTGACCTCCGTATTTCCAAATCCGTATTACGTACACAGTAGCTAGTTCAGAATCTCAGGAGGATTACCGATTTGGAACAATATTTTAAATGAAATATTCTGGTTAATAAATGGCATTTATACTAATAGTTGCGGAAGGCGAAGTGGATCGCGCTGCGGCATTGGCCGAAAAGTTCAAAGCGTGGGAGTTATTGGTGGAAATGTGTATTCGTAAACCCGACTCTGAAAGATTGTACAATTACGTCGACAAGTATGAACACGAGGTATGTTTTGATTAAATTATTTTTTAATCTTAAACTTTCTTCAGGTTTAGATTTGGTTTTTATTCATACAGTGTAAACTCCTTGTATCGTCGTCAACCTAACTAATGGTACAATACAAAGTAACAGACAACGCAAGAGCGTTCAAATACGAATAGTTTTTATGTAAGTAACTACTAACACTAGTCTGAAATAAACTTTTTCTAATACAGATTTTTCTTTCCATTTTACGGCTCCTTGTAACGTTAAAATAGGCACAGTCCCTTGAGTATCGTTATAAAGAATTTACACTGTATTTTCAAGTGTCTGAGACTCGGAAGATGTGTAGCTATTACTTTACGGCATAATTTCTATGTTAGGATAGGAAATGGTTCTTTTCTTATTCCCTTTTTAATTCAGTGTTAAGATTCTTATAAAATACTAGCTGGCCTAGCGAACATCGTACCGCCTAACAGTCTATTCTTTATTTTTTTTTAAATACTTATTCTGCTATTCGGGACACCGGTCTAGCTAGTAAGATAAAAGAAAGTTGATAAGACAACAAATACATTATGTCAAAAATAAAAATTTACCTTTCCGGAACCCCTCCACTAACACTTGAACAATATGATATGGTATTAAAGTTCAAATTGACTTTTAAGTATTATTACGAATATTTTGTATGGGAATATAATATAAAAGTTGTGTTTAGACTTTTTCACTCATTTTTTAAATTTTTCTCTCCGTAAGAACCATCCTCGTACTTCAAGAAATATTATTATAAAAAATCAGACAAATCGGTCAAGCCGTTTTCATGTTATGTCGTGACAACGGAAAACGGGTTTCATTTTTATATATATAGATTTGATTAATGTCCAATTCAATTTTTTTTCTTTCCTTCATTCAATGTTGTAATTTAATGTATGTGAATAAATGTTTATTAATAAATCATAATCATCTGAGATTATTTTCCAGCGAGGGCCCGGTTCCCTAGACTTTTCATTCGATAACCCAAATACATACATTATTGACTAAGATTGTTATTATAAAGGGTATAGCAGAGACCGCCTTTGCCTATCTAGCATCGGGTTCTGGGCCTGATAGGGCTCAATTGCTTCGGGGATTAGGCGAGCGTCGTCCAGGTCGTCTTGCCCGATGGTTGGCCGCAGCGCCCCAAAGACGGGAACTGCTTGCCGTTCACCAACTAGCTCGAGCCCCGTTAAGTGATGCTGCGATCACACTGCTGCAGATGGCTAAGGATGAGCGGGATTCGGTTAATAGGATGGTGGTATGTCTATGCATTAATATTTTATACATTTTGAATATAAACGTGATTTCAAAATTATTTTAGATTCTAATCTTAAGACCGTCTATACTCTGATTTTTATTTTCGTAGAATTCTGACATTTCATAAATGTTGCTACTAAAAAAGATTTCCACCGAAAAAGGGACTAATTTGACCCATTTTAGGCCGATAAAAGGTAAATTACACTAAAAAAAGGTAAACTTAATATTTACTTACTCAAGTGATCTAATACAAAAATAATAAATATTTCAATATCACAAACAATATATCGAATTAACTTTAATTTATTCTTTAGCTGCCATCACTGCCAACCAATTCCAGGTTTAGACCTTTAAAAAAAAATATTGTTATGTTTACTTGTGCGTTTTATACTGTTTGTGGTGACATGGGACGTAATTATCAATCGCCGTAAAACCACTTTTAATGTTGAGCACCGCACTTAATAAAATGGATACATTCACTAACAAATATGATATAATGTTTGTATATAGTCAGATGATGCCTCGTATTGAAATTAAAAAATGCTCCCGGCCAAAAAGGTTTGTAATCTCTGACATGTCAAAAAATTATAGCTGTCAGAATTTTACAGAATTAAAAATCAGAGTATAGATGACAGATACAATTTACCATACATATTACATAACTTGGCGATTAAAAAGAATGGCGGAGAGTTTGAAAGTTGGCGGAGATGATTTGAGAACTGGCACTAAATGTAAAATTAGAAGCATTTAGCTCGTACGTACATTAGTACGTACGTATATACGTATACATTGCGTTATCTAAATGAATAAATGATTTTGAATTTGAATAATTTAATTGAAAAGACATTTGAGAGGGAACGAAGCAATACGGGAACCGTATTCCATGACATTATGGCGGAGATTCTTAATTCCATACGTCTCGTTACCAGGCCATTAAATTTAAAAAAAAAAAAAAAAAATAATTCCATACATAAATGGGATGGAATATCCAAAATGCATTATTATCTTTATACTTACAGACAATGGCATCTCTAGCAAAGCTGTGTCTTGTGGCCAGTGACGAAAGCAAGGGCCAATTGCGTGACAAATTTCAACAGTCGGAAACGGTGTTAAGTTTGGGAGCCCAACATCGTGCCTTGCCCAGAGATATACGACTCCACTATGGCTTAGGAGAACACGATATGAAGATATCCGACCCGGAAGAGTTGGTGCAGGTCTGTGCTTTTTATTTGTAATCTAGATCTTGCAAATTTTGGATTAAAATACAATGCATATATAATGTGTATCATAAAAAAAATGGTTTAACAGTACACATAGTATGTGCAGTTGTGCAGTTGGGCCTCAGATTCCTGTATCTGTTTCATGTTCATTTGTTTTTTGTAGGCCTTTCTAGGACTTTTTGGGTTAAATCCGTACATAGACAGAAAGTCAATTGGACCACAACTGGCTATCTACGACCTCGTAGATGGGAGACTCACGCTGAATCCATTAGGCCAACAATGCTCTTAACTTATTAACTTATTACATATATTTAACTAGCGAACCTGACAGACGTTGTCCTGCATGATATTTCATGTGAAAATTTGATTGAAATCGGTGGACTAGTTTAGGAGTCCATAGCGGACAAACAACGTGACGCGTAATTTGTATATATTAAGATTAATTAAAAAAATATGTTCTACTTAACAGATGTATATTGATGCGGAGAGCACATCGCTATCAGAGTACGACTACAAAAAGGCCCTCGATCTCACTGATTTTGTAGAAGACCCGGAACTACGAGAAGAGCTTAGATTGAAGGTAAGTAAAATAAATATTCAGTTTAATTTTCTAATAAAAATACTTGAATCTGATAAGAATTGGGAAGTTCGGATTTGTAAGAAAATCTTTCAGCTTAGACGATACAAAAAGTTTCAACACATAGACTCAATCTCCGAAATGTAATTTAATTTTAGTTTAATCACATTTTACTTTGTTCTTATAACTTTTTCGATTATGGGTTTTTTAATTTAATATCATCAATGTTTAGTCAAGCGTTTTAAGTAAAATGTGTTCGCAGGTATGGTGCGCGTCCATTATACGCGAGGACTGGTCGCACGTCAGCGTAGAAGACCCGCAACATGCCGTACAAGAGACGCTTTTCTATCGACTGATAGATCTTCTTAATATAATGGGTATGATTTTCACATTTAAAGTAAAGAAATATGTTTGTAGTGTAACAGGTGGGAACAAATAAGCGATCTCTTCCAGACAGTTCTAAATATTTATTTTTATTTTTCATTCGTAGAATTCTGACATTTCATAACTATTGCTGCTAACAAAGTTCTCCACCGAAACAGGGACAAGTTTGACCCATTTGAGGACAATAAAAAACAAAATGTTACGTATTTTTTTATTATTTGTGATGAAAAGGGACGCGGGACTATTGTGATTTTTAGTGTGAGCACAGCACTTACTAAAATTCACTAACAATAAAATGTATGTATAAACTCGGATGTTCAGACTCGTATTGAAATTGAAAAATGTGCCCGGCCAAAAAGGTTTGTAATCTCTGACATGTCAAAAAATGATAGCTGTCAGAATTCTACGGAATTAAAAATTAGAGTATTGTAGTATTGTAATGTAAGACTTTGAAATGTCAGCAAGTATTCACTTAAGGTCTTTTTCATAATTGAGAACTTTTTAAAGTTTTGGTTTGAATACACTTTATATTCAGTACCAAAATGCATTAAAAAAAACTATAATTATTCAGTTTACCTTCAAGTCATATTTCGCTCTTCTGTTTGTATAACTTTAATTTCAATACAATTTTAGGCGCCGACGTCGAGAGTTTACTTCCCCCGTTAGAGATGATATTGGAGCAGAAAGAAGTATCTCGATTGACTGAAGACCCGCGTCTACACTATCTCTTAAAGTATACGTACGCCTGTCTCACTCATCACGATACCGACCAAAGTATGGACCAGTAGCTTTAGTGCTTGGCTAAAAGACTTACGGCTTCCTCAAGAGTTCGTCTACGTCAATACGATATATACGCTGTGCGGAAAACGGGCGATTTTGCGTACTAATATCATTCTTGGTACGGCTCGTTTCATTTAAGTACAAAAATATAGTTTCAATTTGTATGTTAAGTACCAACATGATTACTGTCGAACTATAATGGCGTAACACATCGACGAAAACTCGAATAAAAAATCATCTACGCGCACTTCATTCATGTGTTCGTTCATTCCAGTGAACGTACGCCCACGGAGCGCGGTTAACTTTTCCCATACAAAAAACCTTTTTTTACTAAATCATTATAAGCCGAGAGATAGTGACACAAATTAGTGGGTCATTTGTACCATTATGGCGGTTCTTCAGGGGTCTTATTACGCAAAGAAAAAAAGACAAATGAAACGCATTCGCGTTCGTATGGCGGGTTGTAAGTCACACCGGAAAAGTAGTGCATGACACTGCCGCCACTTTTTTTATGGACTATCGGAAAAAGTAGGATTTTCGTGGAACAAATCGTTTGACACACTAATTAATCCGACAAGTTCGACTTACGCCCACGCGATTGTGCCGCCGGTACCAGCGCTATGACCATCATTTTTCTTTTTTTCATTGCGTAATAAGAACCCCGAAGAACCGCCATACTGGTACAAATTACCCACTATTTTGTGTCACTATCTCCCGGCCTATTACTATTCATATCGTTCCTATGTGTGATTCGTCAACATACAGTCTTGTGGGGGTTCGTAATATACAGTTGGAAATGAATGACTGATCCGCTTGTATTGGTATTCTAAGTTCAAATATATTAAGTTTAGATTATTAAGAACATTTATGTTGTATTAAAAAATGACTCCATGTTTTATATAATTTATAGAAATTTTGACCGCAGGATTTTGTAACGCGCAGTGATCCAAATTAAAGTGATTGTTTCGTGTTGAAAGCCTTAACACTTTTCTTTGAATGATCACAGAACTGTATCTGCCCCATTCCCCATAAAGGTGTTTGAGATCCAAAAGCAGCAATGATGCAAATAAACAAAATTTTAGTTAGAATATTTAATCTGTTCTAGCCAATCATATGTAAGCAAAATTTTTTTTTCAATACTTCAGCCACACGGCGTAAAAAAGTAAAAAGTTTTAAATGATAAAAGTTGGCAAATATTGACATTCCTATTAGAACCGGGTGTGATCATATAAAACCGTACGATTTTTCCCTAAACATTAAAATGAGATAATCGATTTTATATAAAGTAGGATCACCAGTTGCGATTGCTTTAGTAGGAGATAAAAATTGTTTATGTCGATCTTTTGCTGGCAAGTAAGATTTGTAAAATGAGAAATCACGATAATGATAGATAATCTAGATATAGGAGCGTCACAGATTAAGCGCACGCCTTTGCAATTTGTCTCTGATTTAAATAACTTAATAGGAGAATATTTTTACATGAAAATTAATCTGTACCCGTTAAATATTCTCTAAGGTATTCAGTCAGATATTTCTATTCTTAATGAATGTTAAATTTTCAATGGGAATGAGGAATAGTATGGGAAATCCTATTAAACATCTCGATTAGGCAAATTTTATTAATGGAACAACGCAACATAATCAGTCACATATATATTTATCAATAATCAACCTCAACAGGGAGTTTTTAATTTTTTAGTCCATAAAAGGTATCTTGTGACGCAATAAAATTAATAAACTCACCATTCGATGATGTTCAGTCAGACTGATTTAGATGTAAAATAAAATGAAATGTAAATATGTAAGTAAGACTAGTTTTTTGAATAAATTTTTGATTTTGTATTTTAGAGTTTTCTTTTTTCAGGTAACCTAATTTAATTTTAGTAAATTTTTTATTTAAGTTATGCTTTAGGCGCGTTATGAAAAATTGATGAGAGTGAAATTTTATGATGCGCGCGCACCGTGACTCAAAATTAACAGAATGAAGTTGCCCACGGAAGATGCTACGGCATTGGACATAATTTAAAAACAACATTCGAATAATAATAGAATTTCTGTTACACTTAATGTAAGAGAATAATAATAATTATTTCATTTTTCAAATGTAAACTGAACTTTATTGACTATAATGACTCCTTTTCCAGTCTTTGATTATTTAATTGTAATTAATTATTTGCATGCAATCAAAAACTATTTTTAATAATGCCAAAGCTTTAATAACTTCTTACGCGCGTACATAGGTACACGCACCCTTTTTTTAAATTTCGCTCTATTTTTAAACGAAGATTTGTATTACATATATCTATTTTAAAATCACTCACTAATTTCCTAAGTTAATAAATTAATGGTGTTTATTACAAAAAATAAGAAATGTAATTTTTTAATTTCTTACATTGTAATTTTTAAAAATAAGATCGAACCTATTAAAATTAACCACATATATTTTGAAAGAGATATGCATAATAATTTTATTCAACGTTTAGCAAAGTGAAACATATACAATTTAAGGCAGTCAATTTTTTAGAAAGACAGTAATCCTCTAGTATCTTTCTCGCCAATCTCCTCATTCGCGGCAACAGTTGGCGCCTGGCAGAATGTAAAGTCAAAGCAAAACGTTAAGTGTGGGTCTGACAGGCCCGCGTTGCGCACGCGTGTTGCGTGCAGTTTGTTTATTCCGTGGTCCCAGCATTTGACAATTTGTTCTTGAGGGTGCAACTACTGTTTGTGATATACAGTATACGTCGGCTTCAAACAAGCCGGCTTGGATTGCGAATATTCATTGTGAGTTCGTATTTTTATATTTTTCTGTGTGGAAATAGCTGTATTAAATTTTGTTTTTGAGTACATATTATGATATGATAATTAAGTAAACAGCTTAAATAATTACGAAACTAAACCATGGGAAATATGCTTTTTGTTTGTGCGCGAAACAATAATAGATACAATTATTATTGTCGTTTAAAAAAACAATTGTACATTAATTAACCTGCGAACCAATACAACAAATATACAATTAGAGCACAATCACTGACTCGTTATATCGTAGCGCCGTGAATTAATTAACTTCTATTATACATACTATTTATAATAAAAATATCATAATTTTGAATAAGTCTTAATATGAAATTAGATTTATTATCGTTTGTGAATATCCGAAGCGATTTGTATTTGCTGTGAAATTACTAAATAGCGGCCCGTTCCAGCTTTGCACGGCTAAACGTTTATTTTTTAAATATTTTGGAAATAAAAATATTACTCAAGTATAATGTAGCAATCAATTAATTGAAAGGTGGATTATTTAGTTTATTAGTTTATTCGTTATATATACATAAAACAAATGTTATAATATTTTATTTTTATTATAACACATTTTTGGTAAAATGTATTTATTCCTAGGAGAAATATAAACAGGCTGAATATTGCTACATTGAACAAAGACTTGAGAAATAAACGTTTACGATGATGAAGGGCCCTCAAAGCTCTCGAGGGGTGATGAAGGCGAGTCTCTAGAACGCTCAAGGGCTGCATTTAGCCTTGTACTAATACTTAACTAGTTATTAATATCGGACAGATTTGCTGAACAAGCATATCTAGTTGCCCTTCTTTCGAAATGTTTTCTGTTTGGTGTTAAATTTGATTTGGTATACTTCATATAGGATTGTTATTCGATTCTAATAAAGGCTATTATGGCACGTATGACCGACTTATACTCAGTACGTAAAGTTTAAAGGGGAATCTCGACATTGCGATCAATATTGTATTGCGTGTCCTATTATTATTTGCAAAGGACATCCTCACAAGTTTTTAAACGAGTTTAATATATTTTTGTAGTAGAACACTTAGTATTATTACTTATGTTTGTTGTAACTGTGCTTCAGATTAGCGCGCTACGCTTCAGTAATTCTTGAGGACAGATAGAAGTTGACAAAAACTTAATAGCTAATTTTTTACTTGACTGCAAGCAAGGTAGCTATTTCATTTTTCACTTAAATATATATATTTTTTAACTGTTCTTATAAAGTTTACAGCCCGTTATCCCATTCAGAATAAATGTTTACCTATACTATATTTGGGCAATTAATAAGACTTTCATCTAAACGCGTCGCTCTACAATGCTGCGTCGTGTTTCACGATACACGCTTAATTATTTAATTGCTCGGGTTCTTTATATCGCTGAGCTTATATCCTGAGTGAGCAGTGTTGGCCTAGTGGCTTCAGCGTGCGACTCTCATCGCTGAGGTCGTAGGTTCGATCGCCGGCTGTGCACCAATGTACTTTCTTTCTATGTGCGCATTTAACAGTCGCTCGAACGGTGAAGGAAAACATCGTGAGGTAACCAGCTTGCCTTAGATCTAAACAGATACAGAAGTCTGAGGCCCAGACCTAAAAAGGTTGTAGCCCCATTGATTTATTTTAAGCTTATATCCTATTTAGACAATCTAATTTAATCTCAATAAAATTATATGATTGAAAAAAATTAAAGCAAATAAAATCGCTGTATAATGTTTATCTACTATTTTCTAAAAAGCTTTTGTGATATCTACGCTAATGGTAGAACGAGTTACACAATATTTTTTGTAAACAAAACACTGTATTCTCCTTTTGTCATCACTTAACGCTATGTAGTTCTTGCTACAGATGTAGGAAATTTGTTACTTTTATTGCTTAGTAACACATTTCAAACGGATTTGGCAAAAATACGTTAAGGTAAATAAGAATAAACAGTGATGACTCAATATTCTAATCTTTGGTGCTCATATATTCTATATAAACTCTTTTCTTTCTACTCTATCTATGCCTGTGATGACGTATGTTAAATGAATGTGGCTGTTTGAACAAGGCATGTATGCAATGTTGCTCATTAGCACACAATAGATGAAAACCGCTGAGAACCCGGTGGTAAATGTTAGGATACGCTTTCTCACGGCTGTCAAATTGTAAGGTTTTTGCAGGATTAGCAAAAGAGGTCACGAATGGTAAGAAAATAAATTTATTTAACCATGAAAATGTGCCTTTACTATGTATGGTGGACTAAGCTTCCGCACTTAGACGTTCATTTGGTTTTACGTAAATTGCTTTAACTATTATATAACTTATAATATGTGTGGAAGAAATAAAGCGTGACATTGCGTCTGTAATTAACAATGGGATTGTTACTGTATTTGAGAAGCCCATATACTTACTATTCACTGAATATTAATTCGGTAGCCACTCGATTTTCGTGACGTAAATTTCATGATTGTTTAATATTTATAAGTAATTTGAATAGCGACAAAGTAACGATTTACTTTTAATTTTTTGTGGTACTTTAAAACATTAAGGTTTTATAACTAAGCCGTTTGTGCAATTAATGAGGTATATCCCAGTTTAATAAGTTAACTACTAAAAAATACAAAAAAAAATAAACACGATTTATAAATCATAGTATGTGAAATTAAAGGTGAAATCTTTGTAGCTATAGGCTGTTAACAACATTAATTTACGTCTCGTGTTTCTTCTAATAAGGATATCCTCGTTTCCATGAAGATTGCAGTTTTTCGCAAGTATCTCATTAGTTCATTACCACTTGAATTGTGGGTACAAACGGTTTTTGGCTATTTGATAACGAACTGTTTGATATTGAACTGAATTAAATTGCGATTATGACTTTAAACCTAAGCCAACTAACGTTACTGTCAACAACGACTAGAAACTCCAAAATAGAGATTAGTTATGTAACACGATAAATTAAAAAAAAGCACGTGCTTCAATGCGTTAGTTAGCTCGCAATGTACTTGTTTACTGTGTTTTGAACATCGTAGTATCTCCATTAGCCAGTCCTAAGTTTTCAGTAATTAGCATGCTTTTAAATAGATGATGCATTGGTTGCGCAGGCGGCGAGGCGCACCCGTCTGCATAATCCAACACTTTGTATGGAACCACTTCCGGCATCGATTTAGCGATACGGATGCGTATTCGTATTACTGATGCATTCAATACTACGGTATTTGAATCAATTTATTTATTTATAAAAGCTTGCCAACGCTTGGCACATTAATACATTGTCAGAAGAAAAATAAAATACAGTTTTCAATGTGTCAAGCACTTACAGGCAAACATAGCATATATACATTGAAGGTATTGTATGTAAAATTCGCGTTAATCGGACTATTGGTATTATGATCAATATCACTTATATTTTTCCTTGGGAATACGTTTATCGTAGTCAATAACGTATTTGTACATTTTGAGTATACACTGTTGACCTCATTTCGCAACGTACGGGGTACCACCTGCCCCCACGTTCAACTTACTTGGGGTGCTCGGGGTTGATGAACTTAATATTGATACCATCGTACACACATAACAAGGGCAAAATGTACTGGAAATTTCTATAAAAAATAGTATCTACTAATGATTAAATCAATCTAAATTTAATGCCTAGAAAAATTTCACGACTAAGTAGCCGATGCCTATGCCTATATTTTTATCGAAAAACAATGATTTTATTTGTAAGCTTGCTACCATTTCAATTAATATGTATTATGAAGGTTTTACCGTTTATGTCTAGTGTTAGATCAAGCAAGAAACGTTCCCGTAGCAGTCTTACATCTTATCTAAAGTGTCGTAACTTAACAAACAATCGTTATCTATCCAAAGTTTAACGTGCGATATGTAGAAGGAGTGTATTACTTATACAGTGCGTATACTGGTTAACATCATCAATGTATTATCATTGGAAAAATATATAGTTTCTTTTAATCATAGTGGTCCATGAAATTGTCTATAATTACGCAAGTACTACGAAACTTTATGCCCGACAAAATAACGACTGAACGACGAAGAAGGCAGCAAGTCTACTTCTAAAAAGTCGAAGGAGAAGGCTTACACTTCTTATTTTTTTTAGCTTCCATATTTGGAACATGCTTACATATTGAACTTATTTAAATGGTTACTAAATGGTAGGTTAGTAATAAGCTCATAAAGACAACAACTTTATTTTATTTTAAGTTTAACGTTGATAAAATTTTATTCTAAAGCTATTGAATAATTAATAAAATTGTTGTCTTTAATTTCCTAACTAAATAATAGTACAAAAAATAATTTAAATGTATGTGTGGATGTTATTTGTTCGCATTTCGTTACAGAGTGTTAAGTTTAATTAATATGTACATGAATTATGAGGTCACAAATTAAACTAAATATTTCGAAACCGCGTCTTTCGGTATGTAAAAATTCAGAGCGTACATAATTCAAAGTAAAGATAGTAAAAATTAATATATGTATTGAATACCGTAGTCTGGATTTGTTTTAAGTAAATTGGGCTGTTTTAATATTCTTTTAGTCGTTTGACTTTATACATCATGCACTGCACATTTGGCTCAAATGTGGAGCTTTAATACTAAGTTGAAAGCTTTTCGTAATTTACAAACATCTAAGCTGTCCTATTTCTCCAGTCAGTCAAAATATGCTTGTGAATGAAGTTAGAAAATATATGCTTATTACTAATGTAGAACACGAGAAAATAAGAACTTGTGGCTTTTGTACAAAAAATGAAGGAATATATTTGAGAATTTAATAAGAAGATAACTTCTCCACAAAGCTTAAAATAACAAGTTCATAAAGTTTATGATAGAATTTTGTTCAATGAATCATCGATAAATACGTCAATATTCGATTGTAATATTTTTGTGGGACCTTGGCCGAAAGATAAGTGCCAGAAACACTTCTCTAGTCGTTAACATATCGTAAATCTAATATCGTCGCCTCGTAAATTTAATTCTATATCAAATAGTTGAGCTTCAAATAAAAATAGTGAACTATTTATTTCCTTTGAGGCTGGTCGGATTAAATTCAATGCCGCAGCCGTCAGATCCTAAACATAAACACGTATCAGAAGCACAGTCATCGTTTGAGTGCATAAATAAAATTATAAATATTGTATGGATTTTCTATTCTCGCAATAAAGGTCAGAGTTAGATCTCAAGTCGACAGATGCAGCTAAATTTAAATTCCATTGTGTTTCTGCCCTGCGATCCTGTAACTCACTTTTCGTACTGACACAGCGGTTTTCGCATCGGCGGTCTCTCTCAAATCAGTCGTGAAGCAGTCATTTTATGATTTGGCATTCTGATAGACATTAAACTACAAGCTCCCACCTTTTCACAATATCCAGTCCGAAGACGAAAGATCTTCCACTGATTCGTTTGAGTCACACTGATGACAATAAGTTACACTATTCTTTAGAAACCTTTTTATTTAGTTATTATCACAAACTCTTTTATCAGACATATTTGGGTAAGTTTCTTGGCTTTTTTTTCTCATACTACGTTCTCTAACATGCGTATACACTCGCGATTATGTAATTAAAAAGAAAATTGCTTGATAAACAGACTTACACAGTGGCTTTGAATTATGACTTGACTTCGTCACAGTTTTCTAAAATCTTTAATAGCTTTTCCTATAACAGAAACTGTTGGAGGTGCAATACGTGAAACCCTCTCGCGACTAAAAATTCGTGAACGGACTGCTAATCGCTCATTATCCTTGAATCGTATGTCATTCGACGCACCCAATGCAATGCTCTTTGTCTGTTCTTTGACTGGATAGTTCAAAGTCGAGTTTATAGCCAATATTTAACAATTTTAAATATAAAATGCCCAAGATCTTGTAAGAGAGTAATTGGAAACCGGCCAATAAAATGTATGTTTTGCTAATCACGAATAAACAGCTAGGCACTATATATTAAACTGCTTTATTAATCTTTATATTTATTATTAATACATAATGCAAGAAGTGGTATACCTACTTTTATGAATATTGGATTTAGATTTATTTTTCAGTTACGTTTTATGAGAAAGGAAAATTAACTGCCCTAACTAACTATTTTAACAAATACACTTACAATTTGTAAATTAACTTTAAAAACTTGAAAGAAACAATCACTAAAATACTGCACTGCAATTTCGTAACAGGTGCGGTCTGTAGTGCAGACATAACGATCCATGGATGATTTAACCTATTAGCATTCAATGAGTTAACTGAATTATTGGACGCTACACAATTACAACTCTACTGCGGAAAGCTTTAATTTTTTTTAGCTCATGATTTGCCAATTGTGCTAATTCTAATATAACAATGTTTACTGTTGCGTCAAAATACATTTTTAAAATTAGTTTTTAATTAGCCGTGTATAAAAACAGTGGGTACGTAGTTGTTTACGCAGTAGATACGTGTGGGTTATGTCTGAGAGAAACTGCATTTAGAAGTAAGACCGCCCTTTTACATCCATGGTATCTTATATTTTTACTTGTTTCTATGGAAATTATAGTGTCTATTATTATTACACTTGAATGATTAGATAAATCTAAATTTAAATATTTTCCACCGTTTTGGTGGATACGGCTGATTTTAGCCTAACACGGAGGCGTATATAAAGAGTTTGCAGTTACTTTAACCGTTTAGTAATTTAAAGTAACAAAATAAAGATTGTCTTTCATTTAGACGCTGTAAAAGTTCTATCAATGTCTTTCACTTGTTTGTTCTTCATTAACTTAGACCTATTCACTTAGACTTCGTCTTTATACACACCTTAGCTAATCTTTAGCATTTCTTAAAGCATTTGCCTTAATTAACTCAATATTAGAATAAAAAAGTCAAGTCCATTTAAAATAGTCAAATACCGGAGGTAAGACCGGAGTAACCTAACATTAGTTAAGTTACAAATATATACATTTATTTTTGTTAATAATTAAATGTAAACAATCATCTACCACTACCGAACAATCACTAAAGAGCTCATTTTGGCTTCAAGTGTGCAGCCAAAATGAGCTCTTTAGTTTTTACCACACTTATAAATTGTAATTTAACATTCTCGTTTTGTCCAATAATAGATCATGTGTGTGTCTTCAAACAAAGGGTTTCATTTAACACATATTTAAACATATCCATACAACAACCGCCACCGAACTTAATTCAGGACGAAACTTTACTACATGTGAAATACGTTAAATCAACAAATAAGAGCGAGCTTTAGGCCTTAATATACATTCATCATAATTAACTATCGACTTCCAGTTATGTATTGTATAACATTGTTATGTCTTGTGTTACCTGAACACACCCGATCACCTTATCGAGGTCAAACGAAATTTAACACCATCTATGAAAGATTAATAACGGAAAACAACCTTCCTTATTTCGATGAATCACTAAACTGTGGAGCTGACCGGATCAGCTTCAAGTGTTTTTAATAGTACTGAAATTTTAAATAATGTGGTTCTTCAGTCTCTTTGCAAAGGTTACTCAATACGTCGGTAACAAATTGTAAAACGTATTATTACAATGTTTTGTGACGTTTCTTTAGTACCTTGTTGTGTCTGTTTGAAGCTAATTACTGCTTAGGCTTTAGCTAATCTAGCTTGGAATGTCTGGAACTGCTCTCAGCAGAAAGACTTTTATTAATATTTGTGTATGTGATGCAAATAAATATTTTAGTATCCGCTAGTCGAAATCGATAGTAATATAGTTTGCATGTAACATTCTTATGAGTCATACTCGTACCTCCGCCGTTAAAGTATGTATGCTATTTCAGTGTCGCTAAGAATCAATAGTGGAGTGCGATGGGATGCAAGGGTCCACAGCATGGCTTCTGCGCGCCCTCCTATTCGCTGCGTTGGCGGTGGCGGGCGCTGACGTCATCTTTCGAGTTCCAACTGTCATGGTAGGTATGCAGAAACATTGTGAACATTTTTTAAACTAACCCAGTATTCTAACGATATAAAATCGTCAACCACCATAAAAAAGAGATTAGGAACAAATTAATTCATAATTATTTTATTTATTTATACTAATTATGTACTAATTAAAAAAGCAAGTTATTGCTAGAAATATATTGTTTTCGTGAAAGTACGGGTTTATTTTATTATTTTCTTTTGTATTATTTTATATTAAGGTTGGCGATTCTATATTTTTATTTTATAAAATTTGCTTATACACTTCTGTCACTTTACCCAGCATATTTCTTTTTTTAGTTTTCCTTAGTAGGCTAGCCTGGAAGAGATCGCTTGTTATGATGTGTGTCGTTGTATGTCTTAGACCGTCTGTTGCATCTCTTGTAATTTTTATGTATTATATGTTTTTCTATAAGTTAAACGAAGTGTAAATAAATAAACGTAAAGTAATAGTATAAGGTATTTTTAAACAGTATTAAAATTATATTCTTGTACCCTTCAGCTTCTCACTAAGTTAGTTTAATCTGTGAAATATTTTATTACGCCAGGTACACCCAATATCAGTGCAGAAGCGTGTGGGTATAGAGTCCGGCAATGACAGTAAGGCAAACGTCACCGAAGCGTGGGCGGAAAGCGAAGTGGAAGTGACTTACGAGGAGTACTTCGTAGAACATGACGTCTCGACAGCTGACGCACGCGCCGCTGCTATCGCCCTACGGCTGGAAGATAGTATGTATAGCTCAAGGATATGATACGTTTAATAATAACAATAATTCATCTTCATTTATTTCTTGAAACATTTACAAAATATACACACACTTAAAATAAATAAATAAAATTTTCAAGAACCTCTTAAGGCCTCCTCCTATTAGCTCCATCTCTCTTTGTCTTGAGCATTTTGCTCCCAATCTTCTCCACCAACTTCCTTAAGCTCGTCATGCCACCGTGCAAGAGGTCGATCTCTCTTTCTTTTTCATGGTGGCCCTTCCCACTTTGTTACCCTCTTTGACCATCTGCCATTGTTCATGAGAGTGGCATGGCCCGCCCATTTCTATTTAAATTTTCTGCAATGGGATAGTGTATGAATAACTTTTGTTTGATTTCTTATTTCTGTACTTCTGATCTTGTCCTTTAGTTTTAAATTGAGTTCACTACACTATACTCCAATTAAAAGGAATTAAAATATGATTGATAATAATAAATTTGGGACCTTCACTTCTGTCAAACGTATTTGCAGATATAGTTTAACTCAATTACTTAGTAAAAGGACTTATCGACTGACCGCTTATTCTGTAGTACTTACGTAATTGATCATAAAAAATATATAGAACAAACATTTTAATATCAAAAGATTCGGTTTTCTAATTCATCTATTTAAAACGAAACACAGTGATGACTCAGTGAATAAATTGAGCGTTTTTAATTGGCGTTAAAAGCGAATTTTAATTAAAGCTTGGTATCACTCATTCGCCAGTACTTCTCGTAGTGTAAGTACTATCAAATGTTCCTTGATTTAAAAGCAATTGCTCGACTTCCACAACACAAAACGATAATTGTCTGAACACAAAATTACTATTCTCTATTATGAGTTAAAAACATTGATATGTACAGGCATACTTCTACTGAATAGATGAGTAGGGATTGTGTAGTATCACAATTAGCTGCATTAGGTATGTGCAATAGCGAGCTGCCTAATTGTCTTAATTCGTGGTGACAATGCGCACGCCAACAACAATTATGTGTCATCTATGTATCACGTAGAAACCGCGTATCAGTACATTTATTTAGCAAACAACATTTTTTTATATGGAACAGAGAGCAAAGGGGCAGAAAGCTGTGTTGTTAAGTGTGCCCATGGACACTGCCAGAAGGCGAAAGTGCATTGCCGGCATATTAATTGTGATGGTTAAAAAAGGTAAAAGCCATACATACATAGAAAGGAATAATATATACATTAGTTTAAAATCTGGGGAAAATGTAATTTCATTCCATTTCACGATTACAACAATATATTCAATGCATTTGATTATTAATAGTATATTTGTTTGTTAGTTGAAATAGTCAGTCTTCAGTAAGTCTATTGTAAAGCACTCGACATAATGTAACGCGCGTTAATCGTGTATGTGTTTATGAAATGGATAAATGTATTTGAAACAGTTACTTCAAATGTTATTTTCTTATTTGGAAAATGAAAATGAATTTTTATGTAGCGTGGCACCTTTGTATTCGAACTCAACCCCGCGTCCTAGGTCAAAGCAATAAAATTAATGAGGGCAGTGGTGTAAGCGAAATTTATTAGATTAGAGTAACCCCTTTATAATCTTCATTGTTAATTAAACTATTCATTTTGTTTCAATTGACAATTTGAAAATCTAAAAAATATTCTTGCTTTTAAATTCTATAGTTGGCTGCAATATAAATAGCGTTTATACAAATAAATGAAAAGCTTTTATTACACAAAAAGTTTAAAACATCAATTAATATAGCAATGTAATAACAATAATCGATTTATATATTTACACTTTATTACCTTATACAAAAACATACATATAAAAAAAGCAGGTTACATAAGTTACAAGGCAACGGGCGGCCTTATCGCTAACAAGCGATTTCTTTCAGGCAACCCTAATATGGAACAATAAAAAAGATACACCTACAGAGGGTAAACTATAAGACGTGCACAAATAATTATCAAAAAAAAGAACTCAAAAAAAAAATAGATTTATTAGTTAGGTAACAGTCTATCGTTGACCACAATTGCTGAAAAGCACTCGAAACGTCAAGTTATTTAAATAATGTAATAATTATTTTTTATGAAGTGGATGAAGTCGATTGCAGCTGTCTCATGAAATTAGTGCACATAATTTCATATTCACTACGTGAATATAAATAAATAATCGATTTCAGAACAATAAAAGATATTTAATGTTTCTTTAGCAACTTTATTGTCATGTTGCCTTCTGACATAGGCCTCTCTTTCATGTGACGTTTTTATTTTCTCTGTTTTCGTCGGACCGTCGAATGTATGTGACGCCCCCTGGATAAAAAAAAATCCCTTATTGACGCGCAAGACACATCATAGACACATTTTTGAATAAAGAACAAAATATTTAATAGTCATTATTTCGTTTTGATTTTGAAAGTAGTTTCATTGATTTCGACCTCCTTTTGTTACCAGAAACAATTCATGCATGAAGTTGAAAACCTCGGGCCTTGCTTAAGCCCTCTATAATCCTTGGATTCGATTGGATACAGTAATTTAGAGGTTTTTTATAGTCTTTATCTAAATAGAGGTGCAGTGTATAATGTCCGCAAAACTATGTACTGGG
Source organism: Pieris melete (assembly GCA_963693345.1). NCBI lineage: Eukaryota > Metazoa > Arthropoda > Insecta > Lepidoptera > Pieridae > Pieris > Pieris melete. The sequence continues at coordinate 440,943 of CAVNZK010000036.1, read as the reverse complement.
TTGTATCGAAAATCATAAGGTTTCACTTCCAATTATGGCCAGCAAGGTCGCTAAGGGCGTGTCTTGCATCCGTCACTAGCACTTGACAATGGTGTGTGTCGATTCTATTGTAGCAATTTAATTTTTAAAACTGTATTTTCATACAAATTATAGACTGTTTTATTGTAGAGATTATACAATGGCATATATAATCAGGAATGTTTTGGTTCCTCCTGCAAATATAACCAGTCATAAAACCTAAAGAGGCATAAGCAATTAAACACAAGCAAAAAGAGAGACTAATAAGGCCGTCATCAGTTTGCTTCTGTTTTAATAATTTTTATTTCAGCCTTCTGTCTGACAAATGTCGTTATTTGGACTCTAGACATGTAGCTCTCGTCACCGTACGAAAGAGCGTTAGATGCGTACATAGACAGAAAGTTGGTAGAACCCCCGATCTCTGGCATTAAAGTAGCACGCTGAAAACACTAGGCCAACGCTGTTCTTAGAGATCAGACAATTACAAGAAAAATAGCCATAAAGTAGAATAGGATATACGATAAAAATTATTCATATTCATCTACGTACAAATTATAACGCAAATTTTCTAAATCTGAAGTGGTAGCGCTAATTGCCAGTTAAAAATATTCATTTTATAAAAGACCTTCATAATATCTCGGCCATGACCGTTACAATTTAATTACTGTTTTTGAATTTATAATTTAATGAGACAAGGGAAGGAATTATAATTATTTTAAATTACTTGTAGACAATGGAACTTTCTTTGTTATTCGCGGTTATGATTTAAATGAAATTGGGATACAAAACATTTATATTTCATTTATGTTAGTGTTGCTTATGCTTGCACACTACTTCGCAGAACATGATATCTAGTAATTTGTCTGAAAAACAAACTAGCCTCGGTCGAATCGGTCATGCCGTTTCGGAGGAGTATGGGAACGAACATTGTGACACGAGAATTTTATATTTATAGAGATAAAGTTTCAGGCTTATTACGAAACAAACAAAATTCAATTTTAAACCTCGATCTTACACCATTTTTTCATATGCATAATGAAATTTTGTATTTTTATTCTAGCATACATTCACAGAACAGCAAATACTTTTATGATATATGTAATATGTATGTGTAACTGTGCTGTAAGTGTATGACATCACCCCCAACCATTTCAACCCCTCAGTTGTTCTCGACTTCAATCGTCTACATGATCCTAACCTACATCAGCTTTATATTAAAAATATATTTATTAAGTATAGTAAGTGTATATAGAATATATAAGTAATTTGCCTTGCCATATCTAATATATTAAAATTGAAAATGTTTTCAACGTCAAACTTACAAACAACTTTTAAATATGGTTTACAGACTACACTGTCTTCGTTTATCATTTTTTTTTTAATTCAAGATAAAATCCGTAAAAGAAATATTAATTAAACGAGTAGGACTAGCGAAAACTGAATATGAGTTTCATGAAGTGTTTTATATTCTCATTTTCTAGTAAATCCTCATCTTTTATTAAATTAGGGAATTCGTTTATAGTTTTATTTTATCGTAAATTCCCACTATACGAAGGCTATAGAAAAAGAATAAAAATGGTTAATGGTATGTAATCATATCTGAAGTTGATAGTAGTTCCAACAATTGCATTGACTATTCACATATTGTGACACGACCTTGTCCTAAGCCTGAATTACAGTGGTGAAGGCACGCGTGATGCATCATGTCTAATCACAGAGTATTATATGACTTCTCATTTTATTATCTTTTGAATAACGTCAGCATAAAATGTTTTATTAAAAGATAATTAACTGTTATTTTGAGTCATTACAAATTGTTTTGTTTACATACCAGTATCTGTTATTATCGAAATCTTAATAGACGATGAGGCACATTCTAATTGAAGATATCTTAGTTAAGTATGAACAGCGTATTCTTTTATTGATTATAATTAAGTTCCGTTTTACCTTCTCCATGAACAAATTAAATTAAAACGTTCAGTGAATGTGCCAAGTTTGTAGAGTGCGCTAAACGTCGACTCTTGTTAGTGTTGCCAGCTTTCCCGTAGAGACCTTGGCGAGCTCGGCCACTCGCGGGTTCTCCCAGTAATTGCACTATTTTTGTGCCCCTTGTTTTAAACCGCAACTGTTTAAAGTGTTCTTCACATCTCCACGTTTTAGAATAAAACTTCGTCTGTCAGAAATACGTTTCATCGTTCCTCGTGTTTTGAAATTTGCATTAGTCGGTTTATTGTTCGTCTCGCCAATTCTAAGAATTAAAAAAAATAGAACAGCGTGATACTGTCACGCCTCACTGAGACCTTATTGTCGTAGTTCAACATCAAATGAATATTCATAAAAAAGCGTTGATGGTCACAATCTTATTACATTTTTAGGTAGACACTCAAATTTAAGAAGAGTACAAGTTGCTAATATTGAGAAATTGGCATTTGTCATATAACGAATTCACTTCATGGATAGATATTAAAAATTAAAAATGTTATATTCATTTTATTACAAATCGTATTAAAAATTATTTAAAGCTGTAGTAAGCACATGTTAAACAAACAACGTATACGTAACGAATTTTAGAAAATTAGTGCCTACAAGAACTGAATAGACTATAAAAACTTTGCGACGTTTCAAGTGATGTGAATTCTAAATAAAATCACATTCTTATTCTCCGCGAGTCCTTTTGGATAACGGAAGTGGAGCAATAGAATGCACTACGGGATGATGTCGATATCTGGCTGTCTAGCTTCTAGCATTAATATTAAAGACACAGTTGTGAATTAAAACTAAGATTTTTACTAAATACGACACACAATAAGTTGTTTGTCTTTGCAGTCCCTGCTAGTCCAGAAGGCTGCGGACCGTGCAGCCGGCGTGAGGTGGAGTACTGCGAGACGCGAGTTGTAGCGGACCATTGCTGCTGCGAGCGACGTTACCTGCCTGAACCCTTTCCTTGGCTGCCACACACATGCTACATGGGCCCACACCGCTGTCGCCCTCTGGCGCACGATTGCGTTCGTTACGTACGTTTGCGGGACTGCTGCTGCTACCGTCACTTGGCCCAGCGGTGGAAGGCTATCTTGTCACGTTCCAGCCGGGTCGCAGTGGGAGGCGTATCGCTCTTATTGCTCTCCATGTTATTGTTTGTGGCGTACTTGTGACCCGCGCCCACGCACCCGCCGCCGCTGCCGCCCGCGCATGTCTGATCAGCTCCAATTTTATGCCCTTAATTTACACACATAAGAAGGGATTCTAGTGAAATCCCATTCACGACACAGAAATTAACGCATTTCTCTCAAACAGACGATATATATATCATGTGTCACATTATTGATTGTTGCATATTGAATTATATTCATCACGCATTTTTTATGTACAAATATTATATAAACGTTATTTGAAATACCTGCACATAAATATTTAATATCAGATGGTTACATGTGCACCCTTTTAAAAATATAAGTAGGTGTTATCGGCGCGTAAATGATTGTGGCGAGGTGGGACTAGCTCACGAAAGAACAGAAAAAGATCTGAAAACGAATTACGCGTCGGAGCTATACATTAAGAATTTACAGAATTAAGATTTTTTTTTACTTTATAATTAGTACATATAGAACGATTGTGATTCTGCTTTGTGACAGACGTACAAATACATGGTATTTTTGTAATGCTATGAAATAGCGACACGTTAATTATATATTGGTTAATTTATTTATCCACTACATTAAGAGGGCTGCGTTTATTTTTTATTTGACAATTGAAACTTTAGTTTTAAGATTGGTTAAATTTTGTATTGTTACGAAACCCAAAGGTGCGTAGTTTTAAGTGATTTACTGTAAATAATTTAAAGAGTTATTTTAGTAGAAGTCTTCTAATACCAAATCAGTATTGTATGATGTAGTGTAGCTTGCACAATTCATAGAACATGTATCAGCAAATTAAATTTAGATGATTTTACGAATTTTAATATTTGTATCGATAAATATTATAAGAGAAATTGCAAGCTTCGTAAATGCACAATTTGTTTTATCCCAGTCAAATGAAAATAAGAAAAAATACATAAAACACGTAATTATTATTGTAATTGTATTAAATGTAAAAGAACCGTAATATTACATAAAAAGTTACCAAAACTGTGTTCCTTATTTTATTGCCAAATACATTGACTAGATTTTCGCCACATATTTTGCTAGTTAAGTATTTTCTATCCTTGACAGAAATTTCAACTGTATAAGTATTATTAATTTGAAATTGCCGACGATTTAAAATTGAACATACTATAAAATATAATTTGTGCTCGTTTAAATTAACTACAGTTAATTGTTTTTCGTCATGCACAATACTAATTGTTTGAAACCTTTGTCACTATTTAATTGTCATGTGATTGTTCACATTAATACATAAACCGTCGAGTTATGAGTACTTCTATGTCAATAAAACAAAGAATTTTATCTGAAGTATATTCTGCGTTGAATGAGAAATTGTAAAGTTATAAAAAATGAGAACTGTGGACCCTGAACTTTGGTTCAAGAGACTTAAGAAGCCATCACGCATGAAAGAGAGATTGCAATTCAATTCTTATCAGGCGTCAAATTTTGAGATAAGACCGAACAAGTTTTTCAAAGGCAATGAAGGATTTAGCAAGGAACCTCTCACTCTCAGGAGTTCGACCCGCAATGCATACTAAAAAGCCTATCAGGTATGTGTATTTAATGAATTGTCATAGCTGTTATCCGTAGGTATGTTGATATAAAAAAAAGAACAAAACTAACATTATAAACGAACCTGAATTAAACTACAACGCTGAAAATACCGAATTAAACTCTGTTCCTAATAAAAAAATATTGGCTTAGATATAAACATAACACTATCGGAAAGCGAAGAAAATTTGCACGACAAGTAGATGTCTTATGTGTCTTATAAAAGAGAGAAATAAATTTTGCTTCTTTGCTTAAATAGTCAACGATTCACAATATATACAGTGGCGGATTTACCAGCAGGCTGAGCCTAGGGCGGCAAATTTTAAGGGGCGGCAAATTTAGTTCATACATTTTTTATTTCGGTTTACAAATTTAAAAAAAAAATTCTTATACACACACATAATACGAATTTCGAAAATTGGAGAGAAATTAAAATATTTAACAAAAATCGAAATATTCTCATATACAGTGCTAATTAATAAATATTTCAACATCTCTGCGTGAACAATTCCTAAACGCTTTACTAATTATACATTAATGATTATGAACTTTTAGAATATCGCGATTCGATATTATAATCGAAATTTAGTAATTTTTACATATATTCTTCACTAATAACTGCTATAATTTTTTCTCCGTGTACCTAATAATTATGAGATCTGCTTACCCAATTCAATCGATATAATATCGATGGTCTAATAAAAATACTGACTAAAATTGACAAATTTTTATTAAATAAAAAACTAGTTCAATATCTAGTGAGTGTAATAATAAATGTTAATCAAAGTTCGCCAAATGTATGTTTTTTACGTAAGCTTAATTCATATTTTGTAAGTATTGTATAGTTTTAAGACATACCTTACCTTACTTTAAAAGTGGTATAAGATTGAGATATTTTTTCCTTAAAATAATGTTTTTTGATAATTCTTTGCTGTTAAAAATAATCAAGGATCTAGCACGGTACCATAGTTCTCACTTCTCAATAATAATAACTATATGGGAAAAGTTGATGTAACGAGGATGATGGAGCACAAATTACGAAGTTGGAATTTTATTGATAGAAAATTGATATGATTGTGGACTAAGATATCAAAATTTAGAGGCGGCAAAAATTGAATAGCCTACGGGCGGCAAATCTATAAATCCGCCACTGAATATATACCTAAAGAAGAGAGAGAATCGAATTAAATGTTAATGGTAAACGTTCATATAAACGAATTCCAGGTCCATTTTTGTGAGTATGTTAATGTTTGGAGTATTTAGTGGAGTGCTAATAACGTTACTAAATATCTATAAGTTCCGGCATGAGCCTCCACTTTTGGTGAACCAGCAGCCGATGCAGCATCCACAACAGCATGTTGAGTTTCCAGCCGTGGCTCTTTGCAGCTACAATATTATAAGTAAACGCGCGCTACACGACTACGCGAGACGATTGTAAGGACCGGTATCATAACCTCTATTTCTAAAAATAACATGGTAAACTAACAGCACTTAGGGTGGTTACATACTAGCGTATTTTTCTACGCGTATACGGTCGTTTCAGCATACGCGCTTCAAAAAACGTATTTCGGCGTGTTCGCTCGAACCGGTAGTGGCGTCGTGTCAGTATCAACATGGATTCTGACGAAGAAACATTGCTATTTGCGTTACTTATACGCCGTCGACTAAGAAGACGAAAAAGATGCTGGGTGACTTCGTTGGTTGCATCAAGACAGAAAAAACTATGTGCCAAAAGGCGCGCCTATACGTGCTTACATGCATTTCCAAAAACGAACTTATACGCGCGTAAAAACGCTAGTCTGTAACCACCCTTGAATAATTTAATAATGTTACTGTATATATAAATAATTTAATTACAAGAATTCAAAATGTTAGTGTTTTTGGAACTTAAATCGAATATATAATTTATAAGTTTGATGAAATCTATGTCTATGCATTTTTACGAACCTTTAAAATTACTTTTAACAATATTTAAGGGCATCTTTAGATAAAAATGGGACGTTTACGCTTTCTCAAATAGAAGCGAACTTATTGGCGTTTGGTGGCCTTCTGACTAAGTCACTGGAGCCGTTCGATCTTCCCTTTATGAAATTTTTGTCCGATGTAGATCATGAAACTAACATCACAAATATTATGCTGAAGGTACATTTTATTAAATTTAATTATTTAACATATGGAAATCTTATCTGAAATAAATGCGTAGTGGTTATGTATCGGATTTAGCTATGCATCGATCACTACTAATAAAACCTGCCAGCAAAATTAATATGCAATCTCCATCCAATTTTAGTAATCTTATGTCGACAATTCAATAAATTTCTAAAGAAAAGCCAATATGCAATCCATGGATTGAATTACCAATCTAATTATTTAACCAATCGTTCAGAGGACGGAGATTGAAGATTGTCCACTGTATGAAAATGAAATTAAAATTTTATTTAGTAATTTAATACCGCAGTCTTCTTAATACTTATTAAACTAACAGGTAATATAATGCACTGCTGCATGGATCCTTTTTCTGGATCTATAGACTATAGAAACAGAAATAACTTTTCTATTAGAACGTTATAAACTTAAATAAAAGCCTAATAAACTTAACTTAAGGTTTTTATTTAAAATTTTACTAATTGATACTGGGAGAAATATAACGAAAACCTAACAAAGTTAATATTTTTGTCGACTTACGGCCAAAACCAATATGCAATCTCAATCCAATTTTAGCTGTCATTGACTGACAATTATATCCATTTCTAAAGAAAAGCATGCCAATTTTCAATCCATGGACGGAGATACCAATCTAATTATTCAACCAATCGTTCAGAGGGCGGATAAGAGATTGAAGATTGCCCTCTGTATGAAAATGTTTCCACGTGTCAATAACCCATCTATCCATTTTGACAGTTGCTTCGATTGGCCAAATCAATCGGCCAAATCAATCGCGGATTGGTATCGGTGAAATTCGTAGGATTAAGGTTCGGGATCCCGAACTAACTTCTTTACTACTATAACATTAGTAACATGTATTGTAATACTTACTCCCCGGTTCAATACGAGTACAGTTCTAAGCGACTGATGTATGGCTAAATTGATAGATCATTTGTTGGATAAGATGCATTTAAAGGCCTTTTGATGTCTTCATTTATGCTGTGAAGTGTATTAGTAAAAATATTGGCAGGCGCTTACTCGCTAATTGGGATGTCCACTTAAACCTATGATAAAAAACGTCAGATTATTACTAATTATCAGGAAACGATAAAAGCGATTTAATACTATTTGTGTCCAGCTTTCGCCGACATGTGAGTCAAGACTCGAGAAGTGCTCCTGGAAAGCTAAACCTGTACCATGTCACTTACTGTTTGCAACCCGTATCACTGGTAGCGGCTTTTGTTGCGTCATGAATGCCAGATACAGGTTGGTTTACATGCTAATTCAGAGAATTCCGATATTATTGTTTCATCAAATGTTTTGAAGTTATATTTCTTTTGGCGCGTTAGGGGTAAATGATGACGGTACATTTTCACGATGCGCACGCACACCGTCACAAAAAAACCGACACGGAAAGCAAAATGCAATTGAAAAGTCCCTCTAAAGTGCTCGAAGAAAATTATTACGCCAAAGAAGTATAACTTCAAACGCGTGTACATAAGTACACACACGTTTTTTTATTTAGCCCAGAAGACAAAAAGAGAGAGGCCAAGAAAGTGAACTTTGTGGGAGAAGATCATAGTCTTATTGTTGCCGTGAAAGAAGATATTGAAGACGTCGCTTTTGCTCGCCGACCTTGCCATGATGTTGAGGTTTAGACTGAGCATTACCAACAATACTACGTAGATCAATTTGTAAAAAGTTCTATAATAATAAAAATTAATAATTTTTACGTAGGTTACTCTGTTTGACGGCATGCAATATCCTCTAACAGAAGTTAGCGGAGTCCACTCGTATCCTGCTAACTTTAACTCCTCAGTCTATTTGAAATTACACTTTGAGGCACAGTATATCAGCCGTCAATTGATGTATCACAGTAAAGCGTGGGTACGTACATCCGAATTATTTGTTCTATTTTTTAGTTATTATATAAACGATAATTTGTTTTCTCGTCGATATTATAGCGCGGATGCCGTGTGTCAGACCACGGCTGGACTCGCAATGAAGTTGCATGCATTTTGCAGTGCCGCCGTAATGCTACATTGGCACTCTGCTCGTGCGTGCCCTACACTCTTCAGCCAGAACCTCATCACAAAGTTTGTTCACCAGAGCATCTTGGTTGCCTTAATAAACATAAGAGTAAATGGACTGAAAGCACTTATTATATATATTATTTTCTATCGCATTTGAGTTGAGAAATGACGTTAGCCCATTTCTCGGTTGCTTACAGACAAGCTTGCATACTTTAAACCGACTGGTCATAGTGCAAATCACGTGAGCCTGGAGAAAGAGCGGTCGGATGGTGTACTATGTGCGCAATGCCAGCCTGACTGTACAGGGCTAGTATACTTTGCGGAATCATCGCACGTCCAGTATAATATCGCCCCCATGGAAAAACTTTTCTTAAACAAACTACTGTAAGTATTATGGTCAATTGTAGTTCATATCTTATATGATTTATAAACAGCCCTGCGATTCTGTAACTCACACAGCGGTTTTCGCATCGGCGGTCGCTCTCAAAACAGTCGTGAAGCAGTCATTTAATGATTTGGCATTCTGAAAAGGTGGGAGCTTGTAGTTTATTGTTTATTGTTTAGTTTAAAACCGCTGTGTGACTTCGAAAAGTGAGTTACAGAATCGCAGGGCTGGTTGCTTGGGTAGTACGATTTGTGGTAGTCCACAAATCACCACAATCACAAGCTAATGCTTGTTAAAATTTGTTTCGTTGTAATAATTATTATGGAATTTATTTACAGCCATGGCATTAACCGGAACTCAACGGTTATTCGAATTTTCTATGCATCGGAGGAAAATCAGATCTTTTACCTGCTAGAAACCAATCTGCGATTCTTTGAAGATATTGGTTTGAAAAATATTTTTCATATACATACTATAATTAATAACAATTCATATAAATCCTTTGCTAACAATTCAGTTAGAAACATTTGTTGTAAAAAATATTAAAAACTAAAAAAAAAAAAAAATTAAAACAAAGTAATTAGCATAATCTTTTGACATTTAATGCATATTTGACAGCGCTTATGGGTAGCCACTGGATTCTGCTAAGCGGCGGAAGTATATTAATTGTTACATTTGAAGTTATCTACCACTGTACCATCAGATGGCGCCACCACCACAGACGGACATAACTATTTCATAACACAGCACAGGTCAAGGTAAAAGTACAAATTATGTTCAAATACCATTTTAATGCTTAGGTCAAAGATGTGCTTTAATTTATTCTAAGTGCTATAGCTAATAATTCAAGATCATGTTATTGATTTATTTCTTATTTTTATTTTACATAATCGGTACAGAAACAGACAACAGATTGAATGAATACTTAGTGTTACTAAAAGCTAAACAACATTTGTAAACCTGAAGTCCAATTTACACAGCATTTCATTGGCATCTTCAGTGCTGTTTTACTAAACATTAACTAGTAATACTTCATACATTATTACATACAGTATGTATATATATTATTTAATTGAAAAAAATAGAAGTTATTCAGGTTGCAGGTTTTCACCGCGAATATTCTTTTTAAATTCATAAAACTATTGAGAAAAATATGAGCATGAGAACACATGTGGGATAATTATGTAAGCGATGTATAAAGCTATATTTATTTATTTATTGCGTAATCCTACAGCTAACATAAATTATATATAATAACAAACAGTTACACTGAAAATATAGCCAGAGATGGAATACAACCTTTTTGGAATACAACCAAAAGGTTCAAAATTTACAAAATCAAACAAACAATTTTTTTTTATTAAATACATACATTCAACTAAATAATACCTAATTTGGCTGTGTTGTGTGATGGTGTAAGAGTGAGTGTAAGTACGTGAAGGTGTGTATGTGGTATGCTTATGATGCAGGTGATTTTGCGCTATGGATATTCTTAATACTCCTTTTAACCATATTCCGCGACAGCTTAAACAGGTCAAGGCTTAAATATTGGTCGATAGATTGTTATAGATTTTGACATTACTATTAGTATAATAAACAGTATCACTATAGTTAATTTGATATCCTTAATTAAATTGAACAGGGTCACTTGGCACATCGGTAACGTGTGGTGAAGCTGACGCAGTCGTGGGCCTGTGTGCTGGATTGTCACCGATAATTGCTGGAATCACCTACAAAGAAGTTAAAAATTATATACTGTTTATTTGAATTTTGTTTTAAACTTTTTGAAGTTTTAGTCAAATTCCTTCTTGATTCAATAAAATGCTGTAATTTATGTATGACTTATTTATGTGGCGTGAATGTAAAGACTAGAACCAACAGCGAAAATGCCAATACTTTATTCCAAAATATCTTTTCATATATTATTATATATTTATATTTAATTAGCGTAAAGACATCATCTATCTCTTAGCCATAATGAGATATAAACATTACATAGCGGTAATAAATTTATGAATTCTACAAAATACGTGTCCTCTACTCCGGTACCTGTTCTCCGATCGTGGCAAGGAGTTGGGCGACTCTTTTGATAGCCTCTAGTTCTTGAGGACCGGGCAACGGCAGACGCGGCTCCAATTGCCGTGCTTCCAAGTGCTTCATCGCTTCCATTTGTCTTGCCTCGAAAGCCTCTAGACGAGGCACAAGACCTTGTCCTAATCCCGAACCAAATTTCTCTACTTCGTGCAGCTAAAACAAGGGAATGGGAATTTTAAGGTACCAAAATATGTCTGCCATAAAATATAATGTTATATATCGTAATGTTTTGTGGAAAAATATTTTTATTTAAAAAAAAATTCTTCGTACTGGAAAATTGCGTGCCTGCCTGATGAGATTGAAGAAAAATAAGCAATAATATAACTTCTCAAACATTGTTGTGAACAAATGGAATTATTTTCTTTGCTACTTCTTTTATACGTAAGTATCGTGTAAAAGCATAATGGCCAACTATGTTTATTAAATAGACTTCGTCTGTCTAAAAATGAGGAAAAATTCTGGTATCCGAAATATTAGATTTGAGTATGTTTAAAGTTAAAACATCGTTCAATATTTATAATTTACTAGCAGACCGGCCAAGCGTTGGTGTGGCTAAGGTTTTTGTTATATTACATAGTAGCAAACTATTCAAGGGAAACGGTAGGAGAACACCAGTCATCGGGACCACCATGCTTTTTTGGTGGTTATGTCAAATTGTAGCTTATGTGTAACGTTGGTACTTTCAACACAGCGCCATCCGTGAGAATTGTGACTATCAAAAAATAAACAAATAATTTGCAATAAAATAATATTGCGGGTATAAATTGAGATGTAAGCTAGGATAGATCTTTTAAGTTGGATCAAACTACACACGGTGTGCAAATTTGATTGATATCGGTTCGGTAGTTAAGGAGTTCATAGCGGACAAACAACGTGACACGTAATTTATATATATTAAGATTACTGACAGTTCTATACGATGGCTACAATTCCATACATATAGAACAAAACAAAAGATTTCTGTCAATATTAACATGTTACAAAAACGGATATTCAAGATAAGTATATAATAAGAAATCTTCGCCTGAAGTATATCAATATACTTGATATTCAATCTAGATGGGAACATTTGAGATATCATGCACGTTGTACATATATTAAATGATCTGTAATTTGTTTATTTTATTCTAAACGGACCCAGGTTGACGTTGAGTCTTTATATATCGTGTCGATGTCAATCAATTTAAAAAGCGGTCGTCGTCAAGTGTCCATTCATATGAATATTTCAGGCAATTTTGTGGTTAGTATCAGTAAATAATAAACAATTGTATAACAATAGCAATTGTAGAACACCTATGAACAGAAAATTGCTTCATTTATGCTACATATATTTTTATATATTATGTTAGAAATGAATTTCACGTCGACTCTCAAAGGTCGTGCGTTTAAATCGCATTTGTGGACAAATGGATTTTCTTTGCATTTAATACTTTCGTTTACGATGGTGGTAAACATTAGGAAACCGGTAAACTTGGACCCTAGAACAACGGAAAATGTTTGGCAGAATGCTGAACGAAACCCAAATAGGGTTGTAGCGCCTATGTACCAAATTACTTAGATTATGAAAACTGGCTGCCAGTTTTCATGTACTTTTTTCATTATACTTCGTCTGCAACTCACATGACAAAGGTACTTGAATAATAGTTGTTATAAATGTTATAGTAACCACGACTTTTGTGTGAACTCCTATTCCTCTAAATTTTTATTTAAAGTTAACATCTTACCAATACAGTTGACCCGACACTGCTTGTGGTAGATGCGCTACTCAAAAAAACTCAGCAAAACATCAACTGTTCACTTTCTACTCCGTAGATCGGAGATTTTTATATGTATAGTCTGGGTAAAAATAGGATTATAAACTAATTCATTAAAACATAAATCAGCCCTGTTGCATCGTTCTAACTTCAGTACTCATCTGGTACTTTTCTTCATTCTTTACGTGTTATAAAAACAACCAGTCGCGCTACCTTTAAGGTTCTCAGTATGTAGTCTGTATGTGTATCATTATTTCGGCCTTCTGTGCCTGACGCACGTCGTCGACTTTTTGAGTCTAAGGCATGTCAACCAGTGTTAAATGCGCATATAGACACAAAATCGAACCAACAATGATGAGAGTCGCACGTTGAAGTTATTAGGCCAACACTATTCCCCTTTTCCAAATAGACAAAATACTACACACACAATACATACTAATACTAATATAATACAAGTTTTAATAAATAGCTGTACCTAAGGCTAAGACGAGTTATACCCATTCTCATAATAGTATTATATGAGCTTAAATTAGCAAGATGTTTCTGTTTTCCTAATTTATATGTTCAATCAATTCCCTTTGCATCGAGCTAATAATTATGATAATAGTTTAGAAGTACAACCAAAACCAAACCTAAAATAATTTCCGTTTCTTTTGTCTGATTTAATTACCACGCACGTAGACTAAGTTCTATCAATAATTTTTTGTAACACGCAATACTCAATAAGATTTATTTGCTTGATACAATACCATTTTTATACGATACTTTAGAAGCGTATGTTTCCCGGCAAATAAGATAGAGTGAGAGATACAATCAGTGAGAAAAGGAACAATTTTATGGAAAAATAACATCAACAATCTGCCGGCAGGCAAAATCTGGCGTAGTTACAAGGTGAGAGTTTACATGCATTAGACTACAGCTAACCAACATCGACCTCGTGATGAAGTACCTCAAACAATGCAGACATTACTTTACATTCTTCTCGAATTATTTACTTCAATGTCAGGTTTCTGTATTCGACTCTCATGATTGTTTAGCACGTTTAGTGATTTGAAGCTGGACGTAACTTAGAGATTACTCGTACATGCCGTTGTACGTGCATTTGCGAGCTAATGTTATCGTTGGCCACTTTAGCTTTCATAATACAGCTAATGAGATATCTATAATCTCTGCGATTACTACTTCAAATTTAACCATCCATCGGATCACATGTGTTCGCGAGTTCTTGCATGTGTTATGGACCTAAACGCAAGAACCTAGGTTTTTCCTAAATTAACGCATGACAAAGCGAATAAAGTATGACATCTACCAGATGCTAATAAAAGAGTTAAGCAAAGGAAAAATTGAATTATGTTCTTCATATTTAAATGCTTTTGAGTTTTCCCGAAGGCATACATCTCGTGAGGTACTAGACTCATCTAAGCGATTTGACCCTCACAATCTCGCCAAAAACCGATAGTAAGATTCACGATATTGTAATAAATTTATCGACATTGAACCTCAACAAGAAAGTCAACAATACCGTTACCTCATCGTCCTCACGCACACTTCAATACTGAAGAGATACTATAATTTATTGAAGGTGTGTTGTGATTTCACAACAATTTGTCTTAAATTCCAAACTAACTTCTATAAAGGACTATTGAATTGTCATTAATGCTGGTCTTATGTGGAATCTAGTACATCATCTTCCGGTTCCGGTTCTGTAAAATAAATCTCTTATACGTAATATTTAAGTACCGCCTCCACGGATTTGCAAATATGGCATATAACCTCGAAGTCTTGGAATGGATTCCCGCCGAAATATTTTCGTGCCAGCTTGCACACACTACTCATCTACTTGACTCAAGAAAAAGATCAATGTAACAGTTTTAAAAATGTGTCTGCCCGATGCGCCGTTACGGGAATTCAAAGAACGTTGAATGGTTACCCAAAAATGTCTCTCAATTTTGTGGGCGCGGTCTGTCAGTTTTTTCGCCGATTAACTGGATTCTTGATAAATTACGAGATGCATAAAAAGGCCCTCCGGCTCTCGTGGAGCAATATAATTTATCTATCGAGGCCAATAACAGATACCATCGAAATTAACCGACCCAATAACAATTGGTATTTTTAACAAAAAAGTGCCTAATCATAAAAGTCATTAGTTAAAATACTATTCTAAAAAATAAATATACATATTTCATTTAAAAGCACCATCATTTCACGGAACTATTTTTTGCTTTAAGATTTTTTATTTTATATTGTTATATATACTTTAGTCAAATAATGAAATTTATAATATAATATTTTAATATTAATTTGCTTAGTTTTTAAATAAGTATACCTACTGTACCTGTCACGCAACTCATTTATAATTAAAGTCGGCCTTAATTTGTTGGTGTTAACTTATCTCATAACTTCCGTAGTCCTTCCGTTTCCAATTTTTAGGACTACATGTTCTCCTACATAACGTTATAGAGAGTCGGGATTTTACTATAGAGTGCATATTATTAGTCATTTAAAAGGATAGGAGACGCTTTCAAGGCTTTTGCATCTAAGTTGGTAATTCAATAGGAAGAGTTAATTTATGTAACTGTTAACCTTATATTACATGTTTAGCTACAAAACACGTTTTGAAGTTAAGGAAGTGCATCTACAGCCTTGTGTTGAGATTTATAACAATTAATTAACTACATATTAGCGGAAATATATTTTCAATTTTTTTGCTTAATACGTCACATTGATTTATTACATTAAAAAGTTAAACTTAAAAAAACTTACCCTAAACTAAGTTTTTAAGTTAAACTTTTTATACTTGTAACCTCCAAATCTATTATATTATATTATATTATATTATATTATATTATATTATATTATATTATATTATATTATATTATATTATATTATATTATATTATATTATATTATATTATATTATCTATCTATCATCTAGTAACAATAATTGAAATTGTATATTTAATATGTTTACCGGATTGAAGTGTATTATTCCACTTATTTAAATAGTCTTATCTGAATAAACGATGAGCCTATCGCCTTTATTACATATAATAAAACTCACACAACAACAAAGTTCTGTAGCGGACAAAGTTTTTAGATTTTTATTCTAAAGTAAAGTTAAGCTTATCAAGATAGGAACGAGGCTAAGCTAACAATGCGAGATTTCGATTTATTCTGTTATTATTACTACTTAAATTCACATTCACAGAATTGAACAATTTAATCTAAATAATTATTAAAAGCATTGAATTCTGCAACAAATCTTATATATGAATAAGTAAAATAATTAAACACTATTAACTTTTTCCTTAAAAAAGGGCTACGGTAGACCCAAAGACTTAAATAAAAATAATAAGTCTGTATATATAAATAGGCGGGGATAGATTTTGCCCTACTGATCCCGGGATAATGTAGTCTTGGTGGGGCATTTGTCGGGTTTGACCAGAGTTCCCCAAACTTTTTTGTGTTGTAGACCCCTTGGCATGTTTTTCCGCGTTGGGTAGACCCCTACTTACCTGATATTGATTTCCTGTAAATTTCTAACTGTAGTGAAGTTTAGTGTTAAAACTTAAAGTAAAAACATGTTAATTTATACATTTATTAATTAAATCTAAATTAAAACTACTCAAAATAAAATTTTGTATCTGTTTGTTTGTAATGTATATGTTATGATATTATAAGATAGTATGATGTAAGTAAATAGGTACTATCAGTGTATGTGTTGATATCCACTATTGTCGACCCCCATTTTCATTTCATGGACCCCCAAATTTTTTTTCGCTGAAGTAGACCCCTTGCAGGTTGTCATAGACCCCTAGGGGTCGATATAGACCACTTTGGGAATCACTGGGTTAGACTATTAGTATTATAATAGCACTGTGTTTACTGACTTATTTCAAAAGAAATTTGGCGCTGTAGGAGAATCGGGAACTTTTAAACTAGCGACTGGTTCCTTTAGACTGTTTTTATATTTTGTAAATAAATACACTACCTATGTTATTTCGGGATAACATAGCTTTAATGGTGTAAACATTTTCAAAATTGGTTTAGTATTTAGGAGTTTTTTCGTTTTGTTGAAATAATCTTATTATACATCTACGGATACTTGAAATAATCTTTTTAAAAACAAAATTATTTATTACATAAGTTAGTAATTAAGAAACAGAGGTGTAACCTTAATGGATACTAACAATCGAGTAACCCTGCTCCCGCTTGGTATATGCTTATATGCTTTCCTTTTAATTACTTAGCATATAAGTTAGTCAAGAGTACAAGAGTCAAGAGTAGGTATAACAGTTCCAAACACAAATCGCTCTTTATAATAATAGAGTAAATGCAACAAAATTAATAATCTCTTACAATGGTCTATGATGATGATGTGTGATGCGATAACGACGAACCCCTTCTATTCTGATAAGTCACGTCATTCGCCATCGTATGTGAAGATCAAGGGCGGTTGCTGGCGAGCCAATGTCAGAGAACGCGGCGCGCGAGGCGCACGGATGCGCAAGCGTTAGCAACCATGTTCGTGCTTGTTGCAGCAGTGACGCTGGTGGTGCCAGCCGTGGCTTTGCTGCCACCCCGTCTGCTGTCCACCACAGTCGACGAACTCGTGAAGGCAGCTTCTAATACCTGTGCGTTCTTTATGTTTCTTGGCTTGTGTAATAATTAGTGAAGTGTTATCAGAGAAACACGACTCTTTCCATCAGCGGGTAAGACCGCTGTATTTATTATAAGAATCGCAGTAGATAATTAGATTTTTGAAATATTATATGTTGCATCTTAAACAAAGGTCGTAAACGCGTGTTATTTGGAGGGTTTTTCCCAGATACTAAAAACATCAAAATAACAAAAAAAAACAAAATAATGAGAATTGAAATACCATTTCATTTCAATAATTAAATCATATTACTCTTATTCAAACGTAGATATATATTTGCAATGTAGGTAGATTCAAACAAATGTAGCACTGATCAATTAGTGATTAAGTGTCACTGTGATTGTGTAGGCAATATTGCAATGTTTATGGAAACAATTTGTGCTAAGTTTATGTTATATTACACTAAGCAAGTTCATTTAAATTACATGTTAATTGAATGTTCACATGTCAAGATGATTACGTGTAAAACAACAACACAAACAACAAGAGACAACGTTTATTTTTATTTATTTATTTTATTTTATTCCATATCATATTATTCGATCTTTACAGTAATTACTAATTCGATAGAACGACACAATATTTATACCCACACCAATTAACCTAGATAAAAAACATTAAAAAAAATATATTTATATACCTTAATCTTATAACTAATAATATAAGAAGCAACTCTTGTGAACTCAGCCAGTGTACAAACAAATAGGTCTACCTTAACAGAAATTCTATTTATTATATGTATTACGTTACTTTATTATATTTTTAAAATACTGAATTAAAACACGTTTCGCTTAGACTTAGATGTATTTTGACTTTAAAGCGTCTCTATTTCTAACAATTGCAGTGACTATAATATAAGAACAAAGACATTTTTTTAAAACAGTATGAAATTCTTAACAGTTTAATAATTTTGATTTCTATCAAAATACCTTTTACTTATGACTATAACGATATAAGTAGATATGATATATATATTTTATCCATAATGTTTAGAAGTTAGTGTAGTTGCATTTGCAATGGGAATTAAATACAACTCTACTTACGACATACATAATAATTAAACAGCATACAGCAGCGAATCAGCAATTACTGATGGGAAACGTTATATTATCCTCTTCCTACATCTTCATTAAAACCCAAACAACACGGCATTAGGTGTGATTTGTGTTCATACTCACGTCCAAATAGGTTTATTCCACCTAATAAAATAAATAAAATCTCAATAAAAAACACATTTAGGTTGAACGTGGGGTACCTCCCAAATGAGTTATATGAAATACCGTTTTGTTTCCGAAGAATCAAGTATTTGCTTTATTCAATATAAGCGTTGTACATGCTATATTGTCCGGATTATAATGATTTTCAATGCTTTCAGGTGAGTCGCTCCCGCTTGACGCGCTAGCATCTGGACAGATTATTCCTGAACTAAAGTTCTTCGAATTTACGCAAACAGGGAAGAGAAAGTACTTAGTGTCGAAAGCACACACCAGGGGTTTTAGTCCTTCTTCGCAGCTAATAATATACATCCCGGGCTGGTGGAACACCCCCACAGATGAATCCTCCGACGCACTCGTCAAAGCTTTACTGATCAAGAACCCAACAGTACTCATAATCGACACAAGATCATCCTTCAGAAGAGGATACGTGTCCTCAGCTCTTCAAGTTAATGGGATAGCTCGTCGATTGTTCAACTTCCTTCAAAACCTTCATTTTCAGGGCTATCCGATATCTAAAATACATTTAGTAGGATTTAGTTTAGGTGCACATGTAGCTGGCATAACAGGGAGGCTAGTTCAACAGAAATTACATAAGAGTCTGCAGAGGATTACTGCGTTAGACCCGGCTAGACCGTGTTTCATGAAGCCGTCCAAGTATAGGCTAAAGAAGGAAGATGCGAGTTTCGTCTACGTTCTGCATACGAGCTCTGGCGTCGTTGGTCTAGAGGAACCTATTGGTCATGTGGATGTCTATGTTAACGGCATAACTTCAAACCAACCCGAGTGCAAGGAACGTGCAATTACGCTAGAATGCGATCACGCGCTGTCGTGGAAACTTTACGCCGTGTCAGTCAAGAACGATAGCTTGCTAATCGGAAGTGAATGTGTAACATGGAACGAGCTCAGAAATAGGAAATGTAGTGGTGACAGAACTAATGTAGGCTATGGTTGCTCGTCGCAAACAAGAGGCCTGTATCTTTATACAACTCAGGAGGAAAGTAGGAGACTCAAGGTCTTTAACCCGTTCGATATAAAAACATGGTTTAATAGATAACATAACTTTGTTGTAGTTTATTAGGTGTTAGCAAGTAATCGGTAATTTGAAATGTATGTATGTAGGTAAGAAAAGTAGAACTTATAACGGATTAGAGATCTTCATTCCGAAAGACTCACCTACATGCCCATCGGTTTACAGTATAGCCTGATTTTTTATTAGTTTCTAGTTTATATGAATAAAATAAACGTGCTTCTCCGCATTTCTAATAAGCAATAACTGTAATGAGTTTATACTTTTACAAAATAATAAATTACCATTATTGCTTCCGAACACGTACGATAAGAAACGGTATATTAATATGAATTGTTCAATTAATTTTGACCGTATTACAATTATATGGATAGTTCTATTATCAATTCTACAGATTTATATTCAATAATTCCTATTGGTCATATGAAACTGTATAGTTCTATTATAATATATTTCGTAAAGTTGTGGCTGTGATAATAATTATTGAGTACTTCGATTTAAAATTTGATCGCTTAAATAAATGTTTTTTTTTTTTCAATTTTATTACTTTCTGTTGTTAAAACATTATATCGTCCCCGTAGAGCGAAAACTCATTAAGTCCAAAATACTGTTTCGAGATAATGAGGGTTAAAGTTTTGAAATATATAAAATGCCATAACTTTAGCATGTCATGAACACATATTTAAATGATTTTAATTTCATTTTGAAGGAAATCAAATTAAGTTAAAATGATGTTAGCTACCCAAAGTGATGATTAAGTTATTACTACGATAACCTAAAAAAAAACAATTAGTTATTTGTTCTCTGTAGAATATCCGATGTAGTTATAAATTAGTTAATATTCGCCCCTAGTTAGTGAATTTCACTCAGATCGAGTTTATTTTTATGATAAATAACTTGAGTTGGGTAATTTACGACTAACTGGTAGATATACAAAATATACATAATGAGAAAAACTTAAGAGTTAAAAGACATTTTGTTTTATAATAGTATAAAATATAACTACTTTTATATAAAAAAATCTTCTACACTTCCTATGGATTACAAATGTTAATATGTATAAAAGTAACTGAGTCTTCTATTTATATAGGCTATGTAAGTTTTTGATAAGTAAAAAATAGTTAACATGATTTAGTTATTTCTCTTATTTTCTATTAGGACCAAAAAATAGATTTATTTAATTTTCACTTTATGTAAATCGGAAACTAGGATACCTACAAAATTGACGGTTAGACAGTTAAATAGAGAAAAAAAAATTAGTTTTATTGGCATTGATAACTCGATTTGGCCATTTTTCGACTTAATGAGTTTTCGCTCTACGGGGACGATATTATGTAAATTTATTGTTTATGAAATCCCATAATATTATTGCCTAAAGCGCCATCTATTTAAAAAAAGGTCACGACCATTTCTGTTAACATTTTTGTTGATCAAACATTTTTTGGTGATTTTCCAGGTTTTACCCATAGAATTACAATTACATTATACATTTCTATTACATAGTTTACTATGTAGCAATTAAGTTTGTCTCAGTCTCACGTGTATTGTGCACAATGGTGAAGTTCAATTTCTATACTAGATATTTAAAAATATTTTTAGTTTTGAGCCCGTTAGTATATTATTTAGAACGCCATCTATGCGATACGCAATACCACCGCTGTAACGTAATAGTACACATATTTCTTACAATTTACTAGCGTGTTCATATATCAAATACAGATGGCGGTAGTAATCTAAGAAAGACACTACCAATTTAGACAATAATTTTAATTTTAATATTATTTGGCACCTGTTTATTAAATATATGACATTGAAGTACTTTGTTTTAGATAAATTTGAAGCACATTTCGTAATGAAATCATTGCATATGTCTACTGGTTGCATTGATAGAAGCACCTGCCAGCTCTAAAGTATTCATGTGGTAATATGTATAATAATCGAGCAGCTAGTAGGCAGATAAACAAAATACTCCAAACATATGTGGGTTTAAGTGACTGTTTTTATTAGTAATTCTTTCCTCATGGCACGTAGATTTTAACAAAAAAAATTTAACCCGATAGTCCTGTTTTGATTCTGTATAACAAGACAACATAGTGTATGTTCTTAAAGTGTTAAACGTAAAAATAATTATCTAAATGGAAAATATATATAACAGAATATATTTACACCCGCAAACTATTTTCATAAAAATAAGAATGGTAATTAAACCGTAGCTTTCACACCGGTTTCATATTTTCACAGAAGATTTTTTCACAGAACCATTATAATTAATAGCTGCGTAGAATTCGATACCGTTGTGAAGTGAGCACAAAGGATATTGGCTGTGAGCTGTGGGGAAGGTTTTTAATGATAAGCGGGCTGTGGGCTGCGGCCTGCCTGAATAGAGCAGAACGCCGCTCAGTGAGTAGGCACTTGAGCACTGCCCGATTATACGCCTGGCACCAAATTGTGTATGCTGAGCAAAAGCCATTGATTTTATATAAAAATAGGGTTGAGCCTTTGATTTTCGATTAAGTATTAGAACTATGGTTGAATATCAAATCACGCTATGTTTCCCTTACAGCCTACATTAACGCATGGTATCCCTTAAAATTAATTCTTATACAGCCGAATGGCGAATTCGTTCATTAATAGTCAGATTCAATTCCATTGAATCGGTGGCTGCCTATTTAATTATTTTGATAAATTATCGTAACGTGCGATTGTTTAACATACACGATTATATAAAAGCTTGTTTTATTTATACAGATAATTAATGAAACAATTACTATACAGTCGCATGTGTATGGTAGCTTACGTCGACGTCATTGTACGCCGATGGATAATGTTCAGAGTTGGTGTGCGCACGACAGCAGATTAATGATGCGGCTCGGGGCGTGCCAGCGCTGCTTCTTGCAGCAATTTCAAATCAAAATATAGTGGGAAAAGTCTAAGGAAATAATAGCCAAAGTTTTATCATAATTAAAAATTTCTATTTAAAATAAATATTCAATTTATAATTTTATTATTTCGCGATTATAACTTAATAAGTATAAATGGATAACGATTGAGATCAAACATCGTATTTAATAAACATTGCATATTGCATCTTTAGATATGAACATTCCATTAATTTGAATATCATATAAAAACTAAAAAATATCATGCTATCAAACAATTTTATGCACTTTAAAAGAAAGAACCTAAATTATGTATTATGTATATAAAACTATATATTTAACATGAATAGTAATGGACACAAAAGTAACTAATTCCTGGTTTTAAATAGCTTTTTTTAATTGCACTATTCAACTCAGTTTAAAGCTCTGCGCACCTGCAATTATGTCACAAAATATGTGCATCTATTCATGAGTAGAATACTCCCCTTCCAATTAATATAAGCGGGTTACATTCACCCTCTACTTATTTACAGAAATTGATTTAATAAGGACTTGCAGAATTATTGTCCCTTTAGAACTTGTTATAAACCACGAGGTACTTGTCTGTGAAAAATCCTAAATAAAATCAGTACCTACTAAAACTTCATATTAGCGAATATTTGCATCAATTATTTCTCATTTGTTTTATTGTATATCTATTTATAATTATTGTATCTATATTAAGTATATATATATTTACTATATTTAAGTGATTAATTATAGTACACATTTGCAAATAGAGCAGTTCATGCGATTTATAAAAGGATTTTTGAAATCGGAAAATCGATTAAAGTTTACGCACGATAGAAGCTGTATTTGAAGTTATAAATAAACGTAATACGTTCCTCTTAATAATTCGGTTTAATTACATATAATAATTTGAAAACGTGTATATAATGATATATAATGTTTAGTGACCGTTTTGTATTGAAAGGATAAGGGAGGCAACTCGGAGCGGAAGGAGCTCTACATAATGCATGTTGACGATGATAAACGAGCACCTTATCACCATCTCTACACTTTGTCAACCGACTGCTCTGTCGGAAACAGATCTACCGTTATTGATCACCGTTACTGAACCTGACTTTGCTTATACATATAAGACAAAAACCTCGGCAATACCAAAAGCAAAACATCTTTTGTTTCTATATGCATACTATATTGAGTGCGAAATCTTCAAACAGGCCGCCAGGATTTTAGCCGAATCATCAAAGCTGCCGCCGAGACTGAAGTAATTATTGATTGTAAATTTAACGGCTCGTTAAATCTAGTAAGTTCATAATTCGCTTTAACAATAACCCTTGTTTATATTTTTTTATTATAACAATTGTGACATTCGGACGCGGCTGGTTGGTAATTGCCGGGCCCTTTGAGACCGAACATCGCATGGGGTAGGTAACTGAGATAAGGCTGAGAGCACACGGCTTAGATTTGATAAGCCCGTTTCTAACATCTGAGAAGGGTTTGAGGGCCTAATAAATCCTACATAAATATCCAATTTCGGCCGACGTTAAACTGGGTATTAAAATAAATTAAAACTGTTAACAAAGGAATACTTTCCTAAATACAAAATTGTTTTACCGTATTTTTATAAGAATTTAAGGTAGTTATACAAATAAGTTTGGTGTACAAACTAATTTATTTTTAAATATTCAATTATTTCGAATAATTAGTCGCCTTTGTAAAATAATACGTACCTACTAAAGTTAGTGTTGTTTTAAGGAGATTTTTTTTAACCACGATCTTATAATATTTTAATCGCACGAATCAATGATGGATATAAATTATTTTAAAAAGTGAGAATTTGTAATGTGAACTCTACTTTATGCCACGGGCATGGCACTGACTCAATTATATTTTGAAGCACGTTTCAGCATTTCAAATTTTATATCACAGTCGCTGTATTGTGTCCGGGGGGCCGAGATGGGGGGGACGCGGGAAAGGGGCATTCACTAGAGATCTCTTCAAATTATATTAAACGACTTTTACGGCTCCATTCGAGGGATTCTTTTATTTTTTTAGGACGTTCCGTACTTTGAAGTAGCTGTAGTGTCTATAAATTGGAAATGTGCAGGGGACACGAGATGTTTCGTGAAATCGATTTTTAATTGGATTACCTACATTTGCGAAGAAGTTTACAATTTCGCCCTCCTGATAGACTAAGGAAATGCATTAATCGATTTTGTAATGAATATTAAACCTGACAAATGTATATGGCAACATTTTAATTATCTTTAATTTAATTAAAAATATACTTAGTTCCATATCTAAGCTCCATCTTATCCCACAGCAAAAGGGAATAAAATTATCCTGTCGCAACAACGCGACCCTTTCAGCCAACAATAATAAAAGATAACCTTCCCATTTGCCTGTTTGTTCTGTTCCTACTCAGCACCCTTCAACCGGCTCATGGCGCCCTCTAGCAAAACTTTAGTTTGTTTAATTAGCAATTAAGTTATAAAAGTTTATATAATCATGAAATTCAATTTCTCTTTAAAAACATGCTAACGAAATATTAAAATCAATAGACAATTAAAATTACACTAATAGATAACATTTACTTATCTTGGAATTACTATAATTATATGAACACTACAGATAGAACAAGGCAGACATCATTAGAGGCCGAACATAGTTGAAACTACAAATGTAGGGTAAAATATAATTACTAGTTGCTTGTCTTCAAATAATGAGCGTGAGTTGTATGATATTGTTAGAGCAGCAATACTGTTATTAGTGAAAGAGCTGGTGAATGTAACTAATTATACAGATAAGCGTGCGGTTACTGTAATGACTGTGTAATTATACGTGATATGACAGCCCGCGGCTGTGTCATTGTACATAAAAGTACATACCCGTTGTGTCTCTAGTCTTGTAGGTATGTATAGAATATATAACATGTCCTATTTATTGATACTCTCCTGGTACACTTAGAGACAACAATTGTGTACACAACAGAAAAAAATTGTTTTCTCTTTACTGAAGTATGTATATTATATTAACACAAATTGTTATTGACTGTAAATTTGATTGAAGGTAAATAAAAACAGTAACGTTAACATTTATTTTATATTACCAAATTAAGAATAAGTTCAAGTAATATATTTTGTTTAGTTAATTTGCCCAAATGTTGCCACCGGCTACTGAATCGGCAATCTTGTATCAAGAAGTTTATATTTAAATAAACCCACTTAATAAATTATATGAATGTTACCGCTAATAGAAGAAGAAGTAGAAACTTTTTAGAACACACAAAAACGAAAATTTTAAAAATGTTCGAAAGTTTTGCTTTATATCAGATAAGGCAATACAACATTCCAATCTACTCGATTGGTCTTCCACTGAATGCGTCATGGCTTTCGCAGCCTGGAGTTAGCAACAAAATCGGTTCCCATAGCTAAGATCAAGTCTGTAGAGTGGTTGATGACGATGCACATCGATCTTCAATATCACGTTTCGTCACAGAACACAACAAATAGAGCTTTTTCTGCCCTCGATATGTTTGAAGGCTTTTAACATTCTTTCTCGGAAGACTGTTATTTATTTTTAGTTGCCTCGGTGTACTTAACATATTTCGTTTCTCTTTTCACGGTAAAATAGGGTTCTTACATTTAGATTTCTTTGATTTTTACAGACAAATACCAACACAATCACGTGGTTGCATAAAAATGAGAATTGCAAACTAACAACAATGAAAATGTGAAAAAATGCATGTTGCCTGTTTGCTGGCAGGAGGTATTTGAAGAATTGCATTACTCCATATCGTCTTACTATGTAAATCGTAAAAAACATATACAAAACCTAAATTTTTACCCCGATAGATCTCATGAGGTATCAGAAAATGATTTTTAAAATATTTTATAGTTAGAATGTCTCAATCCGAAACATAGGTTAGTAAATTGTATAAATACACTTTGTCAGCATAATAAGAGAAATAGTAATGTTCAAGATTGTAACATACAATGATGATTATGGTCTGCTTTGTTTTTTCTGATTTTGTAGAGTTCATTATACACGTTAATTATATTTGATGTACGTGCATTTTCAGTGTTGTCAGTGTTATAACAGATTTATATTTTTGTTAGTGTGCCAAATAAATAATTAACTAAACATTAATACATTTCTTTCAATCCCTATCTCCTGTTAGTTTGGTTACAATTTCCTTTATTATTTTTCAATCCGGCAACTGTTAATGAACACGAACGCCCTCAGGTTTCCTCAAAATTGTGAAGTACACAATTTTGCAACTACTTGTCCTCTAACAATGTAACCCAATCTATAACGATTCCAATTTAAGAGGTACAAACTCTGTCTTAATATTACTTGATACCCAACCTTATTGTAAGTGCAGAGAGTTTGATTTACATTGTCACTATTCCAAGCTTAACATGAGAGGCGGCACTTTATTTGAACACCTACAATTAACATAAAACATTTCTGAACACTTGTCAAGGGATTGGGGCTAACATTTATACAAATATTAAACGTAACTGTTCTAGAAATATGCTTTTTTTATTTGAACATATATCATTAATTTTAAGTGATTAAAGTTATGGCCCGTATTGTAATGCGATGGAAATGTATTAAAAAACATCAAATTAAATTTTAAATTACATATTCGTTTTTAAGATGTAATTAAGTTTCACTACCGCCAACTAATTCCAGTACCTATCTTAATTATGAAAAGGATACATACTGGATCTCGTTAAAATTAATTACTTACATTTTACAATTAATAAAAGTAAATTATTATTTGGCTAAAAGCCTTTATACGACTTTGACGACTCATTGGTCTAGTGGTACCCCTATTGTACCCCTGACTGCGAATCCATGGTTCGATCCCCGGCTGAGACAAACATCGATGTGATGAGCATTTGGTGTTGTGCTTAGGTCTTGGGTGTTTAAATATGTATTTATATGTCTATCTAACTATAATATGTATGTTTGTCCGTTGCCTAGTACCCATAACACAAGCTTCACCAGCTTAGCATGGGACTAGGTCAATTGGTGTGAATTGTCTTAAAAAAAAAGACAATATTTATTATTTATACATAGAGATACGGTCTATTTACTGGCAGCTGACCTTATTACATATATCCTCAATACAAAGTACCAATCAGTAATTGGATTCGATATATCATTGTATCAGTGTGCAGTCGTTAGCCGCAAACAAATTACCGAGGCCGTAACAATTTTTACACGAAATTCAGTTAATTTTCCAGTTGGCCACACGCAGCGCGGCGCAATTTGACAATTTAATGGGTTTTCGCGGATATTATGCATTTTAATGACCTATATTGCCTTCGAAATGTTTATTATAGCTACTTCATTAATAAACGAATTATCGATTTTATTTCCCTATATCTCTATTTATTCGGATCTTGATTTATTAACAGAATAATAGCTTTTGTGTAGTAAATAGTTTTGACAGTATTCTCCGACATGTTTGGCACGAGGTTTGTACGAACGGTAAATATTAACAACTGTAATTCATTTTTTCATATCGAATAGATTTACGACTCGTCACATATTCGCATATGCATACATAGATCGTGTTATCTCTGTGTAATAACGTTAGTTCCAGGGACTCGTATTATCTTCGTATAAAACGCGTTTACTTGTCAATAGCCATTATGAAAGAAGTCTTAAGAGCACTCGAATGAGTAATAACGTCCGCACGGAATAGACCGAGCCGCTCGGAATTGCCAGCAATAAAGTTATTTAGCCTCGAGTTCCATCTCACTCTTTACAACCTTTACAACCCGAGTTATGGTACTTTTACTATTCCTTTATTAACAACTCCATCTACTTTAATTTTACAGAGAAACTTTACAATCTAATAAAGACTGGAGCTATCAATGTTTTTATATTTAACATTTTATTTCATTTGATATAAATGGGACAGTAGAGGTTTAGTTTGAATGCGACTTTTCTAAACTTAAATTGAAACGTTTAAAACATTTCGACTAATAAAAACCAATCTACTAACTTCAGAAATGTTTGAAATGAAAAAAAGAAATGTTTGTTTTTTACAATGGAGAGTGTTCAGAGTTGTTCGGCTTAATACCTTCAGCTAAGTTTCATCATCGGACATTGAGGCAAAATACAAAATTCCACCCGTATCATCTCGAGGTCCGTCGTTTCACAACAGAGCGTTTTTTAAGGCAGTTTTTGCCGCGCACCATCTCTATGTGGAACCAGGTGCACACTGAAGTATTTCCGAACCAATTCGACTTAAGGTCCTTCGAGAAAAGAGCGTACCAATTTTTAAAAGGCCGGCAACGCACTCACGAGCCCGCTGGTATTGACAGTATGACAATGGGCGGCGGTATCACTTAACATTAGGTGAGCCTTCTGCCCGTTTGGCCCCTGTTCTATAAAAAAAGACTAATTATTATCTGAATTGTTCTATAGTAGTCTGAGTTTATATTATGTTTGAGAGATGAAAGCGCCGCCTGAAAAGAATTTTATATTTCTATAGCGTCTGCATAAAGTATCAAAGAAACGTGTTTAATCATTCATGTTATTCTCGTATCTATTGAATGTAAATAAATATCTTTTCTTGTCTATGGAAAATAAAAACGTGCAACAAAGAAGTTCATGGCCCTCGGAAGGTCTGAATCTATATCTGAATACGAGATTATAATCGTAATTTACATTGAACTACGAGTACATTACCACGAGGCATTTAAAGGTACTTTATAAATTCTAATTCCCACACATTTTATACGTAATAAGTTACCTACAGAAGATTAAGGTTTTTTTCTGCATCAGTTTGTAATTTATAGAAATGAAAGGCGCCCGGCAAATCCCCGGACCCACTGCGCCTAAACGTGTTATTAAAAAGGTATTATTCTTAATCTTTCACGTTTCAAGATATTATCTTTCGATTTAATGTCTAGTTTTTTAAATGAGTTCTTAAAATTACGATGATTTTAAATTAAATGCTAAAGCTTGGATTAATAAGGTCGACTGTCAGTCGAGTTAGAGGATTATTTTTTACAGTATAATAAAGTTCTAATAATATTTTTTAACCAACTTTTGATTCGTAAACATGTTGGCTCTTTGAATGTCAGCTTCGTTTGAATGAATATATTTGTAACTTTTATAATGTAGTCAGGAATTTAAATAAAGTACCCATACAAAAGGAAATCATGAGTGAAAGAATAGTTATGGTGCACGTGAATATTGTTTCTCCGAGAATCGAACATCTAATGTTTCCAACACTTCTATCTACTATTTTCTTGCATTTAAAACCCAATATTTCCATGACATCATCAGCCCATTAAGTAATTTTCGCTTGGAGTGCACTATGGTCTGTTATATTTATCATATTATAATTAATTTTTCCGCACTTATACGGGTTAGGGTATTTTTATAACACCCTCTGAACACCTTATACATTCAATGTAATAATTTATGTTTTGTTATCAAATGTACAGGTCCGTTCTTGGTACATTATGAAAGGGAACTTTTGTATGGCGATATTGCTATAGAAAGAGCCGCAGGGAGCGCCATACACACATTTCCCTTGTAATATCCCGCTAGGGTCTTCGTAATTGTCGCCCGACGCAGGAAATTTTTGTTTATAATTTTAATTTAAAGATAAGTATCATCCTTTAGCATGCTCAGTAGGGGAGCGAGGGGCTAGTTGTAACAATTTTAACAAATAATTGAATATCATGAAGTGTATTGGCTAAATTATTACCAAATAAACTTTGATCGATACTCTAACTATTAATCTATGAAGTCTAATTGAAATATTAATAAATCGACAGGTAACTATCTCACAATTATGATTTTTTTGAAAAAAGGGAAGTGTTACAACTTACCCCGTGGTTGGGGCTAGTTGTAACATCTGTTGGGGCAAGTAGTAACAACAAAAAAAACAACAATATGACACCTTCAATCTTTATTTTTCGCAGATTTTTGAACTTTTCCTTTCCCCTTTCGCTATTCTTTATCATCTTTTTTTGCTTTTTCTTCATCTTTTCTTCATATTCCACTCTCAAAGCTTCTTTTTCAGGTGTATCTGTCAGAATAGGAGACTTCCTTTTGTGTCTGCAAATTATATTTGTTTTTCGTGGTGGCGCCTTTGGTAATGGTATAATCTTTCATTGGGAAAATTGATTTTGACCAGAGCAACTTGGAGTTGGTTTGTTCGCAGTTTCAATGTGGCGTATATTTCTGTTGTGGTGATATCGACTTCAGCAGCTGAATCTAATAAATAGTTGTGGATGTTCAAGATTCAACGATAAATTCTCACTTTCATTTAGAACATTTTCTGATTGTTCTGTAGGATCTGGACGATCAGTAACATAAGAGGCCGCAAAATCACTATCTTGGAAAATATAAACAGTCAAAGACCAAATACCAGAAGCTTTAAATCCACTGATGATATTTGCAAGGTTCAAGGAAAGTGATAATGACTCCTTCACTACACTTCGGATGTCATAAATTGCCATCGTTTTTCCTGGATTATTATACATCCATGCAGTCTGTGCTCTGTTCACGTGGTTTTTAAAAGGGTCGTAGACTCCTACAACCATAGGTTACAAATTATGGGAGCAATGGGGGAAACGATAACATGATAACATTGTTTTCTTTGGCTTTTTCGATAACTACAATATTCATACGTGAGCCATGATTATCGAGCAGTAACAGAACTGGCTCTTTCTTGGTAGGTTTCGCGTGTTTGATAAAATGATCTATAAAAATCAAGAATTATTTTTAGTCATCCACCCTGAAGAATTGCCAGCTCCAATGCAATCTTGAGGTCCACCGCGAATGAACATTTCTGAGTATTTAAGCCGGGGAAAAATAAACATCGGTCGTCAGTAACTTACAGCAATCTGGGGGCAAATTGTAACATGTTACAACAAGCCCCGAGGTTTTGTTACAACTAGCCCCTAGATATAGTTCTTAATATTTATCACGATAACTATTAAATCAACTTAGTAATCTCGAAAACTGTTACACATCATCATAAATAGTTATATTGTAGCATAAAATAAAATATATAAAACTTCAAAGCTACGAAAATAGTACAACTAACCAAAAGTTTACGTAAGTAAAATTATAGGTTACCTGTCAACAATAAAGCGTTTGCACACACCCACTCACTACGCCGTCTGGTGGGACCCTGGCTGTGGTAAAGTGGCGTGGCACGTTATAAGTTTAAGATTAGGTAAAAAAAAACGTGAATAAAATTCAAATTCCTATTGAAAAAGGTCTGTTACTATTTACCCCTGTTACAACAAGCCCCGCGCTCCCCTACATATGTAGTCATACATAATTATGGGTTAAATATATACTTCTTCCTTTTATTTAAGCTTTACATACGGTCTATGTATATACAATTTAATAATATTTGCTTTTTCAATTCATTACGTAACTCAAGTTATATGAAACTTATCTATGATATCATTTTAATGCACGATTGATAAGTTTAGTTGAAAAGCAACGATGTGTTCGTAATGGTATACTTTTTTATATAACCATTCAAAACACAACAATTAACTAAATAACATAAATAAAACATTTTTAAATAATTGCGCGCCGCTTTACTAATACATTTTACCATTACTTTTTATGATCAAAATAATTTGAGAGGTTATTTTATATCTACGTAAAATAACTGTAAGATCGCGATTAAACGCACACCTTGATACTAAAAAGATTTATGATAAGTCGCACGCATCTGCAATTTCTTAGCATCAAAAGAGATCTTGATTCAGTTCGTGTGTATAGCCTGGGGTGGGTGAACAGATCCGCTCCGTTGATAGAACGACATTGTAGACGCTATTGTTCCGACTCTTCCAAAGCCATTAACGCTGACAGGGGTCTACTTTGCTCACGATAATTACATAATATATAGATTATATTTTCAGCGTTATATCTAACTAGCTGACCGGGCAAACGTCGTTTTGCCATGTATATCATTTATAATAAAAAATAGGGGTTGATCGTAGAGGGGTGAAAATTAGGGGTTGTATGTATTTTTTAATGCTGTATCATAAAAAAATAAAAACAAAAAATTTTGTCTAAAAAATAAAAAAATTTTTTTAGGGTTGGACTACCCCTTATATTTAGGGGAATGAAAAATAGATGTTTGCCGATTCTCATAGATACCGGATAAGCACAAAAAATTTCATCAAAATCGGTCAAGCCGTTTCGGAGGAGTATGGCAAGGAAAACTGTGACACGAGAATTTTATATATTAGATTATACAATAAGTATTTCTATTTTGTAAAGTTTGGGCAAGAATATACATTGCTTAGAACGTCCATTTCCAAAAAGTATAGACGCTATATGTATTACAACTTACAAGTATATAACGTGGTAAACGTTGTTGTTATATACTTTTGGTGTGTGTAGTGTGATTACATAGTAAATAAAAAATATTGTGAAACGTGATACGGGTGGTATTTCCGACGATAAAACTTAAATACTTAGACAATCGTTAACCTAAATACTTGACCATGTATTTAAAAATCTATTTCAAATCACGGCGTAATTGAATTAAAAAAACTTATCACGACGCGTCGCTGACATCAATTCAAGTCAATTTCCCATTTATTCAGCACATTCGGCGCCATTTAATAGTTTTTATGTGAAAATTTATCATGAAAGTAATTAAAATAGCTCCGGGCATAACGATCGTTGGTAACGAAGGCAACATAGCGAGCGCGTCCAATGGAAGATTATAAGTGTTATGAGTACTATACTTCATAATGGTATTTAATATAACCACGAATGAAACCAGACACAAGTTTCACTTTAATAACATTTGTATAATAGAACAAAACAAAGTTCGTGTACATCCAACACAGCCGGGATCCCATTCAGATTATATTTACTCCATTGTGGAATGGTCCTAGAAACGGCATTACAGTAGTGTGTTAATACACCAGTCATTATAGACATTCGAAATCGAAAATTTGATAATAATTCCAAAAGTTTGCAAACTTCGGTCAAGTGAATGGTACATTGGGACGACAATAAATCTCATTTTGCAACCTTGTCCGCAGTCCGGAACATTGTTAAAATTGCAATTAAATTAATTTTATGTCTGTATGGTCGTGAAAAAAATTCCAAAAGTTCTGCAAACTTGGGGAAGTTTTCGATATAATATTTCATATCACGTATAAAATTTGCAACCAACCTAAGTGTACGGAACATTTTTTGTTATTTATTTTATTTTCGATATATCTGTCAAATTTGCAGAACTTTTGGAACGTTTTCCTTCAGTTAATAAAGAACAACATTAATTAAATAATGTTCCGTACACTTAAATTGGTTGCAAATTTGACACTTGATGTAAAATAATATATTTAACACCACTCCAACTTTGCAGAACTTTTGGAATTTTGGTCTCAAGAACTAAGCAAATTATCATTTATTGCATATTTAACAATGTTCCGGACCGCAGAGCAGGTTGCAAAATTTTATAGTTTGTTTTAATACCACTCCCGACCTTACATCAAAATTTGAAAACTTTTGGAATTATAATGAATTAATTGTCTTGACTGACTGGACTATGAAGTCAAAGTCAAGTCAAAAATCATTTATTAATATACCTAGGTATCAAAATGTACACTTATGAACGTCAAAAAAGAAATATACATTAAATGCTTCTAATTTTACATTTACTGCCATTTCTCAAATCAAGAACTGGCAATAAACTCTCCGCCACTCTTTTTTAAGACGACGTGATACACCTCTTTGTTATAATAATTATATTAATTATGTGGCTATACAACCCTGTATGGAGCCTGGTCTTAGATTGCATGCGATCTACCGATCTCCAATTAATAATATTTTGTACACAAGTAGTTCATCAGCCTTTTTGCGTCTGACACATTTCGTCGATTACTGGCTGAAAAGCCTTGCCAGTTTCCTCACAAATGTTGCCTTCAACGAAAATTCAGTGTACCTCGATTTGAACGCATGACCTCATGGTTGAGGGGCGCACGCCTAAACCACTAGGTACGTCACGTAATGATAACAAATAGTTTCGTAAGGAACAATACGACACACTGCTGACCAATCTCTTGAAGACAATTAGAAAGAAACAATTACTCTATCGACATGCCAAGACAATAACTTATTATATCAGCTTACAATATTCTCGTCATTGTATTTTCATACAATTAATTATACAGCCATAATAAATAATACTGACAGCCCACACACGCACTGATTAATTTCACAATACACATTTAAAAACAAGCGCTCAATTAATTTGCATAGAAGTTCCATAAATGATGCAAGAGAATTTAGGAAATATACGTAATATCGGTTCCGGACTTTTTCAATACCAAACGAATATTTTTTTTACTCAACGAATATCGCATGAATTATAAGTCTTCGCTCTTAGTTCTTGAGACTGGAACAATAACCCCCATCAATGTTCAGTTCACGCTGTGTCCGGCTTACAGCCTTTGAAATGAAAGGTAGGTATTATTATGAATTCAAAGAGCTCTTTACTGAAACACACCTTTTGTGTTTTTAAAATAAATAGTAGTTGCTTCCTGATTTCACCTGCGTGAAATGAGGTTTTATAATATTACTAGCTGGCCTGGCGAACATCGTACCGCCTAACAGTCGATTCTTTATTTTTTTTAAATACTTATTCTGCTATTCGGTCTAGCTAGTAAGATAAAAAAAAGAAAGTTGATAAGACAACAAATACATTATGTCAAAAAATTAAAATTTACCTTCCCGGAACCCCTCCACTAACACTTGAACTCTATAATATGGCATTAAAGTTCAAATTGACTTTTAAGTATTATTACGAATATTTTGTATGGGAATATAGAAGTGTTGTTTTTAGACTTTTTCACTCAATTTTTTTTATTTTTCTCCGTAAGAACCATCCTCTTACTTCAAGGAATATTATAAAAAAAGAATCAGACAAATCGGTCAAGCCGTTTTCATGTTCTGTCGTGACAACGGACAACGGGTTTCATTTTTATATATATAGATTTGGTATATTTATTAATTCACTAAGTTAATAGTAGGATCACCTTCATGACTGAAAGTCTTCTACGGTCCGCTTCACGACACTTTTTTTTGCGAACTATCGAACTGCGGAATCGACTGCCGTTGGGGGTCTTCCCTGGTAGATATGACCTCCAACTGTTTAAAGAAAGAGTATAGGTACTCCTCCCTATAGGTGTCTATGGGCTGCGATGATTGCCCTTTTTGGGCGTCCCGTAAGCTTTTTGCCCGCCAATCCTATCCTATATATATTATTATATTCAAAATTCTAAAAGAAACAAATGAATGTCAATAACAAATGAAACAGTGGCACTACAGTCAGCTTTCGTGATCTTTTTTCTTAATAAGCAAGTAGGTAATCAAACTGTAATAAAAACCAAGTCTCGCAACTCAGTTCTTCTACTGCAAAATGTTGTCAGATCCATGTAATACCAAGTCGGTAAATTTATTCAGTCCCTACTTCACAAACCTTCTGTCTTAAGTTATTACGTAATTAGCGAAGTTAACAACATTATTATAAACAACTTATACCATATCAATATTAAAAATCGTTTGTTTTTAATATAAAGATTGACTTGGCAATTTTTATTTAACAACTTTTGTTAAAGAACAAAACGTATTAGATATTAAAATGTATCTGGAAAGTCATTATTTGGTGCGATCTGGGAAAACTTATTATATAAAAGGATTCACAATATATTTTGAATTTTTAATAATACCTAATTATGCTGATGTGTAACTAGATCACGCAAGCAACAATTATTAAACCTATTCAATATGATACAAGTATATAAGTATGAAATTTGGCAGCGATGGGGTGCAGTCTATTGCGGCAGTAAGGTAAATAGCTGCCAGGCACAAGCTCTGTTGGGGATTACTGTTTCATCTATTAGGTTTAGGGAAAGCTTTGAGTTACAGTCACGTATCTATAAGCTGACTATATATGTCATTATTATCCTTGTTATACTAGGTACTGGTAATATACTGTATATTTACGTTACAGTTTGTATATTATTGTGGAAATACATCTATATACGTATATAAAATGTTATGTTGGTTTGTGTACGCTTCAAAAAGTCAAAAAGTTCTGCACCGATCGAGCTGAAATTTGATATATAATCCGCTTCAAGGATTGTTGGAGTTTACTTCTTAAGAATACATTTTCATATATAAGGCGCCCGGTATGAGAAAAATGTGAGGAGTAAAATCTACTAATGAATGACCTCGTCCCGTTTTTGGTGTGCACCTATATTTTAAAGCATTATAAACCCAAAATATATTTATATAGATATGTATATTATTTTCATTAATTTGTTAATTTACCCTTTCATATGGTATGAATCTTTTTTCAGTTAAATAAACTCTTTTGCGTATGTTTAGACAATCGTACTTAAGGAGTAAACTCCAGTCGTGCGTCGGAGCTGACACACACATACAGTTTTTTTTCCCCCAAGTATTGCAAAATTAAACTTATATATCAAATGTATTCTTTGTTTTGTTCCTCATTTCTCAATCAGTCACAATGTGCCGAACAGCTAGTAAATAATAAAAACTTTATTTATAATAGAAATTGGTTGAGACAAAATTCATCTATCGCCGGTCCCTATACTAGGGAGTCGTTATAAAAGCTCCGTTGATAAAAATTCACACAAAACGTTTTTTTGAAACATAGGACCATCTCCATCTGCGAGAGAGATTCGGATGAGTAGGGATTTCATTTACTAGTGGTCGCACCCATGCTTTTGTAGAATTCAACATCTTCTAAACTATCTATCCTATATACGTATGTTAGCCCAAATAAACACAAAAAATACTTAAGTTGAATGAAACTATGTTTTTCTAACAAAGAGCTAATATACAAAGTCCGTAGTATTCGTGTATGAAATATGTGAGGGCAATGGGCGTCTATAATGAAGCGGCAAATATTAATCTGTGTATTGTCGGTTTTTCTATTAAGAGCCGTCACATGCAGCTGACGTGCGGCAGTCTGTATGTGTTCGGCTACGGCTCTGTGGCGAATCGACCACTCTCCATACATATTACACATTCCCTTTTACTGTTATTTCACAGTGGCAGTTGGTTTCGAGCGCCCTTTATTTTTATTAGCGCATGGGAATATAATAAAAATACATTTTTTATTTATTACAAGCTTAGAGTGGTCTCGATGTGAATTGGAAAATGAATTGCTTTATACAATCACATTGCAGATGAATTTAAACCTAGTAAAATATATTAGAAAATAGCTGCTCTATTGTTGGCCTAGTGGCTTCAGCGTGCGACTCTCTTACCTGAAGTCGTAGGTTCGATCCCCGGCTGTGCACCAATAGACTTTCTTTCTATGTGCGAATTTAACATTTGCTCAAACGGTGAAGGAAAACATCGTGAGTAAACCGACATGTCTTAGACCCAAAAAGTCAACGGCGTGTGTCAGGCACTGGACGCTGATCACCTACTTGCCTATTAAATTTAAAAATGATCATGAAACCGATTCAGAAATCTGAGGCCAAGAACTAAAGAGGTTGTAGCGCCACTGATTTATTTATAAAATATATAAAATGCGAAAACGTTTATTTAGATGGTTGCACCGTGGTCGTTGGTTCCAACCCCGGCTGTGCACCAATTGACTTTCTGTCAGGAAGGAAAACGTCGTGAGAATACCGGCATGTTCTAGACCCTTAGACACAGAAGTCCTGTGTATTAGTAAAATCCAAATAGAATCAGGCCCAGACCTAAAAAGATTGAAGAGCCAGTGATTTTTTAGTTGTCTTTAAAAGATAGAATACTGTTATATTTAAAAAAAAATACTACAGCATTATTAACAATTTAAAACTGTTTACCCCTATGCTATTTCCTCTACGCACATGTTAAGTTTATATTGCGATATGAAAATATATTATTTACGAACATGTGAATACGCCACCATCTGCGCAAATGTCTAATTACATACATGCAACTTACGTCACAGGGCGCGTCATATTTGTTCATAACGTTTATAATACATGTATAGACACTCCAATGTTATAAGAAAAGTATCACATATTAAAAGGTCAGATGTTAAACATTCTAATGTTTTTATTGTATACTAGCGGACCCGTCAGACGTTGTCCTATCTTAACTATGAATATTGATTTCAAATTGGTATAATTAATAAAAAAATATTTCAGAAACAAAGTGTTTATTATTCTAATGCTTTATGTTATACAACATTCTTTGTTTGTTTTTCTGGCTCCCATATTATTATATTATCAATATAATAACTCCGATCGAAGCATTTATTTTAAACGATATTCATTTTTCTTACATCCTCTTTGACGATATTTGCAGCACGCATTCTGTCAATGTTATGTCAAACGCCATAAGATTACATCAAAAAGTTCGAATTGTATGATGGTTAAGTATTCTTAAATTTTTTAATTTTCCGCGCATTTTTTTTTGCTTTTTTATATGAACCTTCTCCTGACAATTACAAACACAACAAAAAAAATCAGACAAATCGATCAAGCCGTTTTCATGTTATGTCGTGACAACGGAAAACGGGTTTCATTTTTATGATAGAAGATAGACTATGCTTTATAAATCACATATTTAAAGTTTGAATTCTGTTAGTAATAGTAAAGTATATAGTATGCTGTCCCTGTTAAATGGATTTCTTTTGTTTGTTTCTAGATGTAAGATTTCAAAGGAATGCCCGCTAGCAACCCTTTTTTTAATTAAATAAATCTATGGCAAGATGTGAATTTGATTTTAGCCAAACGCAGATATATAGCCTTAAGGTAAAGCACACATTTGAATTGCACTGCGCTGTGTAATACCGGATATTAATATTGCTTTAGT
The DNA here is from genome assembly GCA_963693345.1 of Pieris melete. Taxonomy (NCBI): domain Eukaryota; kingdom Metazoa; phylum Arthropoda; class Insecta; order Lepidoptera; family Pieridae; genus Pieris; species Pieris melete. The sequence goes on along the minus strand of CAVNZK010000036.1, from coordinate 401,166 downwards.
GAGGCCCCTCGCAAGTCATTTAATTATCTTCCCAGCTAGTATTCGTGACATATTTGAATACTCCGGAGAGATGTGAGGGGTGTGGACGACCTGTGTTTCGTTCACGCGAATAATTACTCAAATTACTGAAGAAATTCTTTACAAATTCTCAAAAGTACATTGAAGTTTCAGTTGTATGGAACGGTCGGGAGCCGCGCACAAAGGCTAAAGAATAAAAAACACTCTTTCATCTGAGATTGACGTACTTTTATTGCCTCTGTTATTATTTGTTGCCTGTCTAGCACATATAAATCTTAGATGAATGTTGAATTTAAATGAACATTACCCACTGGGAAACATAATGATAATAATAAAAATAAGAACTTTGGTAGAATGATTCATCTGTAACTATGTATGAGCGGTACACATTATGAATTGTTAGGACATTCAAAGTATCAGGATAACTATATATATCGATTTTATGTGATTTCAAACAAGAAAATGTAACAAATAAACTTTAAGATTTAAGGGTTCCTTTTTTTTCTTGTAATTAAAAAAAAATCGGTCCAGTACTTTTTGAGCCAATGCGTTACAAACATACAAATCTTTCCTTTTTATAATATTAGTATAGATAATGTACGTTCTAATTTCACTGAATGTCAATAACTTGAGTAAGATAAGGTATCATAGTATTATATGAAACCACGACCTAAAAGTATAATAAACATAGTCAAACCGTGGCTCGTACGAAAGTTATAAAATGTAGATTAGATAAGAGACCTTTCATAAAAATCTTTATTCGAGATTCATGCTCGAAATTTGAATAATAAACCTCAACTAGTTTTGTAAGACTTCTTTCATGCAATTCAACATGCAGACGTGATATATCAAAATTCCCAGTAGCCATACAATATCTGGCTGGTTTTTATGGACACGACTTTCTTAATGCCAGTTCTGCGACAAAGGCGAACGTAATACGGTTTTGAGAAATAACTTTAGCTTACGTGATTTCATTCCGATAACAATGAGTATTGGGGACGGAGCCGATCGCATGTTTTATTACACTTTCAATCACGAGAAACTATGCGCACTTACGAAGTAATAGCGTGAATGTGACCGGACGTGGACCCTTGGGCGTAACACGTCGTCATTCTAGATTTGGAACTGAATTATCGTGGGACAGCGCCTGGTACTTTGCAGATATGACGTCAACGGTATTTTAAGACAAAAAATACCGCAGGCCTCTGACGCCGCTATCCGTTGTAATTAAAAACCGTATTTTGACGAAGAAAGAACTAATTCGTAAAGGGCAAGGTACTTATGATCGATGATTAAATGGTGTGAAGGGCAATCTTTGGATATAATTTTTTTAGCAAAATTATATACATTCGTGTGTGTGTATGTAATAAGCAATTGTTGTTTCACACACTCTTTTATTATTGATGCGAAGGGTAGCCACGCGGCGAAAAGATTTGTAGCAAAATTTTATAATAAATTTCTGATTAAATTATACAAATTGCGATTTGCATTTGTGTCACATGTTTCATAGTACAAAGTAACAGAAGACATGTAAAATGCATATCAGTTTATCAAATTTCTGTGTAAAGAACGATAGTGTTAAAATACTGGTCTATACATAAAACCTCACATGCATAGGTTATCAAAAGAAATATTAGTATCTTTTTTATCAAGTAAATAAAGAAATAGGTATTTTTTATTTATAATTTCGCATTTTGATGGTACAAAGAATGAAAAAAAAGAAAAATCACAAAAAGAAAATTCGAATGACGGCCGCATTATCAAATATTGTTAATATGACGTCATCAAATACCTCTATTGAAGCCACAGTATTTCAATTCAAAATTGCAACAACTCGTCTTTTCGTCTACCTTTGCCAGATATTTCAAATTATTAGCTACTTTTGCATTCGAAACTGTACAAATACAAATGTAACCAAATCCGTGAAAGAAAACACCAGCCATTTTTAACAACCGGAACCTAAACATAGCGACTAGAGACTCATACAAAGCGATATATTAATGGCACGTTGTTGCTTCGTTCTCGAGGTAATAGAGATGTTCCAGTTTGCCGTATCATGTGTGACAATCATGTATTCTGTGCGAGTCACAGTCTCACATTGTCTAACGTTCACGTGTGAATTCAGCTATCATTCTCCAGTTTCCACATTTACAAATATGGCTGACTGTTCTATTCTATGCCTTGCTAGGTAAAAAATGAGTTAATTTTTATGCTAACAAAAATAGAAGCTTAGAATGATTTTGATCTTATGTCCCACATGGTGCAGTTTACGCGAATCTGTATTGTTGTAATATCTATTCAAAACCGAAAGGCGACGTGTGGTATTAAGCTGTGTATGAACATTCAAATTAATCCCTATTCATATATTTACGTGTCTAGCTAGCTTTAATATTCAACGTCAAACAAAGAGTTGCTGATCAAAATAAACAAAATACATGAGTTTTATAAGCGTTTTTATGTTTTATAAACCTCTCCATTAAACCAAAAGTATTGCATTATATGAACACTAACATTATGAGAGAAGATAAAGATAAGTGTACGAAGAAAGTGACGGAATGGCTTCCTCGTTTTTATATGTCAAATAAAAATATGGGAAGATGATGTGCGAGGAGTAGCTGGCCCTATCTGGCTACGTAAAGCTAGAAACAGAGAAGAGAGTAGGCCTATGATGTCCAAGGACAAGCTGTATAACAGAAATCAACCTGCTTGCCGATTAGTTATTAAATATTTATTTTTAGTGTTAATTTTTCAGTATTTCTCATTTTTATGGCAAATACTTTGGCTTTTCTAATATAAAGGCTTTTAATATTATAACATTAACTAACCTATCCTCGTTAAACCTATCTGTTTGTTGTCTTCATAGAAGAAAAGATTTTAAAATAATGCAACGTTGTGAGATTATTCCGAAGCTCTAGGACTAAGTTTAAACATGAAAATCGCGTGATTTACGACATGTGCAGCCTTAACGCTCGGCTCACACCACGCAACGTATAAAACATATTAAAATATTTTTAAAAGAGCACATGTTACCCGCACAGTGCGCGGGAGTCGCCTCAGTAACGTTGTTTAACTTGAATTTACTGGAATATGCCGTAATTGGATTTGTTTGTTTTGTTAGAGCTCTTTGTAATCACACAGCTCTGTTTGTCCTTACTTAAGATAAACATAAGAAGTTGAAGTATATTTTCTTTGTTCCCTTTTAACTAACAGACTAAAGTGGGTTCTATGGAACTCACTCTAATGAGAACGCAATATTGTTGTAGGCTGAAAGATTCACATAGGTACAATTTATTGTAACTCCGAGGGATAGTTATGTTAATTACATTCGTATTATCACGTAATGTGTAAAAAACAAACGCTTAAATACTTTATTCAAAGATAATGTATTTGATCTGATCAAATGAAGCCTCACTGAACTGTAACAAAGTAGAAAATAGCGAACGCAAACAAGCCGTATTGATTTTGCTAAGGTGTATCGTGTACAGGCGACCGTCGAAGTAGAGCATAAATCTCGGAGCCGACCCATTTCCACCTAGACACACAAACAGCTGCACAATTTCCTTTTCGAATTCCCGTGAAATATCAGCTTAGCCAAAGTTATTTATTGTCTTATTATTTCCATTAAAAAAACTACGTATACAATCGCCCTCGATCACATACTCTTCCTGTTATTTGAACAAAAAAATGTAGTTTAATGGCACCCCGAAGCGAGGTGGAGCGGGACAAAGCGGCTTCTCGGAGCAAATTGCTTATTTTTTGCGATCGGTTCGCGCCACAATAGGTCATTAGTCCCCGGCTCCCGGCCACTGCCTGAGTCCTGACGCTAAGTGCATAATCACGTGGAATCGTGAATGTGGAGCTATTGTGAGTTACAAACGCTTATAGAAGTACGTAATACTCCTTACACCTATTCAAACGTCCTTTCAACATAAGTATAAAAGAAAGTCCTAAATGTACTCTTAAAGTATTTACTAATTTTAGACTAATAAAAAAGAAGATCTTATCTTATACACCATCAAAAGATCTCAATTAATATTTTTAGGTACGCGGTATAAACATATACATGTAGGTACTGTAATGAAAAATAGTTACAGAGATATTAATTATTACATAAGGCGACGAATATGGTATTCGCTTTGACAGTTATTTGTGATCAATTCCATAATAATATTTAACATTAGTAATAATAATAAAAACATTACTGATACTAAATGAAATCTCTATTTCCATGCGTAAGGACTTTTGAACGCAACACGACTGGGTGAATAACAATACCGTGAATTGAGCAGTAATCGTAAAACAATGGAAGGTTGGCTCCGCGCGGACTCGAACCCACTCGCTTTATGACCAGTTTTACGAGAAACAATTAAAAACTGACGCTCAAATTGCATCACGTTTTACATAGACTTGTGGGATACACAAACGTATAAAATACATTATTTTTCGTTCGTCGGAAGTACAAAGAATATGAGCGTCATTTTCTTTTCTGGTTTAACAAAGAAGTTAATAGTCGTCAGAAATATGTAATGTTTAGTGTGGTTAGTGGTTGAAGAACACACTACATATATTGTTGGCTGACGAATTATCGCTAAGTTAAGATAAAATAGGCAAAGTAATTTGAAAAATAATAGCTAATATACGTGTAAAACTTGTATACTTAAGTTCCATTGCCCCCAATTGTGTATGGAGACTTTTCTGCATCGTAAATAATTGTTCTTTATAAACAAGTTGGTGATTACTTGCACTTGTATGTAGTAAAGTAATATTTAATCGAAATTATCTAGACGATTGTATTCGTCGGAACAATAAAATAAAAGCAAACCATTCAAATGAAAATTGTAAACGTTGTTGTTTCAAAGCTGCTGCAGTTTTCCTGACAATATTTCATTGTACATTGTGTGCAAACCTTATCCTGTTATTGTGTCGACCGGGCAGTGTCGGGTGACAAAACATGTTATATGCAGTATTTTACTCCGCCAGTACTAAATTAGTACCAACAATCACACAAGTCAGTTTTATATTATTTACAACGTGTGAATTTCATAATATTCACTCTTAACTTGTAAGTCGACAATTCCCAAACATCGAAGTTTAATTGCTTTAACAGAATACGTAACTAAAGGTATATAGTTTTATTCGCTGGTTAAAGTCAACTTTTACTTTAAAAAATACATATCGAATTGTATACTTTCTCCTTAGGGTTTGAATTCGGTTAAAACGAGTCTTTATCTGTTGTTAATTCGAATAACTTAAATTCCCAGTGACTTCGATGTAGATAAAGGATAAGGCAAAATGTTCTCAGAACCCTTTATAATTGATACTGAATGTATTATATTGTAGAGTATAAAAAGCCAACTCATACAAATGCTAATCCGGGACATGATTACAATTTGAACTCAGGGCCGGCCGCCCGGCATCCCAGCCGCGATGTCTCCGTAATTATTCTCATTGAAAAGGGTTATATTCCACCCTAATTCTCAGATTTCTTTGTTGTTTTCGACCCATTTCACTTAAGTTCAAGCAAAATTGTATGCAGGCACAAAAAGTTAGGCATTATGCGGTCGGGCACACAATGCATATTGCAAAACTCATTCGCCGTCGCCGCCTTGTGGCCATGCCATAACGTACTTCTACAGTCTTCATAGAATGTAGAAAACGCGTATTCTGCGACTTTGTATTCTGTAAACCCATGAAAGCGTTGCAGCTGCGGAGCGCAAATAACTCCAGCTATATCTTTGCTATAACTATAAAGCAGTGCTCTTCTTGTTTCTGAAAGCTCTTTTCAGCTTTCTTTCTGCAATGCATTTCGCGTGGAATACTAAAACGTTGCTGTATGATAGTTGGATAGTTCAAACGCAAAATGTATAAAGTTGGACATGAATTATTGAATAAAGTTCTGTGTAGTATGAACACCATCTGTATAAAATAATTGAAATGTTATTTCGTGATTGAATACGTTTTGTAAAAAAGTATTCCCTGTCAAAGACACGTAAAGATTTTAAATTTTTTCTCATGCTTACTTTTTAGATTTGCTTCTGACTTTTTCTTTATCAGTAGGTACTGTACTCGACAGTTATACATTACTGGACTATATTTTCTATTATGAGCTTGATTGTTAAATCTCACATCCAAAATAATTTATGTACTTCTGACAGACGGCATTCAAATTAAAGGCTTTCAAGTTCAGCCAACACTACAAAATTGGACCATTAATTTACTAGTTGTGGCGACAGTGAAACACTTGAAACTGTTCAAAACTCCCCTCGCATGGAACCCAACTCCGAACCTAGTTGTGTTCACGTGATGTTTGGTAATGTCACTAATGACGTATTTTCTATACAAGTGTCACTGAGGGAATATCCAAGTGATGTTTATTCATCAATTTCTTTGCGTGCTCAAAGTTATTCTAAAGGTAGAGCTAGTAGATGCTAGGGTTGCCGCAATATTAACATACAATGTTAGAATCGAGACGTGGCGTTTTTATTATGTTTCCGTTCTACGTATTCACAAAATCATACTAAATTTGAATGTCAAACATGCGAGGGATATGGTATCTTGCCGTGTGGTACGTATTGTTGAATAGAAAAGTAATAGTATCAGATCATCGACGTATTTAGTCTGGCAAATTAATATAAATTTTCCCCATTGCAAAAAAATGTATGATATTTCCGACCTAAGGAAATGTCAATGCGTTCATATTACTAACTAATAACGAGAAGTAGGTATGACTCAACCTATAAACTTAAAAATTCTACGTAGGAGGGATATAAAATAATATGAATAACATATTTGGCGAAATTTTTTCGTAATCGAAATCCATTTATATTACAAACTCAATTCAAATTGATTCAAGTTTTGTTAATTGCAAAGTTTATAAAAATACTTAACAAGTGACTCGCAGGCCCATTATGTAAATATGTATATAAATGTACTTTAATAGTATTTAAATTGCTCGTGTTCGGCCTCCTGTAGTAACAGTCCAAATGCTAACGACCCCCATACTTTCCGTTCATACTCCGCTACTTTCCTTTCATTATTTTTTAAGTGACGGCTCGGAATTCGATTTCCGCTGCGACAGTCAATAATAAGTAGTTGTCGTGCTGACGTATATGAAATGACATGTGATATTGGATAACAATCACACAGCGCGCACGGTATTTCACAAAAGCCTGCTACATCGATGTACCTATTATGTACTATACTGTGAATTAATTAAAAAAAACAGTCAGGACGTATTATGAAAATTTCAGCACTATGAAAAATAATTTTTAAACTAGGATGCGATTTGTGATTATTCTATCACAATAATTTTACTTTGGAGTGAAAGCTATACGTATAATGGAATTTAGCGGATGAATACATCATCACGGACACAATAGGAGTCGATTTGCACATGACCCGAGCCGCTGGTCCCAGGTGAACTCTTTGTGTTCGATTTTGAACAAGACGTGTGAACTACCAAATTGAGCTGGAGAATTTGAAAGGTCTAAGACAAAAATATGTCATTTATTCACAGTTTGTTGCAACTAGCACGAAATTACAAACAATTAGAGCTACGGGCGTACTTCTTTCAGGCAAAAAATGCCAAATGTTCATTAAATCTAGTTTATAACCGTTAGAATTTCAAGGTCATGTTAGAAATACCATATCGACAAATATTGTTTGAAGAAGGGATATTTAATGGACATATAGAGTACGAGTTCGAGCTGGGAGACAGGAGTTCCATAGTCTTACGTTGGAAGTAGAATTACCTATATGTGTTTTAAACAAACAAATAAACACATCCATAGCAACTCTGTAGATATATATATATATATATATTATCTAGATCACAGCCTGGGATGTATTACTGCTAATTCGATTTATTGAAAGCTACACAATATATGCATATATTACTAACACTTAATGAGAGATGAATACATAATATATGTAAAGAATTCTCTATAATATATTTATTATATAATGACTTTCGTTTTTTTAAATTATAATAATTATTAGGTGTTTAAGTTAATGATGTATAAGTAGCGGCACGAAACTCTAGCGCTGACCGTTATTGCGCAGAAGTAAAAAATAAGGTACCTGAGGGGGGCTAGCGGAATGAAGAGCGTCGATTGGCTCTCCAGTCGCATTTTGTCCCCCGCGCGACAGTACACATGCGCAGCAATCCCCTCCACGAATCGGCCAGCGCTAGACTTACGTGCCGCTGGTTATAGCTATAATAAGCTTATGTATATTGTATATATTTTAAATAAATAATTATATATTTTATTTACAATCAAGTATACAGTATTTAAAATTTTCTTAAACTACAAAGTAATAAAAATAATTAAAATGAAAATCAAAACAAATTTAAAAAGTTTGGACCCTGTGGCAGTGTACCTTTAACACTGGCATTATTCGTTGAAAATACTTTATTTTTTTACAAAATTTTAAGTATTAACGAAATATGTATTCATATTAACTTTTATGAACGTCAATAAAAGAATTAAATGATTTTAAATTTGCAATTATTACCAGTTCTCAAATCATGGCCGTACGTATCAACATAACGAACGCAACGAACAAAAAACTCCTAAACTTATTAAATCCTTTTTCTATCTAAAATATCACAAACCGAAATGGCTGGTGAACAACCATAGGAATGCTACTTTGTTGTTTGATGTTATGCACTCATTCATAGTCAATTTATGCAGAAAAACAAACAAAATTCGTTAAAAGAATTATAAGTGCAAATGAACTGCAAATTTTGCAATAACGACATACACGTTTATATAACGTGTAGTACTTATATTTGAATATTAAAAATATATAGGTATTTAAAAAAGAAGATAATGTTCTATTTTTTATACTGCACCTATTTCTTATATTGCCTATTACTATATATTAATTATACAATGAATAATTCTTCCTCTTGCCCGCTAGGTGCCTTTCATTCTAAGCTTCAGACCACCCTCCGTTTAATACCAGCATTTGAATGGGTATTTGGGCTCGTAATATTAAATTTATATAAAACAAAGATAAAAATATCTGGCCGACCATTTTATTCTTATTTCATGCAGTACTTGCGTCGATAGGAATTCTTTCTATCGCCTTTTTGAAACATGCAATATTTCTGAATGTACCAAATAGGGTTTCTACGATTAAGTTTAATTCATTTTATTTTTTGCCGATTGCAAAATATAGGTACTTTCTTCGGAATGTTAGGACACTTATTTTTGACATTGTTGAGTATTAATGTAAGGACAGCGTTGCCAGGTGAGCTGCGAAGCACACCTTTTTCCTATATATGACGTGTGGTTTTGAAGGCGCGGAAAACTTTTGTACATAAAAGTAATTTTACTTGGTCTGGTACTTTTATTACGCATTTTCAAATCTTCAGAGATGTAGTCAAAGTTTAATTTTACAAATTATTGGCTTGCGAAGCAGCAGAGCGCATTTTCCCTCGACTTGAGGATTTTACCGAACGCGAGACGAGTTTTTAACGGTAATCTACAAAATTATTGCAGAATTTTCAAATCTTCACAGGTGGAGTTGTCAAAGTTTAAATAGTCTAAGTAGTTCCTCGCAGCGCTGCCACGTGAACAGCGTAGGAGCGTAAAGCATTTTGTCTCGACTTGAGAATTTTGACGGACCTGCGGACGAGGTTTGCTTGGCATCGAGATAAGCCTAGTTTTATATATATAGCCCTGTCAAAATTGGGTGTGCATAGTTTATGATGCTTGAAAAGGTAATGTACATTAGTTAGCGAACAAATCGTGTGTGACGGACTCACCCTGTACACACACAGCGGGTGTGCGATCTATTCAATTCTAAATGGCACAATACGTAAATAATAAGTGAGAAATGTGCCGTGCCGCGCTAATGCGTTTCAAGCTTTCAATTTTTTCTTAAATATAATTTATATTCAGACTTTCGAATTGAATAGAAACAAAAGTTATGTATTATTCGGAGACCAAAAGTTTTGACAGAACATTGTATAATTATCTTATAGTTATATTTAATTGAAATTTCTTCTTACGTCATCGTCCTTGCAGCGACACGGTACTACAATGATTGAGGAATTAGGTCTAAATAGTTTTCGATTCGATCAACTAAATTAAAAAAATCATTATTGGAACAATAAAGATACGATCTCGATAAGACAGAAAGTGTAGGTGGCTCTTTTATTTCTCATTAAAAGTTAGTAAGTAGACATAGTGAGACACCAGCCAGAAAATAATGATTCATAAATTAAAGACTCGCAAATTTATTCATAAAAACTAAAGCCGTTTACCACTCTGTCTATCAAACTGTGAATATACTGTGATGGTAAGAGACAGAGTCATTTAGTTACAATAGTGTATGACATATTTTAAAACTGTTATAAACATTAATTTAAATAAAAACTTAATATTTTGATTATTATTTAAGCTATATCTATATTACATAGTTTATATACAAAAATATACCTATAAATAAGTTTATCAATAACAAGAAATATTATTCTATAGAATTGATTTGTTTGGGCAATAAAAACCCGAAGACCGACCGATCGTAGCTGTCATTGTATTTGGGAGCGCCGAAACTTTCGCTATATTTATCAAACGATATCGGAACAAAAGCGATTTATTTGAAGAGTTCTTTAAAAATATTCCTCTTTTGTTCGGGAAAATAACAAAAGGCGACTTAGTGTCGCGCAATATCGCTTCAACCTCCTCCCTGCACGACATAACCCTGCTATGGTTTAAATACACCGTCGTATTAAGTTCATACCTACATATTTCATTCATTCGGCCTAACAAGGACTTTAATTCACATGGCGCTGGCGTTTCTCAATAATTCAAGCTTAAACAGGATATATAGACTATATTATATGTACAGATTTTGATCATTGATGCCAGTGTGGTCATGTTTATCAAGTAATTGAGAATGTGTAGAAATCAACCACTTATAAATACAAGTCCCGTAATCCCATGTTGGAGACATGGGGCAATGCGTCTGTTTTATTTATAAGTTTTGTAAGTCAATCTATGCCCTCCAACACTCAAGAACTGGAGGTTAACTACAATTCGGTTTGTTGTTATATAGAGGAATAATTTACAAAATCTTAAGTATATTTTTGTTTATAATTAACTTACCTTAAAATGATTCACCAATACGTACAGTTTGAGAGTTTAAAGTAGGTACAATTATGATACTGAAAATAACAGCTTTGAATGGAAATTCAGCAATAGTCGATAATCGATACCTCTTCCCGCGTAAGGTACTTAATAAATTTGTACCAATTTTTATTTTACGTTTCTCTGTTTAATTTATCTTAGCTCTTGTTCGTTTCTCAGAATAGATTTGAGAAATGGATCACCTGTCATAATGTATAAAATGTGAGCAAGGCTGGAATTGAAAAATAATGTACAAAGGATGCCTGTTAAAGCTCAAACGACAATGTCGCTTGTAATTGTTAACGCTAGACCGCTCCGAGATGTGGTCTCGGCAAGGGGAGACAATCTCTCTATTCATCTCAACAGATAAAGGAACCACCCATTCTCCGTTGAAAGTATATTTGACATAGTATTTATACATTGTGATTAACCAAGTAAATTAAATGTATAAAACGTGCCTTAGAAATTAACCTTATAATGCATAGTAGTACCGCTTTTTAAGAGAAGTTATTACTTTTGGTTTTACAGAAAGAGACGACGGACATTAGCTCTTTCGTCTCTTTCTGTCAAATTGTGGTTACGATGTGATGGAATGTGACAGATGATCGCTTGTAACAAAACCAATCACAGCGGCGCAACCGTCGCGCATTCATAGTACAAACTCGACAGCATTTTTAACGGTGCGTAGTATTTGCAATACAATTAGATAGCATATTCATATGTTTACTTAACGAGTGCCAGATTAACCACATGGAAAAAGTAGCCCTATACTAACCTACTCACCTTATCAAGGCAAAATACAAAATACCATCCATATCACCTCGACTTCCGTCGTTCCACAACTGAGCGTTTTTGCCGCGCACCACCACTATGTGGAACCAGCTGCCGACTTAGGATCTTTCAAGAAAAGAGCGTACCAATTCTTGAAAGGCCGCCAACGCACTTGCGAGCGTTCTGGCAGTGTGAGTGTCCATGGGTGGCGGTATCACCTAACATCAGGTGAGCCTCCTGTCCCTTTGCCGTTTGTTGTAGGAATTGTAGCGAGTCCATACTATGCGCGAAGAGACTGCCAATGTTTCAAAATCCAATTAGATTTTATTTGCAGACAGGAGTCATATTCAGCGCTAACACACGTAAACCTATGAGTAGAATAAGTTCTTCAGGTTCTTTCAAAGCTTGAAGGAATAATAAGTAAAGTATTTAAGGAATGTTGAAAATAATTTGTTTTACCTACGCATGAGCCGCGTGTACCATCTAGTTAGAAGTGTTGTTTGTTACGATCTAATTCATACATATTCCATATCTCTTGTGTGTAAATGCTCGGATACAAGGCTCGAGGCTCTCGTGTCGCGGCCGGAGCCTGAATAAGACCTTTACTTTAATGTATTCATTGTTTTCCATAATATATTTACGACTGAGTGCAAATAATATTATTGTGTTTACTCACTGTTACTAAATTTGTTAATATATCTAAAAATCTAAAGTTCTCAAAAGTGATTCTTGGCAGTCCTGGTCTCAGATTTATGTATTTATTTAGTTAATGTGTTGCCAAACGTTATATTAAAACTAAAATACTATTAAAAAATACAGAAGTAAAACTTTCATGCATAACAATTAGTTGGCAATAGGGATTCAATTCAACACGCACGCGATTATTGTTATAATATAATATTTTTCATTATAAGGAATCAAACTTCTTTCCGTCACCCGTTGTAATTTTTTAAGTTCCAGTATCTGGTTTTCTCGTAACCTTTTCCTTCAGTGCATGGATAATAAAACCAATCACATTATTTTTTGATTATTCAACTAGGCGCTGATTATTTCACCGTTGTATATGCTAGAATTGAATGACCTGTGGGACGATCAAACCGCATAGCTTCATAGCCTGCAGCCCGCATCAAGTCTACTCCCAGCCGCTCAGGTTTCGTGGTTTGCGGATACAGCTATCTTACCGAAGACTTTTTGTCTTAATTTGCTTCTGTAGTTGACTAATGAAACATGTTTTATTAAATATCAGTGTCAGTTTATGTATGTTTCTTGGAATTTTATTCAGTACCAACCATAAAGGTAACCTATAGACGAAAGCGAGCGTTGCTGACTGTTTTAATTTGTATTTCATCGAATTTTTGCAACCGTTCCTCGGGTTTTCTTTCTAAGCTAATCTAATAGTGCATTTAAAGTATATTTTAAATAAAGGTTGCGTTCAACTTAAAATTTATATCATTAATTGGGTAATTATCCCGAAAAATTTGGTAGTTTCTTTTGACGATAGCCGCGACAGTCGCGTCAATGAGACATTTGAATTTCAAGTTTCTTTGTCTCGCGGCGCCTACTACGTGGCCCGATCAGCTGTTTGACATTCGCTAAGCCTTCACGACTGCGCCCTGCAAGCACCCCGTGGCCTAGCGGACAGCGCAAGCGTCGCCATCTTTATCGAGCGGAGCGCCGCCGCCGGCCCGCCCCGCGACAAGTCGCCGGGACTCCGCGGAGGGAGTACAGGGGGAAGGGAGCACACCGCGCACGCGTGGCGCCCGCTCGCTCAGTCTAACGCTCGTCGCCGAATTGCGCGCACGTTTTGCGCGCTTTCCCTCACAAGATCAGCTGATCGGCGCGCGCCCCGCGGCGCACATGCCGTGAGGCCGCGCCCGCACCATGACGGGCTACGCCCGCGGCGAGGCCGATTTTGCCGCTGACCGCTTCCGGCGGGATACCCGGCCCGCCTCGCTGGCTCCAAAGGATTACTCGGTGCCTTTACACGTAGACTGCAGTATCGAATACGAGCTTCCCGACTGTGCCAAGCCGCCGCAGGGCGTCAAGATCGAGCCGTTGCTCATGATCCACCCCTCGCATTTCCGGAGGCTCGAAAGCCTAAGACGTGTGCCGTTCGTGAATAATCTGCCACGGACGGAGGGCGCGGTGCCGGCGGGCGGCGGGCTGGGTCCCACGCCAGCGGCAGCCGCACCGGACGCCCGAAGCCGTGGCCGCCAAGCGAGACGCTGTTGCCGCGCGGCACCTGCCCCACCAGTACCGCCGCCCCAACCAGCTGCAGCCCAGAGAGCACGCTTACCCGAAGATGCGCGCCGCTACAGGCTTGAGTATCTAACGGAAGGCAGCAAGCTATCCCGCGGCCGGCTAAAGGCGCACCCATACCTGCCGCCCGAGGCGCTGGACTGTGATATCCGGGCGCTGCCGCCCCCAGCGCACTACGAGCGCTTCGACAAGCGAGCGCTGCAGCAGCTGCCGATCTACATGTAGCCGCTCGGGCCGCATTCTGTGATGTTTCGTTGTAACTAGCTAGTGTTAAGTGCCCCGCGACCCGCGGACGGACCCGATACCAAATAGTACCTATGTGCGTTGATATATTGTTTGAACGTGGAGTTATGTGTTGTGGACACGCTACGGCTGACGTCAGTCGGACCCGCCGGCGGACGGCAGGTTGCCCACCGACTCGAACCTATTTATTCGCAGTAACCGACGCTTCATAAATTATTGTACGGTCGCTGATTCGTTGCGTATTTCTGTATAAGATATCATATCGATAAATATATGTTCAAAAATTGTATTATATTAAAATAATATGTACCTATAGCGTAAAAACATGAAAGTGAGAAAAAAATATTACGAATAAAACTAGTTATAGTTATGTTTTCGATAGGTGATGATATAGGACAGTCCCGAGTGAACTAGATTCGTACTCTATTCTCATTTTGTAAGCAGTTATGTTTGTTAAAATTATATAATATAAAGAGTCCTCTGATGAATAGTCTGATTAACAAATATTCGGCATGTAAAAGTCTTTATAATGCGCTTACTTAGCATATCATAGTATTATATTGTGTCATAGTCCAATGCCAAAAATATAACTATCTTTTTACAAAAATCCCTAATGCATCGTTTTATTTCGTTTGCCGTTTGTGTCCATAGTGTCCTTGTGTAGTGTTGTTAGTATTACAAATTACAAGTGCTGTGTCGTCAGATGGATGTTGACGAACCTGGATTGCATTTAGCAAAGGTACCGTAAGTATGGACTAAAGAGACTGACATTTTAAAACAATTCTCCTAAGTCTAATATAGGTTATTAGAGGAGCATGCTCTACCACCTTCCGTGTAATAAATGTTAATGCAATTAAGTGCTCTCTGTACAGGTTTGTCGTTTTTATAGTAGTTAAAAATAACATTAAATGTTACCTTTTATTACATTTTCACAGATTAATATTGGAAAGTTAAGACTGAGCTTACTGGCTGAATGTAATGAAATATTCTTCAACTTCAATGAAATATAGAAAGCAAAAATAACATTTTGCAATCACGTGTAGATATCGCGTGTTAATTAAAATAATAAAAGAATTTATACGCCCATAACATAATGAAACGTTAAAAGTAATTAAAAATTGTGTAGTAGAAAACTACTACGTAATTAATGTCCAAAAAGACATTTATTATTTAATAACTTGGCATCGTGTTTGTTGTTATAATGATAAAAACTAAAATTATTGTAAACAATAGAAAATAATATTAAGATTTGTGTTTCATAAGAGGAATATGAATTTGAACAGTTGATCCGACGGAGTTAGCGTCGCTATTGTTCAAGTCTGAAAAACATTTACCGAACAAAAGACTAAAGATTCATTCATTTCATTTTCTATATGAAAGGCTCTTTTACACAATGCGTCATGAATTAACAACAATGACTTTAGGAAAGAGGGTGTATACTGAATCGACTTTCAAGGAAATGAGGTTCACGACAACGAAATTGATGATACGATTATTTATTTCCGACTTTTTAAACGAAGGTTATAGAACAACCAGAATAATCGAAGTATTTAATGTACGTGATCTCAGAGAAGGGCATTACTTAGAGGAGTACATAAGACCTTCTCACACATTAGCCGTCAGATCCGTTAAATTAGCGTTCATATAATAAACACGAAATAACATCGAGACGAATGGATGATTGTAGGAAACCGGCGTCGCAAGCCGCTCGCCTCCCTCCTTGCTTTTACTGCTATTATATTCTTTTAAGAGTTTATATCCATCATAAGAGAAAGAAAATTATACTCTGCGAGGGGGCGAATTATAGCTGTATTTATTTTATCCTCTCGCTATCGTAAAAAGTTTATCGTTACTTTTTATGGCCGTGATATTGCGTTTACCCAGATTCGTGCGATATGGTCATCTCGCGTGAAAATCGCTGACGTTTTATCCGAATCTGGCAGTAAAATTGTCGTTTCCAATTCTTATTTCCATATCGTGTTTGTGTTTCTCAATATAATGCTAATTAAACCTTGTCACGCCAATCATGAACGAGTTATTAAAAGGAAATGTTCCAATACTGCACGATCGAAACGGAATTCTTGGTACTCGACTCATTACTACACTATTAAAATATAAATTAATGACCGCGTTTCTTTCCTTTAACGATTATTGTTATGATAAATGCTGTATAACCTCAGTAAGTATAATGATCAACCTTATGACGTTAGAAATCTAAGTTAAACGTAATTTACTTACACTTTACTTAGAATTACTCACTTAACCGTGGGTAAACTAGGAAACAAGCTTAAAATGGATAATAAAGTATAATAATATCTCTTCATGGCCTAATAACATATTTCATTTTGTAATTAGACAGTTGCAACAATAAAACTGCCACTTAGTACATAATATCTACTTCATTCAGCTTAGGTTAAATTACTAATTCCAATATGGCTGACACCAAAATGTCATTATTTTTATCATCGATATCGCATAAAACGGATATCCAATTTATGTACGCTCGAGTCCGCCATAAAACATAATATTATCGACATCGCCCCCTCCCTATCCCTAGGCGATCACGAACTAAGCATCGTCCATTTTAAGTGCCGAAATTGACAGGCGTGCCCGGCATCCCAAATCCTGTCGTCCTTCTCTATCCAGTGCTCACGTTCGAGAGCGAAAGGGATGAAAACAGGGAGCGGTATCTTTCATGTTCCATTCGTGGAGCGTTCTGCTTGATTTCAGGTAGGTACCTACCTTGTAAATAAATACGTTGAAATAACCGGGCGTGCCGAGCCGTGGCGTGCACGTACAGCCGCTAGCCGCCAGCTTGAATTGCCGGAATCCTCTTCTCTTATCTGAAACGCATGAACGGCTTCACTGATGGTTTAAACAGCGGGTTGTCGGGAATAAATTACACTCGAGCATGTGCTTTATTATTTAGATTAAGAATCGGCGTCTCGGTTTAAATCTTGATGTTTTGAACGCATGTTTTAAACATCTACCTACTCGTTTTGTTAGACAAGTTATAATTACATTTGAATTTATAATAACGACGAGGAACGCAACAACTAAGGCTGTAATGGTTTTTATTTTGAAAAGACAATTATTAATGTAGTGGCATTGCCACACGTACTGGGTACTGTTAGAATTATAGGTATTCTTTAAAAATTGTACGAATTACCTATGTCTTTGCTTCCTTAATACTTTAGTAAGTAGTTGTTTCTTTAAACGTATCATTTAGTGGTGGTTTTAAATTACTCTTTGGTAGGTTCGTTCGTAATTTCTATATACCGGAAAGGGATGTAGTAGATATATAGAACATAATTCAAGACTGGAAGCTTTATAATTTTATTTTATGTGAGAAGGTAACAATTTGGTGCCGATATATGAAGGCCTGTGCTAAAGTAGGCCTTAGTTTGGCAGTGCGCGAAATGAAAGCGTTTTAGCGCGACCTCGAGCGATCAGCTGATTGGCGAATGCTAGTGTGCGCGGGGGGGCGCGCCTTGTCGCGATGCACGCACACACGAACGCTCAGCTGACTACACGGACATCGCACACAAGCACAGCAATTGTAATTTAGTCGCTTCAGCTGTGTATCGTTTTAACTTCAAATCTTTAGAAACTTTTTATTTCAAATGACTATTTAGAAGGCTAATTCAATATAAATACTTACACATTATATTAATTATTAATTCTTTTCTTGAAATTATTAATAATAATGATAACTATTGTTACAGTAATAATTATTAGCAACATTTTCGCATAATTACATATCTATGTTTCAGTTTAGCAAATTATTAAATGGTTAGCCGAATACTAATTTTGTTAGTAGTAGTTACTAGGTCTATCTAATTATAGCTATGCCTATTTGCTACTACTTGCTTTTTGCTACTAGCATAATAAGGAATGATAATGGCTAATGAGTTTGATCGAGGTAAAGATTCTCTCGCTCAATACTACGCTTTGTAAATCAATCACTGCACAAATTACAAGCACACATTACAGCTATTATTAAAATTTATTTCTCATACACAGTTTAAATGGCGGCTAGTCATCCATCTCTGTCAAATCTGTCATGAGTGAACACGTGCAATATGATAATTTCCAACGTACAAAAAGACAGCTAATAATGTTTAATATAACTTTAATTAACTTAATACCTACTATCTAGATAACTTGGTACTACAAATTTTTAAGTATATGTGTGTATCCGTATTGGTTATAATTGTTTTATATTTAAACTACGGCAACGTCATACAACACACAGAAAAATCTAATATATAAAATTCTCGTGTCGCGGTGTTTGTAGTTAAACTCCTTCGAAACGGCTGGACCGATTCTCATGAAATTTTGTGTGCATATTGGATATGTCTGAGATTTGGACATCTTATTTTCATCCCCCTAAATGTTAAGGGTAGTCCACCCCTAAATAATTTAACTTTTTTAAATTAGATAAATTTTTATTTTTTTATGATACAGCTTTAAAAATACATACAACCCCTGTTTTTCACCCCTCTACGATCAACCCCTATTTTTTTATTATAAATGATATACATAGCAAAACGACGTTTGCCAGGTCACCTAGTTTTTTTATATTTATATAAAATCAATAATAATTTATGAATGGTATTATCCATACAATAAAAGGATTATTTAATGACAATTTTTATCCATATGGATAACCTAAGACCTATGTGGCAAAGAATGTTGCTTAATATAAAAACTTTCGTCGTTACTTGTTTGGAATAGTTGTGAGGAAGAGGTCCTGACTAAACGAATAGTCATGTGGTTCTCACAGTGTTTTATATTTCTAGTAGTAATATAAAAATATAATTTCTACCTTTTACAACGTATCTGTTCCTGATATTGTTTTTATTCATCAATGCGTTGTTATCTATAGTCGAATTTTTAATTAGACGAAGTCAACTGACGTTTACGGTGTTGTCAGTTTTTAATGAAATAAAAATAGTGTTGTGACAAAGTAGAGACCCCTGAATTAATGATCGGTGATGGCACTAGTCGCCGCGCCGCGCTTTGTAATAAGCCGTCAAAAAACTGATTGTAGTTACATAGTACTAGTACCTAACTTATATCAGAGCACTTTTATACAATTTTGAAATAGAAATAATATTCTTTTATAGTTTGAAATGATTAACTATTCACACTCATTGTTCATTCATCTGATTGAACAAGATCGGAACGTATCACTATTACTTTAAATATGGCAACATTATTTTACAAAGTGACATTAGCTACTGTCAGTTGGCTTCGTCTAATTTTTTTTTTTTTTTTTTGATTTATGGCTGTGGCACGACATGTGCATTAGCTAGCGTCAAGTATAGGATTTTTATAATTCGTGCTTGTCTTTTTAGAAATTCGACAGTGTCCTCTATGTACGGTTTAAGCACTCGCCCGGTACCGTACAACCCTCCCAAAGGCCGAGAACAAATTTAAACGGGAATCGAACCCGGTACCCCTCACCTAGCTGCCACTTAATAAGACCGCTAGGCTATGAGGCCCCCTTCGTCTAATTAAAAATACGACTATATGTCTTTGTTATTTATGCCCGTGTTCTGGCAAATTCCAGGTAAATAATATTTGCTTCGGGTCTACAGAATTGGCCATGGCTATGGGCCATGCCCATTGAGGATTTACAGACTATTACATTTATATACATATTTAATCTGGTATCGAATCTAAATAATAATTATTCAACGCTGAAATACAACAGCAAATACAACAGTTAATTAGGAGATACCGGTACACAGTAAATAGTGCGTGAAATTCACAATGTTGTCACGTTCTTGTTTAGTTCTAGCTGTTCTTCTGAATAGGAAACGTTGATTAAAACATTGCGACATAACAAAATGTGCAGTGGTTGTGAAAACTGTTTATAAAACGATGGAACACGTTTTTCGAACAACGTGACTCGCTACAATTAGCTTTCGTTCGCTTTCGTACAGTAAATATAAATACTTTCAGAACTGGCAGAAAGTTTTGGAGGCCAAATTTTTAATTTGGCTTCTGTGGTAAGCTCTGTGGAACTCGCGGCTTAGTGACATATCTAGTAAAATATTTTTTTTAAGTATAACAATCTATGCAAAAGAAAATATTCTAAGTCAGACGATACTTAATATTTTGCGATTATGATGTGATTGTTGTGTATATGTCGCAGCCAACGAGCTTAATTAGTGGTTAAATTAACAGCCTAGCCGTTTAACTAGCGGCCTGAAAGATATTCAGCCGTAGTAGCGTTTGTTACAAAATTTAAGAAACTGGCTGGCTAATTCTTAGGCCACTCCTACGATAGAGTCATTATTTGGCAGAAATAAAAAAGATGAAACAACACATAAAAAATATTTCTTGTAAAATTTAATTGCTTGATCAACTGGCTGAACATCTTTCAGTACTATAGTTAAACGGCTAATTAAGCTTTTGCTGTTGGCTGCGACACATACATCAGTTATGTGTTAACGTGAGGTTTGTTAGAGATGCGCATAAACATTTCAACCAATTTAGGATATACTATTAACATATAAAAAATGTATGAATTGATGTAGATTTAAGATATGTACTTTTTGTCTGAAGGCACGACTGCGTTAGGAACCAACCCTGTGTTGGGATGTGCCGGTCCAATACATTTATATTATATTTTATATTTACCGTCGAAACACTGACATGCAGCTTATGAGAATTTTATTTAATCTGTGACACGTCGACTGTAATCCGACTTTAACTGAAACTGTGCCTAGCGGTCTTATTAAGTAGCAGCTAGGTGAGGGGTACCGGGTTCGATTCCCGGTTCGAGGGCAAGTTTTAATTTAATTTAAATTTGTTCTCGTCCTTTGGGAGGTTTGTGCGGGCGAGTGCCTAAACCGTACATGGAAGATATGATCGAATTTCTAAGGCAAAAAGAACGATTAATAAAAAAATCTCATACTTGACGCTGGCTAATGCAGAAACCGTGCCAGAGCCATAAAAAAAAAAACTGAAACTGTAAGATTTTAAATTTAGATGAAATATAGAGCGTGTATTATTATTTATTACTTAGTGTTAATAGCAATATACCTAAAATTATGGTATGATACCGAATTTTATGGTTGAGGTAAATAAACATTTTTTCATTAATAATAATTGGAATTGCAATAGTCACAAATGGCAATAAATTGAATTTCATTACTCCGTTGATTGGAGTTGGTTGTTAATCGATTGGAAACAATTATTTATAACGAATCAAAAAGAAATCCTCTTTCTCATTGGACAAATACACCCTTGTTAACTGTGGGATATTATTTTATTTATAAGGAAACACATTTTTGCTAATGTCATGGTTTAATCTATAGAATAATATGGGACTATGTTAGAATAGTTTAACCTCTGTTATTAGGTTCCTACTATGCGAAGCGATAATATATAGAATATAAAAATCAAAGGATATTGGATTTGGCCTTAAATCAATTAGTTGATTGTTTTTAAAGTAGATAATATTAGCACTTAGAAAACCGGCAGTTTTCTTAAAGCCAAACAGTCAGCCATGATTCGAACGCACGACCTTAGAGAGTCGCACGCGCAAGCCACTAAGCCACTGCTCTCTAAACAAAAAGCTAAGCATCCTCATTAGTACAATAGCTAGTAAATATCTGTTGAACTAAAATTTTTTAAGTACATTTCTAAAGAGTACTTTGAAGACTAAAAAAGCGAATAAATAACTTAAAACCGCTTACTCATTTGACCACCTAGTTCTATACTCCATGAATTGAACATAATTGTATACTTCAGAAATCATTTGACACTTGACAGTAATATGTAAGTATATTTCAATAGTATTAATGATGCTGATTCGAACATTTTTGGTGATCTTATATATCTATAAGGAATATAATGTGGTGATGTGCCGCGCCTAATTTGATAACGGTGACGTTTGACATGCTCCCGATACGGTGAGACTGACACACATTGAAGCCGGATGTGAGGCGCATGCTCTGAAATAGTTCTGACACCGTAAAAGGCACCACTCTTCATGGTTCTTGAAAGAATCTATGAATACGTTTACCCGTAAACGGGACAATCATAAACATAAATGGGAAATAATAATAATAAAAGCATTTATTGCTGTAATTACTAGTACCTACATAAAAATGTGAAATACTAAAAATATAAAAATAAATACTAATTACGATTAATTATCGGCAAGCCGGTTGATTTCTGTTATACAGCTTGTACTTGGACATAAGCCTCCTCTAAGGGCTTCGAATCTTCTGTGTCTTCCTCATTTTCTTTTGTTATAGCGAGGGAGCCATTCCATCACTTTCCTCTTCCATTTATCTTTATCTTCTCTCATAATGTATCCTGTCCATTTTCATTTAAATCTTTTGTCAAGAAGTAACAGCATTTCTAAACTTTGTTATGTCCTTGTGTCTTCTTTTTTTACTCTATCTTTCAATTTCAGACTTAGAACACACCGTTCGATACTATTATGTTCTCTTAGTTTGTTTTCTTTTTTATCAGTGAGTGACCAGGTTTGACATGCGTATATCAGGCGCGGTAATATACAGGTATCAAATACTTTTCTCTTGTAAAACATAAACAACAAACGAGACGTCTTAATTAAAAGCAAGTCTGTGGCAACCAGTATTGTTAGGTTTTGTGTCTAACGTCCCGGTAATACGCTATGAGCGCCGGAGTCGGTCATTGATAGCCCTGTATCTATAAGTAGAAGTTTTAAATTGTAATGTCACGCGCACGTTGTCCTCTAATACAAGCACGTTTTCTAAATATACTGAAATGGGATCATACTACACTGTTAGTGTATTTTATTTTTACATTATACAGCTCAGACTAATTTGTTTGAAGCTAATGGATCGTGATTATGCGTCGTGATGCTCCCGGGCCTGTGGCAAATTACAACAACGCTGCTTTCATTTTCGATCTTCACCTTGATAAATGGCGTTATAGACTTTAGTGCCTAGGTTTTCTCATACTTGGACAGTCCATTGTATTGGTCTGCGTCCCTTTGGTCTCTTTCCTACCTTTTTTACATATACGTTTAATTAATAACATATTTGAAATAATTAACAAACCCTTCGTTCGGACTGCTCGATTCGCCGACTTTCGAAGGTGAGTATCATGATAAAAAAACGATTTATATGCTACCTAAGTATTCTTACGTTTATTATTATTATATACCTACAATCGTGTGATATTAGAAAATGTGTTTTTCATGTTTCTTAATTTGAAATTAATTATAATGTAGATAATACGGGTAATTAAATGGCTCCTTCTATTTTATTTATCTACTGATTTAACGACTACGTGATGACAGTGATTACCAGGAAAATATCGGAAAACTTTCTGATTAAAAAAAAATGTAATAGGTTAAAGCAAATCACAAATTAATTACTATAATTGTACATATTGCAATATTGTTCAAATTATACTCACGGATAACAGTTATAGGTATAAACAGCAATATTTATCAAGTATCCGTGTACCGTTTACGTATTTGTATATCTTATATCTTTGACAATAAAAAGTAATTTCTATTTCTCTACTTTAAACGTAGTATTAATTTCAAATATATCATCAAGCAAATCTGTATATATTAAAATGATTACTTATTATACAATTAAATTATTATGCAAGCAATAAAGCACATAGAAAAATAATATTTAAATTTAATGCTCTTTGACAAAATAAATATTCATGAATTTTATTTGAAATTCAACCTTCAGCGGAACACTAACGTAGTTAAACGAACCTACCTTGGGATACATCTCATATTCATTGTAAACTGTACTGTTATCTTATATGATCAGCACATTTCTTGTGTTACCTATGGTAGTAATCAGGTCACATCGAGTCCATTGAGATTTGAACGTAGAAAACGATAATTATGGGATGCCTAGATGAGCGCGAATAAACACTTCAATCAGCTTCGATATGTCATGATTCAAATGCTTGCAAATCCAAAGTCAAACATTTAAATGCTTTACAATGGAAACAGGTTCTTGTTATCTGTGTCTATTATTTTTCCGTTTAATGTATTTAATGTGTACTGCGTTATGAATGGACAAGTGTCTGTGCGGTTTACTAAATAGAAAAATAACTCTACTTTAAATTCTAAAGTAAATGCTTAGCCAAAATGACGATCTATCTAGGAATAACAAGAAGTGTTATGATTAGTATGTATTTTGATTGTTGGTTTAAGTATGTGTTGTAATATGTTATGGCTAATTACATGAAATTAATTTTCGTTACAACTACAGTTAGCTGTACATAAAATATATGCATAATTTGAATACAGAAACAAATAGTGGTAACTTAATGTAGCATTTCCCCGTTTTGTTATGCTGAGATGCTAAGCTAGAGAATTCAAGTGCCATCGATCAATCAGATACCTTCACAAACCAGAAATAGGTAAGTACAATTTATTATCAAATATAATTTTAATAAAAAGTCAACTATTCTATGTCAATTCAGTTCGGTTTAATGTAATAAATACCACTATGTGGAACCAGCTGCCCAATGAAGTATATCCGAACCAATTCGACTTAGGGTCCTTCAAGAAAAGAGCGCACCAATTCTTAAAAAGCTGGCAGTGTGAGTGCGGTATTATCATCAGATGAGCCTCTTGTAACATCAAAAAAAAATAAAAAAAATCGACCACGTTAATGCACGCCGCAATCTTTTTACTCGCTCTGGATTTATTTCCCCATGGAACTATAATCAATAATGGTTTTTTTAGTTTGAGGAATATGACTATATATACCTAACCCATTTATTTATAAGAACTCAATCAGTTCAAGTGCTTTACTCTACTTTATCTTTAGTTCTGGGTAATTGTGTTTACGCTGTATTTAAGAGACAGAAGAGTGGGTACGTGATTATAATCTTGGGCACGGAACTGTGTTTAATTTAACCAATGTAATTTGATATAATAAAAACTTTTAACAACACCTCTCTGTATAATCCAACTCCGATATAATGCACGTACTTATATATAATTTGGATGCTTATTAGCATGTCAATCACTTTAAATTCTTAGAATAGAAGGTATACAATGAACTATCGCAATATCTAAATATCATTTCTTCTAATTATGTTATATCGATAACAGTATATCGTTAATTCATTGCAGAAATTGTTTCCCGTGATTAGAAAGAAAACATATGGTATGTTTCTATAAAAGGTTTCTCTTGAATCAATTACAGACTGACTGAACTCAGAGCCTGCCATTCGTAGTGTTACCTAAAAACGGAGAATCTACTTACTTGTACTACAAGTATAGCAGAATAAGAAAAACCTGGAGTCAATAAAGATAAAAGATATTTATTGTAATATAGATTAGTACAATACGGCTTTAAGGAGATACTAATTAACTGTAATTTAAACCATACTATTGGACATAACATTACAAAGAACTAAATAAAAGTACCAATATTCATACAAACAGAGTAAAAAAGACTTCAGCGCAAAGTATGGACCCCGTATATCAAAAACATATCGAATTTACATAGATTGCGCTAAATGATGGTCGACTTTGGTATAATCCTAGCACGAGATTCTAGCAGAATTATCTATCCATCTAAATTTAATAAGAATATGTAATCATGTTAATATTAATTTCCTTTATTATTGAAATGTTGGAGTACAAAAGTCAATAAGTGTACCCTCGGATTGAAATTTGAAACTCATGTTTTACATACGAAATAGGTATACCGTTCTTATTATACTTCCTTCCTCAAAACCAATTATTATTAACTCCGGTCCCGTAAACACGCTTAATCATTTTATAATAATTAAATGTGACCATAAAATCAACTCTTATTTGCTATCTGGATAAACAGACGGAGTCATAACGGAATATTACTCAATGTCATGAAAGACGTTTTGAAAAAAAAATTAAGTTCAACATTTTAAACGATAATTAAGACGCCCTGTAATGTAGAAATGGTTTCATATACTCAACTACAATATTTTTTTTAAATTTATTGATTCCGAACTCAGTGTGGTGGAACGTTTACACATGAATTTATGATTACTTACTGATAGTTTACATATCAATAACAATTGAAATCAGAAGAAATTGATAATGTAATACAGCGAAATAAAAATTAAAAGAATTTATATCGATAATTTATATCTGAGATGTGAAATAATGAATAATAATTTAATTAGTTATTAGCGATCGACCCGAATAGTTATTAACTAGATTTCTAAACTGTATAATTAAATATTAATGACTTATGACATACTTTTTAATTACGTGATTTGTCGGAGTTTTATTACGTTGCAAATAAATTATAAATGTTTTGAAAGTGTGAGAAATATATGATATATTATACATATGACGCCGTGTGACAAAATCCAATACAATGTTTAAAAATTTAATTGGTAGGTACATATTATAATTATAGCTACGAACGAACGACTGATTCACGGAACCATATTAGGCAGGGAGTGTTTTTCGAACGATTAAATCTATACTAAACTATTTAAAAAAAATACTTATGTAATAATAAAAAAATATTGAATGAATAATAAGTAAAATTAATTAATAATTAATATTTAAATAAATTATTTAATCTTTAATGAATTAAGAACGACTTATTTTCTAGAAGTCAAAACCTCACTTTAAGTTTTATTGAATAATGCGTCAAGGAAATAAGGAGAGTGTGTTTGCTCGTACAGAACGTCTTCATCGATCATGTCTGAGTGATGTATCGTTATCAGGAATATGTGGGCCACTTCACTTCCCAACTAAATAACCGGCAACATTCAGTTATTACAAAAACACTTATCTGATATGGCTACAAGTTTTTGTCGCATAAAAGCAGATGGCGGCAGCTAATTATCCACTTCTGTGCGTTTGCAACTGAAATTGAGTGTAAATTATTTTGAAGAACTTTTTATGCATTATCCCTTAACTACGTCTGTGATTGAAAGAAATTTTCCACAATCAAAGTCACAGGGACAAATTACAGAGAACTATATTGACGTAAGTGTTGCATTAGTTAATATGTATTTCGTGATAACCTTTAGACTGAAGATTCGAGTAAAAAGTTGTTCGAACGAGCTTCATGATGTCACGGTACCTTAGGCATGCTACACAGGCAGGCTTGCTTTAAGGAAACAGGTAAATGTTGACGGAAATTAAAGGATGTTTATAACATTTCATTATCAATTCAGTAGAGTATTTAACCTTAAATTAAGATTATGTTGACTTCGAATTTTGTTTCGATCGAGGATTGTTTTTAAAAACTTGCGCAGTTTACCACCAAAAGTACATAAAGTCTTAATTGCACGATATGTCAACATAAGAATATAAATATAATTATTTCGTTAAATTAACATTTATTATCGCATTAACGCAGCCTTCATTTATAATAAAAAGTCAAGTCGGCAATTATAATGGTGAAGTGCAGTACATATAATTACAAAATAGTTTCACTATACAGAAGCGTCAGTATCGTATGGTGATATTAAAATTTAATAACATTTATTGTAATTATTATGAGTGCCACAGAACATCGAAATATTTTTCCAATGTCAACATACGTAAGCTATTGCTAAATATTGAAGTGCTGAGTCGTTGACATATGCAATATTTGCACTCACTTACGAAGATTACTTTCTTCATATGATTTTTGAGGTTAATTCTGTTTGACACACATTAATTTCGAGAATGGAATTTCATAATTTAAATAACAGACCGCTTGATATTTGAAACCCGTATATGATATTAATGAATGCAAGGCAAAAATAACAAACTATTAAGTCACTGCATGTTGATGTAGCATTACGTGTCTTTCGAGAACTATGTGGCAGTATAAATATCCCAGCGAGCTACCAAGAAGCGAGAAATAACAAGAAATCTCACGAAACCGTGTAATTTATCAGTTGTGTCGTTTATTTCTGAGTACGAAGTAATAAGTTGTCTCTGTTTTGGAGTCATTACCGTTTGTGGCGACAGAACACTGAACTGGCAAATATTGTCCGCAGATTCAGTCGCTATTTTATATATCGACGTAGGAAAGCATATTTGCTGTAAGTAGACAAAATACCTAAAGTGACTTTTTCCTGCCATTAGAATCAGAAAAAAAAGCCGCATCGAATGACCCGGGTCCTGTGTCTCTACGATGAAAAAAAAATTACATACGCCGTTGAAAACGCCCGTACTTATATTTTTTTTAGCAAGATTAAATGCTGTATGTAGACCAAAATCTAGTCATTTCAGACATTTTGTACTTACAGCAAAAGAAAAACTGAATTTTTTTCTTTACAAATACTTACTTCTTCCCATTTAAAAACTTAACGCTACTTACAGCATTTCTGCGGCGTGTGATTTTTACATTCGTTGACTTACAGCAAGTTTAGGGAACCTACAGTTTTAGTTTTTTTTTACCATTTACGACGTTTTATTTCAACCAAACATTACATTACCAAATGACCCACTGCATTTCTAGATCTAATCATAATTATAAACACTAAACAGCTAATCTTACATCTTGAATTGCAATTGAAAGTACCCAAGTACATAAATTTACTGCATACAGCATATTTACCGCCTGTAAATTGATAATATTTCCGCGCTTACATTTTTCTTCCTTAGTTACAGCGTTTTAAAGGTTTGTGATTTAAAAAACTGTTTGCTGTAACTAGCCAAACACGTACTTATAGTAACTTTGGATAAAAAGTTTACATTGCAAATGGTGACTGGCAGTTAAATAAATATATGTTTCAAAAATGGTAGCAATATCATGGATAGGTCAGACACTATTAATTTTTTTCCGAAATTAATAAAGTTTTTTGGCTCTGGTGAACAATTGCAATATGTCTACTTACAGCAAATGTGCTTTCCTACGTCGATATATACCTATATACGCGGTAATGGTTATATTTGGTGACGATAATGTTATTCTTGTTTGTAACAAATAGTACACACGTGCACACATTACAAATTTCTCAAAATTTTCCATTGCTGTGTATTTGGTTTTTCTTTCAGTGAATACTTCAAGTATTACGTTTTTGTTCCTTTTTCATGTACCTGGGATTAGTCTGGTCACACACAACACAGGAATGTCTTAGTGTGGGGACCGGCATCTGTAAAACAAATGTTCTAATAAAGGTTTAATTATTCACTTTTTATTATTTACTAGCTGACCCGGCAAACATTTGTGTTGCCATGTATAATTTGTAGAAAATATTTTTTAGTAGGTCGCTCTTTGATACTCCCGCGTAAGGTGAATAGTTTCCGAGATATTTCGATTGCCCAACTTGCCCCTATGCTCAACTAGCCCCGCTCTACCCTACGATAAAAATAACTATCTACAATAATAAAAGATAGGTGTTGATCGCACAGGGATGACAATTAAGGGTTATATGTATTTTTGTATGCTGTATCATAAAAAAAAAACAAAAAGTTTTGTCTAAGAACTAAAAATTGAACTTTAGGGATGGGAAATGAATGGACCTTACCATTAAGGGGGATGAAAAATAGATGTTATCGTATTTTCAGACTTACTGAATATGCATAAAACATATCATAAGAATCGGTCGAGCCGTTTCGGAGGAGTATGGGAACGAACATTGTGACACGAGAATTTTATATATATGAAGATTATGAGACTTAAGCAGCCGAAGTTATCGAATGCATTGGTCTATTATTTATTATTATTGGCGTTCTGTATTTTTCTAACACACCGATTTCCACAAAATGTTTTTCTTCATTCAAAAGTGGTGGGAACTGTGAGTTCGATTTAAGGACAGTTATAATATCAAAGAAAACATTCTAACACAACTACATATGTGATCATCATAAAAATTTCCACGATGTTAATAATGGAAATTTTTATGCTAATTTAATAACTCTGATGTGTTATTGTTTACCGACCCAGATTTTTTCGCAGTTTAGCTTTCATCACTAATGTAAGTCATTTATGAGCTGCGGGTGACGAAATGTACTTGGCAGTATAGTTATTTATTGAAGGCTCTTATGTACTTATGTAGACGTGGTAACGCCCTTTTCCAATTCGCCGCAGGAAATATCAAATAAATAGGTAATAGCTGATGATATAATGAAAGTTGTTTTTATTGCCCCCGGAAGGCGGCTGACTGATGGACGGAACTGCTGCATTATGGTGTGAGATCGCTTCGACTGCGTATAAAGAACGACGGAGTAAAATTGTCTTTGACATAAGATAATAGTCAATTTGGGATAAGGAATCAGAGGCGCCGACGATATCTACATTTTTTTCATGTAGTTTGTACATTAAGTCTATGAATATGAATATTATAATACCTGCATATACTGCTTGTATATGTGCTATTTATAAAAGTCTATATTTAATATTAATTAGTTTTTTGATAGCCTTAATAACCACGCAAACATTTTAAAATTCTTTTACTTATACAATTTAATATTCATTAGTAAATATAGAAATATTAAATATATTTCTATATTTACTAATGAGATAAATATTGAATTCTAGGTTAAACAAAAAGCTAAGATTTGGCGTGCGGAAACTTAAACAATATAAATATACGATTACGCGGTTTCCTATTAAAACACAGAGGTTTATTTCCTTTACTATTAAAAAATATCAGTGTTGGCCTAGTGGCTTCAGCGTGCGACTCTCATCCCTGAGGTCGTAGGTTCGATCCCCGGCTGTGCACCAATGGACTTTCTATGTGCGCATTGAACATTCGCTCAAGCGGTGAAGGAAAACATCGTGAGGAAACCGACATGTTATAGACCCAAACAGTCGACGGCGTGTGTCAGGCACAGAAGGCTGATCACCTACTTGCCTATTAGATTGAAAAATGATCATGAAACAGATTCAGAAATCAATCCTGTAGTGCCCAAACCTGTAGTGGTTGTAGCGCCACTGATTTATTTTTTATTACAAAATATCACCTACAATTTGATGACGGTGCAACAGGAATTTATGTCCGTGTAGATACATATAAGCCTTATTACGGATGTACACAACAGAAGATTAGACGTAGCGATGGAGCCATTAGATGAAGTAGAATCGTGTACATTATCTTAGACTAATCTTAAGGAGTTCGACGAACACGACTTCTTATGTCATTGGTGATTTAAATTTATGTAACTTAGGTCATCCAATCACGAAAAGCAACATTATAATGCCAATCCAAATAAGAGGTTGCAAAGTGGTTTTAAAAAAAGATGATCCATACATGGTCACGTCCCAGGCCTTCTCTAGGGGGGGCACTATAAGTTAACAAGTTTCTATATGCTCAATCGCTCCTTTAGCTCTGTATATATCTGTATATATATATATATTGTCGTAATGAAAAGCATTTATAGGTACCGTATGTATGTTGGGACTGTACGGAGAGCTATAAAAAGGATGTGGGCTCGAACAAGGGCAGGGCAGGGCGCGTGCAGGAAGCCAGCTTTTTGTTCAGTCGTTACTCCGCTAACGGAAACCTTGCCTATCCATATCCACACACTATACGATAGTATAGTCTATTATATATCTATAATTAATGTTAATTCTAGACATATTCTAGACATAGTCGTAGAATAGTGACAGATCTAACAATTAGTAAACTTTACAGGGCAGCCATTTCAACATAAAATAATCATGTTCGTTTTTGTCATAACTATTTAAATTCATATTCTGTTATTAAAAAAATTGCCAAATAATAACATTAAATTACATAGTTTTCTATAAAAATCACATGTTTCTATCAAATCCGTCACTTTACCGACTGTAATAATTTGAAATTTAAAACACATGGAATTTTTTTTTAATGTAGACGTAATATTTAGTAACATTGACTAAATACACCGACAAATATGATAAAAAGTGGATTTTGTTTTTTTTTTTCAAATCCGACTTTGTTCTACGATCATGACGATATGTACTTTACATGAAATTAACGTAGGTACTAAACGATGTTAGAGGTATAGAAGGATCAAGGAAATCCCAATATCAAGGATGTTAAAGTTTGAATAATACGTGTTAAGTATGTTTTTCAACCTTCGAGAATTTTTGTCATGTTCAAATTGATAGCTATCAATATGGTAAATATTTTTTCCTTAAATATATAAAAGGTCGTTTGTTTATATAAAAAGTTATACGTCACCAAAACATCTGAATTACGTAAATAATATTTGTAATACCAATTTAAGATATGATATTTTTTGTTATCTGATTTATTTAATAAAAACAAATTATCGTTTATTAAAACGTAAGCATAAATATTCATTATACAGTTAAAAATAAATTATGTGTTTCGTATTTCTAAAGTGACTTTCTTCTTGAAAAAGGCAGTGTGTTTTCGGCATTGGGAGAGCGACAGACGAAGGCCTAAGTATCGTGCGCGGAATGTGTAATGAGTAATTAGTGAACTACAGAGTATTCCACGGAACACCGGGACTACCTAATGCGGCGCAAGCGTGATCTCAGTGACTACTTATGCGCCCCCATTAAATCTTTTAGCTATCTAATAGGGTAATAAAAGTTTTAATTTATGGAATTATGAATAAACTTATTTATTTCTTTGTCTGCACATATTATATGATAGAAATCACATGTTAAATATATATGTACGTCGGTGAAACATCGTCACTGGATCGTTTAGTGTCATAAGGGTAAAGTGCGACCATAAGAGATACGAATAATTGTCGTACAATATTGAATTTAGGTTGATTACTTCTAACAATACAAATAATACATTAGCTTAAATCATAACGAGCAGCGAGTTCAGGGCACCGATCTCATTTTTAATCACAATCTACTAGACCTAACTCGGTCCTTTCAACACCACAATACTCCACTGAATACTCAATCAGTACCGTACCGCGTTCCCTGAACGCACTGTCAAAAGTCAAGATGGCGCCTCGACCCCACTCGAGGCATTTGCTTTGCTCTGATTGGTAGTAACAATATTCGTTAAATAATAACAAAACTGATCAAATCAAATTTAATTAAGATTCTTAAAAGTAATAGGAGAAATATAAATGATTCACCAAAGCAACATCAACGGTCGATTGACTTGATCATAACATTTCCTGATAACCGACATATATATTACATTCTCTAAAACAATGCTTTTGTTAACAGTTAACACCGGTATATAGATAGAGTTCTTTAAACAAACAATTTTAGATCACAAAACACGAACTCTTTTGCAAAGTAGTGAATTGAAAACATGATTGTCCGATTACGCACTTTATAGCTCTCATAGCCCCTCTTATATCCGGGCTTCGATGTCCCTTATGGAACTGGCCAAAATGCTCTTATCACCACCTTGCAGGGCTCCGCCATCTCGATATAACAGTTGAGCAATAAATAATTATAAGTAGTCGTTAATGGTCCGCTCATTTTTTGTGAAAGTTAAAAAAATATTGAGGTAACGTTACTGTAAATATTTAGTCTGTATTTATTTTGTATTACCCGCTATTGAACGTGTTCACTACGTGGAATGAATCTGTAAAGCAAACAGAACACAACTCGATGGCTCCGAGTATCAGTAATCCAATTTGTTACTATGTTTATGGCTCTGACGAGCGGGCACAAAAATTCTACCGATAATTGGACTAAAAAGTTGGCAACCCTACGTCCACTTATGGGTATTCCATGGCCGTCAGCTCTTGAAGCGATGTATCCAATATTGCCCTGTAAACGTATTAGCGTAGAGACGAAATTTTCCTGTATCGGCGCGTAGTGGATTCCTCGAACTAGTGATGTGATGTCTATTTCAAATTGGCAGCGGATGTGTATGTGAGTGGAAATTGCTTTGAGGCTCGATCGTCTCCACGGGCTTGAGTGTAAAAGGAAAGATAATTAACTTTCTCTTTAAAATGGAAAAAAATCGCTCCTGTCCCGAGTGGAACGCTCGTGATTATAGTTATTTATTCTTGCAGATATCATTTAGGTGTTACCTACTTATGAAATATTACCTGAGTAGAATTACAAAATTAAAGGAGGGGTTCAGTTTAGAAAATTAGTAATAATAGGGTAAGGTAGAGTAAATAGGTTTAGGTGAGACATGTTACATATGGGAACTTTTAAGAAAACATTGGAAATTGGAATATAAAAAAATTAAATTACATGATGTATTAGGCAAATCATGTTAATATAATTTATTTGGTATAAAAAAATTGTGAAAACACAGCACATTACCAGGTTAAAATTAAAACTAATTTATTTGTTTTACAAATGAAATCAATTTTGTTTGCTTTTATGTTTATTCAGCTATTCATATTACCGAGACACGTTTTATGAGAAAATAAATTGGTATTGAAAAAACCCTCTAGAAACTGACTTTGCATTTTTATTGGGCACACCGCATTGTGTAATTGTGAAGGCACAACAATTTGGGTCGTGACTTGATGTCTCCACAGGCTGTGGTCTGGAGCACTTACAAAAAGCAATATTCTCTTTACCATAATTTAGGTACGACTATTAGCGGTCGACAGTTGCGGGTTTGCGAGTTATACTTAAAATACTTTCTAAGACGACCGGGTATCGGGTACCGGTGTTTTTCCTTAGGGAGAGTTTGTACTTTGTAGAGCTATCTTTCTTTATTTGGAGGCGAGATCCGACCACATTCCCGCACGATAACGCCTTATCTCGCTCGCAACTCGCAACTCACCCACACTGGTGTGTTCAAATATAGAGTTTTGGACTAAATAAAAAGGTATATTTTACAGAGCCATACACTAACTCAAACATATACTAACCTTCCCTACTTTACACCACTGATCATGTCATTAAGCATTATTAAATTTTTACATCGTCATATTTTAAGTTAAGCGAAGTAAATAAATACCTCAGTGCGTCACTAAACCAAATAAAAGAAAGCGTTTCACGTTAGGCTCGACTTAGGATGCAGGCCTTGCCCTCGTACCGTTGTGACTCATTGCGATGCAACACAAAAACTTTTCGACAAAAACTGCGTTAGCGACGATAAGTGAGACGTAATGAGTTCGAAACGGTCTGATGGTGTTGTAACGTACTGCAGCTGACGGGAAACCAGAGAAAATATGAAAATGGAGCAAATTACTGCCGCCAGTGAACGCCATCAAGGCGAGACTGATCAGATAATGACCACCATTTGCGCCACATGACATAACAACATCGTTGCTGTAGGGGCATTCAGGATCCTTTGCGGGAAATTTACTTCATTATAAAAGTAATAACGTAAAGTGCAACTACATGTTGGATTTTTTCTTAAAACTAATAGACCTATATGAATGGGATACATCTGTTTTGTATCGTCTACAGCTACTCAGCAAAATCGTCTTGGGAATCATAACATGTGTCAAATAAAGCAGACAGTTTGCAGATCGCTACATAAATCTTGAAAAACCATCTTATTCAGTTTTATTTCAATCATTGACAAAGATTTTAAGAGTATTTTGTCTATCTATGAATTTACGTATTATAATCACTTTCAATTGTGTCAACTCATTGTCCACATAAAAGTGTCGGATCTGATTAAGATGCCAGTGAGCCGGCACGGCGCAGTCGTTGTGTTTTATTATCTCCGAGAATTTGCATAATTCATCGGTTGTATCGTATACGGGCCTGTGTAGGACACTCTGATTGATGAAGCGCTTCAATACATTTCGATACTTGCCTTTACTGGCCTAACGTCGTGAAGAATATAAATGATAAACTTTCTTTCAGAATTATAAGTATATTTCGCCATTACGGTTCGGAAAGATAACTATGTATAAGGTTTGCCGAGTGAGCTGACGAGAGTTCCAGAATTATTTTATTATATTATCATTAAAATAAAATAGAATATAAAAGTTGCATGGGTTAGAAACATTTCTGTTGAAGTTGAACAGTTTTTTCCTTGGAGCTATAACTTAAGAACCAATACGCCTCAAAAATAATATCTACTGACATTTTTAAAACATCAAGATACTGAACCCTAAATGTAATATTAAACTCATAACATTAATATCTCAACAAATAAAATCTCACGCGACATTTTGATAAAAAATACAGTAAAATGGGAATTATATTTCACGTCGACGAAACGAGGGTTCCCAGTAACTTTCTATTGAACATTACGGCCCTTATCTTTCACACAACCATATCCACAATACCCCATCGCTATCACAAACTGCCATACTATTTTTGTAAACGTTCCGGAGAAACAAAATTCATCGTAAACGATGCGGTACGAATTAATTTTCGTATCTGTCAGGTTCGTGGCAGGCATTTTTCTTTGAATCGTATCCGCAGGGCACTCGTAGCGCACGGCTGGCGCGCCGGCTGGCTTATAGACACACACACATACACATTGGGCACACAGTTGTGTCAACAGGAAGCGTGCAGAGTGATTTCGTGAGAACAGTCGGTGCCAGCTCTGTGGAGTACCATGCAGTACTCAGTACACACGGATGTGAGCATTTTGCGCAAATCCGCGCGATTGACAACTTCACTTCACACATTGTGTTTATTAGACGAGTTCTGATAACATGCTCGATAGACATTATGGCCTCATATTTTTTTTACAGCAACTGTATAAAATACTTATAAAATGCTTGCTCTTGATTCGCATGTGCAAACATAAGGAAATATGTTTCTAATTTATACCGTTATGTATAAATTTTAAATTTATTTTTAGTTAGACTCTAAAGAATCTAAAAGATTTATTGATGTAAGCGCTAACGATTTCCATATGACGACTATTTTGATGTTTGATGATATCGTTGAATTCAATGAAAAAATAATCGTGATGACTTTAGTTTTTTTATATTCAAATCGAAGTATTTGCAGATCCAAGTGTTAGAATACTTAACCTTGTGGTAACAATGCTTTATCAACATACGAGGTGAAACAAAGTGATTTGAATTTACTGTGGTAGTAATGAATAGCATGCCAGGAACAATAGGGTATTGTACACAATACTGTTGGGACTTGGGATCAATACGCGTTGGTTAGGCTTCGGTCTGTGATGAGGTTCGATGCTTTTAACTTGGTGACTTCCGTTCTGGAAGATCGACCATCTACATTAATAAGATTATACTAAAAGCAAATAACATAAATTATTAGGGTTGTAACAGGCGGCCTTATCGCTAACGATCGCTTGTTATTGACATCCTGGCAATCCTAGCATTGGAAAAAACAAAAAAATAAATATTAAGTGTAAAAGAAAATTTTTTTGTGTTACTTTTTTTTCAATGAAACGTTTATTATTCATTTAATTATTTATAACAATTGCATACAAAAATATGATTCAATTGACATAATCAAATGAAAAGGAGGGCAAATGGCGGCCTTACCTTCCAGGCAACCACTTTTACTGTTTTGTCAATATTTTTTTCCACCAAAAAATATAAATATATTTTTCCTTTACTTTGGGTTAATCCTATCACCTTGTGTTTGTTTTCCTCAAATCCACTTCGTGATATGGTTTAATTTTTTTTCTTACAATATAGTTAATAAAAATTACACAATACGTACCTACTACACGTTTAGATGAATACTCTTAAAACTAGTTAGATATAGTTGCGTGATAATTAAGTGTCTCGCATTAAATCCTCTCGACCGCTTTACAGCATAATAGATGCATCTTTGAAACGTATCGAATTTCCGATCTCATGTATAGAGGCTCGATTCGTTCCAGCGTGAATTGATGTCCGTAATCCCTGAGCGATGCGCTTGGTTTGAAGTAATGTGAAAAACGTGAAACAGCTGTTGTCCATGCACTCTCCTTCCACTGTGTGCACTGTACCCTGTGTGCATAGAACTATCGATTACGGCGAGCTTGCTTCCTGCCCCCCGCCGGATGCTGCACCGTACTGACGCTTTCAGCATACACTTCCTCCATTTCTTTTTATCCTACTAAATCTTTTCACGCGCTAGCTCACCCAGCAATGTGCACGGTACATTCATTAAAAACTCTTTCAGTAACTACATATCTGTGGCAGGTCAGTAACCTGAGCGTTGCTAGCATACATCGCTTGCTGGGTGTATAGCAGCGAACAGTAACGGAACAGCAATGTATTCTGTACAAAGCAATATGTTCTTGTTGTCGACGTCGCCCCCCACGGAGAGTTTCATATGGACTAATGGAAGTTCGATGTGAAGTTGTGAAGCGATTTAGACCGCGCTTCGCGTCACAAAGCACTTCTATTTAGACGATTTAACCATAAGATTGCTCGCACACTGGGACATAGCAACATTTTTAGCATTTTATTATCGCGTATTGTATTTTCTACGGAGAACGTGAGTGGAGACTGAGGACTTACAAAAGTTACAAATGACTAGCAGTTTATGAAATTAGTTATACTTGAATATTGTCTTTGTTTTCGAGATTTACATACTGAACTTACTGACACAATACAAGTGACCTGAAACGTTGAAAAAAAATCCATATGTTGTACGCTGTTATTATGACGAACCGGCCAATTATATTATGTACTAAATAAATAGCTTTATACAATCTTATCACATAAATCTTACCAACATTAGCATATGATTCAAAGATACATAAACGTGCTAACAAAGTATAAACTATAAAAATGTAATGCTTAATATTTGCAGAAACATAGGGGCCATAAAACAGTTTTGACATTATGAGAGCAATATAATTGTAATGCTTTCATATAAGTTAATGGCCTCCCATTTATCGCTCTTGTTTTTCGCAAGTTCTCGTTAATGACGTCATTTAATCGTTTACGCTACTATATTTTATGACATAGCGATAAATTTCTGTAATACCACTTTGTTGAAAAAAGTTGAAACTCACTAATTAATATGTCATTTATTCAAGATATTAAACATATAAATAATATCTTTCACACAGCCTTTATTATCCGGCACATTCCGAAGCTTAGTTAAAAGAGATTATGACGGAGAAGACTACAGCGTATACAGATTAAACACGTAACAAAAGCTGTCTGAATCTCTTTGATCTATATGCAATTTCACAAATTCAACACATTTTACAAAGATCCACTTTATGGCGAACAATGCTCTGGTTATTTCTTAAAGCCGAACGTCAATTTCATTATCAACAGTCTGTATAACAAGAATTTTGTTTTGTATCTGTCATCATTCCTTGACGGCTCATTGGTCTAGTGGTTAGTACCCCTGACTGCGAATCCATGGGTCCCGGGTTCAATCCCCGGCTGAGACAAACATCGATGTGATGAGCATTTGGTGGTGTGCTTAGGTCTTGGGTGTTTAAATATGTATTTAAATATCTATCTATCTATAATATGTATGTATATCCGTTGCCTAGTACCCATAACGCAAGCTTCACCATGTACGTATATACAGAGTTTCTTAAAGCTATTAATATAGACATAGAAATAACATTTATTACTAACAAAATCAGATACACATGAACCCAAAAAAAATAACAATTCTTGGCGTTTGTATAGATATTGTTACGAAGACGGGTCGACTGCAATGTTTTTAGATTTTTCCACTAGTTAGAGAAGTTTTCAGCAGGCTGAAAAGTGATTTCTGACCGTTTCAGGAGAGGGTCAATCACCTATTAGAAATTCGTAATTCTCATAATGTTACCGTAGTTTTCAGGAGCCTGAAACATTTTTTCAGGCCGTTTCAGAACAAGTGCAGTCGAGTGATACACTTTTCAGGAAACCCGTTTTCAGGCGTTTTCAGGCCTGGTTATACCCCTATGATGGAGGAATAGTCTAGAACGAATTTTCTAGGTGTGGGACAAGGACGGAATGATGCGAGAGAGAGACGGAAGATCGGAACCTTCTCGAAGCTAGACCGAGCACTCTAGAACACCGTAAGACAAGGACGGAGCAATGTGCGAGAGAGATAGCACGCACGTTCTAGAATTGTGCGATCGCTACTCAATAGCGCTCCCGCCTAGAGAGTTCTCGAACTTGCAAGACTATTCCCAGGGATATATAAGCGAGCCGAAACGCGATCAGTTCAGTTCAGTTTTGAATGCGATACCAAGCGATAAACATCGGAGTGACAAAGTGCGAATATAGTGAATACAAGTGATTAAGTACTGTGTGAAGTGCGTGTAATTAACGTAAATAGTGACAGTATTTTGTGTGTGTATTCAGTGAATTTTAGTGCGTAATTTCCAGTTTTTAGTGTAACAAATTCCTCGTAGATTTAATTGAAAATAAACCCTTGAAGAGATCTACGGCGTTTCTATCCGATCCCCTAGCTCGTAACATTTTGGTGTCAGAAGTGGGATAGAAAAATGCCAATTACTCCGAGGGAGAATCAAGAGGAGTTTGTGGCCGAGTCTCCAGCTGCGGAGGGAGTGCAGACGAGGGCACAATCAGCACGCGACGCCGCCCGGCGACAAAGTTTCGATGCGAACCGCGGGATGGGCGAAAGCAACGATAGCAACATCCTCCTTGCCCTGCGTCGAATGATGGAAGAACAGGCACGACGTCAAGAGGAACAGGCACGACGTCAAGAGGAACAGGCACGACGTCAAGAGGAACAGGCCCGTCATCAGGAGGAACAGGTTCGGCGATTGATGGAGGAACAGGCTCGCCGTCAAGAGGAACAGGCACGCCAAATCGTGGAAGAGCAGGCTCAGACACGTCGTTTGATGGAGGAACAGGCTTGCCGTATCGGAGAAAGATTAGGAGATCTAAAACAAGAAGTAGATAAAAAAATCGAGAACTTGGAATCTGATATGGACTGTAAATTTTCGAAACAGGACAAACGTATTCTCGGATTAGAACAAGAGATGCAGTGCCTGAAGACCAAAGGTGTCGTAAAGACTGTAGCACCATCTGGAAATCTGAAAGTACCTCCCTTTGACGGTACATCTTCCTGGGGCGCGTACAAAATACAGTTTGAGACTATGGCAGAGTCAAACGGGTGGAATGACGATCAGGCTGTCACCGCCCTTATTATGGGACTGCGAGATGAAGCCCTGGACGTGTTAGAAGTCATGACAGGTAAAGTGACACTGACACGCCTGCTGGATGCTCTGGAGTCACGTTATGGGGACTCACATTTGGAGCCAGTCTATAGGGCTCAATTACGGGAGAGAGCGCAGCGACCGAGTGAGAGCTTGCAAGAATGGGGTCTGGAAATAGAGAAGCTGGTAAGGAAAGCCTACGCATCCTTACCAGACGTAGCAGACAAGATATTAGTGCAAACCTTCATTGATGGAATAAGAGATCGTGAAGTCAGGTTGAGTGTAAACCTTGGTCACCACAAGAACCTGAAGGATGCTCTAGCCCATGCGTTGGAGGTGGAGGCGATTCAAAAAGATCCTCAACCTTACCGCATTAGGGCTATCACGGATAAAGCTAATGTTCAACGTGGGCCAACCTGTTACATCTGTGGGGAAGTAGGGCACATGAGGTTTTCGTGCCCTAAGAAAGACTTTCGTGGTGATGTGAAGGTTAAACGTGGGAATACATTAGTCATCGACGGTGAAGTCAATGGAACTAAGTGTGACCTAACACTAGATACTGGAGCTTCACGAACCGTAATTAAATACCATCTTCTGAAGTCATTTTATGGAAGCCCTTCTCGAGGAATCGTACAGCTTGTTACAGCTACAGGTCAGCGTATAACCGATCGGGGAGAAGGTATTGCAACCTTCAAGATTGGTAGAAGATTTTACAGACACAAGGTTGTTCTTGCAGACATAGTAGATGACTGCATAATCGGGTTAGACTTTATGAAGCTGTACAAATGTAAAATAGATCTGGAAAAAGGAATCTTTAAGTGTGGAGAACAGGAAGTCTGCTTAAAAGGCAACTCTTCAAATAGTGGGTTTGACGTCTGTAGAGTTATCAACGTGGACGAACAGGACTGTAATCAACAAGAGTGGAACGCAGTTCGTAAAGTTACTAAGACCTATGAGGAAGCCCTGTCAAGACACCTATCAAAGACAGAGGAACAGTTAAAGAAATTTTCGGATATGTTATCTGCCCATGAAAGGGAGCTTACAAAAAGTTCAGAAGTGTCTCAACGACCATGTGAAAAGGTCAACAAACAGGACCGAAGGGAGATTGGCCATGTGAGAACTTTTAGAGCAGACACCATTGGTTCAGATTGGAGTGGAAACTTGATGCAGATAGCACAGCAAGAAGATTGTGACATTAAACCAATTCTAGATTGGATGAAATCTTCAGCTGTCAAGCCGCAATGGAGTAAAGTCGCATCTACAAGTACCATTACTAAGAGTTACTGGGCTCAATGGGATAGTTTAGTTCTACATAATGGAGTGTTATGTCGCAAACTGAAAAATGCTCAAGGCGATCATTTGCAGTTAGTTGTTCCAAGATCCAAGGTTCGCGACATATTGGAAATGTTTCATACTGACTTGTCTAGTGGACATTTAGGAGCAAAGAGGACTCTTATGAAGATTAAAGAAATATTTTATTGGATACACTATCGTGAAGATGTTGACAACTGGATCAAGAAATGTAAAGCTTGTGCAGCTGTTAAGGATTCGCAGACTCGGTCTCCATGGGAAAGGATAACGGTGAAAGAAAGTGGTGATGCTCGGGACGAGCATGTCTAAGGAGGGGGTAGTGTTACGAAGACGGGTCGACTGCAATGTTTTTAGATTTTTCCACTAGTTAGAGAAGTTTCCAGCAGGCTGAAAAGTGATTTCTGACCGTTTCAGGAGAGGGTCAATCACCTATTAGAAATTCGTAATTCTCATAATGTTACCGTAGTTTTCAGGAGCCTGAAACATTTTTTCAGGCCGTTTCAGAACAAGTGCAGTCGAGTGATACACTTTTCAGGAAACCCGTTTTCAGGCGTTTTCAGGCCTGGTTATACCCCTATGATGGAGGAATAGTCTAGAACGAATTTTCTAGGTGTGGGACAAGGACGGAATGATGCGAGAGAGAGACGGAAGATCGGAACCTTCTCGAAGCTAGACCGAGCACTCTAGAACACCGTAAGACAAGGACGGAGCAATGTG
This sequence comes from Pieris melete, assembly GCA_963693345.1. Classification (NCBI taxonomy): domain Eukaryota; kingdom Metazoa; phylum Arthropoda; class Insecta; order Lepidoptera; family Pieridae; genus Pieris; species Pieris melete. Next base: position 357,850 of record CAVNZK010000036.1, on the reverse strand, counting down.
CGAGAGAGATAGCACGCACGTTCTAGAATTGTGCGATCGCTACTCAATAGCGCTCCCGCCTAGAGAGTTCTCGAACTTGCAAGACTATTCCCAGGGATATATAAGCGAGCCGAAACGCGATCAGTTCAGTTCAGTTTTGAATGCGATACCAAGCGATAAACATCGGAGTGACAAAGTGCGAATATAGTGAATACAAGTGATTAAGTACTGTGTGAAGTGCGTGTAATTAACGTAAATAGTGACAGTATTTTGTGTGTGTATTCAGTGAATTTTAGTGCGTAATTTCCAGTTTTTAGTGTAACAAATTCCTCGTAGATTTAATTGAAAATAAACCCTTGAAGAGATCTACGGCGTTTCTATCCGATCCCCTAGCTCGTAACAATATAAATATATTGTCGCTTATCTAAACCAACACTTTTTGAATTTTGATGCAATTAATAAGTATAGAGGAACTCGAAGAAAGAGTTACCTACCTTATTTTTATAGAAACATCGTATTAAACACGTAAAATTTTAACATGTATTCCTGGAACCGAACCCCAGTTGTATTTTTTTTTTGGGTACAAAAACATTTATGTTGCTATTACGATTTGGGTCTGCTACAGAATGCCTATTGCTTGCCTACATATTAGCAGTAAAACTCAGACAATATTCAGAATTCTGAGCCAAATCAATAAGGGCCTGTAGTACCAATGGATAATCGAATATATAATATTCTCGTGTCGCGGTGTTTGCGGTTAAACTCCTCCGAAACGGCTTGACCGATTCTCATGAAATTTTGTGTGCATATTGGGTATGTATGAGAATCGGACAACATCTATTTTTCATCCCCCTAAATGTTAAGGGTAGTCCACCCCTAATTTTTTTTTATATTAATTTTTACATAAATTTTTTTATTTTATTTTTTTTATGATACAGCATTAAAAAATACATTCAACCTCTATTTTTTTATTATAAATGATTTAGTTTGCCGGATCAGCTTGTTATTATATAAGCTTAAAAAATAAGAATATTACTTGTATAAGTTTGCATTTCGCTAATCACCGACGAGTTTCCATGCTTTAGTATCATACATCCGCATTAAGTATTAGGTATGTGTATATGTGATGAACAAAGAGACCGTTAGCAAATAAATGCACTAATTGATGTCCGTCGGCGCGCCCTGTAGCTCGTTAACCCTCAGTCGTTAAGTTACTGTAAGCTTCAGTTGGCAGGCGATAGAGGATTTTGCTTAACAGTCAAATTGTAGGGTGTTAGGTTTTTAAGTTTTATAAACTACTAGCAGACCGGCCAAGCGTTGCTGTGGATAAAGTTTTTGTTATATTACATAGTAGCAAACTATTCAAGGGAAGCGGTAGGAGAACACCCGTCATGGAACCACCATGCTTTTTTGGTGGTTATGCCATTAAATTGTAGCTTATGTGAAACGTTGGTACTTTCAACACAGCGCCATCTGTTAGAAATGTGACTATCAAATAATAAACAAATATTTTGCAATAAAATAATATTGCGGGTATAAATTGAGATATAACTATCCTATCTTTTAAGTTGGATCATACTACACACGGTGTGCAAATTTGATTGAAATCGGTTCGGTAGTTTAGGAGTCCATAGCGGACAAACAACGTGACACGTAATTTATATATATGTATTAAGATTATGAAGCTGAAAATAATTCTAAACTAGCCTATTACAATATTGACCTAAATCTCACCTTTCTTTAATTTAAATATTTATATGTAGAATATAAGTGCCGAAATACCCTACTAATTTGTGAGTTTTTTTTGTTTTTTTTTCACAGGTAGGAGGACATCACTGGAAATTGGGATTTCATGTTTGTCGACCCCTGCCTACTCCATTGACTGCCAATTTCTGTACATCAATCCTGACATCTGAAAGTCTGCGAGTTTAATGTAGTAACTACGCTCACCACATTTCACGTTGTGCTGGTTGTTAAGGGTGCCGCAGTGACGATTGCTTAGGATCTGCCGCTAACGACCACGTAACTTGATCCCAAGCCTTCATACTGACTGACACCACACCGAGCGGCCACCCACTACGGATAAAACGCTGCGCCAATACAGCTCATGTTACCACCCAGTAAAGGGCAAATTTCTACGTCAATTTATGCCCCAACTACCAATGGCTTGGAAATTGCGGTCCTGTTAGCTTAGGATCGTGGAAAAAATGTACTTATGTTTACGAATCAGTAACTTTTCTAAGAACATTTGGTTTATTTTGGGATTAAATAAACACAGATAATAATTATGCTGTACGAGTAACGTTTTAAAATATTTATTATTTACCGGAAGGAGAGATAAAAAAATCTACATTATATCTGTAAAAATTACACGGCCTCCTTCGGTTGAGTTGTTAAGAAATCGAATGGCTTACGTTATTGTTTGTGGTAGTGGTATATGACCGTATATGGGACAGATACATTTATTTCCTGTTCTATTGTAAAGTTTTCAGACGAATAAACGTTCAATCTACTGCCGTAATGGGGAAACTGATTGTTTGATTAGACATCGATCCCAGGCCCAGCGTTGCACATATCTAAGTTGATGTTTACACTGGCAGTGAAAAAATATGTCACGCTGACGTTAATACAAATTTACTGATTTTGAGTAAGGCAAAGAAACTAGTTTATATTCCGTGTGAAATATTCAAAGAAACTCAGTGCGGACGAAAGTTGACCCCGGGCGCGGCGGTCTCGAATCGCGACGGCTTTTAGAATAACAGATCAAAGCAAGAGTCGGTCTTCAAAGGACTTTACAATGTACTTATCTTAATTATGAACTTTTACTCCCAGAACTTTTCATCAAAGGTCTTTAAATCCTATACTATTAGTATACCTTGAGCATACCGAACCCATCTTTCACTTGCAATTTTTTCATTTGATACAATCATGATTTTTGTATGTGATTCTTCAGAGTTCTGTCAGATATTGTCAAGATAATTGATCTGTATGTTTGTGTATCATCTATCACTCTTTCAAGAGCCGACGCACGACGCGGCCATCACGTACTTATCTGACACGCTGTCTCTTGGGATATTTAGGCAAGCAATCCTAGTTTACGAAAAATACTTGAAAGTATACGTATGTACAGTGCAGAGCAGTGTTGGCCTAGTGGCTTCAGCGTGCCACTCTCCTCTCTTAGTTAGGTTGGATCGATCAGTAGGTTCGATCCCCGGGTATGCCCCAATGGGCTTATTTTCAATGTGCGCATTTAAAATTCGCTCGAACGGTGAAGGAAAACATCGTGGGGAAACCGGCTTGCCTTAGACCTAAAAAGTCTATGGTGTTTTAGGCATGCTGTGTCTGTGGCTGATCACCTATTAGATTGACAAATGTTCATAAAACAGATACAGAATCTGAGGTCCAGAACTAAGAAGGTTGTAGTGTCACTGACTTATTTATTTTATTTTTATACGTATACAGTATTTGATTTCAAACTGTAGTTGGTTTTTATAAAAAATTCAGCCAGCTGTGATTGATGGGAGCCGACAGTTTTCACAATCAACAACACATCAGACTCACGGGCGGGAGGGGAGTGACGATAAATCAATAATCATTTGACGTGATATCGAACTGGAATATTATTAAATCGTGAATCAAGTACCACGTTTCCATTGTATCTGTATCCCGGAAAACTATGTAGGATATGATATAGCTGTTACATTAAAATGATATCAACTAGACGCCTGTTTAGAAATATATTGAAATATGCTGAATATTTTTATGCCACCGATTTTTTTGGCTGCTATTCTTAAACTGCGTAGTTAAAGTGTTTTATTTATAGTGTAGTAATTAATGGTCGTAGACAGTCATAGGAATTATATTAACTCGTATGTAGAAGACACTAGATAAATTTTTAACTATACTACAAACCTTAGATATTATTTTCGTATATCTTGATGACCCGATAACTTCTAAAAGTAAATTGTAATACTTTATCGGCCAATAAAATGATTGGGTGTGATTTTTTTTAATAGCTACTCTCTATTATACATATGAATAAACAGCTTTTTTTTATGAATTAAAAATATGTGTATGTGTCAACCCTAGACGATATGATATAGCTTAGAAACGCAACGTAACTGTGTTTTAATTACTTTCTTTATTGTTCGCCTATTTTTTGCTTAATTTGGGTAAAATTTATGAGAACCGACAGTTTTGCTTTTCACATCTCCGTTATTACTTAAGGTAAATTAAGAATAGGTACTAGTTATGTTTAATTATACATTATATCGTTGAAGTAATCACACATACAAATCGAGACAAACTCACAATACAATTCAAGGTGAATATTAAAGTCTATAGGTATATAGATTACTGTATGTTAGTAAATAAAAAAAAAGATTTCTAATAAAAAGATAGTAAATAAAATAATAATTCTTTCACCATTTCCAATATCTTTAAGTAACATAACACTTTATTTATTTTTAAAATATTTGGTCAGGCCGGGTCAAGTCGCTAGTCGTTCTCTGCTTACACTAATTGTGTCTCTTGAGTCAGAACTCAATGATTTCGTCCAAAACTTACAATTTAACCTTATATTGGGTAGGTACAATTAGTACAAGGTTAGTTTTGTTATAGTATTTGTATGGCCCCTTTTACACAAATACTACAAGAATCCTCCATGTGTCCATTTCTTTTTGTTTGAGCAATTTTTTCCCGCTAGTTGTATTGCGTCATCTGCCCATCTTTTCTTTTGCCGTCCTATACATCTCTTTATAGTAGGTCCATTTTGTTGTTTCACTTAAATACCTGCAATGAATTCTATTCTAGAAATATAATCATGAGTCTATGTTACTTACCCCTCTGCGATTCAAAATAGGCCTTATTTTCCTCCACAACGAGAATCTTCCGTCGCTCAGTTTCCTGTCAATCGGTATAGAAATATATTTTTCTCCACACAGACGAAGCTCATCTAGTTTACATATTTGCATTTGTATGGTGATAGTATGTGCTATGTATGTCGTTAGAAACGGAATCAAACTGTAGTGTAGTTGCGATAAAAATTACCGTTTCTGTCGATATCCATCTAAAATATAATGTCTTTTAGTATCACATCTTTTTTTGATTAAAGCGTCAAACTCTTGAGAAGCGATGAACACATTATTTAATACGCAAATCGAATAGTAAACGTAAAAGAATTGTACCTATAGATGTTTGTATGGAGAACTTCGCAGTTGCAGTAGCTAGTAAGTAACACTTATTTTCAGTGATGGGCTCACTACTATCTTGGAGTGACAGCTTTATTTATTATACACAACTAAACAGTGAACAGGAATGTACACAAATCAAGGAATGTAAAAAGAATTAAACTGAAAACTATCAAGCATCATTTGAATGTAAAAATTTATGGTTCTTTTAAATAAATACATAAAAATAAAATAAATAATATCCCTATATAATATTTATATGGGGAATTATGACGTTAAATTTATATTATTGAAATGCGAATACTTAAAACATCGTTGTTTGTGCTAAGAGTACAGGTTTATATAAACTTCCCACCTAACTACCTAACTTTCATATCTCTCCCCCTGTTCCCTGTTTTCTTTTCCTCCCATGCGACACACCCCTTAAGGCCTGAAGAGAGTAAGCAATAAGAGCTATGTTTTGTTTGTACATTATATATTAGGTACATATATGTGTATCTCATGTCCGGCGCGCTGTTTGCGAACTCTAGCTAAGAACTTGGAACGAAGACAAAGGCGCACTGCATTTAAATATTATTAATGCAACATTATTCCAGAGTAGGCTGTATTTATATAAATGCATGCGAAGCGCAGCCAGTTTGTTACATAAAGAAAGCATTTTGTTGGATACATATTATCTAATTCAAACATTAAATGAGACTAATAAATAATAAAGACTTATTTTGGTACATAATTAATCACACTTACGGTTACATATATAATTTAATATAGTAATAAATAAGTATATTGGTTGATAGGAATACATATTTGATACACTAAGTAAGTCGTGTCATAGAATTATGTATAAAGAGAATGAATACACCAAAACCCCAGTGCGCGTAGACACTGATATTTTATAATATCGTAACAAGTAAAGTAATCCTCTCATCTCGTATTACGTTCAGTGTATCAGATCCCACACAGTTAACAGTCATATCAGCCCTTTTTACTTCAGGCGAAATTCGACTTTATTATCAAGGAATGCGTTATACAATCTCTTGCACAAAACCACGAGCAGCCTGTTTCCACTCTCCACAGGCACAGATGTTCCGCGCATTCAAACATCACTACTCCGATGGGAGTTGACGTGGCCCCGAGACTCAATGTTGTTTGGAATAATAGCTGCATCTGCATAAGACAAAGTCGTCCGCTTTAAAGCGATAGTAGATAACGCAAATCCTTTGCGATCTACTCCACACAATGATGTTACTAATATTCCTACTTCAATTATTATATAATTATATACTAACATTATTCGGTGACAAGATTTAGAGTAACATATATTCATAAAAAAAACGATACATCATAGTTCTATTAAAAAGTCTAGCTGATTATTATATATATATAAATGAATTGCTGTACGTTAGTCTCGCTAAAACTCGTAAATAGCTAGAACGATGACTAATTTTGGTCTTGAATTATTTGTGAAAGTCCAGAGAAGGTTTAAACATAAATAATCAGTAAAAAAAAACGACTATTCAATTTCCCAATAAAATCTGTTCGTACTCGTATTGTGTATTCCTCTTTTTAGAAATAAATAAGTGTCACTTGGTTGTCATATACATGTAGGTGTATTCAGAAATGTGTTTAAAAATGTTGTATTACGAAGTTCACGAGTTTATCTAGTTATTAATAAAATAAGTTTTGCACTACATACTTTGCAACATTTAATGATGGCGGTACCTTTCATCGAATTAATCGAGGAAACCTTAGAAATCCTTAATACTGCAAATCTGATGTAAAATTCTGCTGATGGTATTAGAGGCCATAGATGCGGTATCCGTGTATCAACCGCCCTCCATGTCCTCGTGCTATATATGTCATTAGTTCGATCTCGTGTTAATGGCCTCAGTGTGCATAATACGTGTGACGTAACCGTTTTATGACAGTTTCACAGTATAATTTAAACACCGAAAAACGAGTTCGAATAAAATACGCGTTAAATTACATCGTGAGCATAGAAATCTGATTTGTTATTAAGATTTTATGGTCGTGAGGTTTCTTTAATTTTGTAAGGCAGCCCTATAATTTGAAAATAAGCAGTATTGAATGTAGGAAAGTACACGATACATACTATACAATATGTGCGGTTGTTACATGACAAATAAGTAAACGATCATTTAATATCATACTTTATTATTAAGGGCTACAATTTTTTAACCATTATATAAGGTCGAGAGCGGATTTATATCTGAGTATTTTTATGTCGCTTTTCATTTCGTGTTTCATTGTACATGGCTTTGCGACGTGCGGTGCCATGTCGTCTGTGTAAAGTCGACTATCTCAACTAAGATAATATCGTCGGTACAAAAGAGAAACACTGAAATGTAGTTCGCTAGTCACGAACAACAATACAATAACATTCTTTGTAAGTTGTTAGTTTCGGTACATATATTCCATTTCCTTCATCAAATTCACTTATTTATGTGTAACGAAGACTACTACGTCTTTGTACTATATCAGAGTTCACATCAAAAAAAATAAACTGCTGAAAAACGACGTGACGATCGCCAATTAATAACTCCTAACAATCACGTTTGAGCATTATACTGTGTCGGGCATGAGATGTTTCACAATATGATATGAAAGGCCACTCGCAGATAACATGGCAATGTGCTATCACCACGTAGGTTCCTAGGTAACATGAAATGCACGTTTTTACGATTATCCCCGTCTGTTTTGAGGGGCCCAGTCGGTGGGCGTGGAGATTAGATACAATGGACGGATTAAATGTAATATATTGAATAAATATGGTAAATTAACGAGCACTGGGAAATATGAGTGTAGGAGCGGTGCGGGCGGGCGATTGTACCTAATTGCCAACGTTCACTTGCTAATGGCCTGACACACTTTGTTTCATCTAAGCTCCCTGAGAATCTTTATAATTATTATTTTATTTTGTTAAGCCGCACAAATTCTATTGTCTATGTTCGTTTACCGCAATGGTAGACTTGATCCTCCGAAAGCGGATACCCCAGTTAAAAGCCTTCATAAAGTTTTTTCCGTGACAAAGTTTCAAGTTTCAAATAGAACTTCCCCTGTCGGAGTTTGATAACTTAAACATTAGTTTGACTACAAAGCAAACTTAGAATATTTTAGAAGTTCAATTATTGTTTAAAGTTTAAACGAAACCTGAAATCAGTCACAATATAAATAGGGTGGTTTATATTGATTTGCTCTGCATATATTTTCGGTACTATTATACCGTGTGTGCGAATATGCGCTCTTAATTAGCATTAATATCGTGTTTATGTTGGGATTAAAACATTATCTACCTCTACTAAAAAGAGATTTTGGTTTGTATGTTATAAAGCTACATAAACCTTCCTAATTTAACTAAATATATTGTTTTATTACTTTCACATATCCTTGACAAGCTTACTGCGTGTTTAAAGAACTTATGTAGAACAGTATAGAAGAAAAGTTAATTATATTTAAAATACAAATTCAGTAAAAAAACTTTTGAAATGTATTCACGTGAAGTGTTAAAAGTCTCCAAAGGCAACCGAGTCACGTTATCAGATACAGGCTAGACAGAAACCAGTTTGATAGACATACAATAATAGTCCTTGTTCCGACAGCACAAGGTTGACTTTCTGAAAGCAAATGCCTCCGCGTGACCGTCCCCGGGAATTGCCAATTAAATAACATTAACGACTACATTTCTCGCAACAAAAAATAACACTTTAACTTTTAGACTGGTGTGACGGACTACCGAGGCGTCAAGAGATAGATGAGCCCGCTTTTCGTTTCGAAGAACTACTTTACGTGTCCCCCACATCTCAGCGACTCGCTTCATATACGTTAGATGTGTCGGAGATAATTGACACGCCTCAACCGCTGTATGAGTCTTGTGAGAAAAAATCTAACGATTATTGCCTCACGGTACCGCCTTACCTAGATATTGGTAACACTGCGGGGTAATTTCTATTTCACTACCCTGGTTAGTTATTGTACAGTGGCACAAATCATCACATTACTAAGGTTCTTTTCATTCGTGAACGAAATATTTTTTACATTTATGTCGCGATATGTACTCCGCAGGAAGCTACGTTTGAGATAGTATGATAGCGCAGAGAATATTTTTATCTACACACAGATATATTCGAAGACCACTGATGAAGTTTTTAAGACTAGCTAGGAGGTCGCGAGGTTAAGAGACACCTTTCTCTCTTTGATCGAACAAGTCACTCATTTTTTTTTTTTTTTTTTTTTATTTGGACCACAAAATTAGGACAAACACATGATATAAAGTGACATAAAACATTAACATAAATAGCAAAAGCGGTGCCGTCCCTATTACATGTGGACACGACAAGCGAAATTAAGTGGATACAAAAAACAGTGTTACATATAAACAAGCATAAAAATTAAAAAAGCAAACTATAAAAGAATTATACTATTTGAACCAAAAATAAATCCTAATGCCTAATTCTGTGTCTAATTCTACTTTTAGCTGAGGCCAAAGAACCGTGAAAAATGTCGAAACTCTGAGCAATATCATTATGGTAACGACATAACCTATTAATTGGTGAGTTTCTGCCAACGTTTGTTCGACAATGTGGGATGTGAAAAGATCGTCGATTGTACAAACGACTCCCGACCCGAGGAACTTGTATGGATAAACGTTCTAAAATTTCTGGGCAATCCACAATTCCGTTAATAACTTTAAATAGGTATAGCAAGTCGGTGTTTACTCTACGAACACTCAGAGATTCCAAGTTATAAAAATTTAACCTATCCTCATATTTACTCAACATTGCACATTTATTATTTCTAAAGGATAGATGGTATAAAAACTTCCTCTGCACCCTTTCCAGCCTCGCTGAATGGGTTAAATACATTGGAGACCAGACACAACTATTGAACTCCAATATGCTTCTGACGAGGCTGGTAAAAATAGTAACTGCGACACTGGGATCGGTAAGACTCCCTGTTATTCTGGAGATAAAACCAGAGAGCTTTAAGGATCTTTTTATAATACTATCCACATGCTCCCTAAAACTTAGTGAACTATCCATAATGACGCCCAAATCTCTTATGCTTTTAACCTCTTGAAGTTTCTGGCCCCTAATGCAGTATGTTAATGGTGAAGATTTCTTTTTTTTCGAAAATTTTATGCAGCAGCACTTTCTTTCATTTAAAATCATTCTATTCAGCCCGCACCATATGTTAACTTTGTTTAGTTGCTCCTGCAGAAAATCAATATCGATATCCTGTTGAACATGTTGGTATAATTTTAAGTCATCAGCATACATTTTAAAATTGCACTTCAAATTATATGCTAAATCATTCACAAAAATGATAAAGAATAAAGGCCCTAAGTGCGATCCTTGTGGTACGCCCATAGGTATAGGCTGACCATTAGACACATGCCCTCTGATCTTTACCAGTTGTGTCCTATTTTTTAAGTACGAGTCACACCACCTAAACAATGACCCATGGATGCCCATAGAAAAGATCTTCTGCAGTAGTAAATCGTGGCAAATGAGGTCAAAAGCCTTACTGAGGTCGGTGTATATTGCATGGATTTCCTGTCCGTTGTCGATTCCCTTCGCTATGTCCTCAGTGAAACCAAGCAAATTCGTAGTGGTCGATTTCCTTGGCATGAAACCATGTTGCTCTGGGTGTATACTCTGTTTTACATGCCAAAAAATTCTCTGCTGAATAAGAGACTCAAACACTTTTCCAGGTGCTGGTAATATTGAAACTGGTCTATAGTTCTGAACAACGTTTCTATCTCCGCCTTTGTGAATAGGTGTTACCCGAGCAGCTTTCCATACGGTAGGAAACACACCTTGACGCAAAGACTCGTTATAAATCATGCATAGGGGAATCGACATATTTTCGGCACATTTCTTTAGCACAACATTAGGTATATTATCTAACCCTATACCTTTGTTTGCGTCTAACTTCCTAATGGCAGCGCGAACTTCAGATACTTCCAGGATCACATTATGCAACGAGGGATAACACCCAGGGACTAGACCTTCAGTTATTGGAGAAGAAGGATCAATATCTGAAGATGTTGTTGTTAATGAGGGTTGTAGCTGATATACTGATTGAAAGTATTCTGAGAATAAATCGCATATTTCCTGGCCACCATTCGCCTGTTTAGAACCCCAAAGGACTTGGTTTGGTATAGAACAACTGTTATGTTTTAAGTTATTAACGTAGGACCATATGTATTTAGGATTTTGTTTCAAAGCTGAGGCAGCGTTCTCTTTAAAAGTTCTATAGCACTCCTTAAGCATTTCATCATATCTTCGTCGTAATATATCGAATGTTTGTTTGTCTCTTGGATTTTGATATAACCTGTATCTTTTGTGATATTTAAGTTTCTCTTTCGCGCATTTAATTAGGGGTCTACTGAACCAGGGAGGGTATGATTCACATTTTGGCATGGTATATGGCGTATTTTCTTTCAGTATTGGTAAAACTTTTGCATAAAAATTTTCCACCATTTGATTTATGTCTGCATTTGATCCAAAAATCTCAGTCCATTGTAGATGAGAGAGAGACTCGTCAATTTTAGTAAAGTCAGATTTATTAAAATTTAAAAAGGGAATTCTTTTATGCTTAAGATATTTTATTTGTCCCTGCGCTACAAGCTCGATTTCAAGTGCAGGGTGGTGACTGTCCAAATGTATAAGTGGATTTAGACATTCACTCACCTTTACCGTTTTGGGGGAGTTAGTTAGCACTAGATCCAGAGTTCGTTCAGAAGTATTCCTAACCATATTGCACTGTTTAAGATTGCAAAAGGTGATATCATCTAAGAATGTATTTTCTACTCTACCATGGCTTAGTTTAACCGGTATGCATGAAAAATGTCTTTCGTCGAACTGCCACATAATATTTTTCATATTAAAGTCGCCCAATATTATAGTTGCTTCTTGATTTATTTTGTTACAAAATACATCGGTCATGTTGTTCAGAAATAATTCTAAATAATCAATACTTACTGGAGAGGGTATGTATACTACACATATGTTGAGGTTGAAACGCGTTGCTCCCCTGGTAAGACCTATACTCACCCATAAATCCTCACACATGGACTTCCATAATGGTCGCTCGATAACTTCTAAACGTTTGTGCACCGCGATACATACACCCCCCCATCTTTTTTGGTCCTGGATGATATTGTTGTGTTACGATCACTTCTGAACACCGTATACCTTAGGTCTAAAAATTCATGATCAAAAACCGAGTCATTTAGCCAGGTTTCCGTTAGAACTATGACGTCATAATCATAACGCAAAGAGCTCAAATAAAATGTATTCGTTTTGGTTCTCAAGCCTCTTACATTCTGATAGTATATGTTTAAAATTTTGACTCAAATATAACACTTAGACAATTGACGCAAATATAACACTTAGACAATACCAAAACACAAACTTAGGAGATGAAAATTAAAGGGGAAAATGATTTACTTAAGTATTTACAAGTTTTTCAATTTTTCCACACTATCAATTAGAAGAGATCTTGAGGTAACGTTTTTCCGAGCAAATATTTTTCCGTTACGAATCCACAGAAACTCGTATCCCTTTTCCCTTGCGGCTACTCGAGCAGTGGCATGCAGTTTCTTATTTGCGGGTGACAGCTGTTCTGTAACGTATACGGGATGCGTACTCACAGCAATACCCAGATGTCCAGAATGCAGCTTTTCTTGGGGATTAGCCTGATTAAAACGTCTTACGGATGCCAGTATCTCGTCTCGTACTCGAGGGCTGATGAGTTTAACAACGATGGAACGGGGCCTGCTGGATTGTTGGTCCAGCTTTTGCACTCTGTGGAAATCTACTATCTCTGTGTCTTTAATCTCTCTTGATATTACTTTTCCAAGCTGTTTGATGGTCGTCAGAAGATTTTCAGATTTGAATTCAGGAACACATTGAATTTCTATATTACAGGACCTTGAACGCTGATCCAGGGCATTAAGATGACTCCACAAAGCTCTGTTCTCTGCCTGAAGCGTTTCTATGACTTTTGTGTTCTCGCTTACTTTCTTACTTATACCTTCAAATTGTGATGAAAAGTAGTTAAGTTTTTCTTTCAGCTGCTTAAAATCCTCGTGAATTGACTTATTTTCCAATATTATTTGCTGCCTAACTTCTGCTAGAATAGTTGCAGTTGTCTCTTGGAGTTTGGCCTCTATGTACTGTTTAAGCTCATCCATGTAAGAATCACCTGCACCGCTCAACGATGAGGGTGAACAAATTACAGCACTCGGATTTTCTTGCCTTACTGGGGTGCTATCACCTTTCTTTTCTATACTTTTACAATTGGGACACTTCCAATTAGCTTTTGCCTGCTTAGATTCTTTGTGAAAGTTCTCCGTTGTAGTACCCAAGCATTGGTAGTGATAGTGCCCAACACACAGAGAACAAACTTTGTCTTCAATTGGCTTCACAATTTTGTTGCAAGCTTTGCACTTCATCCCGTTATCAAGCTTGTACTTCAAAACGTAACCGAGCAAGCTTGTGCACTATGGTTTCGATGGCAACAATACAATATATCTTGTCGTCACTTATCAGTAGTCTGTGCTTGACAGTTATGTGATGGTATCACAAAGTTGTAATTTAAAAAAAAAGTAACAAAATAACAAATGAGGGTATCTTGATTAGTGATGCAAAAATATTTTAATGTGATAGTTGTAAAAATGTTGTGTGTTTCGTTGAAATAACAATGGATGACGTAAGCCCGATATAGTTATTGACTTTAACAACACCTCTCACAACAAATAACCACAATTAATATTTATAAAAGCACTTAATGATTGCAACGTATACACCGTTTCAAGCTTGTCACACTACTCATGAATGATTATAAGTGCTTTTTGAGCGTTGACATAATTTTTGAAGTGAAAACTTCTTAAGCGGCGTTGTACACTTTTTTTGGAATGGTTAAAAAAAGTTAAACTTGCGTCAGGACACGTGACCTGATCGAAAATTCGTAAGACGGATGGTGAGTAGACAGCTGGCGCGGTGTATTTAATGTAATATAAGTTGTCATGTTTGTGTACGGTAGCGCAATAAATAAATATTGTATTGTACCACATAAATGATAGTACTTTTATACTGATAATTAAAGCAATTCGTGCAAAATTATTCCCTAATAACTCCAAAATATCAACGGTAATATTCCAGTTTTCACTTCTGCCGGCACTCCCGGAGTGCAACCCGTCGTTTTTTTTTTCATTGGTCGTCAATGTATCAAGCATATGTTTGGCTTTCTAAAATAGTAAAATATTATAATTTAATACGTACTGATTGGGATTTGGGATGTGGGCGTCACATAGCTCTAGCGGTCGGGGTCGGCGGGAGGCAGCCGGCTGTTTTTATCGCAGAATTAATTAACGACCCACTTCACCGCCAACATCGACACTTTTAAACTAACATGGCCTATCAAGTCTAAGTACTTTTTTCTAAGTGATGACAATATTAATACACTAGTCATTCCAAGTGACAAGAACAATACTGAAAAATGTATACAAATTAAATACATACAAATTTAATTATTACTGACCTCGACGTTTCGAGTGCTTTACAGCAGACGTGGTTAGCGAAACGCTAAATATTGTATATACCTAGTACATAAGCGAATAAAATCAAATGTATATTTACAATTTGTTTATAGATATACGGGGCAAATTTGCAGAAGGCTCACCTGATGTCAGTCATACCGCTGCCCATGGACACTTTCAATGTCACAGGGCTCGCGAGAACGTTGCCGGCCGTTTAATAAATTGGTTCGGAAATAATACAGCGGGCGGGTGGTAGCAGGTATTAACTTAATCGATGCATTTGGCTATTTTTACGAATTCGGCAACCCTATGAGAGTACAATTTTCTACTTGAGAGTCATTTTTAAGTTATTATGGGCTATTCATTTCCAACAACGTCTCAAGGTGATCGTGACGAGGATAGAACATGTGTAGGTCCTATTTAGGTCGAGCGGAAACACGATATTAGATGTATTGTGTGAGCTCTGGGCGTCATACATGTCAATATTCAATAGTGCCTAAGTATCCGGGCCTTCTTTGTCCCTTAATGAACGGTCCTCGACGAGACCTTCTAGAATTACTGTAGACGAATTACTTAATTGTTACATTCTGTCCTTTAACAATAGCATCGGCTAGTTTCAGTATATCCGCAAAAACTATTCAGGTAGGAGGCCGCCTACGAAGCCCGACTTGCCGAGGGGGCCATGGCTCGAGGCGAACGATACCTAGTGCGGGCGAGTGATCGATAGTCGATAGCCACGAATCGATTACGATAAAAGATCGAATTCAGATATACATTTTAACGACGTGCACTAGCTATTATTCCAGGTTGTACGAGGCTGTAATTAGAGACAGATATACATAACGTAGCTGCTACTAATCCTGAAGGAGCTGCATTACGTCGTCTACATTTAAGTCCCCATTTATACGCAAACTCTTTGGTGTTGTATATCTAAATATTATATATATCAATTATTGCACAGGTTTTACACAGGGACCAGCAAAACGGCTACATGCTATATTAAAAATATAAATTACAGATAAAGAAATCCTTACTCTAAGGGATATTCAAAGTCGATATTTCCCTAGTATGCCAAAAATCTTATAATTTATTTATGATACTACTATAATCTAGACATGGCAAAGATGTTTATTTTCTGTTTGATAAAATTTTAAAGAATTTACTTCCATCGAATTTTCGTTTTTTATCTTCATACTTCTAGATTTTCTTTAATCTTTATTTTACTCAAAATAAAGAATTCAATAGCAGTATGTGGGAAGTTATAAATACAACGTAGGCATACCCATATAAAGTTACAAAAGTAATTATGTAGACACAATTAGTAACACACAGTTGGACAGAGCAAATCCTATGCCAGGATTATGATAATCTCATTCGGTATTGCGAGAGGGATGAGGTGAGGTACTCCCGGATATATTTCACGGAGTATACTACTCCGTGAATATATCAGCTTAATATAGCTCTGTTTATTGATTTTTAAAGAATCGCCTATGTAATCTAGATCAATTACAAATAGCTGGTTTGGATTGATCTGCTTCCCGGGCATAATTGGATTAATTAATACGTTAATTAATTTAAGCTTTTTGTTGTTATTAATGTAAAATGTTAGGTGAACCTAATACTAATAGAAAAGCTTCTAAAGAAGTGCGTGCGTAATTTTTTGTCAACCTATTGAATAAGGTAAACCTGGGGCCGCTTTCAATAACTTCTATATATAAATATGTGTTGATATACCTAAAAACTGTGTAAATATTAATATCTCTGGCCCTGACCCCGATTTTTATTACAAAATTTAACTTTAACTCCATATAAAATACCTACATATTAAAATAAAAATATACAAAATGCCCGCAGATTTAATTAAATAATTACAACAGTTTAAATTATTAAAGTATCAAAATATATTTAAGGAGTTAATTATAAAAGGAGGTATTACTCATAGGTAATAATTAAAGAATAATATATAACAATATATTATGTACTTTATTTTTAGGTCACAGATCCAATATAGTAAAGACATAGGAGCTATTTTAGTATTGGTTAGTAATAAAGGTTGTTATAGTGGTGTATGTCGTACAATCGTTATTATATGAGTGATATTTTAGTATTCAACACATTCAGAACAATATAAGAGTTAGAACACAAGGCATCAAAAAGGCCGCTCTTAAAAAAACAATCGTTTGTTTCCGCAAAAATATCTGACGCACTTTCGTACCTTGGCAAGCCTTATAGAAACCAAATAAAATATAAACATGTTGTTTTATATGTTAATAAAGGATGGTATTGTATAGTCTATATTTAAAATACATAAAACGTCTGTACTATATAAATATCACACATTATATAATGAAAATAAAACACCTTTTAAGCGATGTACAAAAACATCTACCCAGAATATAAACCACTAAAATACTTCCATGTTTAGTAACGCGATAAAGGCATATTACAGCAATTAAAACAAAATTAATTATAGCCATCTCACGACATTTTGTTCCTTCAATTTGTTACATCAATTCGATTTACAATTATCAAATTATCGACTCGTTTTAACGTGAAACGATATATCCAATAGCGTGTGAACATTCATCGGTGTGCAACACGAATATAACTATCAATCTTATGAAATAAAATCATATAATTTTTTATAGATTTGTTGGAAGAGCTGGGTACAAACCTACTTCGAGACTACAAAAAGAAATTAGAATATATTTAGAAAACCGACTAAAACTCTATATTTTTATTCTTTAACTATTGGTAAGGAATTACGCCATTTACCTTTATATCAGCCAGTATTATGCGAATTGATAGCGATTCTCACTTCTAAGGATGGTCGTTCGATCACGGGCTGTGCCCATTTATATGTGCGTAATGAACACTTGCTCCTACTGTGAAAGCGTCAGGATAAAATCGCCATGTTGGCACAGACAATTTCAATAAAACAGACACAAAATGTATAGACATAGAATAGTAGGTTTGTGTCATGGGCACTTTAGCGGGTTGATGTTCATATATACATCCCGTATATCACATAAACAAGTGAATATCAAATTGAACATAAATAACGACGCTAAGCCGTTTCCGGATCCGATAAACTTTTGTTTAGACTTTAGAGACATAAGTTAGAGGATTAAAAGAAATGTTCATGTTTAAAATATTTCAATAAAAGGAATCTAAACGTTCTCTGTAAGGGCATGATATGAAACTAGTTCATTAAGATAAAAATGGAATTTGTAAAGTTTTTAGATAAATACCATCATGTCATATACGAGTTTGTACCTATAGGCGCGCCAGTAATGGCACTCACCCGCTCAACAATGTTTGCTCGACACGAATGTTCTGACGAGTGACAAGTGATGTTGCCCTCTAAAGCATTATAAGTTCTATACGCGAGCGGGATAAACGCGTGTGTAGAATCAAACGTTTTTGATTCGTTTAGAATTTAAATTTACCGAAGTCGATGTACTTTTGAAGGATTCACACGCCGTTTTAGTAAAAATATTTGAAGTATTTTCTAGGTTTAAATTTATTTGAATGTAAACGAGGACGAGACCGCATACCAGAGCTCCGTTTTAATGGGCGACGTTCCCCCCTGCGACGATCATTAGTACGCTAATATAACATCAAATAAAAAATATATAAATATCTGTGGAGGTAGAACTAATGGATAAATAAACTAAGAGGTGCTAACTCAGCGTAGACATTATGCTATATTTGTAATAACGGGTATAACATGCCTAATATATGCTAGTTTAATCAACTATTAAGCGATATTAGTCTCTATCACGTAAGCGTACGGAGCACTATTCCTTGCGTCGCATCACGTCATTATGTATGAAGTATGCCCCAACGACGTTGCTACAAAATTGACAGATAGACGCTAAATCGTAGCCCTCGGTAAAATGTATTAATAATATTTTGAGAAGGATGTAGCGAGGTAGCCATGAATATGAAATTTTAGCAGATCGATAAACAGTTTGGTTAGAGCTGTTTGTGGACCGAACTGGCACAACACGGCCATCATGCCATTAACATACATACGAGAGAACACAGTTTGCAACAAGCAATGTCAATAGAATAAAGAAGTCTTTGAGTTTT
Source organism: Pieris melete (assembly GCA_963693345.1). NCBI lineage: Eukaryota > Metazoa > Arthropoda > Insecta > Lepidoptera > Pieridae > Pieris > Pieris melete. The sequence continues at coordinate 339,022 of CAVNZK010000036.1, read as the reverse complement.
AAATAGAAGTGACTGAAATTCTACATATAAATATCAAGATTGTGGCCGAGATAATGTACTAGTGTAGTTTCTTTCAGTAATTAACGCGACCGATGTCAAACAAAAGTTGTATGGAGTGTGTATAATGTTTATACAAGATTCACGAATCACACAGCATGGGAGAGGTCGAGAGTTCAGAGGAGAAAGCCAGGTGATCTCCCATAGCTGTGAAAGCTAAAGCTTTTGTTACTGATCACATTAATCACCTATACATTGCAATTGATAATTACTAAAAGATAAAACCTTACAAAATCGTTCTTAAATAAGGTTAATTATGGCTGGTTAATATAACTACAGGTGTTTACTGTAGCAGTTGTATTGTCCCGCCCGCCCTACAACGTCCCTCACTATTGATGAAATTCTATACGTATTAATAGAATGTACAAGGTACAATGTTTGATTACAATTTTGTACAATACGCTACCTTACCTCGAACTTTAGAAATACGGAGTAAGTTTTAACTGACAGATTTTTTTTCTTAAATCTGGGCCTCGTTAGAAGCCCTTACGGTATAAAAATGTAATGATTTCATAAACTTGTGTGTTGCAGATTGTTATTGAGTTTCGGTTTGAGAATTATACTGGACTATGGAATCGTGGTAATATGGTAAAGCGTAGTAGGTGGTCTTGGCGTGCGGCCGCGGCGGGAGGGCGTACAAGTTTGATTGTTCCCCTTGAGCCCAAACAAATACTCATTGCGCTACTATTTAGTACTTACCAGTGTCAAAATGTAAAGAAATTCACTTCAGCTGTTTAAACAAGTTGATAAATACTACAATACTGCCTTTCCTATTATAACTTCTTAATATGTTAACGTATAACAGATTTTTATGAAGTTTTTTTTTTTAAGTCACACTCTTCATTTTTGAAAGTCGTGTTAGTGGCGCCACACATCTTCGTCTCTCCCCTGTCTAGCAAGCCTTTGCACCCGGGTGATAGTAAGACCTGTAAGGGCCTTTACTTAATCGGTCCAGTGGTACTTTATAGATCTCTGCGTATTACATGTCCAAAAATAACTAATAATTCGTAGGTAACAAAGTGTCGAAAGATTTTTTACCCGTCTTTTCTTTCGAGATAACCTTTTTCGAATTTTATATATTAACATCTGTACCACGACGTTCTGCATCGCAAAATGAAGCTTTGATGTTGACAGAGCCATGTCGTTGGTGATACTGTTGATTTCACGACACTATTATTTTTTGTTAAAGTAGTTTCACACGTGCTGCAACTATTTTCATGAAACTCATTCCAACATGCATAACACTAGTTTCGTAATGTAAATTCGGCTTTAGTTAACGACCACTTAATTAATGAATAAACCTATTAAAATTAGTTTATGAAAGATCCAAAACACTCAGAACGGGTCTCACCACTTCCTTAAATCGGTCTTTAAATAGTCTGGTATTTAAATGTGTACGTGTTTAAAATAACTATTTAAAATAAAATTGTATCTAATGTCTAAACTTAGTACTAAGTCTTAAGTATAAGTTCATATTCATTACGAGTAAGCCCTTAATGTCCGACTCTGAGTATCGCTGTAAATTGTATCCTCCGGTCTATAGTGACATTAAAGAGTTTAAGCTCTAAGTTCAGCTTGTTTGTGTCTTGTTAAACTCCCCAATCCGTGACCAGACATTTGATTCAATATGCACTGAGTGTCCATAGAATAGCTCCACAATACCTCCCTGATGAACGAAGCCGTACGCTTGAACATGGACCTTCTGAAAGAAAGAATAAAGTTTATTTTAGTTAAATCACCAAGTAAAAACATTGACATAATTTAGAGAATTAAAAAGTTACCGTGTGTGTATAACTTAAGTAAATATCGCAACTAACGAACTAAATTTATAATTGGCTTTTCATAATTATCGCATAGGTGGGGTGGTAAATATGGCTTAGAATATTAGACTTGGTCGCCTAGTTAGCAATCTTCTTTTAATATCCACTATTTCCAGATACTAACAATGCAAAGCGCTCTTTAATTAATGTCGCCATGCGATAAGCTATCGGTGATTTCAATGCATACTGTATAGATACATACTATATGTTACAATGGCTCAGTCAGTCGTGTGTAGTGGACAATAAACAGGAGACACGAATATACATCACGATATGGCTATTATTAACATGCAGTTATTATCTTCACGTTATTATTATGAAAACAACGATTTAATACAACAAATTGTTAAATGCTAATCTAAACGAAATCATGCGTGTAAATAATCTTACAGCGTCTCTAATGGTTAGGATAAAAATCAAATAGTCAAAACAATATGGCATCGGTACTTAACCATAATAAAATATCGTATATATATATATCTAATATATAAAATTGTCGTGTCGCTTGACCGATTCTCATGAAATTTTGTGTGCATATTGGGTATGTCTGAGAATAGGACAACATCTATTTTTCATCCCACTAAATGTTAAGGGTAGTCCACCCCTAAATTATTATTTTTATATTTTTAGATAATTTTTTTTGCTTTTATTTTTTTATGATACAGCATTAAAAAATACATACAACCTCTATTTTTTTATTATAAATGATATACATGGAAAAACGACGTTTGCCCGGCCAGCTAGTATAATATCAGAAAAAATCCTTTGTGGGATATACAAATATTTAGAAAATAATTATCTATTATCTTTATTCAAACATTCACTGTAGATAATATTAATTTGAGATTATTATAGAATTATGTTAATGCTTTTTTTATGAATTTTTGCGAGGAAAATTGAGCGTCCGTTGTAATTTTGAATAAATAAATAATCAACCCAATATTCAAACAAAAACATAAACCCCCTTATGACATAGTACTCTTATAACGCATTTTCATATTACGCGATTCCAGACCAGCGTGGAACCATTCTACCGTGTTATTAGGGGATTTTATTACTTTTTAACTAAAAGAAAATTTAAATAATCAATGACTTAGATGTCGGCTGTCGTTATTTAGTCGTCACGCAAGAGCAAAGCTAGGCTTCCGCGCTTTTTATCTGATCAAACCACTCTGAATGGTCCAGTTTTTCCGTCAGAGCCCATTGAGACTCCACTTTTTGTCGGTTAACCGGACATATAGAAAAACCATGGCTAATGTAAGTAGATTTGGCCTTAAAGTGTGACAAACTATCTGAAGGATAAATGACACAATTTTCCCGTACGAAATGAGGTCATTACAGATTGCAAGATCTTTTTCTTTGTAAAACATCAACAAAGTTACTATTTTATAAGCGTACACGTGGAAATATATGGACAATGTAGTTTATTCGTTCTTATGCCCCCTCCGCTGTGTCGTGCACTATCTGCTCGACATAACTTATTCCGAAGCACGAAGCTTTACAATGTTCTCCCGCCAGGGCCCTACACCCACGTACTAAGCTTTTCATTGCCGCGTGGGTTTGCCTATCGAGGTTCCAATCGATATTTCTGGGCATTTTTATCACCCTGCTTCTTGTCAATAGTCATAATATCATCATAAGTCATAGACTACTGCAGTATTTGCTATTTCAAATAAGTTATTGCATGATATTGAGATGCTGTATTAGGGAGCGTTCAAGTATTACGTAACGAATTTTGGGGGAGAGGGGGTCCTTTTGTAAAACGTTACGGTGCAGGGCGGGTTGAATTACGCGTTATTGTTAATATTATTTTCGTCTTTACAGTACTTTACACCACATAATGGTATTTTTTAGGGACAAACAGGTGGTGTAGGTGGTCACGAAACGTTTTACTATTGAGTACAGAAAAACGTTACGGCGCGTTATGGGGAGGAGGGGGGGTCAAGAATCTCCAAAAATTATGTGACGTAATACTTGAACGCTCCCTTAGCAGCATAAACACTAATTGATGAAGCACTTAAGAACTTCTAGCATTACCTTAAAAATCTGAGAGCTACCGGAACTGTGCGGTTTTGTGTCAGGTAGTAGATAGATAATATTATATTGAATACCATGTATCATCTTCTGCGGCGTCTTAGTTTACGATATATGTTGGTACTTCCTTAATACTTTCACATGATATAGGATTACTTACGCTTTTAATATTTTATATTGCAACCGATCATGTAATTACATCTGTCTCGTATACTTTGAGAGTAGAGTATACAAAGTTATGTGGTGATTCAAATTACTACGACCCCAGTTCGGTTTTGTTATTTTTTACTATTATCCATGAATACCTTTCACATCAGTCTGTAAAGCATCAAACCCTAACGTTACGAGGGGAGAAACGAGGAGAAATAAATACTTTAATAAATGAAGTGATCGTGATACTTGGCGATTTTAACGCCCACCATGCCGATTGGCTTGGCTCTGATACCACCGATCACGCGGGAAGATCCTTTCACGACTTTGCTTTAGCCTACGACCTGACACAAATGGTCCCTGCGATTACTCGAATACCAGATGTGGATGGTCATAAACCCTCTTTGTTGGATCTTCTGCTGACTTCACATCCGGAGAACTATCAAGTCTCTGTTGACCCGCCATTGGGTTCATCAGATCATTGTGTGGTCCGGAGTACTGTGCCTTCTACGCGCCCTTCACGGCCCCGCTTTTTGTGTTGTCGCCGTATTTGGCACTACAAGTCAGCAGATTGGGACGGGATGCACTCTTTCTTTGCGTCCTACCCTTGGGGGCCTATGTGCTTTTCGTCGGAAGCTCCAGATTCCGTCGCTGCCTCTGTCGCCGAAGTGGTTCTGCAGGGCATGGAACTCTTTATTCCATTTTCTGCGGTGCCGATCGGTGGCAAGTCTCAGCCCTGGTTTAAACGTTCTTGCAAGGCGGCCTCGAGCCGAAAGCGAGAATGCTTTAAGGCATGGGCGGAAGCGGCGAAATCTCGTGATGCCAATACCAGCGAACTTAAAAAAGCATATAACTCAGCCTCCAGGTCCTTCAAACGGGAAATCACTAAGGCAAAGTCAGAGCATATTGCCAGATTTGGCGAGAGATTGGCCCAACTCCCTTCAGGGACTCGAGCCTTCTGGTCTCTTGCCAAAGCTGTCCAAGGGAATTTCTGTCAGCCCGCCATTCCACCATTGCACCGGGAGGATGACTCGCTGGCCCACACTGCGAAGGAGAAGGCCGACCTTTTAAGCTGTCTCTTCGCGTCCAACTCGACTTTGGATGACCGAGGACGATCACCACCGACTATTTCGCGGTGTGATTCTTCGATGCCGGAAATCACATTCCGGCAACGTGCTATCCGCAAGGCACTATCTTCCTTGGACATTCATAAGTCGAGCGGGCCGGATGGTTGTGCTGCGTACTTGTGCTCCTGAGTTGGCTCCGGTCTTAACGCGCCTTTTCCGGTACCTGTACTCGCTCGGCACTGTCCCGAAGTGCTGGAAAACCGCTTCGATACATCCGAACCCTAAAAATGGCGATCGCTCTGATCCGTCCAACTATCGCCCAATAGCCATAACCTCCTTGTTCTCCAAAATAATGGAATCCATTGTTAATTGCCAGCTCTTGAGGTATCTTGAGGGCCACCAGCTGATTAGCGATTATCAGTACGGCTTTCGCCGTGGTCGTTCGGCTGGTGACCTTCTTGTATACCTTACACATAGATGGGCAGAGGCAATTGAGTCCAAGGGCTCCCCCTTTAACGCGCTAGCGGTTAGTTTGGACATAGCGAAAGCCTTCGATCGGGTGTGGCACAGAGCACTGCTCTCGAAGCTCCCAGCCTATGGGCTACCCGAGAAATTATGCGATTGGATCTCCAGCTTTCTGGCCGATCGGAGCATCAAGGTCGTCATCGACGGAGCGTGTGCGCGCGGACCTTAAACCCGTGAACGCGGGGGTCCCACAAGGCTGTGTTCTATCCCCGACCCTGTTTCTTCTGCATATCAATGATATGTTGCAACTTAGCAACATTCACTGCTATGCGGATGACAGCACTGGGGATACTCTTTACACTGGCCGGGCAGGTATTTCTCGGGCTGTTGTCGATGAGTACCGGAACAAACTTGTGTCTGAAGTCGAAACTCTACTACGTGGAGTCTCAGACTGGGGCAGACTAAACCTAGTCCATTTTAACCCCAAGAAGACACAAGTTTGCGCGTTTTCCGCTAAAAAAACACCCTTTGTCGCTACTCCTCTTTTCGAAAACACTCTTCTTAAAGCCACAGCCAGCATTGGAATACTTGGCGTTGACATATCGAACGACGTTCAGTTTCGCGGTCACTTGGAGGGAAAGGCTAAATTAGCCTCCAAAAAGCTTGGTGTGCTCAGCAAGGCGAGACGGTACTTCACTCCGGGCCACCGCTTGCAACTATATAAAGCGCAAATTCGGCCCCACATGGAGTACTGCTCTCACCTCTGGGCGGGGGCTCCCCAGTACCAGCTCCTTCCACTTGACCGTATTCAACGCAGAGCGGTTCGAATCGTCGACGACCAATCCCTCTCCGAGCGGCTTGATCCTTTGGCGTTGCGTAGAGATGTGGGGTCACTCTGCATCTTCTACCGCATTTACCATGGAGAGTGTTCAGAGGAGTTGTTCGGATTAATACCTGCAGCTGAGTTTCGTCATCGGACGTCGAGGCAGAGTACGAAATTCCACCCGTATCACCTCGACGTCCGCCGTTCCACAACTGAGCGTTTTTCAAGGCAGTTTTTGCCGCGCACCACCACTTTGTGGAACCAGCTGCCCACTGAAGTATTTCCGAACCAATTCGACTAAGGGTCCTTCAAGAAAAGAGCGTACCACTTCTTGAAAGGCCGGCAACGCACTCGCGAGCCCTCTGGCATTGAAAGCATTAAATCACTTAACATCAGGTGAGCCTCCTGCCCGTTTGCCCCCTATTCTATAAAAAAAAAAAAAAATGAAGTTATTAATTAATAATCATATTATTTTAAACTCGAATAGTTAGTTAAAACTTTTCCAACCTTTGGTATTTTTACAATTTGTGTTCTGAAATCCCAAAAGCGGTTTTTAATCTGAAAATGACCTTCCATATAAGTCCTTTGCAGTATGCGGATTGCGGATGCCGGGCGGCGAGCCAGTGAAGCAATTTGGCTGCAGACGACGCACGAAGCTGAATGTAACCGCGAGCAATTACATCAGCCCGGAGCTTATGAGTCTTAGGTACTGCATTTAGCTCACAGCGTGGTCTTGAGAGCCAGCGATATCAAAGCGTTATAGTCCGTTAATTTAGCAAAAATTCCTACATATCTCATAAAAAGCATGAGTATCACTAATATTTCAGCCACTCAATTTTTGAGAGATTGTCGTTAATGCAAAACGATCTATTTAGTGTAATAAGTTTAGAACGTAGGAAATTATCGTTGATTTTTTGCCTTTTCTTTGGTTAATCTTATGAAGAGAGTTCTTTCAACTGTTTTGCATTTAAATAAGATCAAAATGAATTCGTATTTATGAGAAGCAGAACGAGTTAAGAGTTGAATTTAACTCATCTCTAAATATTATGTACATAATTGACACGCCATCCATTAGGTACATACTATTGCATTATTGATCAAGGGTGAATGGGGTCATTTTATTTTGTGAAGCAAATGCGTTGTAGACATTGGTATTATCTGGGGCATTAGATAGAGTATATACCCGATACCTGTGTAATCAGTATGAGTCAAAAACCGAACCGTTGAACAAAAAAAGAATTAGATTGTTTGTTGACTTTACAATATTGCAAACATTTACAATAAAAGGTACCCGTTACTGTTTTCGGTTTGTATTTGTTAACTAGATGTGTAATGTATTAATATTAAACAGTAAATTTTAGATTCACGTAGCTCTATCTATTTCGTAACCACTACAACATGTCTACATGCTGTACATTCAAAACTTAACTAGGGTAAATAGTATGCTAGCAGATGGCGCTGAACTTTGTTTTGCATAATATTAAATTTATAAACGAACTAATAAATCTTAAATATATTCATGTTTTGAATCACTTATTAACAAATTTGCTATTGAAATTGGAAAATGCTAAATTTTCATTTTTTATATTAAAATACATACGTCATACCAGTGTGCTAATGTCAATTTATGTCATTTGCAGACCTTTTTTAAACTGTGGTTAAAATGTTAATTGCCATTACAAAATCATTGCTTGAAATTGTGAAATCCTTCAAAATATGCTTAAAAATATTGTCAGTATTTTTAAAATTTCGTTTTAATAAAATTATAAAGTATCTGAACTTAGTACGTATGAATTGCAGGTATTTCTATTTGTTGTTGGATGTTGAGCAGCTGTAAGTCGTTATAACTTGTAGTACTAGTGTTATTTTTAAAGATATTCCATTCTTCTTTTGAGGTTATAACTTATATCTTATTTCTTGTAGTTGTAGTTTATCTATTCAAATCGAGTAAAACAATTACTATACTTTTATTTGTTTCTGGTATTAATCTAACAGTCAGATTAAAGATACAATAATATATCATTGATTTCAGCGACGGAGGGGATCAGAAGTCGGCACTGTACGCTCAAAGTCTGTTCCGGAAGGTGTGCACTGAATTATTTGGAGAAGCAGGAGTAGGTCACGTGGATGTACTTAGTGTTCACGGCTCGCAGGTAGTAGTGCGGCTAAGGCCTGACTTTCTACGTTCCTTCAGAGCAGCAATAGCTCTTTCTGCCAGGAGGATTCACGTTTGCCGAGAAGCACCTTCACTACAGGCTTTGCTTTAACATTTTCATTAAAAGTAAGCAGAATATTCTAATTTGTATGTATTGGTGTAGTAGTGTGAAAGTTTCGGCACTTAGATGCCCATTTGGTCCATTGTGTTTACTAGGTATTTAGAATATGATTAAGTAATAACTTTGTCTCCTGTTATCTCTGTCTGAATACTTATTAAATTAACATGAGGAACATGATCCCATTAAAGTGAAAAACTAAAGATTAATACCTATATAATATATTCAATTAAGTCTTTCTATATCTTTATTCCAGATTAATAATGTCTGGTGGATCTGGTGAACCAAATACTACAAGTAGAAGGACATGGAGTGTTAGTGAGGATGGTAAGCACACAGTTGTTGTGGCAAGCCGCAGTGAGTTGAGTACACCTAGTACTGTATCCCTACCTCCCCCAGAGCCTGCTCCAGGTCTTATATTACCTGATGGGTCTATCAATTGGGGCTGTCCTTGTCTTGGTGGCATGGCCACGGGGCCCTGTGGAACTCAATTCCGTGACGCATTTTCCTGCTTCCATTACAGTGAAGCTGAACCAAAAGGGAGTGATTGTTATGAAAAGTTCAGTGTAATGCAAGAGTGCATGGCACAGTACCCTGAATTGTATGGCAAGGATGATGATGATGATGAACTTGCTGCTGCTATGGAGGAGTCTGCAGCTACCAGTGAAGATTCTACAACCAAAGATGAAAAAAAGAAATTGTAACATTACTGAAACTTAAAACAACAAACTTAGTAGACTCCAAAGCTATTGATAATAGTGAACATGAAACTGCCAGCATTGAGAAGATACTTACTCAAATGATTTAGTAATGTTAATTGCCAAGTCGCATAAATTTATTTATACTGGGCAAAAGCAAGTATAAATCCATATTTAAAGTATTTAGTTGCCATGGCAAGATGAATCAATTAGATTTTGCAGTAGTTAGTGACAGTGTTATACCTTATGATACTATGTATTAAACTTAGAATAGTTAATAAAATAAGTGGATATGGAAATATTATGTCCTATAGTCAATATTATTTGTTAATTATAAAAAATATCCTTACTACTATTTTTATTATCATAAAATCCAAATTGTAATTTGCACATTACTTTAATATATGCATTAAAAAATTGATAGATACTAGCATTAAATAGGAGTTATTTGACTCGACTTAATCTCCTATAACCCCTAGATGGGGCAGAGGGCGTCCACAGTGACTCACCAGCGCGTTCAGTCTTGAGCCTCGTATTTCATTTCGCTCCAAGTCTTTCTCTCTGCAACTGCACGACGCCAGGTCTGCCTGGGACGGCCACGCTTCCGCTTTCCTTGCGGGTTCTAATCAAGGAACTGCTTGGAGATATAATTGGGATCCCTTCGGATTGTATGGCCTATCTATTTCCATTTGCGTCGCTTGATCTGCTAGTTAAGGGGGGTATTTCAGCAGCGCTACTAAAGTTGCTCGGGCCTTGGCAATGCGGGAAGTAATGTACTCTGTACCTCCAGTTTCAGACACGACGCTTCCGAGGTAAACAAATTAGAACGCATGTTCAATGGGTTGCGGTTCTCAACTCCAACACGCATTTCTTTCGATTTCTGGATGTTGATCTTGAGTCCAGCAGATCCCCCCTCGCCGGCCAACTTGGATCGCATGTCGCGGTGTATGTGACTTCGCAGATAAGGTCATCGGCATAATCCAAATCTTCCAAGATATTGGTTAATCACCACTATTCCGCGGCAGCCTTGTCGGACGCTCGCCTTTTCTTGAATATCGTCTGAGAGGAGGCCATCACGAGTCACTCTACAAGAATAGTTCCTGTATCTACATCTGCTTGTTTGACTGTGTTGTATTTATGTACATGTCTATGGATGAATAGTATCCAACCGATGGTCAGGTCATGGTGTTGGCAAAACACTATAAACGTTCACCATTCTAGTTTCGTGCTCCAAGTCCGTGTTGGCTCATGTTACGCTCACAGTTGATGTTTTCGCATCTAACCTTTACGTTAAGGTCCCCCATGACGATCACAATACCTTTTTTCTTAAAAGCTTTAAATGTGGCATTTCGAGCGTTGTAAAAGTCATCCTTGGTCTCCTCCGCATACGGTCTTCCGGAGTTGAAATGGGCCCAAATGATTCGGTCTGAGATTGGTTTCCAGTCCAAAAGACTTCTCTTTGCGGAGTCAGAGAGGAGGAAAGCGACGCCGTATTCAAGGTCGTCATCCCCATTTACCTTCCCGGATAGAAGAGTTAGGCCTTTGGACGTTCTCAGTTCACCAACACCACCATTTCTACGCGTTTCGCCTAAACATTCTTTCTTAACGACATACTTGCCTATAAAGAAAAGATTATCAAAAATTTATCGAGAAATGTGTGTCCTGTCACCTGCCCATGGAATTGAGCAAGAATATATTTACAAAATAAATAATTTAGCGGTATGTGAAGTTATTAAATTAATATGTTATGTGTATGCAATACAATGGTTGCGCCTGTTGACAAAAGGAGGCAGTTTCGCGTTGGTTATTTTTGCCTTGCGCACAGATTTTCAGACAACGTTTTTCGTGTTCGTATTTTCGCTTTGAAGATGTATTCTTGAAAAGCAAGAATAAAAATTCTGCCACGAAATTCAATTCAATTAGAATTGAAGAATTACCACTAAAGTGTAAAACCAGTTTTATATAAATATTCGCTTAGCGTCCACTACAAAAATCCTAAGAATATAACGCCTCACTCATTTTTTTGGCACACTGTATTATAATAAATAGCAAAATGCAATGTTCAAGCTACACATCCCGCTATTTTATTTTAGATAATAGGCCGGGCAGTTTAACTAGGGTGAGTAAATCTTGGAATTTAAGAAGAAAAGTCACATTAATTATAAAAATTCCACGATCATGCCTGCCTTATCCGTATTAATGTACGGATATTAAGAATATTTTATTTATTAAATTTATATTATTTCATTAGAAAAAGTTTTATTTAAATTAAATTTTGTATACAAATCGTGAGAATACATAATGTTTTAAGGTTTAACATTTTTTTAAAGAGGATATAACCTGTTGGACAATATAAAATTTCAACAGTTTAAACCACACTATTTACTTATTATGATCATCGACAGTATAATTATTATAGCCAAAAACATTTCTTGTCATTAATATGTATATATTGGTAAAGGTTAGACTTTGACCTTGTGATTAATAAATTATATTAAATCAAGGATAATTATGGCCTAGTAAGCAATTTTACGAAATTTCGTAATCAATGCAATGATTAAAAAGGTCAAAATTAATCAATCATGTCATAATCAAAGTTTATGATCTGTAAAATGAGTCATCGTAGTTATATCATCATCATGGGTTTAAATAATTAAAGTGTTAATCGTCGTTAAAAATATCACGAAAAGACTTATTATTCTGCTACTCCGAGACGCCTTGATTGACATAAGCTTCAGGTTATGATATATGTTATTACAATTTAGAAAATGATCTACTGCAAATACCTGACAGGTATTACATACATGATTTACCTACCTGCCTATAATTGTACATGCCCGTGCCTACAATTGCATACTCATATCTTAACATCTAATAAACCCATTTTGATAAAAATGGGAGTGTACCTAAGTTACCATCCTAATAGAATGTTAGGTTCGTTATAAACATTGATTCCTTAGGAAGTTACCATAAATTATAACCTTTTTTTACAATAGCAATATTGTCCGCCGACAGGATATACATAGGTTGCGCGAATTTTACTCGAACGTTATCTTGGGAGTTTATGTTAGAAGGATGTATTAACATGTTTAAAAAAACTACTATGAGAATGTACATAAAACTTCAAACATTAAATGCATTTCGGCAAAATTTAAAACTTTTAGGCAATCTCAATATTGTCTATAAACCGAATGTCTTAGAGTTATTCTTGTCTATGAAGTTGGAAAATGTTGAATCGAATGACAAGTTGTTGACTTTTGTTTTCTATATTGTTGTTTACATTTCAATTAGAGTTCTTTTATTCTTTACTTGATCTTGAATCATTTCAATATTTTTAAATATAATATATTTGTATTAGTCATTCTGCTATTCAGAGCGAAGACGAATCGAAGAAACAAAAATCCAACCGTTCTCAAGTTATAAATATTAAGATATGGTTCCTATTAACGCGTAATACCTACTCTAGATATATTCTTATCAGAGTTAAATGCGTTTATTTACAAATTAGACTTTTATTTTGAATTTAAAATAATAAAATCAACCCCTTACCATGCTGTACACGAAACAAGATCACAATATCCTAGTTTTAAATTAAATATAGATTTTTAGGTACGTTATACGATATTTGTGTTCAATAGTGTAGCTGTTCTATTATTTGTAATCTAAAAAGACTAGGTGACAATGTTCTTGTAAGTGCAATTAATTTTATTCCCATCTTACTTTCTGTGGGTGTTACTCGTATCTGTTAATTGTTAGAGCTTGTTAGAAGGTCGTAGGAGGTGCTTACATTGCTCGACAGTAAAATCACCACGATTTACGCTAATGAGATTCTAGTGTGGAAAGTTTTGGACTAAGTCGGTTAGTATTCTAGAATTGTTATAATAAAATAAATTTCGTTTATTGATTTTTTACAAAATATTTGATATTTTCCGATTGTTAATATTAACTCAAAGGTAGCGAATATCTATGACATTGAGCGTGGTTATGCCTTATTTAATACGTATTTATAGGATCACTAGCTGACCGGGCAAACGTCGATTTGCCATGTATATCATTTATAATACAAAAAATAGGGGTTGATCGTAGAGGTTAGGGGTTGTATGTATTTTTTAATGCTGTATCATTAACATAAAAAAATATCTAAAAATAAAAAATATATATTTAGGGGTGGACCTTTCACATTTAGGGGGATGAAAAATACATGTTGTCCGATTCTCAGACATACCCAATATGCACACAAAATTTCATGAGAATCGGTCAAGCCGTTTCGGAGGAGTTTAACCACAAACACCGCGACACGAGAATTTTATATATGAGATATGGTATACGAAACAAATATCAGTACACCTCTCTAAAGTGAAATATATGTATGAACACGCCAAAATATTGTTCTCCTTGTGTCGCCTACATAAGTGTTTAGAGGAAATTTTAAACCTTGACACAGTGTTAATGTGTAGGCTTCTGGCTTCATTCGCGATTCATTACCAACGTCACGTGATGCACAAAGTACCTATACTACATTTGTTAAAATTGTATTCTTCAAATGAATTGATTAATAATTTTGCTTATAATATTCGTGCCAATACGAAGGCCAAAGAGGAAAAAATAATATTTATTTCCTCGTTTTTTGTTTGTCTGAAATCTTAAGTTATAGTCGCAATATTATATGGTATGGTTTATTACTTTAATTTGACTATTACTTAAAAATAGCCTGCCATAAAAGTAACATTATGATTTTCCATATACGAACGATTAAGGATATTATGCTAAAGACTCCTGTTTGTGAAATATTTTTTGACAAGGGTATGGAAAGTCTCGTCTCGACTGCACTGAACTACGTAGGTACGGGCGATATCGGTCTTGGTGAATACAACTGAATATTATATGTACTGAATTGACATAAAATAAATTCTAAAATTTAATTTTATAACTTTGTACGTGATATGCTTTCAGTGATTCTATAAAGAATTAACTATTTGTTATGGGTATAGTCATGTGATACTTTAATTTCATAAAAAGGAAAACACCACTTCATCAGCAAACAGATGAAAAGTTAGTAAATTTACAAATGCGAAGGTAGGTACTATGTAGGTGCCAAATGAAATCTGTTATATTTGACTTAACATTCACTTGTTTATACGTAACGATGTGATTTGTTCTACTTATATCATTATTTTGTCATATTATATGTGAGAATTTCCTTTCGGAAATATTCTTGGTCGTAACGAAATCGACATGTAGCAATCGCTCAAATATTTTAACTTAAAATATGGGAGAACAAAATTACTAGGAAGTAAGCTGCTAGAAAATAAATACCTAGTCCAGCAATAAGTTATGTTACAAATTTAAATTGCATTTTTTTAACCAAACCATCACTAACGTCGGGTGATGACTATGTTGTACCTTTCTGACCACTTGAGTAGCTTCTGTAGAACTGTGAGCGTACACTTTATCATTTTACTTATACAATCGTGATTTTTTTTATCAGTAAAGATAATATTTCTGTGCTTTACACCTGCGCGCGACCAAAGGCGTTTTGATGAATTCACTCTCTATAATTGTACAGACTGTGGTTATAGTCTTTATACATGTCCTGTATAAAGACTATAACCACCGAGCTTGAGGTCTTGTTTTATAGTACGCGACAGAGTCCTAGCGGGATATTTTTTGCTTCCTAATGGGGTTTCGACGAATTCTGGCTTTAACAGCATTAACAACCTTAATAGTTGTAACAGCACGCTGCCGCCCCGATCTTTTCTGGTCTTCTACAGACGAAGTGTTGTTGTAACTGTTGATAGTATCTACGATATACGAACATACGGCTGGTACCAAACTTTTGAAATGTATGGAACATGACTGACGGCTCCGTACCCACTTGTGCAGGGCGACAATTGCAATCCTATTTTCTTAAACACCCCATTCCATATTGTAATTAAATGGCGCAAAATTGAAAGAAGGTTTTAAAATAATATACGTGTTCCAAATTCAAAATAATTAAAAAATTGAAAAAAAAAAGGAAAAGTTTTTATGTAACAGTATTTATGGCCAGACTAGTTATTCAATCGTTTCTTGTGTAATTATAATCTCATTTTCTGTGTTTGTTGTTATTTTGTTTTTGTTGTATCTGTCATATAGGCCTGCATTTCCACTCTCAACATCTAATGACATATGACATGGAACTGAGTATGTTGAACATACGGAAGTGTGACAGATGGACGACCACAAAAATAAGTAAAGGTAAACTAGTGTAATTATGCCAATGTATTTATTTGATTAGTGAATAAAGGCTTTCATTATTATTATTATTTCCATGTAGGAAGAGAACGTCGGGGGGACATGACGTGCAAGAAGCTAAGTGATGACTATCGACTTGCGGGCGTTTCCTTTCTCAGTAATACTTACTGTTATACATACTAAACCTTGTTACTGAAGATCGACCTACCTTGTCAAATCTACTATATAAAAATAAGTCGGGTTTTCCTTCCTGACCCTATAACTTCAGAACGCACGAACCGATTTCCACGGTTTTGCATTCGTTGGAAAGGTCTCGGGCTCCGTGAGGTTTATAGCAAAGAAAATTCAGGAAAAATTTCAACAGAAAAGCGGGATCACCAAACGAAATGTTACATAAAACGCAGCCATCTGGTGGCGAAACGGAGTTCGCCGAGTTTGCTAGTTTCTTATAAATCATAAAAATCCATAAAGATCAGGAGTCGACGTCATCATGCTTGGTAGATTTGTAAAAACGCGTTTAAGCCTGGTGAAATGTATTTTACACACACTGTATTATTCAATGAATTCATACTATAATAATTGATAGCGCAATATACCTGGCCAGCGGTCAGACACCTATTATGGCACGTGCCGTTACTTCGTCGTAACTTTAACTCCGCAATCCGATCACGGATCACTTGCTATTATTTTAGTTAAATGAAATATTTCTTTTTTTTTACCGGGACTAACTGTCTGACGGTTCATGTGATAGCTGAGACCACCTATGGACACTAGAACCCTGGCCCCGAGCGAAGAAGGCTCGCGAGACCGTAAGAATAATTACTTAACAATAGTGTTGCCCAAAATCGGTCTTGGTCTTGCAGTCTTGTCTTGTTCTTGCGTTTTTGCAAGATCAAGACCAATACCAAGACCGCCTTATTATAGCAAGACCAATACCAAGACTGAACCCCGCAAGACTTGAGCAAGACAATACTTAAGCCTGCAAGACTCTTGCGTCTTGCAGTTGAGACAAACTGAGATTTGGGCGTTAATAAGTAGGTATTTGGTTTCAATCCCGATTTTGAGAAACGTTCCCCAGTATCAAAACCGTAGGTATCACTAAGCTAAGGGCTGCAGTTGTATTTGCAGTTGGCAACGTGCCGCTCGTCTGAAAGCACCCTGAAACGTATTGTATTGATTAGGTAGGTTAGTACTTATTATATTTCAACAATTTATTAAGTAGGTAGCGTGTTAATACTCACAAATCTGTTCCCACCATCCCATGTGATAAAATTTACCTAGAATAACTTTCTAGCAAAGTTCATACCTTGTAGGTATCTACCTATAATAATATGTTATGCTTGTTTATGTCTAATGTGCACATCTAACGTTAGTACTCGTAGGTTGGTATGTGCTTAAAATTATAGCTAACAAAATTATATAAACATCATGTAGGTGTGAAACTTATGTTTCAAAGTTTATATTATTCTTCTATTTAGCAAAATTTAAAAGTAACAGCGAGTCGAGTAGGTCTAGTAACAGTTTCTACGGCAGCCAATATTATGGTACAGACGCCAGCACATCAAGCTACTACAATCTATCAAATTTCTTCAACAGATTTTCAAGTTTATCGCTAAAGAATAAAGGTTCAAAGTTGATTGGGGAAATGTGACGTTCTGCGAATAAACGGTTGGTCGGTCGGTGTATTATATACCTACTTATTTGATAATTTACCGACAAAGACGCCGCGGTTTGCAACAAGTGTATCACAGCATTTGACACTGTTTGAGCGCCGCATTCGCCGACAAAGAGTACGGACAGAGGCACACAAATTTTACCTATTTTGGTAGGGTTGGTACGGGAGTATAAAATTAAATGACCTTGAACATGTCCCAGCAGTAGGTAGGTATAAATTGAATGCTCTGAGTTTCTTTTATTTAAATAGGTATATTCTCACAATGGCTTGAATTCGAACACTACAGCGTTAAAAGCTGTCGGGCGAGATCATAATTAAAAACGAAGTAGGTATTGCAAATATTGAATTGCGAATATTTTGATTTCGAAATAATCATTGTTAATATCGGTAATTGATAGATAGTGAGTGATACCTAGGTACTAAAATGTGAGCAGCAAGATTGAAAAGTGTATAGGTATGCCATGTCAGTGCTTTCAATAAGTTTATTTTAAAAAAGCTCTCTAGTAAGATTTAGAGTTTACCATTCAATTACACACACCAAATTATTGAAAAGCAAAAATTATGAAAAAGATATTTAGACTGAGTACTTAGGAAATTAGTAGAAAAAATATTCTATCGTGGATACTTAGTTATTAAAAAGTGGATAAACGTTGTGTTTACTTAATTTTATTTTTCTGTGCTAATGCCAACATTGACAACCCCACCAAAATAGGTAAAAATTTAGTCCGCTTCTAGACTTTGTGTTGCCGCCGTCGCTTTCATGTCAAAGGTCGCCGCCGCTGCCCATGTTCTAAAGAATAAAATAAGTTTCCAGGTGCTCAGAACGGGCGCAAATAGATTATGTTGTCCTCGCAAGGAAGAATGTAGTCGTAAGGATAGGTAGATTTTATAAAAATTGTTGTAAGTAATAAAAATATACCTAGTTTATATTATTATTACCTATTATACCTTTTTAAAGGACATTGCACTGCAAAATTGGAAGTGGGTGATTTTAACAAACTTGAAACGTGGAAAAGCTCCAAATATGAGCGACGTCATATTGCTTTACGCATTTTGTTTTAAAATCACACACTTCCAAAAATCGCGATTTGCAGTGTCGGTTTATCATCTTCTATCGTACCTACTCTAGTAGCGACTATTGTCTTCAGCGATGATTCACTAAATAAATAAAAATAATCGTCGTGTAGGTACGACGATTATTTTTCTAAGGAATACAATTTTGTTGTAGTAGGTACCTACATCGTTTCTTACTTACACATACTTTAACGACAGTACCTACGTAGCAAAGCGCGCCAGTCACGAGTACGACAAATTGCCTAAAAAATGTATCTACCTACGCACACTGTAATGAAATCTGCTAATCTCAACACACTGCCTGTAGCCTGCCTGATATTATTGGTTGATGAACATTGTACATACATTGGTGAATGCTCCAGGATAGCCCGCAAGGCCCCACAAATAGCAATAGGCTAATAGGTATTTGCAAGTCTCGCGAGACTTGCGAGAATCTTGCTGCAAGATCAAGACCAAGACCAAGCCTGAGAGCGCAATACCAATACCAAGACCAATACCAGGTGTATTGACGCAAGACAATACCAAGACTGGCCTAAGTCTCGTCTTGGTCTTGCATTTGGGCAACACTACTTAACAATTGCCTTTTAATTAAGTTTTTGATTCTACAATGAAAATTTTTACCTAGGAAGTTTGATGTTAGAAAATATATAAGGTATTTTGGGGAGTCATGTTCCATGAGACCATCATGGCCGATCGGCAAGGCTAATTGTAGGTAATAATAAACATTCTGGACCCAACGTTTTGTTTCATAGATATTGATTTCATTACGTTTTGGAGACGTAAAGCTTACGAAATAGAAGTATTTATGAGAGTCGTTGGTGCTGTACTCCAACTGATGTAGTCGTAACCGAGTAGGCTCTCATTTCTCACTATTTCACTCATAATACTTGCATTATCATTGTTTAACCACCCAGTACGGTACGTAAATGACCCTTCCAACCCTTATTATTTGTGCGTGTTATTACTACTTATGCGCATTTTCCGATTTTGCGTTTTCCGTATTTTATAAAAAATAATTCTAGGTCAGTTTTAATGATTATATCTACAGCCATAGCGTGACGTCTCGACGCTCATCTGAGAGTCACGATTAAATACCATTTAAGATAGTGAAAGTTTAGTGAAAATTATTTTTTAAACGTATAGAGAAAATAAAAAGCCATTTCCCTGATACTATTATTAATCTATCTCGCTTCAGTGATTAAACTGAATAGCTTTTTAATATCGGTTACCTGTATTACCAAGTCAAGCTCCGAATGTCTAACATAATAATTTATTGATATTTACAAAAATACTCCAATAAGTCAAATAAAAATTATATTTTCGAACTTCAGAAATTTATTTTCTTATACATTTAAAACTTGAAAAAGTATTATGAATTAATATATTTTTATGGTACCACATACCGAATTCTATGTCACCCACTTAAACCATAGTGGGTAGAACAGGTGCGTACGCGCAAAGTTAGCGAGCACACGAAGCCGCGAACACGCGTCGCGGCGCATCTTTAGTTTCTAAGAGAAAAACGACCTTATTTCGAAAAAAATATAGTGTATAATTGAGTGTCCGAATCTATCCGCTTTATCGAATGTTTAGAAAACTGTGATTTTATTTGTGAGTGATTTTCATCTTGCTGATATTGTTTGTGGAATTTTATGGTAAGATTGTCTTATTAGAAAATTAATTTTGATTTGCTAAGCACGACAAACGATTTAAATCTGTTAATTTTTATGAGAATAGTTAAATTAACTTTATCTAAATCTAAGTTCTATTTTTGTATGAACTAGTAGTATATTGCGATAAGAAAATCATACAAACTAGGAAAAAATAGGGAAAACGCGGAAATCTGCACCTCTCATTACAAACACATCTCTTGTGAAAAATGTAAAAGTATGTAAATAAATTCAAGTATCTTATAATTAACATACAAACATGAAGATGGACATATACAGAACATTATATATTAGATAAATTCTTTGGATTCTCAAACGACACATTTTCTAATAAGTGTTTCATTCAAAACACGAAAGTTTTATATTTTCATTAAATGTAATTTTATTATTGAAATATTTTTTATAATCCACAACACTTCTAAGTAATTTTGTACCATTTGACCAATGCATAATTGGTCAAATGGTACTCCTATATTCAAAATTAATAGTGGTTGCCTGGAAGAGATCGCTCAAAAGCGATAAGGCCGCCAGTTGCTCCTTCTTTTCATTCAATTATGTCAATTGTATTATGTTTCTGCAACAAACTGTTAAATAATAACCTAATATATGTATGACTTATAATTCCCAAAAAATAAAACTATGTATTTTGGCTTGTAATATCAGCAATCAGCATATAAATTAACAAAAATCGTAACTTTGAAATTACAAATTCTTTTTTCATAATCATATAAGGTGAATAGTCGTTGTATTAAACTTAAAATTCGACTTTAAATAGAAGCACGCTGTCTGTCTGTCGTAACAATATTAGTATGGAAAGTATGTATATATGCTTATTAATATTCTTAAACGGTAGTATCTCTGAGTTATCGACCTCTTTTATTTCAATACTCACGAATACAATTTGATGCTACCGAAGCGATCTAATTAGACTTTTGATCAATTTTATATATTAAAATGTGATGTATGGTATAAACGCACATAACATTAGTCTTATGTATTTAAATAATATATATTGTGCTACAGGTACTAAAATACCTTCTAGCATAGAGAAAAAAGCTGTCATCGCAGAATCAAAACCGATTTATAATAGGCATAATTAATGACAAAAACTGGGTAAAGAATTAACTTAATTATTGATACTACTTGATACTCAGAAGCAAAAGAAATCATACAATTTGTCTTATTATATTATTATAATATACTGCTCATAATAAATTATACATATTATTAAACCAAAGATATTTTATGTAATTCTTAGAAACATATATTTATATAATATGTTCAATTATCATATTATTTGTCTCGTAACTAATAGAATGGATTGCTTATTTTTAATTATTTTTTAAAAGATATTCTTATGAGATTGTTACTGCGAGAAGCAGTCCCGTTACTACTAGTCTTCTTGGCTTATTGTTTGGATAGAAAATTTGCATTTACATTTGTATTTACCTGAAAATAACATTCAGTGGAATCTCTATAACTCGAACCTCGTTAAGTCAAAATCCTCAGTTAGTCGAAAAACTTGCCATTCCCTTCTGTTGAACTCCTAAATACGCGGTATCTCGAATTATGTAGACTTTGTAAATCGAACAAAATGTTATTTCCCTTATTTTTATTAATTATCGACAATAGATAATTATACTCAATAACTCGAATTTCAAAAAGAAGACTCCGCAACTCGTAGTTAGTAAAATATAATGACGTCTTACTTGGAATTTCCCGAAATAATAGCAATAAAATCCAAAATGTATGTTCGGGTTCGAGGCTTCTGATCCAATGTTTTTGTCTTGTACATGTGCAATGAATGAATACATTCATATTTTTTAGCGTACAGTGTACTTCATTAATATATTATTCGTTTTAATATGTAAAAAATATATACTACAAAACGTAAGTTGAATTTTTTATTCATATTCGACTCTACAAATCGAAAAGTTATAGAGAGTCTACTGTATATCTTAATATTTAGCTATAAACTGCTTTAAATGTTAATAGTAACTTAAACCTAAACTTGACCTCAAGCAAAATCCGCTTGATGTCACGGTGAATTATGTAAATGTTAACAAAAACATTTCGTATAAATATAATATAATGAGGTATTTATTGATACTCGTCTAAGATCGATGATTCACGACCAAGATAATTTGGATTTAGAATTTTATACCTTGACAATTTATAGGCATGTTTAATGTGGTAACTTGTCCAGCAATATATAAGGGTGTGACTTTAAGTTATGTAGTGTCAATTAAGTAAGAATATTTAGTAGTAGATATGTATTTAATCGTATAAGTAACTACGTTGGCGTCACATATGGCCAAACTTTGTTGGATATTAAATAACGTTTTATAATAATATATTATATAAGTATTATTTTGAAATGACTTATTTGGTCTTTGAGTTTCACGGTTATTACTCTTTAACTTATTGAGTCATCAAAGTTATCGAAACTTAGGTGAGCTGGCCATTTTAGTTTTACAAAAATAAAATAATTTGAAATATTGATATATACGTAGACCAATAGCGTAATGAAATAGATAAACTGGATTTACTTCAGTATTCGGGCATTACTCGTATTTAAAAAGGTAATAAAAAAAAACATAAGCAAAAAAAATCTATTACAAAATTGCCTCTACTACCGAGGGTACCAACACGGATGTGGGCGCTAGCATGTAGCACCACGATGTATTTTAAAAAAAAGTGAAATATATAAAGGCGGCAAACAAAACTGAAAGAGCGGGTCTCGCGAGGAATTGCGGCCCAGTTCGCCCATGAATATTGTAAATAAACATATTACCGATGTAGCCGGGGCGGGGCGTATTTCAAGAGACGCGTCATCCATTCGTTAACTAGTGTATTGCAATTAATATAATATCTCGGAAAAAATTGAGAGATAGAAAAAGTCCCTGGACACAATGGCAGTATTATTATTAATAATAAAAAAAACGTGCCTTTACAATGTGGGAGAGTTTTTAGATCATAAGTTTTGACAACAATTATAAATATGTTAACTGTTCTTATTATTTTGACACTATGATTTATAATATGACATTTTCATGCTTATTTTATTAATATTAATATGTGCGGGTTTTTAAAGTTATCAATCTGAATGTAACACTCACAGCCCGTTCCCACTAGTCGTAACAGCCCGTTCCCACTAGTCGAAAGTCGCATAAGACTAAAAGTCGAATGCTCTGGTCACCATACACTTTGTATGGAGCTGTTCACATTAGATGAGACGCGACTTTTAGTCGAATACGACTCAAAAAACCATCCGACGGGCCAGCGCCCGTCTTAAGACTAAAAGTCGCGTCGAATCATGCTCGCATAGGTGCCTGCTTGTTGCTGTTCACACTAGTCGTGCGTCTTTACGACTCGAGCGCGTTGTTACCTCTCTCCCCGCCCCGCTTCCTAGACACACATTCCTACACATTGCTTGCTCACTCCATTCGTGTTTTTTTGTTTGTTGTGTGAAAATGGAGAAAGAAATAAAAGCCGAAGAACTTATTCCATTAGTTGAGTCGATCTTTCTGTTAGGATTGGGTACATCCAGTAATTTCTTGGAATTGACATTTTTTTCAACTTTTTTAATTTTCTTCGTAAGTAGTAGAGCACAACATCGCGAATTCGCTACGTACTGAATGGCGCGAAATTACGATCTATACGACTCGCGACGTAGTGTGAACAGGGACATCAGACTTTCGACTTTTAGTCTTATACGACTTTCGACTAGTGGGAACGGGCTGTAAGTCGCATAAGACTAAAAGTCGAATGCTCTGGTCACCATACACTTTATATGGAGCTGTTCACATTAGATGAGACGCGACTTTTAGTCGAATACGACTCAAAAAACCATCCGACGGGCCAGCGCCCGTTTTAAGACTAAAAGTCGCGTCGAATCGTGCTCGCATAGGTGCCTGCTTGTTGCTGTTCACACTAGTCGTACGTCTTTACGACTCGAACGCGTTGTTACCTCTCTCCCCGCCCCGCTTCCTAGACACACATTCCTACACATTGCTTGCTCACTCCATTCGTGTTTTTTTGTTTGTTGTGTGAAAATGGAGAAAGAAATAAAAGCCGAAGAACTTATTCCATTAGTTGAGTCGATCTTTCTGCTAACAGATGTACCCAATCTTAGGATTGGGTACATCTGTTATCTGATCTGTAATCTGATCCAGTATTTTCTTGGAATTGACATTTTTTTCAACTTTTTTAATTTTCTTCGTAAGTAGTAGAGCACAACATCGCGAATTCGCTACGTACTGAATGGCGCGAAACTACGATCTATACGACTCGCGACGCAGTGTGAACAGGGACATCAGACTTTCGACTTTTAGTCTTATGCGACTTACGACTAGTGGGAACGGGCTGTTACTTTGCAAATAAATTAATGATAGGTATATATAAATAGCTGAAGCGGCTGAAGTTTGAAACCCACATATTCATTTTTATTTTAATAGTTATGATAGTTTTCCCTCCTTATAGTTTGATAAATGTAGCTTTGAGTACATCCATTTACACGTAACACACATATCTTAACAACGATTAACTCTTTAACACTTTCTACTGTCATTTCGTTTAATGATCATGTTGTCTAGGAAGAGATTTATTATATTAAGTACTTTGAGTGAAATCTCGGAGGTGTTTTTAAATTGCAATTTTAATTGCTATAATAATTTTCATTAAAAAAAATGTACTTTCGTCCATTTAATTACCTATAGTCGTATATAAATATATATTTTATATTGAATATATTATAATGATCAATACATCTTACAAATTTTTATGTACATATATTTATTTTGTAGGTGTAGGTAATACTTGTTAACTGTGTTTTATCACTATGTTTGAATGTGTATTCTGTTTTTGGCTTTTGAGTTGTTTAAATATTGTTTAAGTAGCTGTTGGAATGCTGATAAGAAAGTTAATAAATAAATAATTATATCAAAACCTTCGATTAGTTCCCTCCTGTGATCAAAGGTTGAGAAGGGCAGTCACAGAACACTTATTGAAATCTTTACTAAGTAGTTAAATAACTGTAAACTATTAGTTCGGTGGAAAGAAAGGTTAAATAATCAATTTTGTAGATGAAAACTGATTAGTCGCTTTAATAACACTGAGAAATAAAGAGAAAGGTTTGAACGGTTTAATTTAAACTATATTAACTTTTAAAAAAAATCACGTAACGTATTGCACAATGATAATTAAAGACACTTCATAATCTTTTCAAGTTAATCTAATTCATATATTTTAGGTTACGGAATAGAAATTATTTTCAAAATTTAGAGCGATTTAGAGAAACTTTCATTTAGTATGCATCTGTTCTTTTAATTAACATGTGAGTTATTGACATTTAATGTTATGCAATGCTATTAGCAAATGGCAAATTTATATAATAGAAAATTTGTACGTTTTATGCTTAACACGTTCACTGCGTAACAGTCCGATATCAGCCTGCCGCGGTATTTCCGCTGGTGCCGACGAAGAAATCTATGTCCCTCTCGCTGGTGCGTAACGATTATCTCAGGTGTTTGTAAAAATTCGACAGGGACAAATATATATTTCACCTTGCGGTCAAAATTGTAGGTTTTCCCCATCAAAACATAACGGCAGGCTTTTATCGACCTACCACGCACTGACGCTGCTTTGCATCCACTGAGTGCGGCAGTGGGCCTATTTCAGCCCGCCCACCCAACAGGCATCTGGCGACCCGATACCGCACAGAGCGCGCGCCCGGCCAATTAGTGTTGTGCTATCTAACTGATCTAACGTAGCGTTCGATAAAATCAACGCTGGCAAGCAATACAAGAAAAATACAAATTTTGGAAAATAGAGTAATTCTCCTTGCAGTTAATGACAGTGATAGTAACAGCAGTGAAGAAATATTTTCCACTAAGAAAAATAAAAAGTATTTCTGTTTCCAAGACAATAAATACATTTTCAATACATAAGTTAATAAATACATTTTCAGTTCTTTTACGATAATTCTGTTTTATTTTCGATATCCCCTTATTTCTCTGTCCCATCACTACTAAAAATATAATCTAGTGCGGTTCAGGTCGATATCGGCCTGCCGCTTTTCCTGCTTTATTTCTCATTTCCTGTTTGCCAGATCCCGGGGCGAATCAAACCTAAGGAAGTTGGGTTCAAGGTCATTCTAACAATATAAAAAAAAATATTATACATTATGTTTTCACAAAGTTATAGCAATTTAATCTATCCTAGTGCTGTTGGGTCTAGAAAGACCTGCCACGCACCGGCAGAAATATCATTGGGGGCGCATTTTGGCCCGCCGCCGCACCTGATTGAGAATTATGATTTTACTTGCCGCAGTGAACGTGTTAATGAGTTGCAAAATACATTATTTTTTAATCATTTAACGTATATAATCATTTAGTTGGGAAAGGCTGTTACGCGCGGCAATTTGTTTAGGGTTAAAATATGGGTCTCTGCTGTGTCCTTTCCATAAATCCCGAGACTTAGCCTGGCGAATAGACTTAGTATGGCGACTTATTGTGTCTCTATTGGGTGCATTATATTTCAATATTTAGATAAAGTGAATATTCTGAAATTATTAAGCTGTGTGTACCTGGTGTAATAGCGAGATGGCCACGGTCCGGTGCACGCGATGCTTATCACGTATTTATGAACGCGTTTGTAAACTAATAAATTACGAAAACGTACCACTTTCAACTAAAACTTACGAAAATTTATAATTGTTTAATTTCGGGTTTCATCTTGAAATAAGACGGTACAAAGTTACTCTAAAACGATACACATTTGCTTGAATATTTTCTTAAGATCGGTGGTATTAATTATTTACCAGAAATAGAACCCAGATCTTACGAATAAAATTGTGTTAACTACTAAGCCACGAAGGCAGTAGATATCATATGAAATTTATTAATATAGTTTAGTCAAATTATTTTACGTATCCTTGATTTAATATCCGCTAAACAAATTATTATTTATTGGTGAAATCTACAAGATGGGCACACCTCAGTAAACAGTAGGACATAGTGATATTTAGAAATCAAGGTTAAACAAATCTTTAACAACTGAGACGAGACGTTTGCAAATAGTAAAATGATGTGCGAACCTAGATAACTATTCAAATTATAAAAATCTATTGACTTTTTTAACATTTAGTTTACAGCCGAAATTCTAAAATTGTTCCCTTTGTTGTACTACCTAATCCACTAAAATACAGCAAATTCAATAAAATTAACAAGGTCGAATAACAACATAAAATTCGTAATCGTAATTTAGAATTGTTATCGATGTTTTCGCTATCATTTCACCTATATTTGCCAAGGATAATTTTCACAACCGTTCGGAATCCCGTCAGACGAGCGGAGCTTTACGTAATATGAACGAAAGTGACCAACGGGAGATGGCACGGTCAGCAAATTAATGTGAAATCAATTCCGACACGAGCTGTTACACGCTGTTTTTACATGCAATCCATTAATTAAATAGCGGTATAGTAACAGTTAGTGTTAGGTATATCAGTTAGTCAGTATGTGTTAAATACTGAATCTGAGAACTCTTGTTAAAAATGTCTATAAAATCGTCAGTCCTAGGTTAGGTTCATATCGCATAATGTTCATGATATAGGTACAGTTTTTAGAAATATAATTGTATCAGCACATATAAAAAAAAACATTGCTTAGTGTGATAAAAATCTATCAGCGAAATAGACACCATAGTTCACTCTTTCTTCGAATGACAAATACATAAATTAGGTTCGTTTAGTGCTTGAACTAAAGATATTGAGCCATATATTGTTTTATGAAAAATTATTATATATAAACTTATTATACAGTATTTTGGTAATTACATTGACTATAGATTTTTCTTAATTAAAAGGGAATCAGTAATCAAATCGATTTATTACAAATACACTGTAATTTGTTTTTATAGTTTTTGTTGTGTAAATCTTATAGGCGTTCGCGAAGTAATGTGTTTATTGAGTCATCACTGTATAAAAATGATTAATGACGCAGTTTTAAATTTCGTACAAGGTCTTTCAGGTATTTTTAATACAAAAATATCGAATACATGTTTTACACATAAAAATATAGTATAAGGGTATATAGCATCTAAGAGAAATTGCGCAATGATCCAGCAAAGAAAAATTTCAAACAAATCCAGGTTATCTTGAAATAATAAATAGTGGATACAGATTGTACGTAAAAGTAGCTCTTGTATTATTATTATATTTTGTTATATAAAGATAATCATTACTTTTTATAGAAGTTCATTTTTTGGGATCCCAACTACACCCCGAGGGAACATTTTATATTTATTTATTTCGTAATTAAATATACATTAATCTCATTTCAATGTCGTTTGCTATCAGTACATAATAGCCCTAACCAAATCATTGGCGCATTTGTAACGATTTATTTTCCATATACCTTTACCGACATTCCCTTTATTACGAAAGCCTCAAATTATATTAACATCAACTGAATATAATCAAGACAAATACAATTGTTGCATTTGTTTTATACCATTTTCATGTCATTTATTTACAACTATCTAAGTCAGAAATCACATTTGTATTTATGATGGCAATAAAATTAAGTTAGTTTGACATATCTTAACTTCAAACTTATCAAATTTGATCGCAGTTCAGCTGTAAATGTTAAGGAAATATCGTCTGTGTCTTATTTGTATATCTTACGATATATTTTATGACTGTCAAAAAATAGTGACGTCTAACACTTGACCATGATCGTTGCTTCAACCAAGGCTAGTAAATTTGCATAAATATGTAAAACTTAAGGCGTAAAATATTGATTTATTTCAATTTTATAGTGGACAAAGTTCAAAATCGAAATAAGTTTTGAAGTATTCATATGTTTTTCTCATTTCTTCATCCTTTTTGACACTGGTTGTCCTAAAAAGGAGTGTAGAACAATACAAAACGTGAAGTAAATATAAAACACAGAATTAGATATGACACTGTTCATTTTAAATTGCTAATAGTTCAATCCTAAAACACTAATGAGCACGTGACCTACTTACCACAAAATTATAAATATAATTATTAAACCAGCAACGAATTTCCTTTCGGACGTTAACCTAACTAGCTCTAGGATATGTTGTGTAATATTTAAACGTAATATCCTTTGATTTTTGCTGATGAAATAACCAACCAATCTAACATGAGCTATTTTAAGAAGAATTAGTATTGATTGGAAGGTCATTTCTCGTTGGCAAGCAGATTGTATTCTATTGGGATGTTTAGTGATGCCCTCTGCATCGTAATTGTGACATACAAAAATGTCCTTAACCAGTATGAGTTCATACAAAGTACTCCCTTTTGTATATACTTTGGTTGATGGCAAAAGTTGTTGTTGTACTCACATTTATATAATGTAGAGCGAAAGTATTAATTACGAACTAAAGTGTTATTTATTTTATTGCTCTACACTTATTATAATAATTAAAACAAGAACAACTACTATTATAACTACTATACTACTATAAACACATATATTACAGATTAGTTTCATTCTGGGTTTTAGTTAGCTTCGTTTTGTCAAAGCTTTGATCAAATTAAAATATTATTTTTCTTACGCGACCTTGTTTGAATCATCGTTGACTCAAAAGTGCTGTTACAACTTTCATTTTCAAAATATTATTACTCATGTATTACGCAATTCTTTCACAAGATCCATGAAATGTTATGAAAAAAATTTTAACTGGGTACGACGTTGAAAATGTTATCACTCTTTTGGCTATTGAAGTGAAAGCATGATAACCAGTGTTTTTAAGTTTGTATAAATTTTCAATATTTAAAAACGAGTTTTTATCATTCGGTCACTACCTAATAATAAGTTTATTAACAGGTTTCAATACAACGATTCACATAATTGCATATAATTTTGATTACAAAGTTATAATAAGTATTTGACATGGTCGAATTAATTTAGGTGTTAAAGTTTTACTTTCATTCAGATCTAACTTTTCTTTCTTTTATAAGCATGAAAATTTGTCGTATTAGTATGTGGCGCTTATTGTGACTCCCGTGCATAGAAGGACTATGGTATAAACCAGGCATCAGAATACAGCGTGTGATATGCGAGAGCGAATGATCGACATACGTCATATTTACAGTTTTAATTCATTGAAGATTGCTTATTATTGACCAAAATTTCGAATTTAACACATTCGAATTAATAATTCTTGAAAAAAGTTACTGAGTCGTGACAAAATAAGCCACTAATATAATAAAATAAGCTATTTATCAGTAAGCGGTGAAAACTTGTTTACCACCAAGGGCTCGGTGGTAAACAAATAAAACCCGTTACGCAAATAGAGACAGAAAACTGATACTCTGTTTCGCTCGCACTTAAGTATTTCACGTTAATGCCTTCTCTCTTTAGTTATTATTGTTACTTTAGAAGCTCATCTAGTTCTATACTCTATCTACGCTCCCGTGGGACATAAAGGTGTTGGATTTTTACATACAGAAGTCATACTGAGGCCTGAATAAAATGTCAATTTAACTTAAAGCTAGTTTCAAGAGCTGTCAAACCATTTGATCTGCGTGAAGTTTGAAAAAGAAGACATATTAGACAGCGCTCAAGACGAGATTGCGTCTTGAGATACGAATAAGAATGTAGACCTTAGTCTCGATGTTGAATGCCTTAGTGTTAGCATTTACGTGTTATATTTACTTTTCAACACTCAATTAAACAGATTGAAAAAGTCCTAGACCCAGAAAAACGTTGATGCGCTTTTGAAACTTGTAGTAACCCATAATAAAATCTACCAGAATCACATACAGGAACGTCCCTTGAACACTAACTTCTAAAATCACCCAGATCTGAACATCCAAGTAACTCGGCTTTCCTGATATAGACATTGATTACAAATAATAACAATGCGATTGTGTCATTTTGACAGATTACATATAACACTTATCCCAACTCAATTTATACACGGTTTTATAAAATAAATGGCTTAATTTTTTAACAGTTAACGAATGTGTTGATCAAACTTACCGAGGTCAATCGGTAGGTGCAATAAGTTAATACCAGTTTGGTGAGATTTTTTGCCCAGAATCTAAGGATTTGATAGTGTGACACTTGGTGATATGTAGTTTCAACATAATATTTTAACGAAGTTATAGTTGAGTTAATGAATATCGAAAGTATATATACCGGTATACTCATACACATATGAGTGGTTTGTTTTCTTTATACTGGCTTAATTTTGGTTAATATATGAAAATTCTAAAAAAAAATCTGGTAAAAAATATTTAACACATGTTTTTAAACATGAAATTAGATAGATTGTTTTTTATTTTGCCATTGTTCCGTCATTTTTAATAACATCAACGTTTATTTAAGTTTTATAAAACTCACTTTCGCATATAAGTTGCATACAATACAGACATTAAACCCTAAGGAATAAGTTGAAAGAGCTATTCTATTATGAAATAATTTCCCAAGGGAACAGAAAACTTGGCGCCACAAGAATTTAAATTCAATACATTATTGGTGGCGGTTATAAAATAATTTTTCGTCTGGATTAAGGTTTTTTTTTTACTTGCTAAGATGTAGAAATATTAGTAAATATTGAGATTGTGTGAAAGTGTAGGCCAGTATTTATAAAATCCTGAATTTGTGGCAAACTAGTTTTCTATCACATTGTTAACCATTCAAGAACTAAAATGTCTCGTGTTTAAGATATGCAAATTATAACGAGTGAAGAGCATGTTGCATTTTCCAGTTTAACATCGAACAATAAAACGGTATAGGTAAAAGTTTTTCCAGCACTCAGTCCAAGGTTCTTCTTATATCAGGAAATCATCCTTGCTGATAAAGCAGAGAATTGTAGTATACAGCGCTGAAAGGGGAGAAAGTGCTCGTTATCGATTTTCGAGTTTCGGCTATTATTTCAACGTTAGGCTTTCCGACTTTGAAAAATAGCCTCATTATCTCTTAGTAATACAAGGCGTTTTAAATTCTCTGTGTAGTCGAATAGCAGTGGGAAGTTAGCTAGGATAAAATTAGCATTATGTATTGTGCACGTATTTTAATGGGTTTTCAATAAAATTTAATATCCTGAATAGATGAATTAATCATTTAATCCTACCTAACAGTGGCACTACAACCTTTTTTTAAGTCTGGGCCTTAAATTTTGTATCTGTTACGTGATCGTTTGTTTTTTCTAACAGGAAAGTAGGTGATCTGCCTTTTTGGGTCTAAGGCATGTACGCTTCTCACGATACGAGGAAGTGTTAAATGCGCAAATAGACAATAAATTCATTGGTGCTCAGCCGGGATTCGAACCTACGACCTCAAGGAGAGAGTACCACGCTGAAGTCACTAAGCCAAACCTGCTCGCATTTCTTGCTAAACTCTCTATAAAAATGTATCAATATAATACCTTAATATTTGTGCAAGAATCCGAAGATTTTTGAAGCAACATTACTTAAAGAATGTATATGTGCCAATGAAAGTCGGAAGATCAATCAATTTTCACTTCGCCACATACACAATAGGTGGCTGTCCTCTAGCTGCATTGTTTGCGACATACTTTTGTAAAAGTTTAATAAATCCATAAATAGCAATAAGCACTCAATTCCAAGTATTTCATGCTGTGGTTCTTCAGTCATTCTCCAGTCATAACTATTAATCCTTTATGTACTTTTAATTTAATGAATGAAAAGGCTTAATATATGGCTTTTATAACATCTTTAAAAAAATCGGAATAACGCTAAACATGTATTGTTATTTTATGTTTTAAATTGCTTGATTTGAGTTTATTCATTATAAACATACAAAAATACAATATGATCTTTATAACGTAAAGATGAATGTTCATTAATGTTTTAATTGGGGCAGATTTTTAAACATAGTCACAAACAAACATTTCATTCCTTTTCTAAATCAACTGAACCCATCAGAAACATTGTGAAGTCAACTGTCAAAATCATTTATTCATATAGGTACACTTATGAATGTCAATAAATAAATACAGTTCTCAAATCAAATTAATAATAAAAAAATGGTATACATATTAAGGTACATTTTTGTATGTAAAAAACTGAATTATAAATATGTAGTTTATTCTAGCTTAACTATTCGATATAAAAATAATATGCGGTTAGTAGGTCAATGAACCGGTTCGTTTACTATCGTTGCCCTACTGACGTGTTGACACTCAAAATAATTGATAGATAGGTTTTAGGAATTCCAATTGCTATAAAGAGTTAATGTGTTTTGACAGTACGAGATAGTTTTGTCTTAGATTGCTGTTAATGACAATATAATTGTCTCCAGTTCAAAGTTCTAAAGACCTTTAGTGGTTCATGGGGTCATTTGTGTGCCTACTTAATGTGATTTTTTTAAAGCAAGTAGATGATTATTTGCCTCCAAAGCAAGTTATTGTTTCGGCATCGCAGAATGTGTCTTAAACACTAAGCCACGGAGGTGGTTGTACAGGATATGTACCTATACAAATTCCAGAAGTTAAGTATATGATGTAATATAATAAATAGTATTTCTGTAAAAATGTGAAAGCGGCCTAACATGCAAGCTGCGCAATTCTTTTACAAATTAAAAGTTATTTTATAACGTAGAAAGTAAAAGTAAGAATTAAAGTACCGAACCGTACCTTAATATTTTTACCAGTTTATAATAATAATAACGAGATATTGTTTTATTATTTAGGACCGTTTTGTATTGCTGTGTGTTCATTTTTTCCTTCTAAATAACCTAGATTAAACAACCATTCACATACATGCAATTGTTTTACATTTCCCATAGCACATATTTACAACTTGATTAGCAGATTAGATATACCGAGAGATGAATGATATCTCCTAATGTATTAAAATTGTTTACATATTCCTTATATTTGCTTCAGTGTTGAAATATTTATATTATTACTAGCTGGCCTGGCGAACATCGTACCGCCTAACAGTCGATTCTTTATTCTGCTATTCGGGACACCGGTCTAGCTAGTAAGATAAAAAAAAGAATGTTGATAAGACAACAAATACATTATGTCAAAAAATAAAAAAATACCTTCCCGAAACCCCTCCACTAACATTTGAACTTTAAGTATTATTACGAATATTTTGTATGGGAATATAGAAAAGTGTTGTTTTTAGACTTTTTCACTCAATTTTTTTAAATTTTTCTCTCCGTAAGAACCATCTTCGTACTTCAAGGAATATTATTAAAAAAAATCAGACAAATCGATCAAGCCGTTTTCATGTTATGTCGTGACAACGGAAAACGGGTTTAATTTTTATATATATAGACTAGTTATTGTAAGACAAAGCCTACAATTTATTACCTAAACTAAACTACCGGTTCGGTTGCACCAATATCCCAAGTTTCATTTGACAACTAACAACGACTACGCTAAGACAATTTCAACAACGAATATTCCTTAATTCGTGTTTGTATAAATAAATATTAATTTACAACTCTCTATTTCAGATTGCTAAGCGAGAGTTTGAAAAAGTGCAAGTGTAAGTGTAAATTCGTGTCTGTGTAGTGTTCTAACTGTGTATTCAAGATGATGACCCTATATAGGACCATAAAAGGTACAAGCACATCGAAACGAAAAAGGCGCGAAAGGAGGTTAGTATTTTTTCTAATATAAATTAGAAACAAGATTTTTATAGCTTTTCACTGGATTCTACATTACTCATCAACCTCATCTCATATCATAAAATTTAACCAATCTTTTATTTATTTTATACTTTTCTTCTTTTAATAGTATAAAATAATAATGTTTTTCATTTGCATTGGTCGTATATTAATAAAAAATGAAATATGTTTATGTGCACGAAAATAGTATGAAGCCAGTTTTTATCGCTGAAAAGTAAAATCATTTGACACCTTAATCAGTCAAAATAATAAAGAGTTGTACGTAATCAAATAATAAAAAATATATAGTAGTCCTTCGGAATTTTAATGTTTGACGTTACTCGATACAATCCTCCGCCGCTGTTAAAGAGCTTTGATATATACAGGGTGGCCAAAAAGTCGTAGTTCACACAGCACTGGTCACAGGTAGGTAAATAAACTATCATAAGTCCGAATCGTTGTTGTTTTTTCGTCCTAGAAAGATATTAGAGCGACTCATGGCCATGTGTAATATACCTTTTCAGAATCCCTATTAAATTCGCCAAAACTTGTAATATAGGGTCACTTTTCGGTAGAGATATTTTTTTTCACAGTCCAGGGTCCGAAGTAAACAAAAATTTTTGATTTGAATTTTTTTTATATCGTATATCTTAATATTATCTTCAATACACTCAATAAACAACTATAAATAGCATGTGTAACGCAAGAACTCATCAGTACCAATCTAGTGGATAGTATGAATACAGAATGTAGATTTTTTCGAATTTTAATAAGAATAAGTAAAAAAAAGTCAATTTTCTTATAAAACGCAAAATAAATTATAACTCTGCAGGGGTTGAGCTTAGAGACCTCCTGCTGAACAATTTTTTGCAGCTGATGACCTCATCTATCCCCTATTTGCGTTTGATCCACGACTTTTTGGCCATTCTGTATAATGTGATAAGCTAAAAAGGCCCATTAATTTCCGTAACAAAGAACCAAATATCGCATGAAAGCACAAATGACCTAGTTTTTTTTTAAATTAAACGCCACATTATTTGACCCATGCCACGTGGTTACAGTTTTACGAAAAATCCATAATATATCGTGTATTATAAACCTAACAGAAAATATCATATTTCTTCGTTTAAAGACAATTAATCATACATTAATTACTCATTAGATTATGTAATGTACATAAAGCGTTAAACATTGTACATAAATCACATTTGTGTACTGCTGACGCTTCATTAGGAACTAAATTAACACTTAGTGTAATTATCGTAATATGTGGTTGGAGAAATTTACGATTCAGTTTTTTTTAACAAATTTATTTAACCAAGTCCTACCTATTCATTTAGTCTAGAATCCTATAAAAAACACACATCGAGTTGTAAATGAAATGGAATGGCTGAGTGTTTTGAAACTTTTTACAAATGTAATTAAATGATGTTTATTTGATAATCCATTAAGCTATTAATAAAATTACATACTATACTTAAATACTATTGCTTTTGCGTCTTTATATAAATTGTATTTATACTTGATGTTTCGTAAATGTTTGATTTAAATGAAATTTCATGTTTCAGTTAGTTAAGAGCACTTTCGTAACTGGTTGGTCTAATTGTCGGTAAACTAGAACTGGGTTCTTGGAATTATATTCTGTTGATTCGTAATAGCCGTCATACCAGACATAATATATCTTGTAAATACAATATTTGGCATAAATAAAATGGAATAACAAAAAGATTGTCTTTCGGTTCGGTGACGTTTTAGTATAAAAACATTAGATTAAGTAAAATGATTTAACGTATTTTATTGTTGATTAACATTATAGCCTTTTAACTTAATTATAAATATGTATAACACGATTTCACAATTTATAATGCAATTTATAAAATGTTTTTCCTTTTTACTGGATATTATAGTTAATATTATAATAATAATAACAAGTCAATAAAAGCTTTGAATTTTTTGAAACCACAAGTTTAAATCTTTATTTTCTCTGATTTCCTTAAACCCTTGAATATTTTTTTAAATCAGAGATTTACTTTTAAATTAAGAACAATATTTAATGGAATAGATTTCTAGGGAACAACCACGATAAAATTATTGTTATCAGTGGCGCCGTGACTTTATTACGGCGGTGGATTGTAGTCATTTAAGATCGTAAATAGCGTTGTAACTTTATATGCGCATACGTTCACTTTAAAGCAACGAAACAACGTAGTTCCTAACTTATACATTAGGTGGCGCTAGCAGTAGCAATATTGCATTAAGTATAGAAAATATTTTTTATACTTGATGTAAGTTAGATTAAGTAAGTTGTAAGTTACCATTAATATAATGATTAGACTATATTATAATATAATGCATATATATTTTAGGGGTCCTAGCGCTATAAGGCTTTTTAAGGAAATAGCAAACCGGTTAGTCGGACAAAGATTTAGTCTAGCTATTCTAAGGGGGAACGCTGCCAGTATTTTCGGAAAATTGCCTAAAGGGACTCCTTTTAATAATATATTTTAGTTATTATATTTTAAGGTTGTTTTTCTGTTATTAATTAAATCGTAGATGAAAAGAAAAATTATCATGTTATAATAATCAATATTAGTATGTATTTCAAAGTTATTTTTAACGTTAACGTTTTTTATTAAAGAGTTCTCATAATGTAAGGAGAAGGCAGTTTTTGCCGCACACCACCACTATGTGGAACCAGCTGCCCACAGAAGTATTTCCGAACCAATTCGACTTAGGGTCCTTCAAGAAAAGAGCGTACCAATTCCTGAAAGGCCGGCAACGCACTTGCGAGCCTTCTGGCATTATGAGTGTCCATGGGCGGCGGTATCACTTAACATCAGGTGAGCCTCCTGCCCGTTTGCCTCCTATTACATAAAAAAAAAAAAAAAAAGTACTAATTTGTATATTAATTCATATAAAATTAATACTTTCAATATTGCAATATTAGTAAATTTCTGATTAGGGAATTATATAGGCATCATTAATTACGAATTTTGGCAAAAGGGTAAACTTTTATTGTCATTGACATCTTGCTAACATGATCATCGATCTGACATCGATCTGACAGACAAAACTAATGGGATAACGCAAAAAACATAATTAAGTTATTAAATCTGTGTATTTTCTAATTAAGATGATGACTACAGACATCTGTTCTCCTAGAACGATTATTTTGTTTTGTGTTACGTGTTGGGTTTTTATATCGGATAGTAAAAAATAGAAACGCTAATTGCAAGCTTTGATGTGCTGATAATTGAGTGATCTATTTGTCAGAACATTACTATTATCTGTATCGAAGACTATAATTAGATATAATTACGTCATTGTCTATGCTGAGAATCGTAAAGTGAGAACTATTACAAGTAAAGATCTTACGATAAATCAGTTTGAAAGATAAACTAATTTAGCATTTTAGCCTACCTATATACTACTTACTGTATCTAAAATGTTGGTGCTGATTCTGGTATACAACGAATAACTAATTGTTTTGTTTGGGTACAATATCTTTAAAAACTGATTACCTAAGTGATTTTTTTAACAGTTAAGTTAATTTATAGCACTTGCGAATTCGATTATGAAAATCCAAATTTATTCTCGTTCAATAATCGAAATTGAACGAGAATAAATTAAATAAATAAATAAATAAGAATAAAGGCTATCTCCGGCGAAAAGCCAATGGAATAGTGTCAGTTCGTCTCTATTTTGCCAAAAACAACAATCTCTAACTAACAACCAACTAAGAACATCAACATCCTAAAGTCCCATTGTAAAACTTTCCAACCCTTTCAGACACTATCGAACCTTATTCAATTCTTAGTGAAAGAGCATACGAATATTTAAGATTAATTTAAAATGCAACCTTCGCACAAAACGAAAGTGAAATCAGATTAACATTGCTAGCCTTTTAGTTGATCACACCATCGTTGTGTATTCATTGCTAGAACAAATTTTTAATTGCGTTTTATCTTCGAGATAAGCTAACAATACAGCCAAGATAAGTAAGTTAAGTGAGAATTTATGTTTGATTAACTTTTTTAAATGACGCCTTTGAATTCAGCGCATTCATTTATAGATAACACATTTAAATGTTCGATGATTTCAGATAATTGTATTTTTATATCACTTTACAATGCTGGACATTGCAGATAATTACAACTGCAATATAAAATGAAATAGTGCTGTCAAACTTTGAAATCAAAATATATTGAAATATTTATTTTATTTGGATTTTTTTTTTAAATTATATACAAAAAACGCTATGTACTGTTAATTAAAAAACTATCATGTCATGTGTTTGGTTATGTTAAAAATCCTTTTTAGTAAATTAGGTTAGACTTAAATTACTTATTAGTCTTAAGTTAGGCTAGATCGTAATATTCCATGATGAAGACACATGTATATATAAAAAAAGCAATGGTTTGGTTCCAACAAAATCTATTCCTGTAAAGTATATATATATCTACTTATTTTTTAAGCTACATATGGTAAACAAAATATATTCCAAAAAATACATAAATCATCATCCATTTGTCAGTAACTCATTAGCTCCTAATTAACAACATTGTGTTAATAAAGTATATGTAATATTTCGTACCAAATGATAACTTTGCATGCTATTCAGATACGCTTGAAATAAAAAGAAATGTCTCGTAGATAATGTCCTTGATAGACACACTGATTGTTTCGTGAGAGAATGTACGTAGAAATTCACTCATCGATCATTATACAATACGTATTGAACAGGTAACTGGTGAACACTTTGTATGTGTGATGTAACGTATCAACTGATCAGTGTTAGCCTAGTGTAGAAGTTGACAATCTAGTTATGCAAAAGTGCCAAATTTGTACAATATATAATATAATTTTGACAAAACTTTGCTACGTACACTCCGGAGCTTTCCTACTTGTAGATTTACTTGTATTTTAATGAGTCAGGAATATTATTACATAATTATATTCTTCACCAAATATTAAAGGTAATAGCCGTAGCTGGGAAGTCAAAGAACTTCATGCACGAGCCGCAGTTTACGGCAATTGTCACTGTCAACTGTCATCGTAGTGTCGGATTATGTTTTCCGTCATAGAGAATAGGGGAAACCGACTTCGCAACTGACAGTGGACGTGGAAGATACTACCTTATTAATTAGTTTTGAGGTCTAAGCGTGCCCTATGACCAAAACGAATTCTTGCATATAAAACCGTACCACTAACGCTGGCCATAGATGGACCGTATGTTGCAGCCGATACCGACTACTCTAAGCGGTCACCGCACGGCATGTGCAGTTTCCAAACTAAATTCATATCCCCAATACACGGACCGCTCGAGCAGTCACTGAGCGGTCGGAGCAGTCGCTCTGAGGTCGAGTTTCGACGTGCGGTCGACTGCTTAGAGCTGCCGGACCCACCATACACGGACCGCTACAAGCGGTTGCTGCCGACCGCGCGCCATTCCCACAAATAAAATAATAACTTATTCATTAAATGAAACCACGGACATTCTAAAGTAGTTGAAAAACTTCTTCTCTTCGCCAACTTACGGTGACGTAATAGTAGTACAAGAAACAGTGTTTCTTCATCGAAATCTATCTTGTAAATGAACTCGCATCAGTTTTATTTTGCGGTCGAACACAAATGCTCCAAGCAGTCGACTACGACTCCATGGATTCACTCCGTGGCCACAGTGTGGCTAAGAGTGTGTGAGATAAACATATTTTATTTATCAGATCCTATTTCTTTCCCTTTAGCCATAAACACTGTTACGTTATATGTCCACAAGTTATAGTAATTGTGTACATGTATAACATATAAAAATCTGCTACTGAATAATTTTTAGATAAATAACTATTTATTAAATCAATTCCTGGAAGCGTCAATAATGCTTTTAGATGACTACAAACAAAAGTAAAACGTTGTGCTCTGATTCGTCACCGTACATTTTCTATGACGTTGTAAATTGAGTGTAAATAATTCGATTCCTTTCACTTTGTTCTTGGTAGTACACATTTTCAAATGATTATATCTAGAAAATATTTTGTTGTATAAGTTTAGAAAGATAGTATAATTATAAAACCGCTATTTTTGTTATCGAGTTTACATTGTATATTTACTTTATCCATAAATCTAAGTTTGTACAAATGTTGGAGTTTCTAATTAACATTTTTGTTTTTACCATGCCTCCTGCTGATAGAGGACAACTCTTTGTTTTTAATTTATGTTATTATTATTAATTAGTTAAGATGTCATGTGGAACATGGTTTAATGGTTGCAGCTCCTTACAAACGTTGTGGAAAAGAAAAACAAAACATGGCGATTAAAAAGAGTGGCGGAGAGTTTATTGCCAGTTCTTCTCTTCCGTTCTATGCCCTTGATTTGCGAACTGGCACTAAATGTAAAATTAGAAGCATTAATATGTATTTCTTTACTGACAAGTCATAAGTGTACAATGTGTTACCTATATGATTAAATGATTTTTGAATTTTGAATTTTTAAATGTTAAGAAATGTTTTCGCTCATCTATGTGAGCTGCTTTAATTTATTTTTTAGAACACATGGAGGCACCAAATATAAATGATTCACGTATTTTTCCACATTATTTTCCGTGATCGTTGTAATTCTAGTTAAGTACTGATTTTGACAATGATATTGCGACCTACAACTTTTATTGCTTTATAACTGTTTGCATATGGCATGGGAATATTAAACTTTTAATTATAAAATTACATGTAGAATGTTTTCTTTTCTTGCATGGTCTGAACTGGGTTTGACCTTAAAGGTCTCCTTACCTTATAAGGCGATTTTCTTAACCTTCATAAGGTCTTTAATTTTACAAACGTCGCTGTCCTTTGGGTCAGATTTTACCCAGTAATATAATTATACTGAAAAATTGATAAAAAATAAAGATATTTTATGGATTTATTTAGCATATACATATATTTATTTGTATAGAATTACTTTTTATTTGTATATGAATTATATTTTTAATGTGTTGGGGCTACTACTATAAGGTTCAGGGATATATTACCATCTAAATTCACATACAAGTATGTAATAATATTGAGTTTGACCACATCATTAACTAACATCGAACTAACATATAAATTTAAACCGTATCTATAAATTAAGTAAATTTATGATTCTTTAAATTAATATAGCTCTTAGCAATTATTGTCGATTCTTCTTGGTAGAACTAAATCCGTGCTAGTAGTAACTGGAAATTTTACCGTTTAGCTTTGTAAAACTTGGTAGTAGTATATTCGTTTGTGTTATAGTTAATGTAATGCTTAAGCTTCTGTAGTGCGCCTGAGGGATAACTAAAGCCACTCCATTAACAATTATTCTTTCTTCGTTGTTGACTTCAGCAACGCACGAATCTATTCTGACAATAAAATCGTCTCGATCTTTCCACTGCTTAGTACCATCGTACATTTAAGACGGTTCATTAATACGACCAAACTTCAAAAACTTTTTAAAGATACTTCCTTAGGCTTCTGAAATTATCAATACTGCCACATGCCAAACTAAAAAATTCGCTCGTTACAGTTACATAACCTTGTAATTCGTTATATCGTAGGTATAGCCAAATTATCGCCATCTGAGAGATCCCGTTGATTTGATACATACAGGTCGGTTCATTTACAAAAGTACCGTTATTAATGCAGGATAACACCTACATCGCTCTTTCAGCTAATTGAAGTTCTTTATTATTACTGTCTCGACAATATTATT
Source organism: Pieris melete (assembly GCA_963693345.1). Lineage (NCBI taxonomy): Eukaryota > Metazoa > Arthropoda > Insecta > Lepidoptera > Pieridae > Pieris > Pieris melete. Next base: position 296,636 of record CAVNZK010000036.1, on the reverse strand, counting down.
TGCAAGATGGGCATAATATTTTACTTCGGCGCAATTGAGTTCGCACCGATTAATAAAATATTTTAAATCTCAAATCAACTCCTTGTCAAAGTAATAAATTACATATTTCAGGCAAAGGTGTTAATTTACTGTGAAACCCTTATTGGTGCACTTAATATTTAGATTAGTGAATTCTTCTCGGAATACAAAACGTAACATTGTTTATAAAAATGATGTATTTCTGTGTTATTTATACAATTTTCAGCTTTGTGGTATAGGAAATTAGAGTGTTTTTATAACAACATATTGTCATATAAATAAAGTGCAAATGTGTTTTTACAATGTTTATTTGAGCTTTGATTTCGAATTTAACTGCTTTTATCGCCCATAAAACGACATAATGCGCGCGATTGCCTGAATACTGATGCCTTACAAATGCCCACTTGAAGGGCCAGTCGAGGATGAAGTATGTAGTAAAATAATATATTATGTTTCTGGTTCTGAAGTTATATCTTTAAACATCTATCTATATACATATATATATATATATACTTTCTTATACAACTTTTAACATAAGTATTGCCTCTATTCTTGATAATAAACTAAGATATAATTCGTATTTCTTAAAGTATTAAAAAAAAAGGAAAATATGTTATAAAAATCAAAATTCGATAAAAAATACTTTATTACATTCATCGCTATCTACTACAGAGCAATCAATTAACATCTATACGAGTATACGTGATGGTCATTTATTTGTCGTTTTTATTCAGAATCCCAAATAGCTTAATAATGTTGCTATTTTCAAATTAAAAACGTGACATATAAATCGCTTTATTTGATGGAATTATGTCAATTAAGTAATTAATGACACTGGTCATTCTTGACCTGTCATTTGAAGGATCGATAAAAGGTCATAACATAAACGTATTAATTGAAATGGTAATCTTGAATGATTATAAGGAAGTTATGAAATATTCAACAGCAATATTAAAGAAAACGATATATTCATTTAATTGATAAACGAAGGTATTATTTAGTTTGTGTATTGATAATATTTGTACATCTTCAAAAAAAGATAAGACATATTATGTATTTTACATACAAGACACCACTTGCAAATATTAGTGCATGGAATGTTTGCAATTGCAAAAATAAAAGTCTGCTGTAACTAGAATATTTCATCAAAACACTAACTAAACGTACATTATGAAACGCGCATTCTTCAAACAAATCAAATTTGTCTGCCCGTATCTCGAAGAAATAGAGCTCATTTTATGAAATATAAATTATCTCGTAAGGTCTAAAACGTGACTAATTTCATTACAGCGGCTCGTGCGGCGCCCGTGTTGCGACATAGAAACACCCTGTAATGAAATATGTCAGTAAATGTGAATTAGGTAAAGCAATTGTTACAAATCGCTAAGATACCGTCCGGTGATTTAATAGTTACTGTAATCTATACCACCTTCATGACTTAGTAACGCTCACGACACCGTAGATTTAGATTTTTAATACACACAATCATATTCCGCTTCGTCTCTGATATCAACGATTCAGGGAAATTCACGGGTTTAATCTACGGCTGAGCTAAATGTTTTGGAAGCTTGATCACTGCTATAAAGGAAATTAAAGATATTAGTAATTCCAGTTCCCTATTGGAAGGCTGCGGGATTAGTGCACAACTAAATAATAGACAGCTTAATGCGATATGAGTATTCAATGAAGAGGTTTTATTTAAAACTACTGATTATTTATTCAATATTATGCCTTTGATTGAAAACTGTTAAAAATGTATTTAAAGCTTATTCTGTATGAAAGTAATTATTGTAATGTGAGAGGTCGTATTGTTAGCCGATAAACAGCGCCGCTTAGTCGCTCTACACTTTATGACAAAACTCAGTACAAAATATTAACGTTCCTTTATAATAGGTGAAAATCACCTGATATTTATGATAAAGTGATGATCAGAGGTGTTAGTTTACGTAGTATATATATATATACGTCTATATGGTATATATATATTACTAGCTGACCCGGCAAAATTTGCTTTGCCATGTATATTATTTCTAGGAAACATTTTTATTGTTTAATAAAAATAACTATCTACTATAATAAAAAATAGGGGTTGATCGTAGACGGAAAGTAGTAGACGGTAGTTGGAAATTAAGGGTCGTATGTATTTTGGTATGCTATATCATAAAAATTAAATACTAAAAGTTTTGTCTAAAAAATGAAAAATAAATTTAGAGGTGGTCCCCACCCTTCACATTTAGGGGGATGAAAAATAGATGTTGTCCGATTTTCAGAATTACTGAATATCCATAAATATATTCATAACAATCGGTCGAGGCGTTTCGGAGGAGTATGGTAACTAACATTGTGGACACGAGAATTTTATATATTAGATTATTGTTGAATATGTTAAAATAATTCTATAAAAGTCTTGAAATCTGAATCATTAAGCACGACAAATACGTTTCTTTTTTGTGTAAAAGCACAAAGACAGAGTACTTTTTGATATGTTAAAACATCAACATAGCCCATTCATTCAAACTATGCGATTTAAAAGCCGCCGGTATTTACTTCCAAATAAACGAAATGCAATTCGATTTAAATTTACCGAATAAGGAGTCTGCAGGCGGTAGGTTACAAAACACTTGCGAACATTGTGTCCAAAATAGCTATAAATTAAGTGGATTGTATGCGAATCCATTTTATTTATAGACGAACAAACAGATTGTGCTGAACACATCTCATAGTAAAGTGGCTTCGATTGACAAGATAATAGAGATGCCAACTGCCCTTCATTTCCCGATATTTTTATTTTGATGTATTGAAAGGAAGGTTGGGCACGGGTGCTTGGAATTTATTATCATTTGAATGCTTAGTGATTGACAGTGATGACTAAATTGTAAAGTTAATACATTCTTCAAAGTGAATCGATAATACTGATGGATGTCTTTGCTTTTTTATGATATTTTAATACGTGATTAATTGTTACTAATTTATATTTTAATTTTATGTGATCGCAAATTGGCGATTAAAAAGAGCGGCGGAGGTATATTGCCAGTTCTTCTCTTCCGTTCTACATGCCCTTTATTTGAGAACTGGCGGTAAATGTAAAACTAGAAGCATTTTATATATACGTCTATTTTTTTTGACGTTCATAAGTGTACATTGTGATAACTGATACCTATACAAATACATGACTTTGACTTTGACTTTAATCCTAGTGTAACAAATTTTGCTAAGTGATAATCACATTCACTAGAATATGATTTTTTTCTTTTGTCTTGTGATATTAACTATATAATTTTACGAAAATATACATATTTATATACTATAGTTTTTCATTTCGTTTCGTTAATATTCTTAAAAACCATGGCATAGCTCTCGTTAATAATAATGCTAAAGATGGTCGAATTCCTTAGCATAATTTTAGAATTTTTTGTTACTTTCATTTGAGTTTAAATTTACTCAAAATCGATAAGAACAAAACACTAAATTACTCTATAATCTATGAGTAAAGGAGACATTATTTTGGGCTTAATGAATAGACGAACGCTTATAACCGATTAGTTATTTACGTCACGCGTGTTAAGTTTTCAAAGGCAAGATGATGTACGCGTCATTTACTAGTTTAAAAATATTTCATTGTCGATCAGTATGAATGGTACAGACTGGTGACAACGCAATGCGACGCACTCGCATTGTATTCAGCTAGTATTGAACTGCCGCCATACGGATGTAGGGACAGTGTGTTTTCAACGGTCTAATATGTATTCGACTTAATTTATTTTATCCTAGTTTTAGTATTTAGTTTTCTTTCGTTGCTAACAAAAATCATCCCTGTATCTATGTTTTTAATTTATATTTATGAGTCGTAAAAAAATGTGGTTATATCATACTAATATTATAAAGAGTAAAAGACTTGTATTAGAGCAATGTTGCCCTAGTGGCTTCAGCGTGCGACTCTCATCCCTGAGGTCGTAGGTTCGATCCCCGGCTGTGCACCAATGGACTTTCTTTCTATGTGCGCATTTAACATTCGCTCGAACGGTGAAGAAAACATCGTGAGGAAACCAACATGTATTACACCCCAAAAGTCGACGGCATGTGTCAGGCACAGGAGGCTGATCACCTACTTGCCATTGAAAAATGATCATGAAACAGATTGAGATATATGAGGCCCAGACCTAAAAAGATTGTAGTGCCACTGATTATTATTAATTGTATAAACTGTTGGCCTAAATAAGAAAGGTAGTAATATAGAATTGACCTTGACGGTGAAATGTTCTCAAAGAATGTTCACAGACAATATAGCTCTTGTAACCGTCTAATGTTCAAGTGTACTACTGTTAGAACATTGCCTTATAATTGCCGACGGGACATAGGGTCCCATGTCCTTAAGGAAAGCCCTAACATTTTGTCATTACTAAAGGAAGTTTGACTTCCAATCACCATTGTTAAGCTGTTTGAGAGCAATACATGCTAGTTCAAAAGACTTTAATATAATAGTGAGATGTTAAGGTGATATTCAGATTCGAGACATAGCGGGACCTATGACTCTCGTACATCTAATTCCCAAATTTGAAAAAAGAACATTCAATAAGAATCATTTTTCTTTATAGGTGATAGCTGATACATTGTGTGGATATTTGGCTCTAAGTAATCCTCACGATGTTTTCCGTCACCGTACGAACAAATCTTCATACGGTTAGAAAGATAAATCATTTGGCCCACAGCTGGGGTTCAAAGCTTCCTCAGGGTTGAGCTTCGCTCCCTTAACTACGAGTTATATCTACTGTTTTCATACATCGACTATAACTCCTATAGGCAATAAAAATGATAAATTGTAGATCAAAATAAATTATGTGCATGTTTAAATATTTTTCTGCGCCTTTTCTTATTCGCCTAGATTCTAGATGTCCAAAAGAAAGTCATAATTCACATTCTAACTCGGTAAAGCAGAGATGACATATCAGATAGCATATTTCGAGGTGTAACATATGTCCAGAAGTGGATCATGCATCACTACCTACATTGGCAGAGCATATGCAATAAATATGATATGTCATCGCATATGCTGACCGGCGCCTGACCGTGATCTTTGATATCCGACGCCATGTATAAAGTCAATAGGCTGGCCATAATTCTTATTTAATTTATGTAATACTTAAAATTTGTATTATGGAAATATAAATTCAAGACATCCGGTGTTGCGAATTTTAAGGGGGCGCGGTAATTTGCATGTATGTTATCAATAATTTAAACTAAATTCATATATATTATACAGTGAAACCTGTATATAGTACCTAATATTGCAGTAGCGGTACAACCCTTGATAGAAGATATAGGGTGACACTTGTGTGCCTGATATGTAATTGTATTCCATCACAGTACGAGCAATTGTTAAAAAAAGTGCGTGCGTACAAAGTACACAATGTCAGAAGTTAAACTTCTTGGCAAAGTAATTTTTAACTCTTGTCTTATTTATACAAATCTAAAACTTTAGATATGTTAGGAATTTAATTGTCATTAAAATATTAAAAGTGTCGAAAATTCATACAAATTATAAATTTAATATTTTTAAATTTATTTCTTCGATAATAAAAACACATGGCATTTTAATTTACAATTCGTCATACGCCTATAGAAGTTTCACTTCAAAAACATGTTTTAAAAAATCACAGTCTGCAAGGATCACAATTGTTAATCACTAAAATGCCTTCATACAAGATATTCCTTTAAACTTAATTAATTGATTTAACCCGGTAAAATACGGAAAGCCGTTAAACCCGTAACCATGGTCATAATACTCAAATATAACACCTACTTATAAGCAGTGTTGAAATGCATTTAATGTGAGCCCGTTTGTAAAACTGGAGTCATAAAAGTTACACTGTGTTAACGTATGGCTTTTATTCCTCGCTACTGCTCTTCTGAATATAACTTAAGGTTAAAGTTACTTAAGATGTTATGTCATTTACACAAGTATTCACACGTATAAATCATGGTAGCATTTTATTACAATTTTATAAAGTGTTATCTAGTTTCTGGAATTAAAATATGTAGCAAAATAAATTTAACTGGCCGTGCTTCTGGTTTTTAGCTTTGTTCGCTTAACATTAAATGTTCTTTTGAGGTATTCTTCCAAAGTAGCGCATAACTAAATAACATAACAACATAACGACCACGGAACACAGTCTGCAAAAGTACAGCTACTTTTTTGGTCTTTGCTTCTTTAACCAAACATTTTCCTCTCTGTTAAACTATGATTGCCAAATAAATTTCACTATATAGACCATTTCCTTTGACTCTTCAGAGGCTATCTAATTTCAGCTTTTTCAAAAAAAAAATTTTTTATTTTTTTATTTATTCAATTATTAGTAAACTTACAGCTAACATACATATTATTTAACAAAACACTTAGATAATACAGAAAGCCAAACAGATTACATAGATAAACAATTTATATAAAACAGAAAACAAGTAAGTACATTAATAGATAAAAATATATTAAACATATGCTTGGCAGCTTCAGGTTCTCTTTATTGGTTAAGTTGCCCATATTTGTCAAATATTTCGAAACTATGACGGCAAAGGTATCTTTCCTCACAAGTAATCCGCAGAATTTATCGTAAAGCTTTTCCACCATTGAATTATGTATTTGGCAATCGTATACACGTCCACTTGCCAAATAAATCGATCCCTTGACATTGAATCTGAGAGATCTTAAATGAGAAATGCACGTAAGGGCGATACTTAAATAACAGTACCGTTCTCATTGCGTCATTGGGTTACGGTGTCAGCTTCACCGACGCAGCCGGAAAAGAGGAATTTATAAAAAACATTTGTAATGAGAATAATGTAAGCCGTTTTAATTAATGTTTTATAGCTTGTAAATTATGTAATAATTTGGTCAAGTGTGACTGACAACGTTCGTTTTCACATATTTAGAATTTCAACCTTCGTCGGCCTAGTTTTTGTCTTTTAAGAGTGAACTAGAATTACTAAAATAGGAGTAATTGGGCCAGTGTACGAGTTGGTCGTTTCTTTTACACCTGTGTCTTATATGGAGTTAAATAACATATATAGCGCTGCTTAGCATAAATTAATAAAAAGATGGCACGCTCTTTAAAAGATGTGCGAGTGATTATACCAATTTTAATCGCTTATATAGACTTAATAGAACTACTTATAATAATTATTATACATATCTTCCGCCAACCGCCGGTAAATATTTTGGCACGATATTTTTCCAATCTTTTCAAAAATACTCTTCGATTTTAGCCAATTTACCTAAATTTATTTGAATTACACTATTAAAATTGCGCTATATATTGGTGAAAACCGTAAACAAATACGTTCAGTACTTTTTGATTTCTTCGCGTTCATAAGACAGCTCCGGGGGATTTTATTTTATAATAAGTAAGGATAAAATTATTTCACTATAAACATGTAATATAATAAATTAGTAACAATTTGAACTTTGGTACAGTGTAAGACTTGTTTAGCATTAGTGTGTATGGTATGATATTCTTAGCGTAGTTACAAAAGCTTTATGCCGAGTTTCCATTTTATAACCTAAAGCACAAAACTATTAAAGATCTATATCTCAACGGTAGGTCAAGCTGTCAAAGTTGTCTTTAAAATCCTTTAATCTTTAATGTATAACGGCTTTATAATATCCGATAATGTAAATGTAAGTTAAACATGTATAAATAATTTTGATTGCAAAATAATTAAATTAATTTCACATTAAGCACCGTTCGGTTCGTGATTACACAACCAGTAAAAATATTACGTCTCGAATATTTCCGGTCAAAGAAGATATGTGATTTAAGATTGACCTAAATCAATTATCTGGAACTTATTTTTATTTTTTATTTTTAATAAGCTGTTTTACAAACGTGGTTTCTTTAACGTGTAAAGGATTTAATAAAAACGGAATTATTCAACATTCTAAAAATCATCAACGTTCTATAACAAGTCTATGAAACATTAAATTCAAAAACACTAGAACAAGATTAAAATATTTAAATACTATGTTTTATAAAGTAAATTATTTTTGTTAATCACAAAAAAAAGGGATTCATAATAGGCAAAAACTTTTGCAATTCTAAGAATGTAGTCCAGTGTACGACATTTTACATCTAGGCCTCAGATTCTGTATCAGTTTCATGGTCATTTTTTTTAATAGACAAAGAGGAGACGACCAGCTTTCTGTACCAGACACACGCCGTCTTTTTGCGTCTAAGGCATGTCGGTTTGTTGCTGTTTGCTAATAAATAAAATTAAACACGATTTTATTTACACCTTAAACGCACGATCGTCCAACAAATATTGACTTACACAGTATTATCGAGTTTTAATTACCCATTTGAGTCACAAGCACAATTACATCACAGAGTACCGATAGCGGATATTTCGGTCAAACAAGTGTGTCAACCCCCCCCGCGGCTCGATATATGATCCAGGCATTCTGTTTCCTTGAACGTAACTGTAATTCAATGTCGAGGACGCACAATGATCAGCGAAAGCCATGAGTGTGTGAAATTATAAATTTTTGGAACTCTTTAAAATGTTTAAGAAGCTTTAGAATATGTACGTATTTTGTAGACAACTAATGTTTTAAAATAAGGGCAGAATCCGTTGCTTATAAAATTATGTGGCTATATGGTTATTGGTTATTGATACTAGGTTAGAAGTCTGATCTGACTGATTGATGACATACATACCTTTAGAATAATCAATGAACCGTCGTAGAAGTCTGTGTGTCACATAGGCCATGGAAAGGGTATTGCGACTTCTAACAGACTCAAAAGGTTTAAGATAAATTATATTTGTGTTCGCCTAAAAATCTATCTAAATGGAAAACGTTACATTTAGAATAATATGTACTCCGATTTTTTATCCGTAGAATTCTGATATTTCGTAAGTGTTGCTACTAAAAGGGACAAATTTGACCCATTTGAGAGCAATAAAAAATATAATGCTACGTATTTTTATGTTTTACCTACAAAAAGGTAAATCTAAATACATATTTACTTACACAACCTAATACAAAAATAACATATTTCGATTTCACGACCAATATCTCGAAATAACTTTAATTATTTCATTTTGTTCTTTACCTGGCATCACTGTATACTAATTCCAGGTTTAGTAAACCTTTTTAATAAAATAAAATGTTATCTTAACTTATGCGTTTTTTACTGTTTGTGATGAAAAGGGACGAAATTATCACTCTCCGTTAAACCTCTTTTAATGTGGAGCACCGCACCTTATAAAATGGATACATTCACTAACAAATAAAATGTATGTATAGACTCAGATGTTCAGACTCGTATTGAGATTGAAAAATGTGCCTGGCCAATTTGGTTTGCCATCTCTGACATGTCAAAAATGATAGCTGTCAGAATTCAACGGATTTAAAAATCTGAGAATATATTATTATATGCTATTCGTGCAATCTATAATTTAAAATGGAGGGAATCTCTGAGAGAAAAATTCAAGGAAATTAATATCTACCTTTCCCTCCCAATATATTTATGAAAATATTATGTATGTATACAAAAATAGTGATAAGTTTACTAAAATAGAACATACGCACAATGTTAATACTCGGAACAAACGCAGGCTGTAATTTCCCCGTACTAGACTATCTAAAGTTAGTAATTCTTTTTTGGGAAAAAGGATAGTTACTCTTCTTAAATAAAATTCCAGAAGCTCTTTTATCTCTTCCTTTTAATAAATTTAAGAAATTTATTAAAGAAAAGCTGTGTAAAAAGGCTTACTATAAAGTTAACTATTATATAGTTGATAAAAGGGCCTGGGACCAGTGCTAGACAGGCTAGTCTCTAATTAATTAGCGATATTTGTTTTTAAATAAGTGTTGTTCGACATAGCCTTTTTGTATGATGATTTGCTATTTTAAAAGATACCGAGAATTTTTAACGCCGGCTTTTTCTCTCGGCCTACACCCTCTGTCTTCTTTGCCGATGAGTATCCTATCTATTCAAATTTAATGACGTGGAATAAGTGATACCTGTATCTTACATTCCATAATAAACATATTTTTATTTTTATATATTTATAAATATTATTTCAGTTAAAATAGTAAAACAATTTGGTTGGTATTTGCAAACCTCATCCTGGATGAATGCCATAGTTAACACATAAAAGGCTTCTGACAGTGCAGTTATCCGCAAATCTTTAACGGTTTCAGAATATAACATAGCTGAACTTACGTGTATCAGAATACCAGGTTTCCATAAAAAAACAACAATAACAAAAATAACTTTTCATTGTTCCAATCAACTTTGACCCTTTCGTCTATACGATTAAGACTTTATCGCGTGCTACAAATTTCAAAGTCCGCAAAATGCGCCACCTACGTTACACCGTCCAAAAACATATTTGTCCCGTCGATTAAACATTGAACAATGAACCGTTAAGTATACAATGATGGCCCCTTTTTACGCTACTCATGTGCGAGCGAAATATATGGCTGTGAAACTGTTTTTTGATAAGCAAACGCGCAAATATGCGAAGAATTTCCTTCTGTCAATTTAGTTTATTCAAGCTAAAGTAGTAGAATTAATATAATTTATATATTGAATAAATATTTATTTTATTGTCAGTACTCATTACATCACGATTTTTAAGCATATTACGGTGTGACAAAAGCATTTATTTATATACAAAACATAAGTCATGACAGTATACGGAATTTGGTCACCTCCCAATCGTTATAACAAGTTTCATTGAACTCCTTGATCTGAACCAAACCTTGCATAGAATATGGATGTCACGCAAAAGAAAAATATAAAAAGGATTGATTTGTGAAGGTATCATTTTTTTTGTTTTATAATAAAACATTGTTCGATTTTTAATAGGAATACTTTAAGTACGCAACAGGTTACCGAATGTAATGTGCATTATTAATATTATTAAGTAACTGTAACTTTGAACCAACCCTAATTTGAGTAAGAAAATAGTTTCCCGAAAACGTGTTCGGTCAGTTATGTTTGCTCCAGTAATGATTTATATTTGATGTATCATCAATTGCCACGATATCGGCGCCGCAAGCGATTTATTTAAAAATACACTGAGTACATTTTACTTATTTCCGGGTTGTAAAACTTTGTAAAGAATGATAATAAGTATTTATATATTTAATAAGATCTGTGATTCAGTTCTCAAATTATTGAACGTCTTCGTTTGGAAAATCAATTTTAATAGCTCTCAGGTTTTTTAAATATAGAACTGAAATTTAGGGGACAAATGTTAAGTGTCACCTTGTTTTATCTGATGCTAGCCCGTGTATACTCAAACGGTCAGAAGGCAACGTACTCTTGAGAAGCTCTTAAACGGCCTTTTCAGAAATGGTACGATCTTTTTTGATGGATATCAAGGAACTCATGGTCTTGAAAAAATCATAAATGGTGGCTCTCCACTCGATAGGCTTATTAGAACTTGTAAGAATTATATTTAAGAACTATATCGATATACGAAATATCAGATATTCAAATCAATTTACATATGTCTAGTCGCATCAGTTGCTCATCCAAGGATATAAAAACATTTGAAATGGCTACCACCCATGTGTTTACAAAAAATATGGTATAAATATATCGATAAATACGATATCATAACAGCAAATTGAAAAGTTGTTAGCATGTTGTGAGGAATAGGTTTTTAATGTTCTTCCGCGGTGATATATCGTGGATTTGGGGAAGTATAATAAATATCCAATTTGAATTTTAATCGTTATTGTGCGTGTGCAAAGTTATTGGCGATTAAATTGTTTGCATATAAGATGATTTCAATTTGATTCTTGATTCGACTTTGTTCTTTGAACGTGTATATTAATTAAGTTTTGCATAGCTTCTATACGTATAATATACGCAGTATAATGGAATGTTGAGAAGTAAATGGGTTTGTTTATGTTTTAAGTTTATTTTACAAAAAAATTGCTCACAATGTACTGTTGAAGCATCAGATTAATCTAAACGACCAACTCGTATATGGTCCAGAAAATTATAATTTATATAATACTTAGAATACTTTGCTCATAGTTAGATGGGCCTGCCACAGATTATAACTGTTGTTGTTGTGTAATTATAAATGTTACTATAAGATGATTTTTACTAACGTAAAATTATAACGTACTTAATAAAATGGCTTTTAAAAGATGTAGTTAGACACACAATATCAAAATACACCATTGTATTTTCTTTGTATCGAATGAAAACAAAAGCGCCTTTAGAATTAAATTATTTCATGTAACACATTTTGCTAATTAGAAACCCACAGATACGTGTCCAAAGGTTATAAATTAAGATAACACCGCGTAGGGAGCATGATGTCACGTTCTCGTAAAAGGAAAATGATATCTAAGCGTAGGGTCAATGACCTAACTTCCTTAAAAGGAACAACTCATTCTTATACAGATCTTAGCGGAAATTAAACATGCGCTAAAAATGTGCAAAATAATGTTATGTTTGTCCAGCTGTCATTAATGTTTCGCGACAGGAAAATTTTCGAAGAATTCGCGTCGGTTCTGATTTAACTAACTTATTTTACATGTTACCTATATAAGGCTTTTTGTCCTATTTTCTATCTCGTTGAAAATTAATTCAAAATCTAGTATTATTTCACGTAATAAATGTTTGTAATCTGTGTTTTCACAACACATATACTCTATACCCAGAGGTCCTAGATTTGAATCCTTAGATGGCTGACTTATATTTATCCGACACAGAAACAATATCAATTCTCGGTTTATACTGATTCATCATCAAAAAACCTACAGCTCTCCAGTCAATTTGACCTTGAAATTAAACTGACGTTTCAAAAAGCATATTTTTCCCGAAGAATGATGTATTCAATAGCTAGTTGATATTTAATTTCGTAAAGGCTTCATTATTCTATTTGTAAAAATTTAATCCAGCGTCATTAGTAAAAATGCATTTATACACTTCGAGTATTTTAAATGTCAATGAATACTTAGTTATGTGATGTATGAAACTTTAAATGTGAATGCCAGTTATATTCCTATTCAAACTTTTAAATATTAAATAAATATAAAAGATAAGTGATTTTTTCACACGATTTGAAATTACCCTATTTACTAACGGAATTTTAGACATCCGATACTATTAAAGGCTGGATATGAACGAAAATACCCGTAAACAAATAAATACATGTGATGCTCGAATACACAATATCACTCGAGGATGAAAATAAAAATTGGTCAGCAGTATCTAGTCGATGACAGAGGCGACAGTTTTTTGTTTTTCTTTTTACTGCCAACTGCACCAAATTATAATATGTGGTTCGTATAAAACAGCAAACAGTTTCGAGTAATTTTTAAATAATATTTATTGATATATTTACATTATATTCTATTGTGTGTAGAAGGAAATCGACGAAATTTGGGAGGTTAAATGATTAAATTCACAGAATTCCTATTTTAGGAATGTTTTATAAACGAATTAGTCACTAGTATAAAAACATTAGGAAACAGTGCACAATAAATATTATAGCCTAACGATAATTAAGACATTCCTCCTAACCACACTACACCAAGGTCAAGTTAATGCAAATTTGAAGTTTCCCATTTTGATACGTCCTTTGAGATGACACATCGCGGTATCTGGCGTTTTCTGGGATTGCCCAAAGCATGATACATGATACATAATCTGTAACTAATATTAATTTGAATGTAGTCTAATGTTAGGTAAATAAAATACAAACCAGCAAGACTCGTACAATTTACGTATATTACGAAAAATAAAATAATATAACAAATTTTAATTATATAGTGTATTTTATATAATAATACAATTTTAAGGGTATTTTATTCTTCAAAAGTTTTATTTCGATATATTCCATTACGTTATGTCCACTTCTGTTAAATATATTTGACGCTAAACACTTATAGAGTAACGAGATAAATAACTTGCGAGTCCGCCCTGAGATCTTTCTACCGGTCGGACACCAATGGATTTTTCTTGGTGCACATTTCATACTTTATGTATAGCGAAGGACAACATCTCGAAGAAACCTTAAATCTAAAAGTTGTTGACGACTGTCAAGCACAGAAGCCTTACCACCTACTTACATTTTAAGAATAATAAATGATGAAAACAGATAATGAAACAATAACGATATCTGAGACGAAGGTCTAGGCTGCAGCACTGGTTTAAAGTTTAACACGTATATGTACGTAACTTATACATATTCGGTACGTAGTATATATACTCGGAACAAACGTAGGCTAGTAATTCTTTTTTGGGAAAAGGGATACTCTTCTTTAATAAAATCCCAGAGGCTCTTTTATGTCTGCGTTTTAATAAATTTAAGAAATGTATTAAAGAAAAGCTGTGTAAAAAAGCTTACTATATAGTTAACGATTATCTAGTTGATAAAAAGGCCTGGTACAAGTGCTAGACGGGCTACTTGTAATTAATTTGTGATATTTTAAAAGAGTACCGAGAGTTTTTTTACGCTTATTCTCTCGGCCTACATCGTCTGTCTTCTTTGCCGATGAGTAGAGATGCCTACAGTTTCAAATTTAATGACTTGGAATAAGTGATACCAGTATCTTATGTTCCATAATAAACATATTTTTTTTTTCTGAAAGTAGAAATGATGGACGTAATATCTCCTATTTGAGGTCGTGATTAAACTAAAACTCTTATGTTTAGGGGCGTTATTTAGACACGTTAATTACACTCAAGTGATATTCGTCACCTCTGTTGTAATCGAATATTGAATTGGTTACATGTAGGCCAATGCCAAATGTTGACACGATCATATGGCAAAAGGCTGCCGATATACGGAACTATGATTCAATTGGAAGTCTACTCAAGGTAAGGACAATTTTGTTTTAAGAAATTTTGAGTCATTACAAGATTTTCTTTCCTATAATTACGTAATAGTTAAAGTGGTAAAGCAAGATTTTTGGCTTATTATCCAGCTCAAAGAAGTGTGTTCTCTATGTTCCAGTATTTAAATATATGTTCCACTTATATTTTGAGATCATAAATACATAGAAAATTAGTACCAGTTACCCTTCTTACCGGTTACTACTAGTTTCTACTAAGGATTAATGCGGTTTTTAATTTCGTCTTAGGGATCTAATGATACCTATTACTAGGTGCTGTATAAGTGTTAAAAAAACTTACGATAATATTTATTAGTAAACAGTATGAGAGTACCTCTTTTAAAATGTGTATGTTTTTCCTAATTAAAATCTTTAAAGTTTCTCAGTTTGGTGATGTTGCAACGTGTATAGCTGTCCTATAATAATTCTTGCTGTAGTTTGACACGACGCTGGTGCAAATATACTGGTGTCTCTAATTGCTATTGGAGACGTGGGACGTCCAGGGTCGCGGTTTCGATGTCTGCAAAACACACGATGCTTTGATTATTACCTTATTTATAATTTGCTTGTTCTTAATAGAATATCTTTGTAACAATTTTATGGTATATACAAATTAAACATTGTTTTTTATATACGTTTCAAGTGGAAAACTAAGTCTTAGAGAATTAAAGCATATTTGAAGTGAAACTACTTTATCGACGTATGGGAGAAATTTTGTCAATCGTCACGTTTTTCAGTTACACGCCATGTTGCTTTTTAAAGTCAAACTTCTTTATCAGCGTTGGAAAAAAATTACTGTCACATTTTTTCGGTTACGCGCCACCTTTTTCTTGTCCCTACCACGGTTGATCCGAAGATATTCGAAACCATTAATAACAAAAATATATAATAACGATAACAATGATAGTAATAATTCTATTACAATTAATGAAATTCTGTAATAATCTTAGTAGAAATAAGGTAAAATGAAATAATTGTATTTGTATTCATGTCTATGATAATAAAAGCCTTTTGTTAAACTTTATCTAATTTATCTTTATTTATCCAATTTTTGTAATATTTTTTCGAAAAATAAGGAATACACTATTATTAGAAGTGAAACTTCTTACGTGTGTACACCTAGTACACGCACACATTATTTTTTTAACAAAATATAATTTCAGTGCAGATATTAAAGGTAAATATTTTATAGTACCACAACCTGGTGGGTGGTAGAACTACGAACGGTATGATTTTCTCCCACACATTTTTGTAAACATATAAACGACTAAATTACCTTACAAATAAAGACCGGCAAGACAGCCGAATGAAATGAATGTCCATGGACAGCGATCTGACGTTAACCAATGCCCGCTTTCCAATGACTGAACTCGAAACCGCCGCTCTCAGTTTCAACCCGAGGAAGGCCCCCGGAGAAGATGGCATAACGGCGGACATAAGTTGGCACGCGATAAACGCGGCGCCTAACTTATTCCTCACCGTCCTAAACAAATGCCTGGAGCTAGGGTACTTCCCCAAATTGTGGAAAAAGGCTACAATAATTGTATTGCGCAAACCTGGTAAGACAGATTATACAAACCCGAAGTCTTACAGACCCATAGGCTTACTACCTCTTCTAGGCAAAGTATACGAAAAAATGATAATCGCTCGGCTGAAGTGGCATCTAGTCCCGAAAACCTCGAAAATCCAATACGGATTCATGCCCCAGCGGAGCACTGAAGACGCCCTATATGACGCAGTCACACATATACGCGCAAAGCTGAAACAAAAGAAGATACTAACAATCGTATCACTCGATATAGAGGGCGCATTTGACAGCGCTTGGTGGCCGCAAATTAGAGTCCGACTGGCAGAAGAACAATGCCCATTAAAACTAAGGAAAGTAATGGATAGTTACTTACACGAAAGACAAATAAAATTAACCTACGCTGGACAAACGGTTGAAAAAGTAACTAACAAAGGCTGCGTTCAGGGTTCAATAGGGGGACCAACAATGTGGAATCTAATATTGGACCCGCTCCTACAGGACTTGCGAAATGGTGGTGAGTACGTCCAGGCTTTTGCGGATGACGTCGTTTTGATAGCGGAAGGAGAGACCGGTAGTGAGATCCAGCAGAACCTCAACCTAACACTGAACCGGATACATAGATGGGGTATCCTAAACAAACTGAAGTTTGCGCCACACAAGACCAAAGCCATGGTGGTTACGCGCAGACTGAAGTATGATACCCCACGGCTAAATATGAATAATGTACCGATACAGATGGATAACTACATTCGAATTCTCGGAGTTGATGTGGATGCTGGACTCACATTTAACAGACATGTGGAGAGGGTATGCCGGAAGGCCATCCAGATATATAAGCAGCTGGCCAAAGCCGCGAAGATCGAATGGGGACTAAACCAGCAAGTTATCGCGACCGCGTACACTGCCGTTATTGAACCAATCGTAATGTATGCGGCCGCGGTGTGGGCTCCCGCGACAAATAAAATCTGTGTACGCAGAAAACTTAATCACCTGCAAAGGGGCTTTGCCCAAAAAATTTCAAAAACCTATAGGACGACATCATTACACTCAGCAACCCTACTGGCCGGGATACTTCCACTAGACCTCCGTATTCAAGAAGCCGCTGCCTTATACGAGATAAGAAGGGGGGTAAGCACGGAAATACTGGAGGGCGAAGAATTGGAGAGGAGAGTGAAATACGTAGATCTCCCACACCCGGCGAAACAAACAAAACTGGACTACAAGATGCTCACCAATCCGGAAGAAATCGAAGGACACGGCGGCACACAAATCTATACGGACGGCAGCAAAACAGGTATAGGAGTGGGTGCCGCTTGGACGGAATGGAAGGATGGAATAGAAATAAATAGCAAGATGATTAAGATGGCGCCCCACTGCACAGTTTTTCAAGCTGAATTGACGGCACTACGAAACGCGACTAGTCACATAAATAAAAATAAGCGTGACGCTAAAATATACAGTGATTCTAGGTCAGCATTAGATGCTATTGTGAGTGGACGATCTCTCGATCCCCAGGTAGCCGAGATCCGCCGGAGCCTGGAAGAGTGCCGCAAAAGAGGAACTCATATAAGCCTCTTCTGGGTAAAGGCGCACGTTGGTACGCCAGGGAACGAGAGGGCGGACACGTTAGCAAAAGAAGCAGCGGAAAGACTAAGGTCAAAACCTGAATACGCCGCATACCCCCTGTCATATGTAAAACATCAGATAAGGCAAAAGACTCTAGATGAATGGAATGAACGCTACCTGGGGGGTGAAACAGCTGGAACTACAAAATTATTCATCGCAAATGTGAGAACTGCGTACAAATTAATAAAAGAGAAGCGGTTCACACCCCAGATGGCGCAAATTCTTACAGGGCACGGAGCCTTTGCACATTACCTTCATAGGTTTAAAATTAGGACAAGCCCAACATGTGCCTGCAGCAATGAAGAACAAACAGTAGAACATGTGCTCCTACATTGCCCTATATTCGCATCGTCCAGGCACGACCTGGAGCAACAAATGCAGATGACTGTAAACCGTAACGGCCTACAGGACATGTTAATAAGGCACAGATCGTACCTGGAACGGTTCTGCGATGAAATTGTTGAATATATAAAGGCGGCAAACAAAACCCCAAGAACGGGTCTCGCGAGGAATTGCGTCCCGGCTCGCCCATGAATATTGTAAACAAAAATATTACAGATGTAGCCGGGGCGTCTTTCGCGAGACGTGTGATGTGAAAAAGTCCCTGGACATAATGGCAGGGGAGTAGAAAAGTGATATATTAAAAAAAAAAAAAAAAAAATGCCCGCTTTCCTGTGTCCTATAAAAAAGCACAACTACATTATTAAAAAAAAAATGTTTAAAGAATATAGGGGAAATACATAATTACATTTTCCTTCAGAACGTGTTGCACGAATTCAACATAAAAAGTAAATGACTATTTAAACGTAAGGTAAACATTTTTTACGATTAATTTCAGCTCTATACAAAGAGATCTAAAAATAAGCAATTCTTGATTTTGAATTACAATAAAGTCATGATAGTAATGACCTTTTGTTCCAAGGATCTGATTCCGGAAAAGCTCGTAATAAGATATGAGGCATCGCAGTATCACTACTAAATAGTTGAGTCGTTTTTGTGACCTTAAGGTGTGGGAGAAATGACAGACGTCATTAAGATCCGTGACATACCCAATTTTGTTGTGGTCTAAACAATAAGCGATTGAATTGAGTGAAAAAAAACAGTTTATAATAAGACAGTTTGTGAATCTATTTAAAATGGATTTTAAAAATGGAGGTTAACTTTAGGTTGATGAATTTTTCTATAGAAATACTGCAAGTCTGTTATTTTAAATTGTTGCATATATGTATATTTATCTAAAATCAATTTATAATTACTTAATTTTTTTTACTAAACAAACCTTAATAAGAAATTTTTAAAGGAATTGAAGCTTTGAAATTAAAAGAAAGAAGACAAGAGAAGATGAAATAAAAAGATTTTATTTTAATTTTATATTGATACAGGTATGATTTCGCTACATCTCATCTCTTGTGATTCAATCACCGTCGATAGCAAGGTGATTAGTATTTCGAATTCGGTCGTGAATGGTGGGAGTGCGCAGTCTCTTGCCGCCAGTCGTTCCGTGCGCCCGCCCGCCGCTGTATCGCGCACTGTACTGCCGCGTAAACCCCGAACAACCCTTAATATTTAAAAATAGAACACCTCTGTGAATTTTATTTTTCAAATCTGTGATTGTGTTATGTGCCAGTGACGTTTGCAAATAGCTTCACCCATCACTTTCACCTTCCAAAGAGTTTTTGCAAACGGTGAGTGTTTAAAGATTAAACAATTTGCGTCCCGATGCGGAAGTCTTGTTATAAAAAATGAGGAATTGATAATTCGTTACGTGTAAAGCAAGGAACTGTATTTGAATAAGTTTAAAACAAACAAATTGCATGTTAATTAACAAATGTAAGGAATGTTACTAATGGTTTGTGGTTTAATTATGAGTTTAATTATTACGTTTTGTGGAAACCATTGTCATTAATAAGACATCAACGCGCGAACGCGTTGAGGTCTTTTCAATGCAGTTACTTCACTTTTCCAAACCTAATGTTTATTGTTCTGTGGATTAGAACTTTTTTATTTCAGTAGATATAATCATCAGTTAATATAAAATGCCCTTTTACAATTTTAAAATTTTAAAAGACAAAACCACAAACAATTTCGTTATGCAATAATTTTCTGTCTCGTTTTCGTAAATTCAAATATTAATTATTTCTCTATCTATTTATTATGGTTATTTAATAAATTATAGTAATTGCTTCGTTTACTTGTCATTTATTTTGGTATTATTTGTTACTAAATGTATCTTAATTGTAGGGTAGATCTCTGACACAGTAAAGTAATTTAATTAAAACATTAAAAAAAAATTGTGTATAAAATATTGAAATTGATGTCATGACAATAATTTTACCATATACTATGATATAATCAGAAAAATTTGCAGTTTCGTAATATATGCCCATTTGGTTTCGTAATATTGCCTTGTGACCGACGCGCATATTTATCGGTGATATGTTAATATTATCTTTGTATAATTTGAATAAATTAATATTAGAGTCATAAAAACGCTAAGTTATGGCTATACATATGCAACCCCACAGCCTCAAATATTCGCTTACTATGGAAGCATCTGAAGTAGTTTTAGCCTATAACATTTGTAGTCTGACGGTTCAAAGGCTGCGTAAATGCGTGCGTAACGTAACTTCTTTATACATATAAATAAATATACAAAATTTGTATATAAAATATTGTCTTCAATGACGTTGATATTTTGAAGGATATTAATGATTCTTTTTACCCTTTCTTAGAATTGAGTTACAGTTAACCTTAGCCCACATTAAATAATGGTAGCTGATAATGCTCTGTCATCAAAATTACTTACACTTTATATACAATATTTTAACTCAATTGGACACCTTAATGTAGGTCAAACAACTTTTCAAGCAAGATTTTATCTTAAAGTTGAAGGAACAAGTGAAGGTTTAAATGTTGTATGTTAAAAATATAATTGAATTCATATTCCAACAAAATTATTCATGGTAATAGTTTAAACATGGAAAAACAAGTTTTATTACTAAATCAAAATATAATTTATTCATACACAAATGTACAGTATTTCAAATGTTTTTATCTTATACAGTAATAATAATAATAAAAATTGATAAATAGAAAATTAAAACAAATTTTAAAAGTTTGGTCCCTGTGGCAGTGTACCTTTAACGCTGGCAGTATTTCCTCGCTGTATTGCGATACTTATTCGTTGAGAGAGAAGAACACAAGCTCTGCGGTCACCGGTACTGTCTACCAGGCGCTTGTGCACTTGAACTCCACGGCCCAAGAGACTCTATTATTAATGCTTATGTTTTTTAATTTGCCTATATTCAATCTTAAAAAAAATATTATAATAGTAGTTCTACTGAAAATCAGTTAGACATTATGACTCATATTATTTTTAATTATATATATCTTACAATTGTTTATTATTTGTACATTTCCAACTAAATAAACAAAGATACTTCTATTAATATTAAAAAATAATGATTTAAAAAAATCAATTTATCTAAAAGTATTGTAATATTTCAGTATCTAATAATAATCAATACCCAATATTTTTATAATAACCGTAGGTATATTGTAACAAGCAAAAATATCAAACGTAGTTTTGCCATTTAGATGAGTTCTATTATTAATAGGTATTTGTAAAGCCAAAACGTAAAAAAATTAAAATATGTCCAGCAAAACTTTTATGTATTATAATTTGGGTGTGCTTATTGACGTTGTACATTGTATTGAATATAAATAGTCCCACGACAATGCTATTTGAATTCAACAAAAGCCATAATGATTCAGTTAGCGAAACGAAAGTCCCACGATAAGTATCCATCAATAAAATTTCAACACATTTAAAAGATTGATCAAATGTCCTTATATCAATGTGTTTAGGTTTAAAATCGTATATAAAAGTTTAACAAAAGAAAGCTAATAGTCCGGGTAATCGTAACTCTATAGACACTATTTATTTTAGGTACCTACGTATTACGATTTTAAATATTCTTACAGAGACAAGATTTGATGATTTACACTCTTTTGATAGATGTATGATGATGGTAATGGAAAGACCTTACACAGAACTTTTTCGGAAAGTTTTTTCTAGGATAAATGTCTCCGATTTTTATCGTTTTCCCTCCTGTTAATTATAAGCCCTCTTTACAATCATTTAAAGATCATTAATCTATGCATTTACTTTCAGTCTCATTTTTTTATTATTAAAAAAATGTAACCTGACTTTGCAAGGCGGGATTTTTTACGTTCCAGAATTTGTATGAATAAACTTTCGCATATTTGAAACTTGGCTAAAATATATTAAAAGTTAACCGAATTATCAATACAATAATTGATACATTCTCATTTATACGTTTCCGAGTAAGTATTAAGGTCGTCGGAAGAGAATCATTTCAGTACTTAAACTATTATCTAATAAAGGATTTGAGAAGCGTATGTGTCTGTTATATGCAAAAAAATGCATTATGCCTGCATAAGTAAGATTGATTACCGCGTACAAATACGTATCCGGCACTTTCAATTTTATATCATGAAGTACACGCATAGAGCATTACAGTTAAAATTAGTAATATAAAGATTTATTTTCACAATACACAAGCAAAAAATTACTATCTTAAGATTTAGCAATGTATGTGTTTACTATACATACATTTTATATTTTTATAAATTTATATTAATGTATACAGTTGAGATTAAACATTCGCTGGGTGTGGGACCAGTTGCTAAAGTTACAACACGGCGTCTGTTACGACATTGAGGAAAATCAACACCACAGATTATTTTACATTGTGTTGTTTTCTCCAACTCTAGCTCTAGCTATTTAAATTATTTGTATGATATGCTTTGGTATGCAGAAGATTTATCACGAAAATTAATAATCATATGCCATGTATTTTTTGTCAACATTGATAAGGCTAGGTATGTCCTAATAGTATAATACTTTTTATGATAATAATAATATTTAAGAATACTTAAAATTAAATAATTGAGCAGCGCCACGTAGGCTCTTTTGGAACTATTCAAACACGAACGTATATTATTTGAATAAAATTCGAGTAATCTATTGCAATATGTTCTTGACAAAACTATCCTAAAATTGCTGTACTAATATTCAGTACTTTATAAGAAATGGTATTTAACATAATTTTATCATAATAAATAACACTAATATTATTTAAAATATGCTCATTAGTAAGTACCCTTTCCGCGTGGAAGCGGAAGTTTCAAATATAATTTGATTATTACACATACGTACGACACAAAAACTTTCATTAATAGTAACAAAATTTTAAATTTGCTTATACTAAGAATAATAAGATAGTTTGACCTTTACAATTTAATTCTCAATTTTAAACATGATTCAAGATAGGTGATATATGCTAATAATCCACTTTGAAAACATAATGACTTTGGTGATGTATATTAATTTTAGTCGTTGAATCTTCAAATCTAACTGAACCGGATCTATCTATGCTTCTTTTTTTTTTAAATTACTCAATATTTTACGAAAAATTTATTTATTAGGAAAAACGGTATTTATTTGTTAATGGCCAAAAGCTGTCGACTTTTTTCTTTCGGTACAACTTAATATAAGATTTTAAGTAATTATAAATTTATATTTTCTATCGCTGAGAAGTAATTACGACATCCTGCAATAGATCGTTTAATCTGGTTTACATTGAAAGGTCGTTTACTTGTAAATATCTCTAAAAAAGATAATAAAAACTGTTTTTGGATTGTTTTTGTCTCTATTCAATTTGAGTACTAAATCAACTTCTAATTAAATTATGCAAAATATGCGTGGGTATTTGAAATAATTTCTCAATATATTATTATCATATATATTATTTAGTCTTTTGTTTAAAAAATAAAATAGATATCTCTTAAACGTTGCAACAGAAAGAAAGTTTATATACTTTGGTATTTAACTGCAAGGATTGGGCCTTTAAAAGTCATGGTTATGATTTAATACGAATGACATATAATTATGAAAATTATTCAATTTAGCTTTCTTGCGTAGAACGATAATATTTGAACGAAGATTTAATCCTATCACTTTCTCTACATAGACAAGTAACTAAGTATTCGATATACATCATTGCCATATATTTATATCAAAATATTTCTACCACAATTTAAAATTATCTGAACACAAATGTTGATATATTTTGATTTCTCAATAATATCGCGCCGGAGGGCATATTTATTTTTAATTAAAATAATACCAATAGCCTTGCTACCGAAATAGAGGAAATCAATTTAGTTTAAATACATTAGTAGAAAATTAGAAACATTAAGACGTAATCTCGTAATAAAAGAGATTACCTTTACCTTGAATTAACATTTTATTAGCCTGTGACTTTATATGCCTAATATTAATATAAACAATGATTTACCTCAACACTTTATCGGGTATTGAAATCCCAGTCATTTGCCATGTATCTATAGGTATTTGCTTTTTAATACTGTATAAGAACTAAATCAACGTGTGTCAGGCACATACAGCTATTTTCCTTCAAAATAGACACATGTGCAGAAATCCTTCCAGCTTCAAGTTACGCTTTTAAATAAATAAACGGCTAGGTGAAGCAATAAAACAAAATTTTGTTTAGATACAAATATATATTTTATTTGTATCTTATCTTAGAGTTTTATTTTCATTTCCAATTGGCTATATTTTTGACTTTTCAAAAACTTACACTTATATTGAATGCAATAAAACCCGTGTGAAGCAATTGAACAGCAATAACATTCATAATTAGATACTGATCAGAGAAGTTGTCATTCAAAAATGCATGTTGCTGCTTTTGAATAGAGTTCATTATTAATTGATAAGTTAGACAAAAAGGCATGGTCAGTCATCGCAATATTAGTTAGAAAGTATATGTGAACTAAATTGGATATTCTTTCTTCGCCTCAGGCGTAATTTCTAAATAAATATGCAGATAAGTATGTCGCATAAGAGGATTATTTTTCTATTAATTAAGCTGTCGTGGCTCATACATATTTTACTCCCGTAATCGGTGAGAGAACAGACATATTACATATTTAGTATTTTTACGTACCAGCGTTAGCTTAATATCATAGGCTGTGCCCAGATTGGTTTATCTTTGAAGCGCAATTAATACCACAGCTTTTTGAGACACTTACTTGCCTGGAACAGATAATATAAAAATGCAATATTTTTTCTTAGTAGTGTCTCTCTCGTAGCAATTTGTTTCCCTTTAAATCAAACACACGACCTAATAAAATTCCTCTTAATTAATTGTCACAATTCAATGCTGCAGTAATATAAGGTAGCCAAATTTTGGTTATTATTGTAAGGTCTGGTTGTAAAATGTGTTAAAATATTTAATTGCATTACATTCCCGTCACAAGTCACACGGATTAATTATTAAAAATTAGAAATCAAAAACTCCTTAAACAATTACATTAATAGGATTTTTTTTGTGATATGACGATCTTTGTTACATTCAATATGTTAGGACTAACCAATTGGACCAATATGCAACTTTTATAATATATTATAAGTCATATTTGTAAGTCAACACTATCACCAAAAGTCATATTTTATTTTAATTGGTATCTACAATTTTAATACCCATTATGTCGAAACGAAAAAACAACGCCATTACTTGTCAAAAGCTTTGTTTTAATGGAAATGTATATATTTTGCATGTATAAGTACGTGTTACCAAGTAGTACGACCAGGCACATATGTTTACTATCGAATGACATTTCGGAAACTTGTCTCTTTGGGTAAAACCAGTCGACCTTACCAACCCACAAGCTGTTTGAGATGCGAATTATAAATTTAAATTGATTGGATTCGCTGACTCTATGTTTTAACTTAACTATGTTAGAACATTTTAAATAAATAAATTAAAATAAACACAGTACGTTTTTTATATCTCCATACATCTTATAACATTGGATTCTCAGAAAATAGTTATTTTTTTAATTTTAGGATCCTTAGAAGGTAGGCAAATATTTTCAAGAGAAGTAAACATTTTTTAACATGAATTTTTTTTTGTTGAATATATTTAATAGGATTAAATATAAGTAAATTACATTATTTAGATATCTTATTTTCTTATAAATTTAGGGGTTAAATTCGAACATAAATTGCATACGCAGCGTGGCTTGTGTAGCCAAGGGATTGCGTACGGAAAGTAGGGCATCCATCACTGTGTGTGTGAATTCTAAGTGCACTTTCCATCTCAATCTTCAATTGCAATCGTTCACAAATAAACAACTTGCAATCAACATTTTTATATCAATTTTAATGTGCAAATTTAAATAAAATTGCCACATTTATCTACAAAAAATTGAGAGGAGAAATACGTTACAGTAGTGCAAAATGCGCATATTGATTATCTTATAATAATTAGTAAATTTTACTAGAAAAGTTATCTACTTAAAGAAACTTTCATTAGATATGTATTTTAAATTTTACAAACGAGCAAAGTAATGGGTGAAAACCCATAAATTGCAGTGCAATTAGATAAATGCTAGACTTTCTCCTGTCTAGATTCTAGACCACAGGGTCGCTTTGTGGCAATAGACAAGTTAGTAATTTATAATTTGTGTATTTAAATTGCGAAAATTATATTATTAATATTAATGTTTGTTATGAATAAGGTTTATTATTATAAATTTAAATTATTCATTCAATGTGTTGTAACGTTTAAATTAATTTCAATCGTTATTAATATGCATAAATATTAAACAAAATATAAATCAAAGAATGTACAGTAATTTTCAACAAAATTATAGTAACTTTATTTAAAGAGTTATAGCAAATAGCATGTGGACGTAAAGAATTTTCCCATTTCAGCAATTGTTTCCTTGTTCAAAGTTTGTCAATATTGACATTTGATCGTTCTATACAGATTTCGGATTATATGGGGAATTATAGTCATAATCCATGACATTTTATTGTGGAAATATGGAATATGAAATAATAATATTTATAACGTCTATTTGACGTTAAAACTGCAAATTATAAGGAAATAAGTGTACCAACCAATCAATCTTCTTACCAGTATAGATATATACCTGTTGAAAACATGGATCTTTAATATCTTGGAATTATTTACTGAAATTACAGAATATCTGTTTCTACATACTTCACGCTGTCATAGAATGAATGCGGTTATTCAACTTGGAAAGTCAAGAGAAATGTTGGATTCGCGTTCGTTATTGTGATCACGGTACCGAGGACTAACTTGGTAGGTACACGTGATTATATTGAAAACTAGAGTCAAGACTAGAACTATAATGAATACTAAGGACTATTATATTCAAGTATTACACATATGAAAGAATGTAAGACGTTTAATATGTGCAAAAAGGATCTGTAGAGTCTGTGAAAGAAGGCGTGGCGGTTAAGCGAGCTAAAACATGATTTTAGTACCCCAGCTGAAACAACTATCAAAAATGTCAAATCCTGTCAAGTATGGTCATCTTCATATATAAGGAATAACGTGATTATGTAAATTACTAATACAAAAATAATATGTAAGGCAAGGTTGTATGGTCGCACCACTTGCCTGACAGCAAGGCTAATATTGTTCTAGACAAAAGTTACAATGAACGTTATGAGATTTGCGTATCATACGCTTACGTTTAGGACGTGTTAAATTCAATATCAAACGTCAAAGTGCGCAAGATTATTTTGTAACGAACCATAAACCGACAAGTTACAAAAGTATCACGAAATGTCACGACAACACTTAGTTTCTCCACCTTTTTGGAACATTTTTACTGTGGTCTTAGTGACGAAATTTTTTGCGTTAAAGAAAGTTTTTGTTACGAAATAAACTATTCTATGATTAAAATGAAATAGTGCCTATTATTTAACATTTTAAACACAACTTAAATAGTAATCGTGTTGTCTATTATGCATTTTTTATACATATCTTAAGTACAATTAACTCAAAATTAATGTCTCTAAGTGCCGACAGGCTGTAGACAAATATTCTGCGCCATTTTCCATTTACCACTAGTTCAATTAATTACAACAAACTAAATAATAATAGTGATAAATTAAATGCATTTTTCAATGCATGCAGTGTAACAAATTACTTATGATGGATAAATAAATCTATCCAAACGTAACAGCCGTAGACGAAACATGAAATACATTATAAATACATAATATCAATCCTGTTATAACATCATTACTCAACGCGGTGATGCAACGAAGACAAGTGACTACGGTACTACGGTTGATCTGCGTCTTTGTCGATGGTAAAGCCGATTAATAAATGGTAGATCAACGGGCTACGGATCAGTAACTGGAGAACGTTGAAAGGAATTTACCAACTGTCAACGTCAAATTTGACACTATTGTGACCAATGAGGAATTACTTTGGCTTTAGGTGTAGAAATTACTAGACCGCGTATTCGCGTTCACTCAGATATATGAAAACAATGTTGCGTTTTGCAGTAATACATATAAAATCTATTTCCCGATGATAGGGTTTACTGTTAATATTTGATGAGCTCGTGTATACTTTATCTATATTTTAGTGTTGTCAAGAAAAAGTAGTTGCTAAAAGACTTTCATGCCATTTCTAGTGCGTGACAAGTGACTGTCGACAAATTGTAATTATTAACTGTATTTCGATTTAAAAGGAATCAATAGCTTGGACTGCGGAAATCATTGGGCCGGAACTCAAGTTGAACAATGCGTCTATTTGAAATAAGAATACACAATTCTATTTTTATGTATCACTGTATGTTCTTATAAATAGTTTCAATTGTGCTTAAATATATTGAAGAGAATTGAAAATTACTATGATTTGTTTGCTATCATAAAGCCAAAAACTTAAAGTACTGACTAACTGTCATAATAAATCTTCTGATACAAAAAGTTAAGAGATTCTTTTAAACTCATTTTCTATAAGCATACATATGTACAAGATATAGTTCTATTTTTAATAAAACAATATAATATTTTCCAAATTAGAATATCTGTTCAAGTTCAAAGATGGAACATTTATGCTTGACTTCACACACAGCTTTAATTACCATGTCAGAGGTTAAGCAGAATGCTTATACACACTTTATTTTGTTTAAATGCCACTTAGATTTCACAAGATCAAATTAATGTTTCATAGTTAACAAATTAAATAGACGCGCTTTTTATCTTGTAACCACAAAATTGACCCATACAAATTTCAAAAGTCATTATGAATGTTCTTTAAAAACGTTTGTACAACAGCCTCACTTGACAATGATTGACAGTGTCATTGATAAATATTCAATCATTTAAGAAATCATAATGAATGGATAATATCATAATTTCCTGCTATTTGTAATTACTTTATTATATACATATTATAAAGAGCAAAGAAATTAAAATCTTCTATTATTTAGTTTGTTAAATGTTTTTAGTCATGTGTCATGTAAAATTAATCAAAGTTTTTATTTATTACAGGTACGTAAAGATAAATAGCCAATGGTTGTTTTTTCTGCGAACAAACGAGGTTTGGTACTTTCTATTACTTAATATTTGAAATGACAAAAGTAAAAAAATACTTCTAAGATCTTTAATGGCCTTAAGGGTAGCTCTAGTAAAAGCTTATGACCGACTGGAGGAAGAAGGAGAGAGGGGGGGACAAATTTAATTTTAATTTGCCCTCGAAATCCGCCACGCGAACGTTAGATTGTACGTCAATTGACACAACTTGCATTATGTAATTAAATGATGTATTAAGGCTCTTGAATGTTTCGAATCTTTGTTATGACTTTGTCATAGAATACACAAGTTAGTTGAATAACCTGTAGCCGGTTTCCTGCCTAACCGAATGCAATCTATGCATATTGAATTTCAACTGTCGGTATCGGTAAAGTGTAAGTTCCTCGAACTGTCAATATTATGTGTATAGACGGGAAATCAAATTCAATGCATAGGCTAACAAGACAAACATAATGAGAAAAACATTTCGTTTTATTAGAAGCTAAACTACTGATATTTAATAATGTTTTTGATAGTTGAGTACTACATTAAAAAAACGTTTTTATCGCATGTACTCGTATTTTTTTTTATAAAATAACTAAACGTGTAGTAACAACTCTAATTTCAGTAACAATTTTCATGTTAACATCCGAAAATAACCTAAATCTAAATATAAAAGTCAGAAAAAAGATTGAATACGACTATATGTCATATTTATAACGAACTTTAAATTTATTTGTTTGAATTATTACTGAAAACTACCGAGTATTCTGCCAAGACGTCATCAAAAATCATTGTAATATACTATACCTAAAGCTTAAAGCGTACAAAAATCCCTTTGGTAGGTTTTATGTTTATCGCTGGACTTAATTTAAAATATGTATACCGAAAACATTTCTCAGGCCGTGTACATTTTTTGAATTACGTACTAGTAAAAAACTAGTTACGTGCAAAATATGACGTAGTTCATCGCGGCCGTGACGTGAGTAGCATAAACACATACATTCTTCATCGCATACTAATCAAGTGAAATTGACATTTTGTTCTAATAACTTAGAACAGGATATTCTAGAATATTCACATTGGTATAACGTCAGAATGTAACAAATTAATAGCATCAGTGTTATGGATGTTGCTGCTTTATTATTTCGGTTGACATTTAATTTTTAATAGCTATTATGCATTGATTATAATTTTAAATTAGTTCATAGGTCAGGCGAGGAAGTGATTTACTAATACTGACGAAATTCTTATGAATTAATAAGCTATATAGGTAAAAAACTTTGTAAGTTTAACAAGCTTTGGTATGACTGCTTATGTTTTCACTTTGTTCAAGATTGTGTATAAAGTGAATGGGGCCGATACATTCTTATATCTATTTCCTTAATCATGTTTCTATATTCAAGTAAGAGCTAGGCCTTCCGTGCCTGACAAACTTCTTCGGCATTCTGGTCTGCTTATGACGTAATGTTCCAAATCGAAACCAAGACTTCAGGGTTGTGAATCACTCGCTTTTCTTTATAGAGCAAACGCGCAGGAGGCCTACATGATGTTATGTGAAACCGCCACCCATGGACTCTCAACTCTCAATGCCAGAGGGCTCGTGAGTGCGTTGGCGGCCCTTTTAGAATTGTTACACTCTTTTCTTGAAGGACCCTAAGTCGAATTGGCACGCTCTTTTCATGAAGGACCCTAAGTCGAATTGGTTCGGAAATACTTCTGTGGGCAGCTGGTTCCACATAGTGGTGGAGCATGCCAAAAACGGCCTTCAAAACGCTCAGTTGTAGAACGATGGACGTCGAGGTGATAAAGCAGCTACTCTCTTTAAATAGTTTTGTATTTAACTTTGCTAGTTTTAACGCTCAAACATATTCTATTCTCTAAAAAACATAAAACAAGCGCCTGCCTCGCCTTTATATACAATTTTATTCAGCCCACGAAATATGCGTGGGGCAGGATCACTGATTAAAAGCTTAAACACGATAGCTTCCATAGATTATTTGCAAGCGTAATGACATTATTGCGAGCGGAGATCTCGATATTGATTAGCGCGTGTCCAGCACGCGTCAAGTACTTAGTACCTTTATCTGCCCACTTGAAGCTGAGATTTAAAAGGGTTCTTTTGAAATAGACGACATGATAATGGCAGCGAATGGTGTTGTTTGCGTTTTATTTTAGAATGGACGTTACATAAAATCATTTGAGTGATTTGATCTGAATAGCAGAAGTGATAGTCATTGTTATATTACCTTGCATTTTATATTAAGAGTCTAAAATATTATTAAAAAAGTATTATCAGAATATAAGTAAATAGATAGCGATTTAATGCCATAGTTAATTTAGTCCTCCAATCATAATTTTTTTAGTTAATTGTCATTATACATTCCACAAATGACTTTTATTGAGGAAAATATGAATAATCATTTGTGAAGGAACTTTACCCAAACCCAAAAGCGGCAATAAACTCCTTAAATGAGGTGTTCATATAAAGATATTACGTTGAGTAATAGGAAAATTATGAGTATCGTGTCACCTATGAGTTGTTGCTGAGCTATTTATTGCGGGAACATAATATGCGCGCTATGACAACGTGACTACAATAGATGAGCTAATGTGAGCCTGAGAAAATTGTGCAATATAGGTCACTTGGGGATAATATTGTAGAAATAATTTAGTTACTTACTGACAAGTGCATTGGATGGATTGTTTTTGTGCAAGCGGTAAAACTGTGTGTGCCTTGATTACCTTACGTTAGTTGTGTCACGATAAATGCCCGTTATAATAGAAAATAATCTTAATTTTAATTTGTGTGGTACTCAGAGATGTAAGTTTTGAGTTAATAGCTACTTAATACGTTGTAGTTATAATGATTAATCTGTCTATAAGCCTTATAGTAAAGTGATACAAATATTACGGTGTTCGTAGCTTTTTTAATAAATACAATAATTTTATAAAAAAAAGTTAACTTAAACAATTAGTCCATAAATGCGTTTCACTATTTGTCACCGAAAGCAGAGAAAATTGAAAGTTTTTATCATCTCTCGCCATCGAGGACTAAAAAACCTTCTAAGCCACGAATTCGGACATATTTTTCTCACCATCAAAGGCCCAAATAAAAAGTAGGCCGAAGATTTTGGTCCGATAAAAAATCTCGCGTGCGCAAGATACGATCGATCCACCTACTTTTGTCTGATTACAAATAATTAAATATGCCACCGAGTGGGCCGATGGACCCTTGTCACTCTCGATTAAGTTTAACGGCTCCATCGGGTTTGTTTACTTAATAAACACTACACCCACTTAGTAAGGAAAATGAGTTAAAGTTCTTATTGAGATCTTTAAGATTTGGGATTTAATACGATAGGTTTTTTGTTTAACCACATAATCGTTGAATTTAATCCAGATATGGGATATTTTCTGTTTTATACATTATTATCTTATTTTAGTTAGTAGGTGATTAAGAAAGTAATTACTCGTTTAAATTGAAACCAAAAGAATTGACTGATATGGCAAGCACATATTATTCTTTGTTCTTATAGTTTTTAGCTCAAAAATATTTAAGATAATAATTCTAAATCGATAACCAATAATAAATTAAAATCAGAACATTGATTACGAATCCCGAGAATAGAGGTCTAGGTTTTGTATTGCCTAAAATGGTAATTATTACTGACGGCTATATAATCAATTTAGGTAAATCCTTTGTCTAAATCTTAGGTGCATTTTTTCTTCGTTCGTGCTAGTCATGGTCCAAATTTATTAGTCTAACATTAATTTAGAGTTATTCGTTAAGCGACTAAATTTCGTCGTCTTATACATTATAGTAATTATACTCGTAGTAAATTAATTTGTATGTCAGGTATTTTGCATTCTCATAAGTGTATTATGAAGACAAAATAAATTAAGATTCGACGTGTACTCTGTTGAACAGTTAGTTCCGTAAAGTGAGAATTATGTATTGATATGTACAGCACATAGGATGTTAACGGTCAACACTGTTAATTCTAACATTAGGTTACTGTTGTTTGAATTATTATTAGAAAACAAAACATTATATATACATATGGTTGGTAAAGCTTAGGAGTTATATTAAATAGAATTCACCATAAGTGACATATTTTTGCGGTGACAAGATACGTTTAGTTGTGGGACTACGGAAATATTTTTTTACTAATGGAGACCCAGGAACGCACGTGATTCCAGAGTTTAAATATATTTATCTATCTATGTGATGTCTATATAAACGTTATTATTATATCATAGTGAATAAACGATGATAATAAGCTGACGTGAACCCCACTATTTTCACACCATTCACTTTTACTAGACAAATTTCGGCAATACAAACTCGAATATATATTTCTCTGTCCCTCACGCGATAAAACTAATTTGCAGGAACGAGATTACCAAATAATTTAACAATGTTTTACGTTTAATGACTGAGTATAAGGCTAAATTGAAATTTTTATGTTAATAAGATTGCGACGTTGCTCCAATTATTTCGTTAGTTAAAAGTGTATGCGTTTTGTGAGTGGTTGTGTTAGTGTTTAATATATATGTTTATTAATATATATTTCGTATAAGGTTTATTAATTAACATTTTAAAAGTCATAATGAGAGGGCATTTCTCGTGACGCCATCTTGACGAATTTCGAATAACGAACATTTGTATCGAATTTTTAGTTTGTACTTTTCCACTTAATAACTTGTGAAAATGGATTTGCGCAACCACAAACTGTTTAAGTTGAGGAAAACCAACCTATCAAGGGCGATGTCAATATCTACGCCAAGGTGAGTTGAGAAAGCTTTAAATAAAAATTGAATAATCATAGAATGTATTACTTTCTCTCTGGCTTCTTTCTGGCTAAATTTTGTATAATAATCATGACACATTAGATACACCTAAGAGTA
The DNA here is from genome assembly GCA_963693345.1 of Pieris melete. Classification (NCBI taxonomy): domain Eukaryota; kingdom Metazoa; phylum Arthropoda; class Insecta; order Lepidoptera; family Pieridae; genus Pieris; species Pieris melete. The sequence goes on along the minus strand of CAVNZK010000036.1, from coordinate 262,241 downwards.
TCTTAAGAGTTAATAATGTATGTTTAGTACATGGGGAGAATATCATCTTAAACATAGTACATAAATAAAGGGCGTAGAAGGAAAACTTTACAATGTTTTAATAATGTTAATTATAACGCTACGACCCCTAATTATGTGTATTATCGAGTATCTAAGTAATTTCCATACTTATGCGGATAATTATATAATTATATTAATTGCATGAACGCATTATAGATATTTCAAATCATCCGCTTTCGATGTGAAATTAATGATTGACCTTCGTAATTAAATAATGAATATATGATTCCATATTAATTAATTTAATTTATTAATTATTTATGAAAGTTATTAAATTTCGTTAATATTAATATACACGATATTTACATGTACCTGTTAGATATTAGAGATTGAGAAATTTATTTCCATCTTCTCAAAGTTATGCGCAAGTTTATAAATTGAATATAATTAATCAATTCAATGAAACATAAAATTGTGCTATTTTCTTACGTAGAAAAAGTTGCTGTTATAAGCTAGTTTAAAAGATATGTTACTTATATTATGTAATGTATAATGATACTTTTTTCTTATATTGTGTAATCGGATTAGACTAAGAATTAATGTGCACCGAAGTTGGGTGTTTAATTCGTGAAAGCGCCCATTGTGCTACGCGTTATGTAAAAATGGCTTACTTCTTTCAATAGCTCTTACGTAATAATTACTTATCATTATATGAAACCTCTAGGCGGCGAGGCTTTAAACAAATATAAGTACCAATTCTATTGTTGACAAACAATAGACCCAATTTTATATTTGGCATATTAGATAGTAAATATTAAAAAATACGGATTAACCGAATTTATTTGTAAAATGTTGTATCCTGTTCACATGTTGCAGTTTTGTAAAACAAAAAGTTTATTAAAAACTGCTCACAGCTGCTATTTATAATTCATATATCTTTAAAAAATTACATATTTAATTTAAATAGCGATTACTATCACAAGTGACGTTTGTGTTTTCAATATAATAAATAATAAACTAAAGTAAACCAGTGTATTTTTAATAGTGAAAAGTTTGTGAGGATATCCTTGACATTCTTTCTAAAAATAATACAATTTTTTTATAATTTGTAAAAGATTTATACACGCTTAAATGTGTTCTAATTATGAAAATTAAACTTAAAGGAGGTCTATAAACAAAGATATCTTAATCTAGCCTTGAAAAAACAATTATAATTTTCTCACGACTTCTTAAAAAATTCTCATACACGGCACTACCATTTTTGTCTAATGCCTTTTTAAGATTGAGTATGAAGGAAATCAGTCTGAAATCATTCTAGACATTAAATTGTATTTTAAACGATTTAATTTTAAATTATTTATATTAAACCTAAAACACTTTTGCACTTATACTACGAACGCGTTCCTATTTTTGACCATTAATACAAAATCCATGCCCAATTTCGACCGTCAGATTAAGAAGAAAAAAATTCACATTGATTTGATTTTTTTAAATCCGTTATTATATAAGAGTAGGTAATTCAATTACGTTACAGCGAAAATAAATAACTAAATCTTTAAAAATAGATATATTCATCATTTATACGTTTTAAAATTACCAAGTTAAAATATAAAATCTTGATTACAATTGACTGGGTTTTTGTCTAACATTACAGACAGGAAGATTTAAAAACCGGTTGTTGTCAAAGAGACCGTATTGCAAGAAGTATTTACCGTACAAATCTTGTTAAAAGTAATGGTTTTGATGATCGCATAGGTCATGATTTGGTTAAACAAAAATCTCAATATAATATAAATAATGTATTTACATTAGATAGCTTTGAAGCTGTTATTATTCATTCAGATTTTAAAATAATTTAAAAAAATATATTTTGTACATACATTTTTTGTAAAGATTAAACCATATGTGAAACAATAGGTGTTTCAAATTGGACACAAGAAGCATGAGATAGAGATGGCTTGGCATGGTAAAGATTTCGGAGACTTGCGAAGGCTATGGAGACATTGATGATGATGAAACCATTTTTTATTTAATATTTTCTTTAGTCAATAATTTAATTAAAAAATGACAGGTTTTAACTTTGTACTAATTTTAATATTGATTTCTTATATTGATCAATGAATTTTCAGCTTTACACACTTTTACCTTGGATAATTTTATAATAAAATGTTTATTATCGTTTACAATATATTTCAGTAGCTTTAAGTAATTTAACCCCGAATGTGTGAAGAATTTTAAATTAGTTATTTGCAAAGATGTTAACGGCAGATTAATGAGACATGTGTACCACATAACGGATTAGCTTGACATCCCATTATTATTATTCAAGACAGTGTAATGTGTATGTGGGAACTGAAAAATAAAATTATAGGTACATAATAATTAATTTGGTCATATTGAAAGCTTTATAATACGAGTTTGAAAATAAGTAAAAAGACTTTTTTAAAGACAAACATTTTTAGATAAATTTTTATATTATTAAATTGTCGTTGTTAGCTTCAAACATTTAAAATATTTACTCTATTTACAATGTTATAGTATGGTTTTGCAATATATATACGCGTTGATATCTTTTGTATTGACAAAAGTAACGATGTTTTAAATTTTAAGTAAATTTTAAAAAAGGCATTACCGTTTTAAAATACAACTTAACCTTATGTAAACTATTTAAATGCATTATATTCATGGACTTTACGCACAACGGACCCAGTGATCGACTAAGTGCGGAGACTGAGTCCACAAACCATACCATTATCTGTATAACTTAACGGTTAAAACGGTTTTAAGTCAAATAAAAAGGAGCTTTGATTGTAATCAATGGTACCTCCAAACAGGTTTCTAATACGTTGGTGCAATCTTGCATGTAACATTTTGACATTGGGACGTGCCGTCATTTCATCTCGCACAACTGACCAGGGTCTAAGTTGATACCATCGCGAAGGTTATCAATAGTCGTCTAACTGCTATCTTCTTTTCTTCGAAAGTGCCAGACCTGTTGAATGTTGTATCGAGATTTGAAACTGTAGTCATATAAAACATTATCATGAACCATTATTTGGTTCAAAGTTTTAAGTAATTTTTAAACTGAGAACAAATTAAAGAAAATTCTATTTCCCCTACTTACATACTTTGGAGTTACTTACAGCTATTCCAGGGGTTCTGATTGAGTAATTATGAAAAAATACATGGTAATAGATTTAGTTTTGCAATCAAAGAAAATAAGAATCATACAAATATGGTAAATAGTTTTATAACCATACAACAGTATTAATAGTGTCCGTACACATATATGATCTTCATACGTGTAATATTTGAGAACATGGACTTCCTTACGCAATTTCTAGTAAAAAAATGTAAATTAAAATAAATTGAATAGTTTAATCGTTAATATTCTACAGTAATTATTTTTGTAACTTACATATGTACAAAAATAATTTGCCTTTATAATAACTGTTCAATTTTCATTATAATTGCTATTATTAAATTACAGAAAATTGTCTGAAATGCTTTCATTCAAGCATAAAATCTTTTTGTGATATAAATTTTATATATGTTAAAAATTCCTATTGTTTTTTTTACATTATACGCTTGATTTAAATAGAAGTCTGAATAATTAATTTTAGTGCATCGTTAATTTTAAATGTCATGGTGCAATTTTGCAAATACGAAGGAATTTAATAATTAGGTATCATTTAGTTCAAGGATATATCTTCTATTTGGAGTATGATTGCATATTAAGCAGTTAATAGCGACTGTAAATATTATCATAATACTAAAGTAAAAGTTTTAAGACTTCTGTAGAATTTTAAATATTATTTCACCGTAATCCGCAGGTTTGGAAATACATTACAAAACAAAATAAAAAGATTACAAATACATTACATTATTACTTAGAAGGTTAAGAAAATTGTAAATACAAATTATACGTATGTAGCATGATTAAATGATAAAGATTACATAAAATCATTGTTACATGTAATAGTATATCTATGTTGAAAATTAGACAAACTAGTCTTTGACATATACTTATGCAGTTGTCTATGGGTGCGTCCTTTGTATTCGAAGACAGACCTGCTGCCGTTCCCAACAGGTATTGTAATAATATTCAAATTATTACAAGTGTATTGATTCTGTTGATTTATTTAAATCAGCTCATTCTTTTCATACACACATTATGCAAAGCGAGAGTGAAATCTCATTGTTATATTTGCTCTAAAGGTAATTGATTCATATAAAAATAAGTTTGAACTGGTACGAATAGATTTAAACCTTCTAGACATTTTGCACTGAAGAACACGCTATAATAGTAGTAAAATTACATTAAATAACATATATTTCTGAAGAATTTATATTTTTTTTTATCTATGACAACGATTCCGGGTTCATGTATTATGTGATCCAGTTTATAAAACGTATTAAATACATCATCTATGATTTATGACATAGCAAAATATTAATGAAATCGATGACCTCATATGTAAATGTCCATTATCACTAATAAATACGAAATGTCAATATAAAATGGCATTGAACTCTTTAAAATTTCGTAATCTTACACGTTGAAGATTTTCCTTTGCAAATTACTACAAGTGTCATCTTAAAACTAGAACATGTCAAATTTTTAAACGGCTTTTCTGTAGGCTATGTCGTAACATATAGGTTTAACCTTTATGCAACTTAAAACGTTGTTCCATAGATATAAGAATGAAATTGGTTTGAAATCATAAAACCTCATTTTTGTTAGACATATAATAGACCCGTGTAATTAGGATCTCGAGCACGTTGCTATTTGACTTGGAAAGCAGTTAAAAGAATGTGTCTTGGTTATTTTAAAGGAATTTTCAAATGTTGTAATCAACTCTTGACAATATTTAACGGTAATTACATTTACAGCTTTTTTATTATCTCTGGTTTACTAGATTTTAATTGCCTGAATTATAGAAAAAACAAAAAGAAGCAAACACTCGTTCTTGTTCCCACTATTTGTTCAATGGATGTAAAACTGTCTGTTATGATTTCCATAATTCAAATAATCTTCAGGATAGTAATAGCATATGCAAATTAGTAATAGTTGCATTTTAATTATAATTGTATATTGCTAATCACTTAAGACTGTTCATTTATCTACATGAAATATATATATTAAATGAACTAGTATCATGTTATACATATATTTATTTGTACATACTATTTCCCAATACGGTAAAGCTAATATAATTTAAAATGACGCTATTTGTTTACTAGACGTTAGGAGACTTGTAAAAAAGCTATAGAAACTTGTAGTCGAGATCACTGAAAGAAAAATTACTTTTAAATGTCATGCAAGAGTAATTTTCTCGTAGAAAAGGCGATTACATCACTCCACGTGTTCTCCTTACTGTAATTGCAGATGGCTGTTATAAAAAGACGCATAAAAGTTGACCGAGCCCGCTAGGTGCCTCTAGACATAACGGGGTTGTTCTACGGTTATCGAAGCTTTTAATTCGCTATTTTTGTTGAGACATTCTTAGACTGTTTTGCCTTGATTTTTTATTGATTTGATAACTTTTTATATGCTCATGTTTTTCTTGCGTTTTATTTGTGATTGCAGTTTCTATGGATTAATATTTGGCCTGATTTAGATTTCATAAAGATATGTAGTAGAAGTATGAGTATATAATACGTAATTATACCTAAAAGTTATGATTTGATTTATTTATTTACAGCTTATTATAATTAAGCACACTTTAATAGAAAATACTTCTCTGGATTAAAACGAAGTTATTTAAGATTACAGGAGTATTTTTGAATTTGAAAATAAAGTTTTATGATAATCGGACAGTTTTATAATTGTTACTCCTAAACCCTCGCGGTTATACATAAATTGTTAATCTACATAAGCTTTTAAAATAAGAAGTCAAAGATATAATGATTGAGGTCGATACTAATAGCACATCCCTAGCTCTTGAATATAGGTCAGTATACAGCAAACGGGACTGAGTTACGGTGTACACCTATTACGATCCTATTACGTAATACTTCTTATAGCCATTTAAAATGATTGATGACATCAGCGTGTTCGATTAAAATATTTTTATGGTGATCAATTGGGTGTTTGGATTTAAGAATACGATATATACAGATGATATCTAACTAGCAATATTCGATATCTATGCTCGAATTGACATGAGTTTTGATTAAGCGTATTTAAGATAAATAATAATAATAGTCTTTATTAGAAACTGGTTGACCTTAGGAATTTCGTATCTACTGCATATATTTGTGACAAAACTAAATACAAAATTTAAAACTGAGCAAGGAGATCGAAAAGAAGGCATCTATAAATATATGACAACCAAGTGACAATTTTATTATTTCTTAAAAGACAAAAATATATCCCAGCTACTATTGTCTTTTATTGACATAACCTTAACACATTTAAAGAAATTGCTTTTTAACCGGATTCAAGTTATGTATTATTATAAATTTACAATTATTAATCATACATAATAATTATTTATAATAATACATAACTTTAATCCGGTTAAAAAGTTTTTCCTTTAAATATACCAGCTATCAACTGTTTTATTGGAAAATTAAAAAAATTGTATTTTACTTCGCTTATTCTTTATGTTACCCAAAACTTTCACAAATATCTCAAGATTAGCCAAATTAATCCAACCACTCGCGGTCGCGGGTTTTAGCGAGACAAACGAACAGTTACTCAGAATAGCTATAGATACACAATATAAACTTACCATAAGTTAAGTTTACTTACAATAATCACTTAATATTAATAGACTAACTAGTTAGTAGTTAAATTGTGTCGCGTATTAAATGTTAATATATGCCTTTTGGCATAGGCCGCCTCCAACTGATGTCACTGTTGTGCATCAGACGCGACCTTAGTTCTAGATATATCTTATATCTCCTCCTAGCGTGGTACGAATTTCGTATTCCCTTCTTATACTCGTTTTTATTTACCAACATAAATTAGAGAAAAGGTATTGTTTTTCTTTTTGTTTTTTCGTCTTCTTTAACAGAGTATTTTGTCATCTCTAATAAGCTTTCGCTATAATCTCAGAACAAATCTTTTAAATATGAACAACTTTTTTATCTTTTTCCCTTCAACAACGAAAAAAAATGGTTTTTTTCCTAATCTGCTAACAATAAGCTTATTACCTTTAACACAAATGAAACCAAGTCGGATTCTTAAGTCATCCATTTACGTCTAATACAGATCCTCCATATACCGTGTAACAAGACACATTCTCCAGTTTCCTAGTAAATAAATCGTCGATCAACACCTGTAACTGTAGCAGCTGAACAAAGTTATCTACGCTTTCTCCGACAGGCCTATACGCAACATGAATGGAAGGAACTGTACGATCTTAGATACGAGCCAATGCCGGGCTCAATGCCATACATTGTTAGCAGTCGGAAGGAAGCGTGGCTAAATTATGCTTTGTTAGTTCTGGATGGGAGATGTTTTGTCGTTAAATTGCTGAGATTACGATAAGGTTCTCTAGTACTTATACAAAGTAAAAGAGCTATTTTAACTTCAATATACATCAATATTTTTTAAAGTAGTTTTACTCTTTTCAATAGGAATGTGACGATTGATACAAAATTCTGTTGATAATGAATTTTTCGCGTTAAATTCGTCTAATAGCACACTCATAAGTTAATGAAGACCTTTTATGACCATTAGAAGCAGATTAATTAAACGTTTATGAATAAGTTTTTTGAACATATATTAGACCTAATGAACATTTTAACTACATTTTCTTCACTTATTTTGTGATTTTGGTTATAGTAGATTGTACTTTCAGTTAAGGTATAAATAATATAATTTCGACTCAATAATTACGTTTCATTTATGAAACTTAATGTAATGCTATATTGAACATTTTCTATAAAAAATAACAGCTAAGATTAAATTCTTATTAGTTATACCGATGTTTTATTAAATTTAATTAAGTTAAATTTTAAACATTTTATTAATCAATTACAGTAATGTTTATTGTTACAGCCTAGGACCATTTGAGTTGGCGACGGGGGGCGAGATGGTGTCTAGACGGCGGATATTGTCACGTTCACGTGACGACCTCTCACAGGCGCTCGCGCAAGAGGAAGAGGAAGATGTGTGGTATCAAAAGGATAAGCTTTATAAGGTAATTTAAGTGTAAATTTTATGAAATATAACAGCTTCAAAAAAAAATGTGTGCGTGTACTATGTGTACACACGTAAGAAGTGAAACTTCTTTATGACCTTATTTTTCGAAAAATTATCTTCTATATGCAACTTAACGAAATTGGTTAAATAAAGTTTAACAAAAGGCTTTTATTATCATAGACATGAATACAAATACAATTATTTCATTTTACGTTACTACTAAGAATATTACAGAATTTCATTAATTGTAATAGAATTATTACTATCATTATTATCGTTATTATATATTTTTGTTATTAATGGCTTCGAATCTCTTCGGATCAACCGAGGTAGGGACAAGAAAAAACTGGCGCGTTACCGAAAAACGTGACGATTTGCTACAAAATTTCTCCCATACGTCGATAAAGAACTTTCATTCCAACGCCGATAAAGAAGTTTGACTTCAAAAAGCAACATGGCGCGTAACGGAAAAATGTAACGCGTAACGAAAAAATGTTACACTACATTTTTTTCCAACCCCGATAAAGAAGTTTCACTTCAAAAATTATGAACGCATAATTGTTATATTACCTGTCGAAGATTTTTCTTGGATCTTTTTAAATAATGTAATTTCGCAGTAAGTACTGTGTTTAATGATATATATTTTATATTATTTACGAAGTTTTTTTTAACTACTGTAATCAAGTTCTGAGAGAGTCTATAGAAAGTGTATACTTACTTGATTCCAGTTATAAAATATTTTACAGTAAGAAAATATTACTAATTACAAGAACTTTTATATCATTATAGACACACCGTAAGTAAAGCTTTCTAAACATCAATCAAGGTTTTACGGTTTAGTTCACATGACAAATACCATTCTCAATGACAATCGGTGGCCATTATAATAGTTAAAAACGATTGTGTTAGTTAATATAAGTGGAGCGGTTTCTAATATTACCAAAGACAAATTATCATTACGTATCTATTATGGTTTTCGGTATTTCGGTCGAGTGAAAGCATGAGATTTTACTTAAGCTCTCTAGCTAAACCACTCTTTGTTTTGCGTACTAAATTGTGAATTTATAATTTTGACAATTCATTTATACTAATCAAATCAGGGTTCTTAGTAGGATTGAAAAAAGTTATTTACATTATTTTTGTTCGCATTTACAGAGAGAGTCCGAAAACGAAGTAAGTGGGCGCTAGTACGAAATTCTTTGTTTATCAGTGTTATAATCTGAATAGACGCCTATTGCCAAATTAATGTAATAAACACGAATGTCCCATAGCACCGTGTTACGTTTTCGCTTCCTTTGTCTAGTATTGCGTTTTTGTGAGCGTTTCCGACTACACACTTATTAAGAACGTGAGAACATGCAACATTGCTATTCTTTCTATACGTTTCGTTTTGATTTAACTATTTAATTGATTATTTTTGACATAGATTTTTTATTACTATCATAACGTCATAAAACTAAATGTGTAACTTCAATACAAATTAATATTAATAATGTATATATTTTTTTAATTTTTTGCTTTAATTGTTATTATATTGAAACATGAAACATTAACAATCTTTTTTATAAACAAAAATTTAAAACATAAATATTAATTGCAAATTTTTGAATATCGACGTCGATCGACGGCCCAAGGAATGGCCTAAGGATAGAGAAGCACAATATACATACGTAAAAACTTCTTCCTTATGAGATTTGAATTCGGTGAAAAATAACGAAATATACAAACTACTTTCTTTTTGCGTACAAAATAGCGTAAAATGACAATTTGATACGAGAGCGATGGCTTAATGAAAGTTCACAAAAATCGTGAGAGATGTCAAAGTTGCACAAATGTTTAGGTCAACTTTGGTTGAATGAATAAATCGTGCCACAACAAACAATTGTTATAAGTTATCGCAAAACTAATCGCTTGATCCGTGACCTCTTGTCTGTGGTGTCACTGGGCATTTCCGTGTATGAAAACGTAATCAATAGTTCTGACAATTTTTGCGAAATTTTTACAAATTTATTTATATGAAAAGAGTAGGCACTGAAATATGTCATCCTCATATGCTATGTATGCATATTATGTTTTTTCGTTAAAGCTTTATATTTTTGTTCTTTTAATTTTTTCTCTTTATTCAATTCTCAATCACTCTCAGTCTCTCACTCCGTTCAAGTATTACGTAAGAACTTTAGATGATGTGATTCCGTCTACAGGAATTATTTACTTTTTTACACTATTACCTACACGTTGTCTATGGTTGAAACAAAATGCATTTTCGCGGATTCCTACAAAAAATTAATACCTTAATATTCTACTTTTTTTGAGTACTTTGCTTACTTTTGCTGGCAAGAGAAGGGGGTCGCTGGGGGGGATTAATTTCAGTAAATCTGCTTACTTAATACTTGAACACCCCCATAGTGGTAAGGATATTATAAAAAATACTTAAATTTTTTTATAGTGACAATTTGGTATAGAACCTTTTTAATCTATAATATGACACTAAACTCATGCTTAGGCATGTTAAATGCGTTTTCGAATGCATTATTTAATAATTTTTCAGTTAATTTAAACTTTAATTTAACAGTATTGATAACCTTAATCGATACATTCAATGACCCAGCAATATTATTGCAATTTATATTTTTGATTGAAACTCTTTCAAAATTTCACGCATTGCTTTCACTCAAACTGACATGATGAAATGCATTTCATAAAATACTTCATCATTTGTCAAACCCTTTTCAATGTATTCACATTAATTAAAGCTTTAGAAGGTCTTTCTTTAGAATTAAACATTATCAGCTTTTTTTATTTTTAAATAATCTCTTATCGTTTTATATATTTTTTGCATCATATAAATAAAAAATAAGCGATTCAGATATTTGAAAGAATTTTCGTAGATTTCTATTTATCATTATATAAAGGTCAAAATGATTACGTGTTGTATTGTCATAGTTTCACGTACACAATCCCTGGCACAAACTAGTCGAATGATAATTGATGAAATGTCCATCAAAAAAATGATTAATTATTAAAATGAATTGTTGAAACAAGTCACGATTTAGCTTTGAACTTAGATCTAGAACGGTTAAAACAAAAGCAAATGTGGAGAAACAACACAATTTAGGACGAGGTTACATTATTTATTATTACAATTGAATAATTGCGTAACGGACTATTTTACGTGCTGATAAATAGTTTTCATTAATATACTTACTATAAATATGAGAAGTAAATTCACTATTAAGTTTGCTTTCCCCTATATTATCTTTTAATGTATGGAAATTTAACTCTAAATTGCCAGCACTTTGAGCATTGGACAGCAATCTATAGAGCAAAAAATAACATTTTAATAGTTCTACGACAGGTGTTAAGCAATGGTGTTGAATGACGCTTACGACACTTGTTGGTCAGTGCTAATCATGCAATACTTCTAACTTACTATGTTTTTATATTTGTTTATAGGGTTATGCCAAAGTACACATTATCACATACATACTAAAACACGTTCAAAAATTTGGATATAAAAATAACATAAAGGTAACATATTATTAGGTATGCAATTGGCGGCCTTATCGTTAACAAGCGATCACTTTCAGGCAACCCTAGTAAGAAAAAAAAGAATTAAAAGGGCGTGCAGCATAATTTAACAAAAATAAAATTACAAGAAACTATGAAAAATTATGACAACTAAAATGAATAAAAAAAAATTAACTATACGTCAAATTTCAAAAATTAGGGCCGCTGTTTTCCCTAATAGTAGTAAAGTTTTATTTTCAAGATACATAGAACCTAAATTGAGAATAATCGTTATTTATGTTTATAATTAAAGAGATACTATTTAAAGTTAGGGGGCGCATTGTGAACATCAAGGCCATTGTTCTAAGCTTAATGCCGTCACAACGAAAATAGTTTAGTGTCCGCGTATAGTTTCGTGTTGTAATTTGGCTGAATTAATCCTACTTCATTGTATGAAACAGTGGTAGCATTGACGGTAATTACTTGTGTTTTGTGAAACAAAGATCTACGAGTTCCGCTTCACATATTCGTGTTCCTAACAGCTGTTAGACAGTTAATTGCGCTGAAATCACGACAGTGCCCATAGCTTACTAAATACCAGTTGTTAAATATTATAAATTATTTTTGATTTCTCTGTATATTAAGGCCGTTAACTTTATTATTATTTTTTAAAATAATAAGTAAAACAACTATAATTATTTTTTTTAAATATTACAGTAAATGCGAATCTTATTTATGGAAACAATATTTTAAAAAAAATTGCCAAAATGTTTGAAATGTTTGGCAACCAAAATGTTCAAAATATGTCTTATATACAAATTTAATTGTAACCAATTTAAGGAAACTATCTGTTTTTATAAAACGATTGATTCTATACTCTGTGGTAAAACGAACGACCTCCGCACGCGAGACGAAAGTGAAACCGACGGTTCGCTAAATTGTTGAGATAATATTGCACTTTCGTTGTTATTTTGAGGGCGAATTGCGTAACAACGCTAATAAGTTGCGATTTTAACATTGCATGAAAGAGACGGTTATAGTAAATGTAATTGCGTTTCAGTAAGTTTCGTCACAGTCGAAAATCATTGGATTTGGCATATGGAAGAAACTGAATAGGTAAATATATATAATAATAAGTAGACTTTCAACTCGTATGTTAAAAAAATATTGTTTTCGTCCGCAACAAGTCTTGATAACATTGAGCCAAAAATCAAATAAACCCAGTACTTAATAAAACCAATTGCATACATAGACATTTTATTCTTAACGCAGAATTTGAAAGTCAAATTTAGACGGAGAAAAAAGATTCTTAGGAACATATTATTGATATGAACACATCAGAACATATATATAAATAAATATAACTTCACGTTAGTGTACATAAAAAGTAACAATATATACACAAAAAAGGAAGTTAAAATACACAAAGTTCAACCGGGGCTAAAGGTTAAATGATGAAATTTCATGTTATGTTGTTACCAGTAATTCCTTAGCAATTTTATGTAGCCGCTTGAAGTTTCATAATGCTATATTAAGAACGGTTCATAGGTAATTTTTAAGGCAAGAATGATCAGCAAACCGAATATATGTTAATAACTTAATAACAATAGTTTTAAATTATGTGTGGTATAGTTGAATACTTTCCAATGACAGTTGACCCCAATTTTGTATTGATGAATTTAATGAGCGTTCAGGTGCTTTTTGTCACGGGTCATTGGTTGACATTTGCCAGTGACGTAATGTAAAGTATTCAACTATTGTAAAGTAATACGGTATTGACACACATTCCACTTTAATTCTTCTATATTATATAATGCACATTACAAATTAATAAGTGTATTGATGTGTGATTAGTAGATTTGACTTTAAGTATTGGGTAACATCAATATATGTGGAAGAGAGGCATACTAGTCACACAATATAGTCTCCTCAGCCAGCCTCAATATAGACTAGCCACTATGACTGTTTAGTTTGGGTAAAATATATATTATATATATTTAATTTTTTACTTCCTTTCCTATTAGTTCTATATTTGCAAGGAAGCTACAAGTTATTACGCCATAGTATGTCAATGTACTTCTACTACTTTAGCTGTCAAAATAATCACTGTATTGGTCAATGAATGTTAAGCATAGGGCTCTTGTTGATATTTAGCTATATCGCAATGCATACATAATATGCAAAAGACTTAAAGTTCACAGAGGTTTATAATAAACAATATTAACAGAGCATTTAATAATAAAAACGAATAATAATAAAGGTTAAACATATCTCTGGTCTATAAAACACCGTCAATAGTATATGTCCTCTAACATACACATAATAGGAAATCTACAAAGGATTTGAATTTATTAAAAACACTAAATTAAATTCGCTAAATTCTTGAGACAATAACTGCCAAGAAACTATTTGTTTATTCAAATTCCAATCGAGATCCTATTGTATCTTGAAATCATTTGATAATTGGGTCAGCTATGACCAACTCACAAATAACTATGTCGAAAGTCGCTTGTCACTCCAACACTGCACTTTTGATATTTAGATGCGTGCAAGTAATGGCACGTTAGGAAAGGTCGTTCAAGATTAATGATGTATGCGAACCATCCATTAAGGCTGTAACCTAGATAGGTCTAAGACCCAAGTTTAGCGAATTAATGAATGCCCAGTCGTTACCTAAATCGATTTGGTTTCGTAATGAAACCTCGCTTATACGTAACTTCTACTTAGTAGAAAAGGTTTATCAAAGTTAAACTTAGAAACTTAAGTTATTTACATAATATTTGCGTGACTCAGTGATATAGCGATTGATTTTTTATTAACAAGGAAAGAAGAATATTATTTTACACACAAGTCTTATAAAAAGAAAAATTATAGGTTAGTGAAATTCAAAAATGTTAGTCTAATAAGATTATTTTATTTATACGCTAAATTGTATTATGGTACTTGTATATAGATAACATATAACTTAAATTTAATTATAATTATGGCTCAATTTGCCATGCTTCATTCTTTCTCTTATTAAGTTCCTGCTAAATAGCCTAATACGTTATAATGAGTTTATTATTATAGAGCCTTAAGGGATATGGTCAGGTTAAAAAATTCCCCAATTCTTGTGATGACCTTAATTATGGGTCCTTGCACGAACAGGCTGCATGTTCCCACATCCGTGAAACATTAATAAGGCTGAGAGTTACAATAAATAAAAAATGCCTTGTAACATTGCATCAAATGTGTATTATATAGTTGACTAGCAGACTCGGCCAAGCGTTGCTGTGGGCTAAGGTTTTTTTTTTATTTACGATTCATTGGTCTAGTGGTTAGTACCCCTGACTGCGAATCCATGGGTCCCGGGTTCGATCCCCGCCTGAGACGAACATCGATGTGATGAGCATTTGGTGTTGTGCTTAGGTCTTGGATGTTTAAATATGTATTTATATATCTATCTATCTATAATATGTATGTATATCCGTTTCCTAGTACCCATAACACAAGCTTCACCAGCTTAGCATGGGACTAGGTCAATTGGTGTGAATTGTCTTAAAAAAAAAATATTACATAGTAGTAAACTATTCAAGAGAAACGGCAGAAAAATACCAATCCACCATGCTTTTTTGGTGGTTATGCCAATAAATTGTAGCTTATGTGAAACGTTGGTACTCTCAACACAGCGCCATCTGTTAGAATTGTGACTATGAAATAATAAACAAATATTTTGCAATAAAATAATATTGCGGCTATAAATTGAGATGTAAGCTGTCCTATCTTTTAAGTTAAATCAAACTGCACACGGTGTGCAAATTTGATTGATATCGGTTCTGTAGTTTAGGAGTCCATAGCGGACAAACAACGTGACACGTAATTTATATATACATATTAAGATTTTATGGTAGTTTTCATTTTACATATTTGGTAAACATCCTTCGTTAAAAGCCTCTCAGAAATTTTTCTATACTCTTCTACAACCTTAATAGGCATTTAAGTAATATCTAATATATAGTAATAACCGGGCTTGTTTTCACTTATTTGTTGTGATGATTTAAACCTAAAGGTCTCGTGAGTACAATCAGATAAATAATTGCAAATCATACAAACATTTTGTTCTTGAATTGTAATGATCTTAAATGCCTGTCTTTTATAATATCAAGACTGATTCGCAACGCTCAAGTTTATTCGAATATAAGCTTCATGATACGATAATAATCAAAAATAAAAACTATCAGAGACTCATCATAAAGAAATTAAACGCGATTTCGATGCAGCATGACTAAGAATTCTTTGCAATCAACAAAGCAACCCAATGGATTATTTTGCTAATATTTATATGCGTGCGTTATTTTAAATTGTACTGTTTTTGTTATTTTTATCTTCCATATCTTTTGTGATTTTTTGGATAAAAAATAAACTTTAGGTAAAAGCCTGATTCACTGAGGGGCTTTATATCTGTTACCTAAACATTCGAAATTATGAGCAAATAACGTTTTCAATTATGTATCTTAAAGGCATAATTTGCAAGATTATGGTAAATTAATGTTTGTTGATCGTTCCTTGAAATAATTTTAGAAAATTGACATCCAATATATTATTATTTTTCAGTCAGGTTCATAAATGTATTGACATAAAGTTAAGAACAAACAACTACAAAGGCTTTCGGCAGAAGTCTATAAAATCAAAATAGCGTTTAAATAAAAAACTGATTGGATTATAAAGAAAAAAAAAAACATAAAATTAGTTATGTTACGGATCTATATTTTAATTCTGGCTGAAATTAATGGCTATCTTTATCCCTGTTAAATTACTAAAGTGACCTTGGGTAAATTACCTGCTCGCAAAATGCGACAGCTTCACCTTTCAGTTTTTGTTATGCTCTATTTAAGTTTTATTTCTGTATAAACATTTTACTAAATCTTTCATCAGATATTTTATGTCCTGTATACTTATTCAAATCAACTTTAGAAATAATAATATCGCGTTGGGTGAAATAAGGGGATTTTATTATTTTTTTAATGTTTGATTCATTAAAGCTAAATCAACCTTAATATACCATATTAACTAAAGTAATTTCGCCTCTTTCCATCATCTCTTGAACTAATTTTCATTTAGATTTTGTTTGAAAAATACAATACGGACTCCAAAAATTAAATTTAAACATTACCAATAAAAGGGCGAGGCGTAAACAACACAAAAATGGTAGTTTCACGAAAAAGCAGCATTTCTCCATTTAGTCGCAATTTGGTACATCGAAATACCAGTTTCACTTTTTAGCGTGTTATGAGTGAAAGTCGTTTGTCTGAAGCTCGAACTCCTCATTTTGTATAATCAATTCAAAAGACCCTAGTTCCGTACAACCATAAAATCTGGTATTATCGTGTTTACGTTAATCAATAAGGTCACAACGACAACTATCACCTCTGATTTAATTTATCTACTTCGGGTAGAATTATTTCAATAGTTTTTAGCAATGACTTGGTCAAGCGTTTTAAAGGGGTAGGAAGACTTCATTTTACCAAGCATGAGAAGTCCCAAGACTGCACTTGTGCGAAATTATACTTTTTACAATCAAATGTCGTACAATTTTACCTAATGCGCTAATCTTTAGCTTAGGTTACATATACATGACGTCCTGGAAACCCTAGAAATTTAGGGTAGGTAGAATTAATCGGCGTTAGCTATTTGTCTTGACTTTGTTATTTGATTAATAAAATATAGATACGAGTCCACCGTATTTAGGTACAACTTCAAAAACACACAAACATATATACAGTATAAAACCTTCAATTTATTATTCCCAGTATAAATAAAGACAATCAATCATTCATCATGTTTACAGAAGCCAATATATTCCCGTCTCTTGAACAATGAAGTTGCACTGCGATAGCATCGAATATTGCACACAAAACGCAGTTAGCTTTTGTGTTGAAATATATTTTAATAGACGTTATTTCATAATAAGTTTCAATTATTAACCCTATTTTCTTTAAAGACGTACGTACTTCTGTAATAATTTCGAACATATTTTATTAAAGCGCCACGACTTAGTGATTAATTTGCATGGGTTAACTATTGTTGTCTGTAATTTAATCTAATTAATAAAATTATAATCTTTAAAATTAAGCACAAATCACAATTTTTAAATGATTTTCTTACCAAGAGGTTTAAACTGAGTTTTGTTACGGTTTTGCATGATTCGAGGTAAACTAGTGAGCAGGAAGAGAACAACTTTCTATTTCGCACACCTGTTTTGTGCTTATTAATTATTTTGCCAAACAAAAACAAACCTTTCTACTATTTATCAAGGCTCCAATTAAATTAGCAAGCTTTTATGTTAAGTATTGTGTAGGACATTGAATATAAAAGTTATATTGTATTATGAATTTGTACTTTGGCGTTGATCGTATATTCCAGACATTCAAATCAAACACAATACTACTAAAATAAGAAAATCAATTTGCTGTACATTTGTATGACAAATTATATAACCTAACTTTCGCTGCCCACGCATGCGTGACGATAATCACACTAAACTGAAGCAAAATATCTATATTCTCTATTAACCACATCTATGTCACGCTTACATTGTCACTATTATTTCTCTGTAATTTAATTTCATTTCATTCCTATTTACAAAAATTCATATCAATGCAAATGTAATAAATGTCATATCAATAACGCTTTCAAAAGCTCTAGCAACAAACATCACAGAGTTTGAAACCGCACAAAATTAATGTTAATATGAAATAATTACTCGCAATACTTTTTATACATATATTACGGTGACCATTCTTAGCGTTTGTTATTTATGAACTTACTAGCAAACTCGGCGAACTCCGTTACGCCACCAGATGGCTTCGTTTTATGTAACATTTCGTTTGGTGATCCCGCTTTTCTGTTGAAATTTTTCCTGAATTTTCTTTGCTATAAACCTCACGGAGCCCGAGACCTTTCCAACGAATGTAAAACCGTGGAAATCGGTTCGTGCGTTCTGGAGTTATAGCGTCACGAAGGAAAACTCGACTTATTTTTATATAGTAGATGAAAGTATAGTATAGTATCAATTTTACTCTGTAATTGAACTACGCAACAGTTTAGGTACTAAATTAACAGTAATAAGTTTTCTAATACATTGCAAGGCTACTATGCTACGACGTAGCGTTTAAAAACGATGGGATCTAGAAATTTTTACATGTACTTTAAAATCATTCTTATTTATAATTACTCTATTATACTTGCTCCTATTCTTAATGGATCAATCTGTTTTGCTGACTTATTTTATTTAGATATTAAAACCAAGGTTTATGTAAGTTTATGTTAATTAATTACAATAAACAATACATGCTATATGATATAATATGGCAATCAGAAGTGGAGCGACCTTGGTCATCAGGCTGACCTTTCTAAGACATGCCGACGAAGTGAACGGATTGCATTGTATCTCATCTTACATATTACGAAGTAAATATTTATTTATTTAAGTTTAAAGTACAAAAAACATACATAGTTTAAAAATGAAATAAGTGAATTGATAACGTATGTTCCTCTTTTTGTGTTCGGTTTTTTAAATCAATGTTTTAGAAACTAATAGAGTTTACAATTCTTGTATCTTGCACATATTCCTTACTAAAAATTTGCATTAAGTAGTTGTTTTATTAGAAAAATAAATTGCTATTTGCTATTATATTTGTGTTGATGTACGCTAAGCGCTTACCTCAGTATGCACTGCATTGGCTTTATATCACGAAATATTTGCTTGTAGAAAAATTAGATTAAATTATCATTTATCAATACACACAAAGTTTAAGGATGTGCTAAAAAGATATTCTATGACCTTGTAAGTCCGACCCTTTAAAGTCTTAAATAAATAAATTAGAAACAAGTTCCAACTTCAGGTACTGACCTAATAACCTTCACCAAAATCAATTTAGTTGATTATATCATAGCTCTAATGCTTTTTGACAGAATGATACTTACCGCAAGCAAAAAATACTATATTACACTATATTCAGCTTTGCTAATCTTTGCGTGTATCTTCTTGTCTGAAAGTACAACTTCTTTCCTTTCCTTTGATGTTTTTAGTAATGATTTTATGAAAAGACTACCAAGAACCTGGAAGGGGTTTAGCTTAAATCAAATTGGGTTTGAAGATAATTAATAACGAGACGGAAAGCGCATTCTTGTTGAAAGAGGTTACGAAAACACAATGTTTTTGCTATGTATTCTACTCGAACAGAACAGCGTTAATAAGCTTTCGTGGTCCGAGCTCCACGCTTGCTCTCGCTGCTTAGTATGTTCTCTTGTGAGTTAAAAACGTACATAGATTAATGTACAGCATGTGGCTTTATATGCTGTAAATAAATAAATTATAGTATTTGGTGTCACATACATGACAACAATACCATATGCATCTTCTACTACTATTTCTACTATTTCTCGTAAAGAAAGATGTTAGTAATGCCAATGACTCTTTTGGCGCGTCTCCTTAAGGTTCTTGATTTGGTTCATTATTTTTAATCATACTCATTGCCAGCCTAAGCACCCAAAGGTTCCATACGTAGGACAAAATGTATGCATGAAACATACACAAGTACTTGCAATATTTAGTAACTTTTCCCATTATTATAAAATTTCCGTTGTGATTACTTATTCAAAACTATTTTTTTTATTTAAACTAGTAAGAAATTATGACATGGACTATGTAGTTTGTTTAATGCTTGCTCTATCCATATTGATAGTGTTAAATTATAAAAATATTTATTCATAAATGTCGTTTAATATAGCCCACTCTATCATCTGAAGAAGACGGAAACTTGGCCACAAGGACACCACCAACTGCTTGTATAAGTAGAGCAACATTCAATTGCATATTGAATTAATTATCGACTCTATTTGTATAGATATAGATCTCACAATTCCTCAGTAATATTATAGTGATAAAAAGAATGCGGAATTGTCTACACCTGCGCATGAATATCTAAGTGTTCTTCGGCTTTCTTATATAGAATGTAATATATTCTAAAAAAAACAGTTTATTTAAAGCAGATGGTTTATAACCTTTAATGCCTTTTCAGATATCCATTTTCCATTTTTAAATCTCAACTCTTTAGCGATTATAGATTGAACATACTGGTAACAATCTGAATTTGTGATTAATAATAAAAAATGGAAATGAACTTATGCCCCGGAACAAAGTGAAACGAAGGGTGTAGCTTAATTACGAATTAAATATTTTATTAATTTATCTTTAATAAGACAGTCCCTCAGACTGAAGATTATTTGTTGTTGGGTACACTTTTTATTTATAAATTTTGCATTCGAAGGTATATCTTTATATTTATAATTTTAAAGATTTTTTTGTTATATTTATTGATAATTTTAAAGGCAAGATTCTACTCTATAGAATTATTACCCGGGAAACGATCCAGGACTACCAAGTTATTACTTCCAGTTAGTATAAATATCTACTTAAAAGCAAGAATTATCTTAAAATATATATGTTTAATACTGTAACCTTACTTCGACAGACTTGAAAGTTATGCGTTTTTACGCAATCAATGTGACTAAGGCAACATTTACTTTATATAATTACTTGTATTACCTCTAACGTCCTTGCCTTATAAGGTATAAAATTTATACATCTTTAATTGGCACATGACATGGGTACATCCGGCTTATATTTAAAAAATAATGTATGTTGCCATCACAACCATTTAAATTTATTAAATAAATGAATATTACTTTTAAAACATTATACTTTAAAGAAAAATATACATATTGTTACGTAGGCCATCTAATTTAAAAACATAAAAATGTGTGCGTGTACTTGGTGTACACACGTAAGAAGTGAAACTTCTTTATGATCTTATTTTTCGAAAAATGATCTACTATAAATGCAACTTAACGAAATTGGTTAAATAAAGTTTAACAAAAGGCTTTTATTATCATAGACATGAATACAAATACAATTATTTCATTTTACCTTATTACTACTAAGATTATTACAGAGTTTCATTAATTGTAATAGAATTATTACTATCATTGTTATCGTTATTATATATTATAATTTATAATTAATAGTTATATAAAATATAATAGTTAATATAAAATATAATTTAGTTACATAACTATTTTTTTAAACACAGTAAATTTTGATACACAGCCTAGCATACAATTTACAAATTAATTGCTGCAAATGGCGATTAGCAAATTTCAAGTCAAAAATGTAATCCGTTGTCAAACTTCAAAGTCAAAAACATACTATATGTCATATTTTAACGCCGATAAAGAAGTTAGACTTCAAAAAGCAACATGGCGCGTAACGGAAAAATGTGACGCGTAACGCAAAAATGTTACACTAAAGTTTTTTCCAACCCCGATAAAGAAGTTTCACTTCAAAAATCCTCGTAAAACTGACTAAAATAAAATTAAAAGATTTTCTTATTTAATATATATTAGTACTTAAAATATCTCGCTAATCCGTGTAAAAAATGGTGGTGTACCCTTCATAAATTTTTAATGACGTTTAAATGTGACACTTTGCAATAAAGACAAGCGATAACTGTCTCAAAAACGACTAACTAAAGCTCCAAAATAAAGTTTTCGTTCCATTTTTATCTTTAAATTGGACTGAATATTATATGGTTATTGACTATAGGAATTTTTTGAATTTATTCTATGGTTTAAAATGATGCAGTATTTTTGTATAAAATTGCATATTATATAAAATGCTATGTTTAAAAAGTTATATTTACTTATTTATTATTATGTAAAATGCATACTACATATATCACTCTCGAGGCGTTTCTTGCATGGTATTGCAAAATCATCGAGCGAGATGATGTGTCTCCAAAAATTTTATAAGATATAGAAGTAGATATAAAATACAGTAGAAGATACCTCGAGGAATTACGAGTACAAAATTTTTATAAGATATAGAAGTAGATATAAAATACAGTAGAAGATACCTCGAGGAATTACGAGTACAAAAATTTTATATACTTGGATTCAAAATCTATTCGTATCGCTCGTATAAATTTAATCATTAATATTATATGTAAATTTAAAGTTTATCATAGCGCCAATGATTGGTTCGTCATTAAATTGCCCTAGGACGTTAAAAATGTTTATGTGTATGATGAACGAGTACCAATTATTTACGTATCTTTTAAAGCCGTGTTTTTTAAAACATTGTAGGTCCCAGATTTAGGTGTCAATCAGTATTAATTGCCTCACTGTCCAGTATAGTGCATTAAAAACATAAAAAGTTGCATTAATTGCAATTTAAGGAGTTTACCTCGTTGGAAAATTTATAACTATAAATAAATGGAGCATTATTACATGTTAATATCGGTAAGAATAAATCACATAGGCTTATCAAAGTAGACAGCCTTGATCTGTCCCTACCGTTCTTATAGTGTTGTTTGCCTGAAGGCAACAGAAAGTGTTATAAATAATTGTGCTACTTATGTATGTAACAATGTTTCCATAGTATTGGTAGACTTTTCTGTCCAAGGTAAGGACAGGGACTTTTCTGTCCAAGGTAAGGAAGATAGAAGAATAAATACCTCCTTTACAACTTACATGTATTTAGTTTATATCATATAATGTAATAATGGACTGTCATATAAAAAAACATTTTAAAAGTAGAAAGCAAACTTACGACACTTCAATAAAATTACGTTTTCCGGACCACTATAGAAATCGTATAAATTGTAGGCTTTCATCGGTAATTGAGCAAATTTTATATTACAGTGAAAGTGTCCAATGAAAAACCGCTACAGAAAATTAATATGCAGAAAACACCATAGAAAATTGTTAATATAATGTTTATTTAAACTTATATTATAAAGAGAAAAGATTTGACTGTTTGTTCGTTTGCATTGCTCCAACGACTGGACCTATTGGAGAAATTATTTCACCATTAATATTACACATTACGTGACCCAAGTTCTTATATCAAATAAAAACCAATATTACAATAGAGATATAGTTTTATATGATAAATCATTATTTACAAAAAAAGTCAGTGATACGATGTCTACCAATATTCTATGAAATTATAAAAAAACAAGCTAGATACCAACAACCAGATACCAATTTCATAAATTTCGAAACAAATTAAGAATGAAATTGAATAAAAATGTGTAATAAATATGTCATAAATCATAATTCAAGAATCAATGTGTGAACAATATGTTTTTACAATTTTAAACCTGACCTTTCTTAATGTATTTTACATAGCCCTAAGCTACAAATAAAATTACAATATCATACATACTCAATCTTTTGTTACTCCATGAACAATGAATGAAAGAATAGCCATCATTCGTAGGAGGTCGTGACTCAAATAGCTCAATACACATACTTTATTTCCAT
Organism: Pieris melete; assembly: GCA_963693345.1. NCBI lineage: Eukaryota > Metazoa > Arthropoda > Insecta > Lepidoptera > Pieridae > Pieris > Pieris melete. Next base: position 238,213 of record CAVNZK010000036.1, on the reverse strand, counting down.
TGATCTCTTTATGAGCTTAAAAATTGCAATATTGATGACCAAGCAATACTTCGTGTAGAATAGAGACACACACATTGATTACTTGATGCAAACTCCTGACATAGCAATACAGTGGGCATCATTACCTTATAGAGCTACAATATCTTCGCATAAATCAGGGCAATGATCAAGCATGACTGACTGTCCAAAAGGACAAAACATTTGACACTAACGAGCCATATTCAGTATATCAATGTACTAGGTTTGTATGAATTGGATATTAGCAAAAATATTTATCAGAATGTAGTAATGAGGTCGATTCATACGGCGAAAGCGTTTGATGATTTGTTACGCTGGGTTATATCAACACATAATGCTCTGCATGTCTGACATCTTTAAGGGTGATTTTCTTTTCTTCCAACAGTTTCCTATTTAGTAAACTTATTTCTTTATAGGTATATATCTTGTCATGATCGTAGAACAACGTCGGATTTGAAAAAAAAAACAAAATCCACTTTTTATCATATTTTGATACTACATTGACTAAATATTACATCTAGGTACATAAATAAAAATTCTATGTATTTTAAATTTCAAATTAATTAGTCGGTAAAGTGACCGATTTGATCGCTCATAGAAGCATGTGATTTTTCTAGAAAACTGTATTTAATGTTAATATTTTTATTTATTTTCAAAAGAAACCCTTTTGTTTGCTTGTATGCCAATTTTCATAAGAACAGAATATGAATTAAAAAAGTTATGACAAAAAAACTAACATGATTTTATTATTTTGAAATGGCTGCCCTGTAAAGTTTACTATTTGTCAGATCCGTCACTATTCTACGACTATGACGATCTATCCATAACCGCTACGATCTGGCAACACTATGAAGTGATGAGATGATATAGTATACAAAGAGATACGTATTCGAGACAAATGTATGCGGTTTTATTTTTTAGTTAAACAAAAAGTTTTATCCTTCAGTATCTTGCTGTAATTCATACGACCATTGCTTAAGCAGATATTAAGTAGCAAAGGCATTGAATGTATGGTTTTGGTCTAACAATTTACTAGAGCATAAAGTTGCGCGGGCAAACAGGGGCGATGTCATCCGATTACGACAAAGTTTCCTCACCGGGATTAATATCTGTTAAAAACATTTAGGCGTAATGCAAGGTTATATTTTTGTAATCATAAATGCTTAGTTCACGCCAAGTTAATTTTATAGTACACCAAAAAGAATCTATTTCTTTATACGTATTAACTTCTACAATTGAAACAGGATTATGAATTGTGTAACATTTGAATATATAAAAAGTTAAAAAGAGTTCATAGAATCTGGCTAATGAAAGAAGATAATTGAATTATTCAAAAGCTTTCGGATGGCAACACAGAATATCATTGAATTTCTTAGGTTAGTATGATTTACTCTCTTGATACATGCAATTACTAATTTTTATTTCTATTATATATTAGCCTAAACTTTGTTTTATTGATTTTTGGATTCTGATTTTGATTATTCCGAATAAAGGTGTGTTTTATTATAAATATAGTTTTAGTTTTCAATGCAATGCTAGTCATTTTAAGTATCAATAGTAAAAGACTAAATACGTATAGCATTTAATTTCATAGGAATACAGTAACTATCAATGTAAAAAATAATAAAATAAAATCAAGTATCAAGTAAGTTTAATCCACAAAATATTTCAAACTTGAGATTCCATACTAAAAAAAAAATCCGCGCTTTTTCGTTATCTTCTTTCATTAGCCAGACTCTAGATAACAAGAAAATATCACGAAATATCTTTTAAAATGTAATTTAACGACATTTTGTAAATTCGATCGATACCCAGTTTTTTCATGACTTATATGAATATTATTTTCTTTTCAGGAACACATTCAGGAAGTTTTAGACAAATGGACACAAATAGACGACGAAATATGGGCCAAAGTGATAGTTTTCGAAAAGAATCGTCGTGTAGCGAAAGCCTACGCGCGTGCGCCAGTCCTCACTATCAACGGATCTGATGATGGATTTGATGGAATGAGGTAAGACTATAATCTATATCATATTGTGAATTCAAAAGTGTGCTTCTTGGTCTCACTTATTTACACTTTGATAACTTTGAATTTTGGATTCACGATTTGCATTGCGAAAGTTCGGTATTTTCAAAATTATATAATTATAGGCATTTTGGTTGTACCAAAAGTATCAAAATCCTTTCCTATAAAACTCGAGAAATTAACAACATATTAAAATATAAAGTATTGATTATTAGATAAACATTTTTAATTAAAATTGTTCAAAAAAATTATAAAAATACTTCTAGCGCATTAAAGGTATCAAAACGGTATCAAACATATTTCAACCTACGCCATGATTAATACGCATTGCAAAATGCCTCCACAAGTTTGTCTAGGCTTGGCTGGATCAAGATAGGCACGTGGCTGCCCTAGATTCCCTTCGGTCTGACATTCTAAATTATTATGTTTATGGCATTCTCTCGTAATATTCTTATTAAGTGCCGTTAAATTGCATTATATTAAACACGATATAACCCATTTTTTATCATAATAATACTCAAACAGTGTGATTAGATTTTGACTATTTCTTTATATTCTTGAATTCAGAGCTTCTGCATTATATAATATTCAGATTAGGAACAAAATAAATATAATTTCAGAGATTTAAAATGTCTGTTTTTATATGTAAAATTATAATTTCGTTTATCCTGTCCATCGTTTCGTATGAGTAGAACCAGGTGTCCATTCTAATTTGTCAACATCTCACTCGCAGGCCTTATTATATAAAAAGAAACGAAAGAAGATTTTGCTAATGAAACAAACGGGTACTTAATTATTAATAACTTTATTAAATTCATTCACATTTATAAAAACTTATTAATTTCTTATTAATAAATTAAAAATCCTGTTATGGATTCCAAAATGCAATTAATGAAAATTTATCAGAACCGATAACGCTTGATCTTTATTAATTTCGGCTGAGCATAAATCAAGAAAGATTGAAATAGACTAGTTATATCTGTTCGAAATACATAATTTTAGTTTCATTAATTTTGATGAGGGTGATCTAAAAATTTTAACTCGGCCGATCGTCACATTTTTTGATTGACTTACTGCTTTGTTCCACTCGGATTGTATTGGACGCGTTTTGGTTAGCTTTTTGCCAATTATATTTGTTATGAGTTACGTCCTCAATTTTATAAGTTGGTAGTTGTAGTGTTTTGTGCATTTTGTGACTATTGTAAGGCTGAAAAAGACTAAAAAAAAAAAAAAAAATCACTTACATGAGAATAATACTTTAGATTTAGAAGATTACATTAGAAACTTAAAAGTAAAATTAACCAAAGAAAATCGGCTCCCGGGGGGGGGGGTCTTCCCTCAGAGATACGACCTCCAAATGTTCAAAAAGCGAGCCTACTCCTCCCTCAAAGGCCGGCAACGCACCCACTAAAAATAGGTGTCTATGGGCTGCGTAGACTGCCCTTTTAGGTCCCGCAAGCTCGGTTGCCCCCCTATTATATTAAAAAAAAAAAAATGAATAAGAAGTAATTATAAGAAATTAATTTAAAAATAATTTTGTTTAACATATTCACTTAGCTTCGATTTGAATGAATTGATAGATAAATTAAGTAATTTCTCCATATCCTTACGACTGACAGTTGTGTGCCTTTCTTCTTGTTAAGAATGTATCGAAACGAGGTATGTACAAAGGACTTATTATTTTAGTAGACATTTGTGTATCGTCGGCCACCGAACCGTTTGTGGTACAATATCATTTAGTTACTATGGTACTAGTTTCGGTTCTGAAAAGTGACGTCGCCTTCACAACCACCGGTAGACTCCTAATTTCGACAGAATGTACAAAACTGTAACCAAAATAATCTTTCTCTTTTTTCTTACTAAAAAGACATTATTATCTTCTATTTATGGAAAGTTTTAGATTAATTAAGACGTAAGAAATATTGTCCTTTTACAGTTTTTACTTTTGGTTTTTGATTCTATTTAGAGCTGAAACTAAATTTTCCAGATCATGTTATTAAATATTCTATTTTGTATAATTTAAACTAAGATATGGCATGTCGTGTCTTGATTAGGACTTGCCCTAAATTTGTTGAAGGTCAGATTAGTGTAGGGCAGTCTTATCAGATGTAAGTGAAAGTGTAATGTCATGTGTAGCAACAATGCGTGCAAATGCCCCGTAACTGATTTGATTATGACCGCTTGCTTAACGAGAGCTTGCGTAAAAATTTGCATGTGAACATTTAAAACTAACGGCGATTAATCGATTTCAAGTTAATTGTTATATCATATTCCTGTTTGATGAAAACAGACTTGAAGTTGGCATATTCTTCGTATACATTTTATCGACGCTTCAATAAACCAGGTATTTCAAAATCTAGAACTTCTAAATCCATAGAGATAAACGAAAAGATGAAAAGTAATTCAATTGTTTTAAAGATAAAGATATTTTCTATAAAAGCTGTTAAATAAAGTAAGTAAATCCATTCCCTGATCCATCCACAAAACTTTTATTTTTATTTTCCATTGAGTTCAACTCGGGCGCACGTCGATGTGATCGCGACAAGTGGTGTGGCCAGTAATGACACGGAAGCGTTGGAGATTCAACGTTAGATTTATTGCTTGCTAGTAACACCCTGCCATTTTGACCGGCATAGTTATTCTTAAGATCTAAGAATTAAATTCAGAACCTTAAACTTAACTATGGTTCGTGCTTGTCAAAATCTATGCGTATTTGGCGTACATTATGTACGTATATGTTATATCCTTACACATTAAGCAGAGGCTTTTTATACATAACTGTAACATCTAGTCTAACATAATCTTAGCATTTCCTTCAATATCTTGTAAAAATTCCATAAAAATAAACAAATTACCTGTATACACAAAAACTACTTTAAAATTATTAAAATAGTTAAAATAAATTAATTAGAAAATAACTTCTATATAAAACTAATATACAATATTCTATTTCAGAATTGTAAGATTAAATTATAAATTGCTTATTTTCCCTTATTTAGCTTAGATATTTCAGTATAAAATTTGCATTAAACCCACAATTCAAAAGTAACACGGAAATGTCCCCACTATCAGATGCACACACGAATTTCACCATTTTAATGATACCGCCTTATTCTCGCTAATTAGTCTCGATCTATGTACCGGTGCACAATAAAGATCGAACATTCCCTCTAATAATTGGAATTAAAAGGGCTAGTCCAGCGCTGATAGGAAAACGACTAACTCTCAACATTGTTTTATAGGAAGTCGATTTGCCCACTGTTTCGTGTGATAAATTGCTAATAAGGATTGTTCATATTCTGTTTTGAATTATTTTCCTATATATTTAACTGTTTGTTAGTTAACTGTGGTTATTTATAATTTTTGATAATTATTTCTTAGAAAGTATACGTATGATTTTTTTAAATACTTCTGGTTCTACAATTATTAATTACTTATTCATCTTAATTTACTTATGTAAATATTATAATGTTAATGTAACGAATATATATTTTGATATAACCATAACATATATTTACATTTCCATTAACCATAGATATTACAAAACACTTATTTCAGAACCGTGTTGCACACTTTAATAATAATATCAATGTTCTAAAATCATCGACTCAACCCAAAACTTGTACATATTTCGACTCCCAGTCACATAAAGGGTAAAACAACTCGGCAAAGGCGTCATCGTATTAATCTAAATACAATGTTAGCTTAGTGTCATTGCGAAACAATATGAATTGCCTTGCCCACCTGGCAGTTGATCCAATTCGCAGACCAACCTCACAAATAAAGACTTAAACAACCCACGCGTGATTTCAAATCGGCACGCGTCAAAACAATATACTATTGCACTATGGCGAATCAACAGTAACTATTTCTGTTTTGGATTAAACATAATATGTCCAGTTTTACTACCTAGTAGTTTTGCTGTTTAAGAACTCTTTTATTCAGTTTAACTTCATAAAACTTTTGTTTAATAAAATACCTTGTAAAAGGGTAAAATAATACTTTGAAAAAAATACACTGAAATTGGAAGAAAAACTTATAAATGCAATAATAAAATTAAAATGTACAATAATAAAATTCTGTTAACCCGAAAAGATGACATTTTTAATTTGATTTTTTTGTAAATAGATTATTGCACATGATTTCATAAATTAAATAATTATCATGAAAAAATTTCTAGTACATTGCGACGCATCGTATAAACCTCATCCACGGCCGCTAGATTTTGCAACAGCAATATCTGAATGTTATTGTTTATTGTCTTCTTATCGATATCTCAGAGCTTTGTTGGTTTGTAGGAAACATAGTGTGCCAGTATGTCGTACAATAGCTGTAGCAACCTTGGTTTTTGTTAAACGTAGCACAGTAGCTAGCAATTTGTATGTGATTGCTCGGTTGTTAAATGAATGTACTCTTTCAAGGGTATCATAAACGTGCTCTGATATTTAAAGTTTCCTTCAAAAATTGCTATAGATAGCTTTGCTCTCTATGGTTTTACCAACATAATTATGTAATTGCCTGCCTTTTAACTATACGTTCACGTATAAAACTGTTAGTTATGTATTTTGTAAGAACCGTCGAATATGGTGTTATGTATATTAAAAATGCTTAATTCGTTCCCGTAATTATAACGATTTCATTAGCACATCAAATCTTAATAATAGAAAACCTAATAAGCTTCATTGCTCTGTAATTTAATGCTCATTAAATTTAAAAAAATACCCTCATATTGAAATACTCTTAGTCTTAATAAAACTAATAATACCAAACAAAGTATCACGTGACATTTATTTTAACGTTTCAAGTAAATCAAGTTGCAGAAAAAGGATCGATTACAAAATACTTAATATCATAATTTCGATTCAACTCAACTTTGCACTTTAATATCTGGCATTTAGAACTAATTTTCATTGAATGTGTATGACATAATTATTTGTTATTGTCCACTTATCTTTGGTTACAGTAAGGAAAGTAGGGCGACATTGAGGTAGGCAAGGCAAGCGATCCTATTGGGCACCGGTCAGTGTCAACGAATTTGTCTCAGATGTTATGAAATGATTGTAATACAGAATGTTTTTTGAATAATAATTATGCTATGTTGCAAAGAAATGTAACTTGATAGATTTTGTAAGACCCATTTTACTGACTATTTCCAACTATATTTATTATATTTGTACTTAACTTATAAGTGAGTTATCAGACAATGGCATATTCAAATGCCTTAAATATGGAATTGTTTATTTCAGGGAATATTACTCCATATGTAGTAAAGTAATCTTTCTAAAAGATCCTACCATGTATTAACCGCATAGGACCATCGTTCATTATATTTTATTACCACGCAATGCGAATAACCACTAACACGCTCCCTTCTCTAATTTAAATGCATCACTTAATACTTCGCGTGCTTGATCTAATTTTGCAAAAAAATTCTAACAACTCGTAAGAATTCAATTAAGATCTAACGCAATTTGCGCATGCGACGCTTTCGTGACACAAACAGTGGTCGCTTTAATTATTCAACTAGTTTAGTTCAAACACCTTAGTGCATCCGTTTAGTGATCAATTTTGAATAGAAAGTTTGTGAAGCAGTTATTCTTATAAGATTGAAACTGTCAATATATGCAAATGTATATTTATCTGATGAGCTCGCACGTGGGTTAGTTTAAGTTGCTCCCGTGTTTTATTACAGATTACTTGGACCGATTCGGCCCACAGTCGCGTTCCGTATTTGCGATTGTTCCTGCATTAGAGGGTTGTCACACGTTTCTAATTGTGCACGCTATGATATTTTTGACTATACTAAATATTATTTTACTATTTTTTAAAGTCAATATAACAAAATTATCGACGTCAATTTATACTACAACATTTTCCTAATATAGTAACATCTTACATTTTATTTTTTTATTTACCTGCTAAGTATAAGGTCCATCAAATAAATATAAAGCCAAATGTAAGTTTTTAAACATATGATAATCATAACTAAATGCAATATTTTGTCTTTTATATTCTAATCTCTAGTGAAATAGATTATTATACTTTCCTTATTTCTGTCAGTAGAAGGCAGTAGTATATACACACAATGTAGAAAACAGTTAAATTCTGAAAACAATACGCTAAAATCCTTTAAGATGCATATAGAATTTCACGCTGCAAGCAGGAAGTTCATGAATTTCATATGAGCTACGATACGAAATGTGAAATTCATTTTATAAATATACTTTGACATTTCTAAGTAGTATTTAGAAAAAGGCGTTTCATTTTGTTTGTGAAATTACAAACATATTGTTTACGAATATTTTTCTTATGCTTTTTGATTAGTTTTTGATATAGCTTTATTTTGCCTCATCATTCCTAAACAGTAAAATCTTTAGCCCAACATTACAAAATATTCTTACACTACTAGATAGATCTAATCTAATCTTTTTTCCGCGTTATCCCATACAGTTTTATTTTCAAGTACTACGTCATCATCATGCTACGCGCTACGCCGTAGAAGTATGTCTTTTGATGGAATAATTTAGCACTTGCAATTAGCTAAAAATATTACGTATATATTACGCAAAACACCTCATTTGAGATGTAGAGTTTATTCGCACCAGTGTTGAGTATCACATGTGAATAACAGTGAAAGTAAAGATGACAATGTAATCTCTGCTAGTACAAACACTGTTTCTCATCAGTTAACATGTTTACCATTTTTGGTACACAATCAGTATTAAACATTAATGTATTTTATTATTGATTTTTTCATTTTGCTTTCACTGAAGAACTACTTACTAGTTTGTTGAAAACATTGCTTAATAAAGAAAACGAAAATAAATACTTACTGACAAATATCGAACATCCACATAAGTACACTTTACATAGTCTTTTATACTAAATAATATAAAAATAGATGAAGAAACAACATCACATAAATTCACAATCTGATAGCGTATCTAGTAAATGATGACGTAATTATATATTGACCCATACCATATTAGTAAGACCCTGATTGATTTAGATAAATCAGTCCAACCATTGTTATTTATTTATCATAATCATCAATCGAATATTGCCTTAATTGACGCTATTGTTTGTAAAGCTTGTTTGATTAACAAAATGTCATACAATATTTGCCATCTATTACACAAAACTTTTGAAACGCCCATTCAGGCAGAGCTTAAGGACAACAGCGAGATTCCATTTAAAAAAAATATAACTTTTGAGAAACCAACCTTCTAAATCTTATATATAAATCTCTTATATAAAAAACTAGACTAAATTTTACTAAATTAGCAATTAAGTGTTATAGAGATTTTTAACTATTTATAAAACATACTCATTAGTGTTACTGACAACAGGATACTTTAATAAATGAATACTATTCCTTATAAATCTGCTTTTTTTAAATTCCTGCATTTTGGATACGAGTTGCTTTAGTCTAATTATGTCTGAATCTCTCAATCTACCACAAAACTGTTAAGAAATATCTATATTAACTGATGTTTTTATGGATTGTGATTCTGAAGCATCAAAATAAGTTAAACAAAATGCTATCAAGCTTTTTTTAATCATTAAATACCAGGATAATAATAGTGTATATTATTTTTTATTGCACGTAAAATTACTTCTCTAACGATCTCTTTAAGGAATTTTAATAAACAGTATATCTATTGTTTTGTAATACCAATTTTTAAAACCGTTATTAAATAAATCAGACATGAATAATATTACAGCTATAAATTACGCCTACAGGTGTTTTTGCGTGAACTTTAAGTGCTGTTAAGTCTCTAATTGACGAAATATGACTGATGTCGTAATAGTGAATCTTTAACTGGCTATGGTTAACGGTTGCGTAAAAATGTGTGGAGTTTACTACTACTGAATGTACGTTATAAAAATCTACAGCAGTAGTTTTTGATTAGTAGCATTTATGACAAAAAGCTGTTTTATATACAGTAAATTTGTCAAACGTAGGCGTTATATTGAACTTCATGTAGCGGTACTTTATACGAATACTATAAAATTCATTAAGAAGGTTGAGAAGTTGAAAGGAAAAGACTCAAGAAAGAGGGAGATGGAGTCAGTTGGAGGAGGCCTATTCTATGAATAAATGGAATAAACGAGGCTTAATTATTATTGTTTATAACTTCATTAAAGGATATAAAAAACATCAACGGCACTACAACCTTTTTGAGGTCTGGGCCTCCGATATCTGTATCGCTTTCATGATCATTTGTTACTTTAATAGGCAAGTCGGTGATCAGCCTTCTATGCCTGACGCACGCGCTCCACTTTTTGGGTCTAAGGTAAGCCGGTTTCCTCACGATGTTTTTCTTCACCGTTCGAGCGAACGTTAAATGTGCACATAGAAAGTAAGTACATAGGTGCACAGCTGGGACTTGAACCTACGACCTCAGTGATGAGAGTCGCACGCTGAAGCCACCATGCCAAATACTGCTGCTGCACTGCTGTAAAATAAAATATACATACAAATTTAAACAAGATGTAGAAGACTCTCGATGGCCTAGATTGCTGAAAAGTACTTGAGTTAAGTTAGTAAAATAATCAATCTAAATTTGTTCAACTAATAACAAAAATCTAAGAAATTGTAATCGCATCTTATATGTCTCGTAACAAGAGCAAATTGATAAGTATTAATAATTCGAAATATTTATTTTGATATCAAAGTTCTCAGCGTTTAAATTGGCAAATAACCTTTGAACGTCGGCAAATTTTTAGGTCAATTATATGATTTCACAGCAAAGATATTCTACTAAAAGGTCAAATTCTAACTTATTATAAATAAACTAACGTAATTTAAATTATTATCTAAATTTAGTCGTCTTAATGTAATTGGCATAATTTTATAATTTAAGTGTGTAATGTTTGTATTATGCTTCAAAATATATTTTATTTAGCACTCTCAGTAAAGTGAGTATTACTAGTCTTTAAATACATTAAGGCGAACAGTAGTTGAAACTTTCAAATAAACTAAGCACATAACGCGCGCTAAAGTATCAACAAAAAATGTTTATAATTAAAACCTTCATATCACACTTTGACATTACATTAATGCATGGCAAAAATGTCGTGACGTCTGCATCCTGTTTCACATATCAATGGTTCAGTGGGAGTGGCCAAGGTCAGTAGGATCGATTCTCGCCGCGTGAACTCTATTGTTTGGATCGGTTGACAAATAATACAGTGTGATAAATGACGGCTACAATCTTTACATTTTATTCATCAGTTATTTGCATAATCATTTTATCATGGGTAATATATTGAAAGTTAAACCTATTAAAATCTTAAAGCTCGCATTTTTTACGTTCTTGCCGTACATACATATAATTAATGCTGGAAATAAATTTTACGTGAAGCAAAGAGAGGATATCTTTTATAAATTGCGTTTATTTTCGCAAGAATGAATTTATTTTAATTGAAAATTACCTTTAGACAAAGTAAAGTCATCTACATCACTAATAAGTTTATCAAAGTATTAAGATTATATAATGTATTTAGAGAAATTAAATTATTCCAGTCTGATAAAAGCCTTTGATAGAAGAAAAAAAGTCCATATTTATCTAATTTTTTAAAAGACATGTCACATTTTCGCAAAAAATACGCAACACTACATAACATATTTTGACTTCAGTTACTAATTAGCGGCTTACAATGTAAACATTGCTTTGTGTAAGTTTGTAAAGTTCAGCTTGGGTCACCCTTTGTAAGTGATGTAATGGATTACCAAGGTTACCGCGTAATAAGGTTCTATATCAGGAAGTATCGAAAGCTTTAAAGTGTTCATAAAGTTAACGAAAAGTTTATTAAAGTATAATTGTAATTAAACAGCTCAAAGCTGAGCTTGTTCATCTGAACCTTGGCCACGCGGTTATAGATTTTTATTTTGTTAGCATTTTATGAATAAACATATCGTAAGAAAATCCAGAATTTTATAGAACCAAAAAATTAAGACGCATCCAACCACACCACAGAAAGCTAATCTACTAATCAAATTCAAATAAAAGGCGTTTAAATAACTTATACTAATTAATTTATGCGTCGTCTTTACTAACATTATGTATCTGTAGTAATTGACCCCTGGCCCTTTTACACTGTTAGTATTAAAACATACGAACTAGCACTAATCTTTTTGCAAATCATAACATAGATTTCTTAAGAAAATCAAACCAACACGACATTGTTTTAACCTAAAATCCGGCATTGATGTGTCAATCCAATAAAGGAGACTTCACACAGAAGAACGTAGGTCGATCTCGGAACAATGGGCAGGTGATGTGATCCGTGAAGACGTTTTGTGCCAAGGATCCCAGCGATTGTGAGACGTCCTTGCCGTTATAACAATTTTAAACACTATTATTCTCAAAATTAAGACTATACATTCAATTAATAATAACCCGCCTAATGTTCTTTATCTTTGGGGACTCATCATTATGTATTTTTGTATATAATTTGAGTGTCGTGATTTACCTGCGTCTATTGAAGTGGAACTATATACATAGATAATGTCACCGGTGCAATTACGAACTATCAGATCTACACGTAGAAGAGGAAATGGCTCTTTAGTTATGACCACGATAAACTCTAGAAAAACCACTTCCGACTGTCTTAGATGGAAAAATCTAGTGTAAAAAGGAACGACAGCGTTCAAGGCTCACTTTTTGCTATAGGAAGTCTTGTTTCCTCACATGTGAATGATAGAGCCGGTACCGAAGTGACGCGTCAGAACCGCTTTTACTTTCTTCGCCGCGCCTTCCGTAAACGAAAGTATGAGGATCTTAAGTTTTGTTTATATAATGGTTAAATTCCTGAATTTTAATTTATATTGTGTTTTTTTCTAAGATTAAGTACACATATAAACGCGTATTTATAGTCATTAAAGAAGTTTTATTAAAATATATAATTTAGTTTTAGCAGTCTTCCCGTTCATTTATATTATCTAAGAACATATTAATTAAATACTGAACAAAAACAATTACATGTTTTGTCAACCACTTAGGTCATTGCTTATAATGCTAGACTTATAGGGATTTTTGAGAGCAAAAAATTAATGTTGAATAAATTTTATTCAGGGCTTGGTGGTGAACACGCATAATAAGTAACAAAAATACAGAAGTAACGTAGAAATATTCACACTTCAGTTTCCGGTAAAATAAAAACGTTTCAAGTTAGTATGCGTCCTTCTTTTATTAAAACGTGATCAAACAGACACCGAAAAAGGACTGCTCCAAGCACCATTAAAAATCATGATATACAACAATATTCAATCAGAATTATATTTTATCAGGAAGTAACTGCTAATGAGGGAAATACAATGGACAATTAGTTTTCTTCGTGAATCAGTCGTGCGAAGTTCCGTCATAACCAATAGAATACTGTTTCCTAAAAGAAAGTTTCCTAACAAATAAAACATTTGTCTACGAGTTTATTATTTTTCATTATTTACATATTCAAGTATCTTTTCAAAGTGATTTAGTTCTGATTTTGGCCTAATTAATAACTAACTACCGGTCTAACTAATTCGATCAGTTTAGATATTGTTTTGGTAAACATATTGGAATCTTTGTGTAACGGAAGCACTCATCACTTTTCATTTTATTCGATGTACATTTTAAAATAAGAACGTAAATTTTCTAAATTGTCTTAATATCAAGGTAACACAAAGCAATTCCATTTTCAAACTTTGACCCGATAAATGTTCCTCATTAAAGAAAATAAGAACTAGAATCGTGTGTACATAATTGGCATACCAACTGCAAATAATTTCATCGCTTCGTGACTGATAGATTTAATAACGAAATGATATGTAATTGTGTTAGATAACAGAATATTTTATTAGTGCTAGTTACAAACATTTCATTACATGACACAGCCTTGACTCAAGTCACGCGTGCCCATGGTCAGGCTTGATTAATTATTTTGTAACTTACTCCCCAAGTGTAGAGTTATTTTTTTAATAAATTTCAAAATTTCAAATTTAAACATGTTTTGGAGAATTCCAATTTATAGTTTATATTTTTATGAATGTTCAATCGTTGATCATATTTCTGTTTTAATACATCAGGAGTAACTAGCAATGAAAAATAGTTAGCCAATCAAATAAACAATAACTATTCAGTACTGTGGGAGGATTATGTTTGACAACAACCTTGTGTTTACACCTAACAATAATGACTCACAAACTGCAGACAATTAAAAATTTCCTCTAATATTAAAAAAAATCCACTATTGAACTGAATCAATAATGTTTTATTTAAATATTTTTCTTGTATATTTCCAAATATTTGTATATATTTTTACTCTATTGTCGAGGCTGGGCAAATTTTAGCCTACTTCAGTCTAAATCATGTGTAATAACGGTCCAATTAAGTACCCTTGAATTCGAGTTCGAATTAATAGATCCGTAAAGTTATTTCACAATAATATATTAGTATAATTATGAATTAATTGCGATACTATATTAGATTATATGTCGGAAAACCATGCCCTTATCTAGTATTTGTGCAATAATTTTAATGGACGTTGTAAGATTTGTTATTGAGATTTGAGATTGTTATTATGTTTTGAGTGTTAGAACAAAGCACTAATTAGGGTATAATTTAGTAATTTAAATGCATTGTTTGAATTTTGGTTATTAGGGTACTATTTTGTTTTATATTAAAACAGAATTTTGACGTTAGGAATTTATCTATTTTTTTTTAATAATTTTTTTTACCGAATTTTTAAACGGTGCACTTTTATACAGTGACAGACGATTTAAAACTGGGTAAATTTACTTTGACTGTTCTTAACCTGTTGGCTGAATCCATTGACACTTAGATAACCACCCATAGAGAACCCTGTAGACAGAGACTATATCTTATCTTAATATATTATATAAATTATGTGTCACGTTGTCCGCTATGGAATCCTAAACTACCGAACCGATTTCAATCAAATTTGCACACCGTGTGTAGTTTGATCCAACTTAACAGATAGGATAGCTTACATCTCAATTAATATCCGCAAAATTATTTTATTGCAAAATATTAGTTTATTATTTGATAGTCACAATTCTAACAGATGGCGCTGTATTGAAAGTACCAACGTTTCAAATAAGCTACAATTAATGGCATTACCACCAAAAAAGCATGGTGGTCCCCATGACTGGTGTTCTCCTACCGTTTCCCTTGAATAGGTTACTACTATGTAATATAACTAAAACCTTAGCCACAGCAACGCTTGGCCGGTCTGCTATTATGTATATAATTTTTGAATCAACAAGCAAATAAATGTTTGGGCGCCATTCGCCACGCGACAGAAGCCGCCCGTCGCCGCGTCACGCGCCAAGGCCACCGTTCACCGCCTCCAAAGACTGGTTCGTCGACCTATACATGCATACTTCAATGGATACTGTCTCCTATAATTGTATTCACTGTAATTATTTTTGAATAATCTATAAAAACAAAACATTGTCTCTAAAATCGGTATTTACTCTTCTTGATAACTTCAGCGTGATACAACGCCTTTCATTTGCTCTTTACAACAGCTATAAGTTTGTATTTTTTACATTTACAAAAATATGTAACTAAATTCAGGCTGAAAACTAAAGAAATATCACGTGTGTAAACTTGAGGCGACCAACAAAAACATGACCTATTCATATTCGTTTTATTTCTATCATAATATACTAAAAATTATTCTGTAAATAATTTTCTCTAAATCAATGTGACTAATCAATGACCTACATTGCCATTGTAAATAGCAGACATTCCAAAGACCAGGTATTGTTCAAAAGATATATTATTATATAAAATATAACCTTAAAGTTATGCTTCTTTATGATCACAGATGTTAAATACGATTCATATCTTGTTACAATACAGTTATCTGGCTTACTTTGTGAGAAATTGTAAGTCAAGAATAATTTACGTGTTTGGCAACTACTGTAACGTTAACTTTGTCACCAACAATATTTATGTAATCTGTATCCAAGTAACAGCATTTTTTTAAACCAACGTTAAATCTAATTTAATCTTAATTAAACTTCATATTTAAATTTCACAGATCGAACATATTACACACTTAATATTGGTGATACCATATTAAATTAATATTCATTATTACTATAAGAATATCAGTCGAAACTATGCTTTGATCTATGAAACACCGTGACAATAATATTAATATTTAAAAATTATATCCAATTAAACACGAGGGGATCAGGGTGTACATCACAAACTTTTCCTATAAATCAGAATAAGTTCCTCTACTACAAGCTATGCTTCATTTTATAACAAGTTCTATGTTCAATGAAATAGAATACACAAATTGATTGAAGAGACCACAAGAAATTTTCTCACGAATAATCGTTTAAGTTTGGAACCGTTTTGACCTTAATAAGTAACCACAACATAATGGACTTTCAATAGAAACTAATCGTTTCCACCGTAGTTAACATAATGCTTACTGTATACACATAGTATTTGTACTATATAATGTATAGCAAATAGAAATTGGCTATCAGTAAGCGCCGGCCGGAGTAAGACCACTTATAGAATATCAATGAGAAACAAATGTTGATTCTCAGAGTGAACAAGAAACAGTTTTGAGAAAACAATATTCCGATACGATACGTGATGGAAATTTTAATAGCTGACAAATTCCTTTGGCGTCATTCCTCAATTTGTTACCTGAGAACCTAACATTTTCTATTTACATAATGCGAATTTGTGCGTATACATGATCATGTCTTCCTGGTTCTACGTCATTGACAGCTATGAAATAGATAATATTTTAAGGTGAAAATGTTTCTGTAATTTTATAGATAACGAAATATATTGCACTGAAGGTGCTAACCGCTTTAGTTCGAATAGAAACCACTTTAGAATGAAATGAGATCGCATCAACATATATAATTTATCCATCAATAAATATGTCTATTGTAGAAATAAAAATTTTAAAAAAATGTTAGTAGGTATCTGCAAAGTAAACAATAATTCTTAAATCTATGCATATCTCGTTTTTATTCTAGGTTTTTCCACATCAACTTATTCTAATATCGTTGGCAAAACTCCAGGCAATGCGAAAATCATCACATAAAGTTATGTCCTTCGTGCATAGAATACTTAAAATATATTTAAAAAACTAAAAATCTTTTTCTTTCGTTACAGAATTGGTCTTTGCGGATTCGACAACCCACACAGAGATCAGAAAACGGATGAACTGAAAAAACACATAGGCCAGGTAATAATAATTGCAATATAAATTACAAATTATTTCATTTGTTAATATGAATATAAAATCATTTTCTTGTTAGTAAGCTTCTCAGTAAGTGGTTTTTAATAAGAAAACTTTTTAAGAACTGCTTTTATTTATATGAATACTAGTACACTCGGCCAAGCGTTGCTGTGGCTAAGATTTTTGTTATATTAGATAGTAGGGAACTTTTCAAGAGAAACGGCAGGAGAACACCAATCCACCATGCTTTTTTGGTGATTATGTCATTATATTGTAGCTTATGTGAAACGTTGGTTCTTTCAACACAGCGCCATCTGTTAGAATTGTGACTATCAAATAATAAACAAATATTTTGCAATAAAATAATATTGCCATTATAAAGTGAGATGTAAGCTCTCCTATCTTTTAATTTGGATCAAACTACACACGGTGTGCAAATTTGATTGATATCGGTTGTGACTACCGAATCGGAGAAACAACGTGACACGTAATTTATATAGGTATATTAAGATTTTAATTGACGCTTATAAACGTCTGTAAACACAAACATTATTTGCAAGTGTTATAAATTTAATGTAATTACCGAGAATTTCTCTAATGTAGATGACCTAACTGTCCATACTTGTCTACTAGTGAATGTTTATCAGTGCTAATGCTATTAAAGGTCAACTGCATATGACTATAGTATTGTCTTTGATTTACATAACCTTTACACATTTACAGCGTGCGTGGTCACCGTGACGCACGCTGTAAAGCACGCGAAACGTCGGGGATAAATTTAAAATCATGTCAAATATTGTAAATTTATAATAATGAGTTAAACGCGGAGCGAGTACTCGTGAAGACGTGCTGTCAATCACTCCTGGATTTTTATATAATAAAAGTGATAAAAATAAGTGCATCAGTGCTAAAAACACAACAATTGTATTGTAAAAACATTTGCAGGAATTAGCCGCTAAACAAAAAACGCGAAAAGTGGAAAATAAAGTGAAATTAGATAGTACTAAATAAACGAAACTAATCCTGAGGTTATTACAAAGTCATTTCAAAGAATACAGAAATCAAGTGCACCAACAGTGACATATTACGTTAACATACATTGCTCGTTAGATATTCGCGGTACATTGCGCGCTCTGAGAATAGACTACTCAAGGCCCAAGGGTACCAACACTGACAAACTGACGCTTTGGCGTACATTGCTCGCCAGATTTCACAGTACACTGCGTGTCGGACCAGAGAAACTGTAGTAATATTGAAAAATGTTTGGGTTGCGCACACCGACAAAACCACACTCCGCGACCACTGTGGAGGCTAATAAACAAGATAAGCTTAGTGTGCAGACATCCGTAGTGGCCGCTGGTGTCAGGAAGAGCATTGACCAGTGGGAGGGGGTAACAAATGAGGAAAAGAAGGTCAGAACCTACACAAACGCAAAAACATATAGAAGCAAAGCTGCTGAGGCAACAGCCGTTCAACAAAGTGCCCTCCTTCAACTAGACGCTGCCCGTACTTTAAAGGGCGAAATTAAAATAGCTGTGACCACTGCTATCAAGCGACTCTGTGAGCTAGTTAAAGAAGCAGAGGCCCAGGCAAGGGAGGGAAACGAGAAAAAGAATGACAAAGGAAACGAGGAAGAAACAGGAAAAGACAATGATAGAATAGATAACACACGACAGGTGAAATCAAACGGGATGGAGGAGCAGCTGATAAGACTAGGGAAGGAGACTAAAAAGTTAGAAGAAATTACCAAGCTACTCCAAGAAAATATTAGTGAGCAAAATGGAAAGGAAAAGAGACTAGAAGAAAAAATAGAAGAACAGACAACAGTGATGAGACAAGTGTTGGAGGGGAGACGCACCTATGCCAAGGTAACGAGCGGCCAAAGAAGAGATAGGCCACCCAACCCAAAACACGGTGTTATCATGGAAAACAGACGTGTAGAGCTGCACTCCATGATAATAGCACCACGAAATGAAAAGGAAACGGGAGACCAAGTAATAAATAGAATTAGGGAAGCCGCAAATGTTAAAGAGGGAGGCATTAGAGTGGATAGGATTAGAAAGATCAAAAACGGAAAAGTAATAATTGGATGTAGAGATCTAGAAGAAAAGGAGAGACTCAAGCAAAACTTAGTGAGTGAAAATGAGCACCTGGAAGTAAAAGAAGTCGAAAACAAAGACCCACTAATCATCCTAAAGAATTTGCTGAATTACAATACAGAAGAGGATATAAAGCAGGCAATACGAACACAAAACAGGAAAATAGTAGAACACATAAGAGAAGAAGACTGGAGGATAACAGAAAAATACCGTCGCAGAGCGAGGAACCCACATGAGGGTCACGTCATCCTTCAGGTCTCACCAAAATTATGGCAAGCGTTGACTAGCGCAGGAAAAGTGCATGTGGACCTTCAAAGGGTGTGGGTTGGAGATCGGTCCCCTCTGGTGCAGTGTATGAAATGTCTGGGCTATGGCCATGGGCGAAAGCACTGCAAAGAAGAGGACGATCTGGTCTGTTCCTGTGCCCACTGTGGAGGAACCCACATGCGGGAGAAGTGCCTCAAATATAAAGCAGCTGAAAAACCCACCTGTATAAACTGCAAAAGGATGGGTTTCGAGAGACAAGACCGGTAGTGAGATCCAGCAGAACCTCAACCTAACACTGAACCGGATACATAAATGGGGTATCCTAAACAAACTGAAGTTTGCGCCACACAAGACCAAAGCCATGGTGGTTACGCGCAGACTGAAGTATGATACCCCACGGCTAAATATGAATAATGTACCGATACAGATGGATAACTACATTCGAATTCTCGGAGTTGATGTGGATGCTAGACTCACATTTAACAGACATGTGGAGAGGGTATGCCGGAAGGCCATCCAGATATATAAGCAGCTGGCCAAAGCCGCGAAGATCGAATGGGGACTAAACCAGCAAGTTATCGCGACCGCGTACACTGCCGTTATTGAACCAATCGTAATGTATGCGGCCGCGGTGTGGGCTCCCGCGACAAATAAAATCTGTGTACGCAGAAAACTTAATCACCTGCAAAGGGGCTTTGCCCAAAAAATTTCAAAAACCTATAGGACGACATCATTACACTCAGCAACCCTACTGGCCGGGATACTTCCACTAGACCTCCGTATTCAAGAAGCCGCTGCCTTATACGAGATAAGAAGGGGGGTAAGCACGGAAATACTGGAGGGCGAAGAATTGGAGAGGAGAGTGAAATACGTAGATCTCCCACACCCGGCGAAACAAACAAAACTGGACTACAAGATGCTCACCAATCCGGAAGAAATCGAAGGACACGGCGGCACACAAATCTATACGGACGGCAGCAAAACAGGTATAGGAGTGGGTGCCGCTTGGACGGAATGGAAGGATGGAATAGAAATAAATAGCAAGATGATTAAGATGGCGCCCCACTGCACAGTTTTTCAAGCTGAATTGACGGCACTACGAAACGCGACTAGTCACATAAATAAAAATAAGCGTGACGCTAAAATATACAGTGATTCTAGGTCAGCATTAGATGCTATTGTGAGTGGACGATCTCTCGATCCCCAGGTAGCCGAGATCCGCCGGAGCCTGGAAGAGTGCCGCAAAAGAGGAACTCATATAAGCCTCTTCTGGGTAAAGGCGCACGTTGGTACGCCAGGGAACGAGAGGGCGGACACGTTAGCAAAAGAAGCAGCGGAAAGACTAAGGTCAAAACCTGAATACGCCGCATACCCCCTGTCATATGTAAAACATCAGATAAGGCAAAAGACTCTAGATGAATGGAATGAACGCTACCTGGGGGGTGAAACAGCTGGAACTACAAAATTATTCATCGCAAATGTGAGAACTGCGTACAAATTAATAAAAGAGAAGCGGTTCACACCCCAGATGGCGCAAATTCTTACAGGGCACGGAGCCTTTGCACATTACCTTCATAGGTTTAAAATTAGGACAAGCCCAACATGTGCCTGCAGCAATGAAGAACAAACAGTAGAACATGTGCTCCTACATTGCCCTATATTCGCATCGTCCAGGCACGACCTGGAGCAACAAATGCAGATGACTGTAAACCGTAACGGCCTACAGGACATGTTAATAAGGCACAGATCGTGCCTGGAACGGTTCTGCGATGAAATTGTTGAATATATAAAGGCGGCAAACAAAACCCCAAGAACGGGTCTCGCGAGGAATTGCGTCCCGGCTCGCCCATGAATATTGTAAACAAAAATATTACAGATGTAGCCGGGGCGTCTTTCGCGAGACGTGTGATGTGAAAAAGTCCCTGGACATAATGGCAGGGGAGTAGAAAAGTGAAAAAAAAAAAAAAAAAAAATTTATAATAATACATAACTTTAATCCGGTAAAAGCGTTTTTCTTTAAATGCATATGACTATTTAAATTTAAAACGCAGCGGCAAATACATGTGAATGATTGCGAAACTCAAGAATAGTCAAATATATGACGAAAGCCTTTGAAGGTCTTGAGATGACGTAACCAAATAATGAAGAAGACCTGATCGATGTTTTAGCTAAATTAACGAGTCAGTCAACGCCCACTCATAAAAATAACTATTCATTATGAAGCGGACTTGGGAGTTCCACCTAAAATGAAATATTGTATTGTATTAAATAGCGTAAATATATTATATAAAATAAGTTAAAAATATATTAATAACGTCATTAAAAAGGAATATAAAATTCAGTACATCTTAGATGTTGAATCTGTCTAGTTACATATTAAAATTATTTACTTTAAATAAATCAAAGCAATATACTAACTTATATAGAACTTATAACAATTTATAATAAATAAAAATTGCTAAACGTTTATATCCTGTCACTGAACACACTGACCCTAATTCAAAACAAAAACTGTTCACTTAATTAATATTATTAAAGTTTTTGCCATCATTACTAACGACAATTTAATAAAAACATAAGCACCAAATTATATAACCATTTAGTGAGTTAAACAAAACACAATCGTATTCATTTTGACATACAATCATTATAATTATATAGGAAAATAATGATATATCTACAACATGTTTTGTTTATATTGCTCAATTTAACCAAACATTTGATTTACATTATATATTCATTTTGTAGAAGGGTGAAGACAATTTAACGTCTTTTTATTTTTTTAACAATGACGCATTTCTAATAAATAAATACCTATATTACAGCCGCATCTGGTTGTCCTGCAAATTAATTTCCTAACAGCGTCACTCAGAGCCGTATTCGATCTTATGGCAGAACTCTAATTAAATCTAAATAACAGTGCAACTGTTGCAAAAAAAGCAGCGCGTACGAGAGGTAAAGCCCGATTTTTTAACTACTTATCGAAAGAAAGACAGAGGATGATCTTTTTTACCTTTCGATTATTTCTAGTAAACTTATTGCATTGGATAAAATATCAAACAAAACTACAAACAATTGGACAATATAGTATTGAGGTTATAATATTTATAAATTATGGTGTATACTTTATGGCGTACCATTAGACTATTACTGGTCAATAAAAACAGTGCTAACAATATTAACAAGCTGTCTGGCAAAAGGTTAAATGTATCGAAACTTTTTGTTCCTAATTGGAAATACATTGTCTACACATAAAATAAAACAAAAACACGTTTATAATCATTATAGATTACATCTACATATTTCAGTAGAAGTCACCTACCTATTCCGGATAACAAAACTTTACTCAAACGACTTTTAAAATCGAAATTACATTAAATTTTATTATTAGTACCTTTATTCAAAAGGTACTGCGAAACAGAAGGTAAGATATAATTCGGCAATTTTACAACAATCGTTAAGTTAATAAACATTTTATGACCCGTGGCTAATATTTGCTCTCGGGCATACCGCTAGTCATATAATAATTTGAAAAGGTCACTCAGTATGGCCTTATTCCACCTTTGATGAGGTGGAACAAACGAAAGACACGAGAATTTAATATAAGTTTTATTGAATCTTATTACTTTGAAAGGTTATTTTTGCCATTAAATTTCATTTACTACGCGTATCGTGTGATTACTCGTTTTGATTATTAGATTAAACATTTTATATTATCAGTTTATTTGTAATTAGGTGTAAATTATTACCATTTCGCTTTTCATAGCGTGCGTACAAAGTACACATGTCAGAAGTGAAACTTCTTTGGCAAACAAATTTTTAAGTCTTGTTCATATTTATACATATCTAAAACTTTAGATTCCCGATACTTAGAGGGAGGGAAAAAGGAAGATATCTTAGGAATTTAATTATCATTAGAATATTAAAAGTTTCGAAAATTAATACAAAGTATAAATTTAATTTATTTCTTCGATATTAAAATCACGTGGCATTTTAATTTACAATTCGTCATTTGAGATTACAATAAATTATTTTTCATAAAATATAGAACACTAATACTTCATAAATTCTCTTAACGAAATTTTAATTTAAAAAAAAAATTAATTTCTATAAGGTTCGCCTTTCTTACTCTCTCTCTCGAACGCTGCACGTCTTCGTGACGCCAATATTATTATTATTGCGTTTCAAATTAACCCTCATGCGCCTAAAGAAGTTTCACTTCAAAAATTAACTGAAGTAGGGTCAGGTGGGGTAAATGCGAGTACCATAACTAAATTGACTTATTATTTTGTGGTCTTTTACAATATAAAAATAATTTTTACTGTGAATATTAAACATGTTTTAGGCTTTTGTTTGATGTAATTACTTATATTTAATTATGGATGATTACAGATTAACTCTCTGTTGCATTTTCCCGGTGTAAAGGGGTAAAAGTAAAAAATATGTTAAAATTCTAATAGTGTAGATAGTTACTAATCTGGGGTAATTGCAATAAAATACGCAAATTGAAATATACTTTGGTTTTTATTGCAACGAGATTGGAGAAAATCTGTCAATCCATCAGATTCAATAAGTTGTCAGTGTGTAGTGCAAGAAGTACTTTACGTGTATAAGAGATGCCAGCACTAGTTTATTTTGTGTGTAATCAGTTAAAGTTATGGTATTACATTTACCCCGTTCATGCATTTACCCCACCTGACTATAATTAGCTGCAACTTT
Source organism: Pieris melete (assembly GCA_963693345.1). Classification (NCBI taxonomy): domain Eukaryota; kingdom Metazoa; phylum Arthropoda; class Insecta; order Lepidoptera; family Pieridae; genus Pieris; species Pieris melete. Next base: position 213,856 of record CAVNZK010000036.1, on the reverse strand, counting down.
TTTAATAGAAATACTTCTTGTCTTTTCCTTATTTAATTGTTTGCAGCGTAGCTTTTAGTTGATAAATAAAATGCTGTTTTCAGTAATGACTGTAAAAGTTTTTATGTAACCTATTTGTTTTGACTTTAACCTATTAGAACCTCAAGTGAGGTCATTCTCATGTTAAATTTACTAAAAGTTTTTATGGGTTTTGATGATTAGCTATATCATGTAACTGAGGTCATCAACAATACTCACCACTAAATCACATACGAACAACAAAATAAAAAAAACATACCTGCTGAGGTCTTTGTAAATGTATTAGTACTTTGTAATCAGTATTTAAATATACATGAAAATTATAATTAACTTCTCAAACATACAATTTATATTAATAAAACATTTTTGACTAATTACTAACAATTAACTTTTGTAAGCGTTAATGGCTAAGGAAAGGTCTAACAATATTTTAATGTGACTTTGATTGTTAAAAATATTGTTTAAATGACAGACATATTGATTATTATATTATGATGATATGCATGAAAATGATATTAAAAAATGAATCATTCAAAATTCATAGCTATTTGACCTACAATTTAAAATATAAATTACAAAATTATATTATTTTAACATATAAAATAAATAATATAAAGTATAATAATAAAACAATTTATAACGATTGTAATTTTGTATGTCGAAGCGATGGCGTTACTGTCAGTTGTCATTGTCTATTTATGTCACAGGTCTTATAAGTGACAACTTTAAAGTCAAATCAGTTCCAAACCGTTACAAATATTGCTATATCTACAAATTAACGACTATTCAATGTTCGATAGTAATAGTGATTCCATAGTCTAGCTGACAGTTTATAGTACGCCATTACTCCTACATATATAATAATAATAAAATTACTATCAGTTTAATTATTTTTACTCTGTGGTTATCTTTATCTGTAGCAGCGAGCACTTCTACACATGCGCGGTGGTATTTGATTTTGGCGCAATCCTTACGTTTAGTTGTACCAACATTTTTCGAAGTTCTAAGGATTTTAATAGATATATTTTGCACTCGTTTAAAAAGTTTGATATTATTGTCACTTGTTTCAGGGTGTTAAAATAAAAATGGACGACGCGGGTAATATACTCATCAGGCGCTATTCGAAAAGTAGCGTGTTTGTGAAGAGTACAGCCGCCACGAGCAACGAGGAAACCGCAATAGGTCAGGATGTATTGAAATTGCCTGGCTATGGGCTAGAACAGGAGAAAATCTTTAAGGTAAGTCTACGAGCTAAGGCTGTACATTTTGTTCACTCCGGCTTTCTTAGTTTTATAAGCGTGCGCCACGCTTTTAAAACTAAGAAACGTTAAGTTACGGCTTTTCTTCTTTTGTTTTAAGAGGGTTGTAACCCAAAAAGCCGTACATTTTGGTCCTTTAAGCCGGAAAATGGAAATCAGTAATTGTATATTACTTTCACTATGGGAAATACCATAGTGTTTCTTAAGATCTGTATCTTGAATTTTAGTTAGTTGGTTAGACTTATAGTTTAGGTAATAGTTTCGACCTGCAAGGCATGGTACATACTACAACTACTAAACGAAAGTGACCAGAGACACAAACACAGAAATGTTTCCTATATGAAAATGGTAACATAATTTAAGGATTGACCATATATATATATATACTAAATAATTAATTCAATACAGAGTACTCTACATTTTTGTATCCACATAGTTACAACATAAACGTCCATAAAAAACATGTATGAAAGTGATGTTTATCCGTAATCATTTCCGTCAAAACTCCTTAATGCAGTGAAATTTCGTAACCCGCTCTATTAATTTCACGGCTACCCGTATAATTGCCTATGCTCACTGGAGGTAATTAGGGTCCACTGCGAAGAATAAAGTTTCAAAGCTTTTCTGTCGAACGAAAGTTATAATACATAGAGATTAAGAACAATACTATTATAGGTACGTTTCGTAAGGTTTAGTACATCAGGACATACGTTGTGCCACAAAAAGTAGTTAAAATATAATAATATAGCAATACATTTCTTTATCTAATTTATAATAATTAATAACTTAGTTAGGTTCATCACTTTCGTGGTGCATATACGTAATAAGTAGGCTTTTTAATCGACTTCTTTTTTATACGGAACCTTCTAAATTACTTACGCAAGTGCAGTTGTTTGAGGGCGTTTCTCATTTCGTAAAAAATTCTTTACGCCGTGACTTGATTATATATGTTTCGGAGTCTTAACATTTTTCTTAATCAAAACTACAGTGCTCGCACATTAGAGGCAGAACAGTAAAAAATAAGAGAAAATTATTGTACTCTCCGTTTTGTAGAAAAATCACACACTATAACATATAAAAGATAATAATTCTAATTTCTAGAGCAATAATGCATTGTACACATTTCAAACATATTTGAGATGTCACGATTGTGCGTTTGCGCACGCTCACGTTTCGGCCATGACATTGCTTTATATTTTTTTATAGTTACATAACCTTTATATATTTGGAATTTCCCTTACGTAAGAATTTACGAGTCATTTAACAATTTGTGAACCACTATGGCACAAGTCGTATTAATATTTCAAGAATTTTCTATAGTTGTTACGAACTTTTCAGACCAAAACAAGCTTATGAATAGTCTAAAAACTAAAAACTTTGGCTAGGGATGTTAATAGGCCTACATATGAGGCTATATAAATATGAATATACCTATATGTTTTTTATTTTTTTTTGTTTTGTAATTACTATCCCGTTTTACAGAATTACATACATACATTACAAAATCTTAAAAACATGGATATTTTAGCGCAGTAACACAATAATAGCATATTATTTATCCATTAATTAACAATACCTTGTTACATCTGTATTGATGCAATATTTTGACTATATCTATCTTCTATCTGTATTAGTAATTAGGTCATTTCAAACAATAGTACTTCCTAGTTCTAAGCGATGTTTGTTAGTAATTTCTACACCATTAACTTTGTTTTCGTAAGTACGAACAATGCAAGAGATAGCGCCTATTATTATTTAACTAGAAACAGCCCAACAGCAATTAGTGGTATAAATTTGATTTAGTTAAAATAATTATTCACTTCCGCCACATCATAAATATGTAAGCTTTGAAGCGTATTTTGGTAGCTTTAATCTCGTATATGTAATTAAAAAATCATTTATCCGTTAAGAATCAGTAAACTTTATTGCTATGAATGCTATGATTTTGTGCCACATATAGTCAAACATTCATTGCTATGAATTCCTTGCCCTTTAAATTAGGTATACCCTACGGTATCATTATTTAAATATTGTTCTAATAGATGTTATAACTTTTATAATATTAATAAGGTTTTTAGTAGAAAAAAGTTAAGTTACCAAAAAAATAATTAAATAAATATTCCATGAAATTTTAAGAATCAAATCAAAATTATTGTCGGTTGACCAATGGGCGATATGAAGATAACATCATCAACTTTGCTGGATGTCAATAGTCAGAACTTGTTAAACCTCCTAAACTTTTTATATAGGACCTCCTTATATGATTAATTAACGAGCAGGTTTGAAATATCGTTTCGACAGGTAGTGCTATTAAGTTGTACAAGTTGATCCAATTCATAAGATAATTGTGATGGCGCTGGTTTTTAGCCAAGTTTAGCAAGCGTGGTTTTTATGAGATATCTTTTTAAGTTCCATCTTAATATATTAACTGTCTGGACTTTGTTAACATAGTCACAGCTTAAACTCTGAATTTCTTAATTTTTTCACAAACTCGTCAACATATAAGATGATATTTTTATAATTATTATTTTAAGTATGCATCTGGTAAGTTTTGGGTGTGTCTGTTCAATTGAATTCAAGAATGGTTTTTAATTAACAATTATAAGTTTTTTTTTCGTTTTGAGCTTGACATTTTTATATTTAAGACACGTGTACAGGACAGGGGTTTTCGGGTCCCTTAGTCTTTAATATAGAACAGGTTATCTGTGACTTTATTTTATTTAAGTATAATAAAGCTGTTGGCCATTGCTTATTTTACCGTACCCTAAACAAACAAAAAACAATCACTTGTGTCCTACTATTATTATAACGTAAGGAAATACTATTTTCTCTCTGTAAATGTAAGAAAACTAGATTTCTATACATTTTGTTGCCTTTAATATATTTAATATGTTAGCATACATTTTTAAATTCTTTTATCTTCTATATTATATTATTCCAATGCACAATGAATAATTTACGAAATATCTCTACAGATCTAGGTAGTTTTTAGTTTATGGATCAGCCCTGCGATTCTGTAACTCACTTCACGAACTCACACAGCGGTTTCGTGAAGTGAGTTACAGAATCGCAGGGCTGCTTTGTCTTTTGATTCCTTAGTTATCATTTCTACCTACGTAGTCTTATGTCAGACAAGTGTACCAATCTAGTTGACCCAGTTTCTAACCGGATTAATGGTAAATGCCTATTTGTAATTATAGATATAAAAGCCGGTTTAGGCCCATTATGGTTAATACAATTCAAGTGTTTTCGTAGTAATTATATCAAATCAATGTAGCTACTTTAAATAAGGTGCCGCGCCCAAGTTTATTCAATAAATGCCAAATTGATATCACAAAATTTATCGAAAACATTTTCTTTTTCAAATAAAATATAAAATAAAATTGAGAAATGTTACCTCTAGTAATACTTCTACATAAAAAAACAATAGGCGTGAAATGGGCGTATTATATTATCATCGACAATTGAGATTTTAAAAAGACATTAAGTTGTTAGATGGAGATTGTTCTTGTATCGGTCGGGAGTTGTGTAATACGTTGATAACATCAACAGACCAATGCATAGGATGATTATTATGTAATATCATTGTAAGTAGGCAGATTTAATTAGACTTTCGTTTGTTGATGAACAAATCATTAACTCTCGCTACAAGCTGGAAATAATGATTCTACTCCTAATAGTTTCATGTCTAAATTTAGAGTAGTGTTCTAATTTAGACGTAAATATATAGAAATTTGAGAAGGCTGAATTAATGTTGATATTTTAGATTGAATACGAGAGTGATATTCGAAATATAATATATAGATATAGAAAAAAAAAGAAAAATGTTGTCATTTATATTTAATTAAAAACTATCTCAATTAGCTATTTAGTTTAGTTTTTATTATGCTTAAATGACATTAAAATTTGATGATCATCATAAACGTACCTATATATATATTAGTCTTTATAATGAAATTTTAAAAATTCCTTTTTCTTTTTAGCTATTCGACATGAAAAAATTTCAATCAAACGTGAATCGGGAGTTGCGTCGCTCGTATCCAGACAGACGGCGTCTAGAGACACAGTGCCTCAGCGCAGTGGCTTTTGTGAAGTCAGAGAACGACCTTCTAGAATGCCCCATCTGGGCCCTGGTCATCAATGTTGTTGCTATGGACATGCTCAAGTCTAAGTTACCCCCAGGTAAGTCAAGTTTTGCAAAAATGATTATAATGTAACTGATATTGTTGTAATACAGGAAAAAAAACATTGTTGTATTATAAACTATACTAAGTCTCAAAGAATACAAGAGTACTTTTATACGACTCAATAATGTGTAGAATTGCTTTTTTATCTATGAAAAGGCTAGGATATCCTATATATGGTTAACGTGAATCTAGATTAAAGAGCAAAAACTATCGCACTGAACAAAGAGACCAGAAGGTATGCACTTTACTGAACAACACGTGTTCCGCAGTAAAGTCTTGTATCCGGCTGACAAGCTAATTGACCTTGACGGACCGTTCGCTTTCTATAATGTTATTATGTTTATTTAAATTACCCTTATTCCAACTTGGAAACAAATATCCCTAAAATTTGTATGCATTTCTAGTGCCATAAAAATAAAAGATTAAATATTGATCCAGTAATTACTAGATCAGAAAACTTTAACTAAACAAAAATCAACATTGCGCATGATTTTTTGAAAGTGATTTATGAATCTTATTCACTAGTGAAATAAAAAAATTAACAAAAGTCGCTTCTAGTCTATAAAATTTTGGATGGATTGGATGGGATGCCCAGAATCCCATCAGATCCTAATCAGACCATGGGACCACCTGGAAAGTGTACCTGTCAAAAAATTAATTCTTCATCAGCGCGTCTTCGGTTAACAAGAAACATTTATAAAAAAACGAAAAATTTAGTACCTCGTCACCTGTTAGTATTTCACAACTATTCGCACATATTACCTACAGCTTACTTGACACCAGAATGTTATAATATTTAAGTGGCGAATAAATTTTATCGTTAATATTAATATCCTACTTACTAAAATGGTGAATTATGAAACAGATCGTGTATAAGATCAAACTGATAAATATTATTTCATTCCCACAGACGCCTTTCACTGCTACATTGATCTATATTTTTTCTGTATTCATTGACGTTTTCGACACCGTGTGAACAATTCAATACATTTAGATAGCTATGGAAAGTGTTTATCTCTCAGTAGAAGGGGATGTCTTTATGAATAGATGATTTATTAATTCACTGCTCCATTATATCTCCATCATCTTTTTTTTTTTAATTGACAATTCACACCAATTGACCTAGTCCCATGCTAAGCTGGTGAAGCTTGTGTTATGGGTACTAGACAACGGATATACATACATATTATAGATAGATAGACATATAAATACATATTTAAACACCCAAGACCTAAGCACAACACCAAATGCTCATCACATCGATGTTCGTCTCAGCCGGGGATCGAACCCGTGACCCATGGATTCGCAGTCAGGGGTACTAACCACTAGACCAATAAGAACCCAATAATATTTACTATATGTAGGGTATTCCGCTTAATTTAATAAGGCACCGATTGAGTTTCACTGGTGACGCAATGAAGCTTAATTTCAAACGCTCATTTGAATCCTGTAATATTTTAAATTATATTTACAGAATACCAAGTCTGACGTTTGACACAAAGCCTCCCTGAATCCTACAGAGCTTAAGTTCAAACAAAATTATTAATTTGATTTAGCTTTACAACAAAGGTACTTTCTCAAAAGTATCGTCTGGGCTTAGAGCTTTATTTTCAATAACGAGCAGAGTTATAAGATAAAATTCCTCGTATAACAAAAAGGGCATTTGAAAATTGATTGTCTCAATAAAGAGAACCCTTCTAACCACAAATTTGTCATGGTGCTGATTCAGCAAAAACTCGGCACCGGGAAGTAACTTTATTAAATCCATTTGTTGAACCTTGCAGCTTCGATCCAAAAAAACTAACGCACGCGTGGAATCTTAATCAATAGGTTTTATCTACAAACTAATTACTTTGTCGAAAATATTATTTTACGTACTAAGGAAAAATATTGTTTTTAAACACATTAAGTGATCAATACAAAAACTATCCTTAATATTTCGTTTTGTTGCTTTAATTATTTAGCAACCTTTTCATGATTTTGTGACCTAATTTAAATATGAAATTGTTATTGGTGGGTTATCTAAAACATATCTTCAGCAACTTCATAATTATCAGTTTTTTAAATATCGGTTATAATTTACATATAAGCAGAGTTCTTTTTCTATTCTTTAATAAGTGATGAAGTTCAAGTTTCCGCAAATATTTCCTCAGATAAAATTAGGTACAATAGGTAAGGTTTTATATAATTTTTTATCTTTTATTTTTTACTTTTAAATGTAATCCACACCTGTTTCTCAATTAAAATAGTATTTCTACACAGCAATGATATCTAACTTTTAAACCTTAATCTTTTCCCGGTTATCAGAGCCTTCACTGATTCTTTAACATATCAAAAAGCATTGGTCATAAAATGGATTTATCAAATTCAAATAAAATTGGTTATACTCCGTAATTTTCAATGCAATATTTCAATCAAAACTACTATTTGTTTGAAAATGTTAGTATCGTTTTTGCAATTTTTCTTACTTCAACCACAACGCAATCTCGCACTCAAAGATCCCACAGCTGAATAGAAAGACTAACTGTCTATAGAAACAAATCGGATCGGCCATTTATCTTAGAGCCATTATTTAGTACGAAACTGACGCAAACACTATTTGTAACGGGCATATTGTATTTGAAACATGAATTTACTCCGAAGTACTTCCTTTTATACACTTTATTTATTCAATATAATTTTCGTTGTTTCAAATATTATGTAGGGACAATAAGTAGGCTATAGTTCTACAGCATGCTTAACTTTTAAGAGTTAATAATATTTGTGAGCGTAAAAAACACTACAAAAGTGATAATTGCATTATGATTTACTGCTTCTGTATAAAATTGTGTTATTTTCTTAAGGTAATTGTTCCCTTTTTTGTAAACTTCTTCATAATTTAATCTTTAATTTCATTAGATAAATGACAACGCAAACAAACCGAATGAACGGAAACTATTGTTCATTTATTTCTAGTTGCCTGGAATCTGTGCTATCAATAAAGTATAAATAAAATAATATCTGAAAAGTTGCAATAAAGAATGAATATTGATAGAGTTTTTGTGATACGTAAGTTTTTACCAGTTAGTAAAAGCTAAATTGCCGCATATAACCTCCCCACGGTCACAAAGTGCAGTCAAAACGCTTTACCTTGTCTCAGACCTCAAGATTATGCAAGTGAACAATGAGACGACCTCTATCTTATCATTAAAATACTAACGAACAAAATTTAATGTTTTAATTCCTTCTCACGAATAACTACCACGACCTTGAACATTTTTCGTAACCAGAGAACAACTTACTTATTATTAAAAAATATGTTTATACGTCACTATTAAAAAAGAAAGTCAAAGCCATAATGTTCTGATAGAGGTGAATTAAAGAATATAATATATGATTTTATGTAGTGATAATAATAAATTCGCTTAAAACTTTTCGAGCTGACCTTTCAATAATATCTTCGAAGTTATAGGGCTGCTCTGGACTGGTTTTTTCGCACCAAGGTGATCTGCTGATGATTGGCAAAGACTTCCGGAATCTGTAATTGTTATTACAATGTATAAGAAGTTCATAAATGGATGTAAATACGGTATATGCATTTAACGCAAACCAGGTGCAAAGTATATATTTTGCAAGAATCAAGATAGGGGCCAAAATTATAAAATACATACATTCCAATTATATGAAAAGATTATTCATTTTCTTACTTGTCTTATCTGCGCAATTAAATTTCAGAAATATATATAATATAATATAAACTTTTATAAAATAATGAATCTGTACCAATCCATTTAAAGTAATTTTATAAATTGCGCTCAATTGCATCTCGTGTATTGTGAAATCAAATCTAATATCATAATATTGCACATCATTTCACTCAAGTAGTCTGTAACCATATCGCTAACGCCAAACCAACATTAGATCTTAATATTGGTTATGTGCAAATAACATGTGTACATGGTAGAACAATGTTTAATGGGACCTAGTTGGTTTAAAACTCTGGAACCAGAGATATGGCTTATTATATTATCTTCAAGATAGTGTGGGCCCACTGAAAATCAGTGATGTTGGTGACTGCAAGTTAAAGCTGTATTTGGGCCTATCTTTGGTTAAAGTGGTTGTGGATTTGTATCTTTTGGTGTATGATGCTTTAATCAAATAAATATTTTTCCACTTTTCCTGGAGGTTGTGGACTAGATATCGTATTTACCTATGCTCTATTAAGGGGACACGGCTTTCCAGCTATCGTTCACAACCTTCATTGATTCGATGGAATATAATATACAACCTATTCACTAAAATAATTTACAAATCCTGTACTAGTAGAGATTTACACGAAAATGTTTCTTGTTGAACGAATATTTTACGCACACCATACATTGTTATACCATAATAACTATGGGAAAGAACTAGATACGCGATGCGGTATAGTGTACTTAGTTCCCGTGGTTCCTGATAAGATTCTCTGATTTCCGTTGCGGTTTAAGACCATTATCGGTTATGAGGCAAATAAAATTTCTTGTTCCGGGTATGAAAGTCTTTACATAACGTTATGGTCTACGCCTTTTTTCTGTCCGAACCTTCAACGCTTTAGTTTTCCGTTTCCGTATGTCATATTGAAATCACTCTTTAATGTCATGGCTAGGCTTGCATTATATAGGTCGGTTATCGAAAGCTGGCGCGTTCACAGTACTCACACTAATGCAATTTCACTATACAGTATGTTTAAAAATATGACTTTTTTGCCAAGCTATAAATTTTTGTCTACTCTGGTTTTTTGTAAGGTTGGTTGGGTTGTAAATAAATAAAAATGTGTGAAATACATATAAATATTATTTGCATACGAGGGTGGATCCAAAAGTTCTAAGCCCGACCAAGAACGTAAAAGAGTAGTTTGTGTAAATAATCTTTCATTTTTCGACATAAGCTCCATATAGTTCAACACACTTCACTTTTACTTCACTAACAATTCTTTCAATACTCCTCTTAGATACCCCAATAATAACAGAAAGAATACTAATAATTCCGTACTTAACAGATATTTAAAAATAGATATTTTGCAATCGATCGAAGGAGATCGTGACATGAAAATCAAATTTAGTAAGTGGTTCAAAGAGTGATTAATCCTCCATTTTGAGTCCATTCTTACTTCGTCTTCATTTGTCTCGATGTAGATCTCACTTTTGAACTCATTTGGTATTTAGTTGTAATTAACCTAAGAATTCATTTGGTATTTTACATATTTATAAAACGAAATTCAATCATGAAATAATTTGGCAATGTTTTGCAGACACATTTCGATTTCATCATGAAGGTCGTCATATTCGTGACTCAAAACATAACTGGATCGTGGAATCGCACATTTACCCACATTATACAATACCGTAATAGCTAAGTGGAATCATCTTTGAATTGGATATTAAAGTGTAAATGTAAATTTAAAATTTTAACATCCCGTTGAACCATTTAATCGATGGCACGTATCACGAAACAGACTCAGAAATCTGAGGCCAACACTTGGAGGTTCTTTAAGATTCAATAGCATAAATCTATTTAGCTAATGAATGTTCTTCGCTTACACATTCACATTCGCAAAACGTTATTATTGTTGATTACCGTTGTTATTTAAATGGATTGGTTAGTTAATTAATATTTCCACAAAAAGTCTAACTAAATTTCATATGAGTAGCAATTTTTGATTTATAGATTTTGCATAATCATACTGAACATTGTTACAGTTGCCCTCTGCCCGTTTTCTCTGTATTATAAACCTAGCTACAAATATCTCAGTATTACTGAAGAAAACACGTTGGTATCAAGATATCACTGCATATGTAGTTCCATAAAAACATGAACTATTTCGTAAAACTCGATCAGAAAGTAGCTAATAACATCTGTTTACTACTGTTACTAAATTGATTTACATCACACTTTCGATAGTTCACTCATGGATTGTTTTGCATAATTCCGTCACGATTTGTCTGGACTGGACTGACCGCTAATGTTTCAGTTACCGTTTGTTTCAAACTATGTGTTCTGAATACGTAGACTAGACAATATGCATCGACGACATCAGATGATTTTGCGACACAGAAAAAAATTATATTACCCTAAGTTGAATTGAAGGTCCCAGACCAGTTTTATTCAAAATATTTTTAAGCACAGATCTTAAAATATATTGGATGTTAACTTTCAAGTGTTTGTCGGAACTTTTTATATCTCGTCTCCGATGCTAAAGTGGTTCCACTTTGAAAAATGGTTTAGCTTAGCATTCAGATCAGCAAGTCTAATATGAATTCTAAGGCCGTGGCGCTCGTGTAGAATTTATATGTAGTACACCGGTTTATTCTAATAAAATATATCTTAAACATTTTAAAACGAATAAACCGCTATACGTAAGAAATAGTAACTGTTAACTAAACAAATCTTGTAATATAAATTAATGTAAATTGCACAACCTTTTCATATCTTACAACAGACTTACTTCGTATTTGATAGCATTGACTACTTCTTGCTATTAAAAAGCTAAGATTCAAAGACGTTTGAGTGCGAACTTACTTCTACTCTTAACTCTGATGTTTTTAAAGGATACTGTAAAAAAGAGAAGATTACTTACACTACGGATGATCATAAAAATTTAGAATTTTATAGACGTTAGAGTGAATTTGTCCAGGCTTACCTTTTGTGTCTGAATAGCCCTGTGCGTTTCGTAGTCAAGATTTGTTGAGCGCTATCTTGTTGTTACAATCACTATCTAGCATCAGAAGAATAATGCCTTTAAACACCTTTGTTTTGTCTTCGTTTACACTGTATTTACCTTTATCGATGGTGTTAATGTGTGAATTTTTCGATTTCCTCCTTAGAAATTCTTTATCTATATATTATAAATTACAGATTGTTAGATAAAGTCTATTATTTTGCAATGAAACAGCGTATTAGAAATCTTCAATATGGAACTCTTAACAAGGGATTAAATTTAATTTCGTTTAAAAATTTAACCATACTACTAGTGTATAAAAAGTATTAAGTTCATAATTTACTAGAAGTTTAGTTAAAAAATATGTATTAAACAAATAATAACATAAATTCTAACAATTGTCATCAAAGCAACAAAGCTATTTAAATGTGTTATAATGAGGCGCTGGTGTATTTCTTTGATTTTCGAATTGTGTCTTACATTGTTACCAAAAACACGTTAATACGTTTTTCTATTTAATACATTATATATCTATATATGTATGTATTAAATAACGTACAATCAAATCCGTTTAAATAGATACCTTTATATTAAGTGCAGTCTAGTATATCAGTAGGATTACTAATAAACTGAAACGAACTTTCATGACTGCATGTTGTTGCATGTTATTATGCAACCAAAGCTGAGATTACTTGCTAACTGTTTAATATAAATGCTGTTATAATAATTTTCTATTAAATAAACTCGGTGCAGTTTTATATACCTACTGCGTTCTAAGATCGACATTCCTTTCGGCAATTGCCATTTCTTCTTTTGCTATTATATTGTTATTATTAATTGTGTTAATAACTCAACTATGTTAAACAGTACGTTAGTTACTTATGTATAAGTAGAATCATAAAGGACGATATATATTCTAATGCTAAAACCTTCAACCTTTAACTGATCAAGTCGTGGCGAGTGATTGCCATTCGATCCCGGCATCACGACATCATGCTCATACATTGCGCAAATTTAAATGTTGCCAATTGCGACGTTACTTAATGCAAAAATTATATTTTCTTAATAATTTGGTTACAACTTAGATGAATTCCAATATTACATTACGACACGTAAACATTATCGAAATTCAGTATATAAATATTAATAATCCAGTGCAACAACAATTGTTGGGTGTGCAATTGTTTAATCAGTTGCCGTCTAAGGTTCGTAACATTAGCGTGATTAATCAGTTCAAAAGGGCATTAAATATACACATCAGAATGAGCCCATTAGACTAAAATTGGGCTAGCTGATGGCGACGTGTATCTCGTTCGTATATAATATTAAATTTCTTATGTAAATAAAAAATAATTTTTGTAATAAGAAATAAAGTTCTTTAATCATAATTATTGAATGCGTTTTCATAAAATGTACTATATAGGTTGCATCACGTGATGTGTATTAATATATTCTACTATATCTGAAATATACCTGCAATGTAGTAATCTAAGATAATCTCCACTTTATAAGCAGAGTTGTATTATCATCGAATGAAATAATTGACGGGTCCCTATCTCTACATAACATGCTATTGTAGTTAAATATTGTTTTTATTACTATATAACAACCACATTCCAAATGAATCATCAACAGATATTAATAACTTAACCAATTATAACATGTCTATGCTCAATAAACTAATAAAACCGCGTAATTCGATGTGGCTTCCTTAAGTTTTTTGGTTGGAATTCGTTCTTTGATACACCCATTTATTTTTAGTTATGCAAAGCTTACTTTACAAGTATATAACATATGGAATATATATTATTAAGTTAGAATATAGAATACCTTTACCTATAATATTCATAAGGATTCGTAACAATTGTCTGTACTGACTTTGTTTTCAGTCAAGTCCCGTTAGTAAATTGGTCGCGTTTCTTTTGCTTCACTGACTCAATTTTCTTAAGAGAGATCAAAACTGGCTTTATTATTATGACTCAGTTCAATTATAGTAAAATTAATCGCATATTTTGTAAATTTTAACCACACTTCCTTTAATTTCGTTTAAAAAATTAACCATACTACTAGTGAGTATTAAACTCGTTCATAATTTACTAGAAGTTTAGTTTTTTTTTTTAATTTCTTTATTTTACATATAATACAATATAATAAGTTACATTAGAAATGCGCTGTGGTTTGTTTTAATGTAACCATAGCAGTCTTGTTTAGGAGCGCCACAATCGCATATAAAAGTAGTGATTGGGAAGACCATTTATTAGCCGCGGTAGCAAATACCTCAACATTCTCTCACCGTATACGTTGTATGCTCTCGATGTACAGAGCCGAACTTGCGTTACCGCTCGGGTCTGTACGTCGGTTAAAATGGCTAGCTTTCTTACTTCCTTCCTACTCGTAATACTGTAATTTATTTCCTTATTCTTATCATAACTTTTTATCAACAGTTCAAAGACCATTGGACATCAAGAACCGGCCACGTATCCCGATTCCTGATGAGGATCCTTACAGTATCGCCAGTTCCAATCTTAACGGATCTGGATCGAGTGGTAGTTCCGGTGGCTATGGACACAACGGGCATAATGGTCATCTAATCACAAACGGGCACAACGGACATGGTGTCGTTGCAGCCACCCGGGAGCAGCTCATGATGCAAATGGGGCAGAGGAGAGAGAAGCCACCGAAGTTGCCGCCAAGGGAAAATGGATATGGACCAGCTGATATTCCTAAAGTGAGTAATATCTCTTTACGCATTTTTTTTAACATATGATAATGGTGCATATTAGTCGTTAGAAATACAGTCAAAACCGTATACGACATCGTTTAGAATAACATACCGGTTATATTGGTTAAAATCAAAGGTCCCGGCTGGATTCTGTTGCATTAGTTACTACTTAATAACAACGACATCGGCTGTTACGACTATTGGTTTTTACGACCAAATATGAGTAGTCCTTTCGATGTCGTTATAACAGCTTTAGACTGTTGTTGAAAGTCGCATAAAAGGATTTTACAAGAATTAAAAGAAGTATATTATACGTACACCGCATTATTATTATTATGTACTTAACTGTGCAATATTTTAATATTTTTTTAAATTTCGATCATATATAATACGCCACAATTTTCAATGAGAATTGAGCTCTGCCTTGCGATTCTGTAACTCACTATATCAGATAAAATTACTGCTTCACGACTAATTTCAGCGCGACCGCCGCTGTGTAAACCGCTGTGAGAGTTCGAAAAGTGAGTTACAGAATCGCAAATGCACCATTGATCTAAATTCGGTGACTTTCAGCAATAAGCAGTTTATATAATTTGATTTGCAAATGCTATTATCTAAATAATGATTTGTTAATTTAATATTTTAGATCTGAAGTAATAGATTAAATTTGGCATCAAACAGTCGAAGAATTTCGCAATTGAAAATTAAATTAAGTTCTTTAACTTATTTCAAATAAGTAATTCTCGTATTACGCAATTTACTGCAATTTTTACACCTACGTTCTGTGTACGTGAACAATTTTCCTTTATCTAACGGCTATTTCAAAACTGTAAACCAATAAATATTTAGATAATAGCTTATTCTTAATTTACTTTTAAAATAAAGGTTTCCAATACACATTTTGATAAAAGCTTAGTGTTAAAGACGACTTATTATTTATCTTTCACAAGGTCCTAACCCAGAAAAAGCTATAGGTAGGTACGCAATAACACATCATGATTAATATTAAAATTACTACTCAATAAAGCTATCAAAACATGTCGAAAACTGTGATTAATATTCCATCCACACGCTGCTGTCACAAATATTGCCTTATTAAATTGATAAGAAATGTATTATTCAATTTTCTGACTCCTTATCGTTCCCGTCATTCAGAGACCTCTAAGCTGGGGATCATTAGTCGAAAATTTTAAATCAAAGGATCCCCTAATGGAACCAAATTCATAATCTCACCGGTACAGAAAGTATCCAAATACATTATGCTGCGATAAATGCAGATTTACGCAAAGTGATTTTTAAATGGCCCACATGAATAATGATACAATTCAATCTGCTTGCAGCATGCTTTGTCGTCTAATGCAATTTTATCATTTAATGATCATTATGACTAGATTTATATTTAATTTTTTAGTATTCTAGAAAACCTGAACTATTTCATTTTGTTTATGCCCATCTTATTGCACTGTGCGTTTAATCATTTGTACTAACCTGGGTTCGATTCCTGTTAAAAGAATATATTGTCTTATTAAATCATCTTTCCTAAATCTATCACGAATTTTGTTCTTATATGTCTGTTTCCATATATTTTACTCTAGATATTTAAACTTTAATGAGCTGCATAATTATTTTAAAATGGTAACAATCTCTAATACAAAACATTTGATTTATTTTTAATTAAAACAGAATGGTAGTCCGTTTAGCTATTTAGGTAAATACTAATTTATAAACCTGTAATAGTGTTTTGTTACATTTTCTTAAAAATTACTATAATTTTTAGAGATTTCCACAAAACATATGGTACCTAATCGCTTCTTAAACATCTATTTCCAACGTCCTTGTGTAAGAACTTCCTTGTGAAACACTGTCTCATATACATACTAATTACATTTTCTGTTCATAAATTAACTTCAACATTAGATAAGAAACCGTTGATGATATCTTGATTGCGTTAAATGACTTTTTTATTGTCGTAGTGAGGGTACAATCATGCCTTAACGATAATTTTTCTCTCATCTGTCATAAATATTTATAATTTTAATAATCAGACTAATCTTTTAACTTATTTTAATACAGAAGTGAAAGTTTCACGTCTGTCTATTCCGATAACACGTCACATTTATGAGTAGAGTGGTTCCATTCAATCGTATCTATGATAACTACGAACAGATTCCTGATATTTAAAGAAAATTGTTCATTATTGAGTGTCCAATAAGGACTGTTCTTGTCTGCATGTCCTGCAAAGCGCTGAATATGAAACAGTGTGTACTCGAATTTACAGCCCATAGTTACACCAGTGAACAATGGTAGAGCAGATATCCCCGACATATCTCAGATATCACAGCGGCGTAAGATAAATGACAGTCAGCGCCCGACTAAACTTCGATCTCTTTTTATTGGTTTAACCAAATGCTTTTGCTATGACATTACAAAGATGAAAAATGTTCTTTGTCCCTTATATTCACTTCTTTACTTGATTTAAAGCTTCGCACTTTATCTCAGCATTCGTACGTAGATATCCTGTGACCTTGTCAACTCAGCGGCACACACATTTTTCACGATAAAAAAGTAATGTTTACCCAGATGAAATTGTAGATATCATTTAATGTTCGCCCTCAAGGCGTGAAGTATTTTCCTGGAATGTTTTTTCTCAAGAACAAAAATAAAATAGAGCATTCGTGACTTATGGTAACATGATTCTGTGGCAGGGTGGTATGCATAATTTCTTTTGCTTGATAAAGCCACACGTAAACTTACGGTCTTGTACGCCTGACTCCATCAAGAGCGATTTTCCTTTAGCAAGTAAAACTTTTAACTTATAAAATCCGTCCTAGCGCGTGCGATTCTCTACAAGCAATATTTGTTTGAAAAGTGATGAGGCAAGGGATACCTTGGCTGTACATTATGAGGCCGTATCGTTGTTTGGTGTATATCTTAACTCGTCGTGTAACAAGATAAGACTAGTCAAATACCCACGCTCTTTGTGTTTTTTGTCCACGACTAGTTTTTAATTCTATACCCCGATAAAATAATCGTGTTGACGTGTTTACATTGAGACCGAGAACTTATTTAATGGTGTATTATTGTATGAATTTAATGCCTAGAGCGATACGATGTGTTGGGTCAAAAAAATGGAGAATGGCAAAAACGCTTAATGTAAATAAAAGAATAACAATGCTATCTTATTGTTATTGCATATTTACATTATGTAGACATTTATTGTTTATTTTTAAACTATGAACGATGTTTTGTTGGCTGTACCGGGCATTTTTTGTAAATATGACACTTCACTATTGTTTTTAATAAATTTGTGTCATATGATTTCATTAATAGTAATTTGTTTTTCACAGCCGGATTACGATGACATCGATGATCGTGTACCTACGCAGTTCCCAAGGGGAAAATCTGATAAAGGAAAGGATAACAAAAAATATGGTAAAATAAATTTATTTCCTTCACAGTATTGTTTCTTTACAAAGATATATTACGTTTTAGTTATCAAACTAAAAATGCTCAAACCATCCACATTTTTTATCACTTCAACGAGGATTAATGCTAATTAATTGAGCGTGTATCTTCGTAGCTTAGGTCTCAAGTAATTAAAATACCCTTTATTCATTTAGAAAAGCGCCAGTACTTAACCTTAATTAACAGAAATGTAGATCCAAATGTTTGAAACAATTATCGCATTAATTATTCTGTAGTAATAAATTGTTAAAACAAGTAGATTGTTTTCTCAACTGCTTCAGCGGCTATATGGTTTTAGAAGATATAGTTGGTTACAGATTTAAATAGTTAATTAGCCAACATTGCTTTATTGTACGAAAATTATATATTAGTAAAATTAAGTACTTACAATTGAAGTTGAAACTTTATTTTAGCAAGACGCAACATCGCCTATAACAACAAATATTTTTATCAATGAAACAAACACAGATATGAGTCTGTTCCAAGAAGCTTATCGAGACTTTGAACATTTCTATCTATTTATATATTTACTTTCTTTTTAATAAAAAAATATTTCATCCGTTGACGCATTGAACACGTCACACAAAATTTAAACAGCAAAACAGTTCCTTAGCATATACCGTTTCTATAAGGCGTAATTTTTTATGCGATCCTATAATTTTCCAAAATATAGCGATAATAATAATAATATTATACATTTATTTTGAATTATATTACTATGAAGTAATATAATCCAATTAATATGTATGTTGATAATGCTCCTAATTCCTATTATGGTTTTATTTTGCTGCATTAAGCTATTTTGTAAACATTATGATCGACCTTATCGCGACCCGTAAAATTTTTTGTTATTACCATTCTTCTCACGTAAAATGCCTGTTACCAAACAATGTAAATTGATCAGTTTAATGGTGATTTGATCCTTGTGATCTCATCGTGGAATTACCTAATGATACTAAATCGGTTGTGAATAATAAAAGCTAAATTAATAAGACATAGTTCACATAATAATTGTTGAATTAAGATCGCTCTCACCCTTTCAAATTACTTAGAGCAGAGGTGAGTAGACAATACGGTTTCACAACGCGGCTGACATTTCGGCAAATCCTTGATATTTGAGTTATCGTGCGGGGCGTAGGATGCCAATGTGTAGGGAATGTTCGTTTAAATACCCATTATATCAGCATGACATCATTCGGCCTAATACACCAGTCATTATAGACATTCGAAATCGAAAATTTGATAATAATTCCAAAAGTTTTCAAACTTCGGTCAAGTGAATGGTACACTGGGACGACAATAAATCTCATTTTGCAACCTTGTCCGTAGTCCGGAACATTGTTAAAATTGCAATTAAATTAATTTTATGTCTGTATGGTCGTGAAAAAAATTCCAAAAGTTCTGCAAACTTGGGGAAGTTTTCGATATAATATTTCATATCACGTATAAAATTTGCAACCAACCTAAGTGTACGGAACATTTTTTGTTATTTATTTTATTTTCGATATATCTGTCAAATTTGCAGAACTTTTGGAACGTTTTCCTTCAGTTTAATAAAGAACAACATTAATTAAATAATGTTCCGTACACTTAAATTGGTTGCAAATTTGACACGTGATGTAAAATAATATATTTAACACCACTCCAACTTTGCAGAACTTTTGGAATTTTGGTCTCAAGAACTAAGCAAATTATCATTTATTGCATTTTTAACAATGTTCCGGACAGCAGAGCAGGTTGCAAAATTTTATAGTTTGTTTTAATACCACTCCCGACCTTACATCAAAATTTTAAAACTTTTGGAATTATAATGAATTAATTGTCTTGACTGACTGGACTATAATACATATAATAGAATGCGAGATACAAAATATGGAAATTATATTATTTGCCGATTTGTCTACAATAGTTTACTTCATTGCAGATGACCCCTACTACTGCGGTCTGCGCGCTCGTGTGCCAAACTTCGTGAAGACCAACGGAAAACACGTCCTGCCGGCGATGACCGAGCGGCTCACCCTGAAGGAGACGCCCGTGCCGAGCAAGCGCTACAGCGTGGCCCACGCGCACCCGGGCCCGTTCCCGGCGCACTTACCGTTCGCCCCAATGCCACAAGCTGCCCTTTGGCACGCACGTTCCTACGACAACGGAATCGGTGCGTACGAACGTCCCAAAAAGGAGAAGCTCATGTATCAATTCTATCCTGACAGAGAACGGAGGCTCCGCCCTTTGGTGATTCAGCAGCCCCGCTAACTAACTCACTTTTAGGGATCTCCGCTACAATCTTGGTATTTATTCTTTTCTGTTATACGCTTCGCTTGGTAGCACGCCTCCGCTTACTTACAGTACCATACTATCAGTAGTGTCGTTCATCACTTTAGTCATTTGGGACTTCATCAGACGTGAGTAAAGTCTGATTAAATTTCAGACATTGGTCACGTATCGTCATTTTCATGGCATCGTTTGATCTAAAAACTTTACCGTTCATTTCAACGCTGTTTCGTCTTCTCTCTTTCTTTTCCAGTTTATTTCAGCCGAATGCAGTGAAGTGCCGACCATGAGCTGCTAGTAGGATTGCTTTGCATGCGTCAGAATGTTAATTTAGGTTTAATATTGATCACCCTTTTGATCAATATTTCGATTGAATTACGTCATAGAATCTTTGGAGATGATTTTCGTTGCATGTTTATTCTAGGGATTTATACCGAAAGCACACAAAACGATTTAAAGTCGTGACAAAAATATAAATATAGTAATACTATGTTCAAATAAAGCTTGTTCGATATTGGCAGTAACATGACCATGTACTTGTAAAATGTAGCGTCAACTTTACTCGATTTTGCTTTTTCCTACATTTATTCCTTCTCCATCGCTTCGAAATTGTATCGAACAAATCGTGTTTTCATAATAATTTGTTAGACCTACAGAGGCGAACACAATATTCACAAAACTAAAAATAACCCACAAAGTTTAATATTAATCTAATCTTTTGAAAAATGGGTAGTTTGTATGCAAATTGATTACTAAACAATCAAAAACATTTTATATCTTGGTTTGTCTAATACATTAACTTTAGACATTTAACATACAGTTATTACCTGTATGTTATCTTATCGTAGAATTTAAATTACGTCGAAAAGATTTATAATAATGTATAGGTACACAACATTAAATAATTAAAATTTATCTAAGTAAACAGTGTTACATATATTGAAGAATACAGCGCCGGTAATCTGTAACTTCCAGTGATAGCGATTCCAACGTTATTGTACCGATATAGTTATTACAATATCGGTACAAAAAATCGGAATCACTATTAGTTGAATTAGCTTTTAGTACCGGCGGCGGCCTTCGGCCATTTCTACAAAATATGTATCACCAGGGTTCCATTAGATTTGCTTATAGCGCAATTTCAAATTGAGATTAGTAAATTTTTCATAATTATATGCTATTTATTACAGACGGTGATCACTACGACCCTTATGCGTTGTACGGCCGCCTTCCAATGCCAGGGCGGGGATTCCCACCGCCGCCGGCGCCCAACGCTCGCCACATGTTCATCGAAGAGTGGGACTAAAACAACCACAATGGGGAGTTTGCCCACACAGAGCAACACTAAGTAGTCCTTAAATTTTTATGTTAATAAAAATTGAAGATCTAAAAATAAAGTAATGAAAACATGTCTCAAAGTCTACAGTAATTTGAAAATGGTATCTATAAGGGAGTTCACACTTAACAATGTTGCCAGATTAGCAATTTTACCCATACTGGACTAAAAATGTTTGATATCGTGTTGATATTAATTGAATTTTTCAATAGGCTCCCTAAATGTTACAAAAGTAGCATTGTAAATATTCGATATTTGTAAATTATAATTATACTTAAATTAGTTTAGTGTTATTTTTTAATATTTGTACTTTATAAATATAAATTCGAATTTTAAATCACTGCCACTTATTCAACGAATTTCGTGTTAATTGTAAAGACTTGATAGCACTTGGACCGATGATCGGCAGGGCTACTCTGTAAAACCGATTTCTAATAATTGACACAGTAATTGGAATTATCATTTCGGAAGTATCAATTCCAATACTTTTGACGTCAATTTACGACATTACGGAGTAGGCCTGCAGACTAACTATTATTATAATTCGAATTGTGTCAATCCTAGTCAGTTCAGGGTTGGGATGAAGTTGACATTTATAATTATTATATTAATTTTGAACTGTATTTACGTCTTCAAATTTCTTACTTCTGTAAATAATTTATAACTTTGATCTATGTAGGTTTACTTGTTCCTTATAACGCGATCTACTTTTACCCTTTCTTTATATGTAAGTAGGTATAAATACTCAATTATTTTAATATTATCTTACTTTTATACTTAAATAGCTGTATATTAGTTATATCGGTAGAATACATGATTGACAATATAGACAAAAAATTTTATCAAAATTCTGCTTTGCCGGTGCTAGACAGGTTACCATTATACGAATATAATTTATATATTAAAACCTTTTTTGACTGGATTATTTATTCATCTAAATCGCAGATTCTGTTAGAATGGAATTTTTTATATTTATTATGTAATATCGCCATCGTTGTAGGCATAACTATTTAATTAGTTAAGTAATAAGCGTGCGGGCGACTTTCAATAAAACCCCTTTTGTATCTTGGGTGTTAATTGAATAACATATTTTAAGTAAAATTTGTATGATTTAAATATACAATTGTATTTTTTAATTGTATTTTTCTTTATTGTACCATATCCCACAATAAGTTAAGTTAAGTTCACAATATATATGCCTGTTTCATTGACAGTATTTAAGGCAAATGGGTGACCAGCCGTCATGGGTGTCTCCATGGGCGATAGGCTATTATAGTCGAGCTACGTCCTGAAGGGGCTGGACAGGGCCTTGTTGTATCAAAAATGTTTCACTTTGTTACAAAAATGATTTTGCTAGTCAATATTATGTTTAAAAATTACCAAATCAGCTATTTAATTAGTAACGACATTGTGTGATTTTCGGTGTAACTACAATATTATAAAAATACTAACTTGTGTACTAAGACTCTGTGACCTTATTAATGAGAACTGAACTTTTCAGTTTTTACATAACCATATTTAGTATTATACATTTGATTCCTTGTTTATAATGATAAAGAAATATTTTTAGAGAATAGTAGCACCTGCTTAAAACTAATTGTAATAAAACAGGAAACATTTTAGATGTTTTTTAATACTCGCAGTTGTTATATTTTAGAACATTGATCTGAGTTTAAAATACTTCTGAATTATCATCTACTCCAATCCAATGCTTAATAAGGTACTTAACATGTTTGGCAGCTTCTTTAGTTTCCTCTGAAGCATCAGGCGCTTCTGGAAATAAGTCGGTACAATGTGAAGCTCGATGAATCACAGTAGCTGGCGCTTCATACGAAAGATCTTCAAGAATACCCAACCTACTCCATGGATCCATGTCACCGTTAACGAAAACTACACGAGTTACATTTGGACTTAACCCACCGTAAATTTTGTTAGTTGTGTCTACGCCTTTGTCAACCCTGCCTTCATTGAAGTCAGACCCATACACATTTTGACATGTTTTTACAAAGAAATCCAGTGGAATTACTTTGCCAAATGGTTGTGAATGTGACGTCGTTGTTTGAAAATATCCAAATTCTGTACAAGTCTGATAAACCCATGAGTATAACACCGGGTGTCTCTGTATTTTCTTTATCATAGAATCAAATTTAAAGTTCTTACAATCGCTTTTCGAATTCCATAACATTGTGTTAGAAGTGTTATATCTCATAGAGATGTCTAACTTTGAGCAATGTTCTTTGATACGCTGTGGATTTCCATATTGAGAATTAAGCATAAATTCTTCCGTAAGAGCAGAAAAAAACACCCACTGATTTTCTACGACATTCATATCGCATTCAGGACAAATATTAAATTTATTTTTTAGCTCTTCAATACCTTCGGAGCTCTGAAGCATTTCTTCATATGTTGCAAAATCCTTTTTAATGTTGTCCAAACACCCTTCAGTGCCATACAATTCATAATCCTCATTAACTTTTTCTAAGTACTCAAAGAAATCTTTTTTCGCTAATACTGGCCCACTACTTGCAATCGCAGCATCTACTAAATCAGAATACATAAGCCGCATCCAAGCCGCTAAGTTGCCTGCGTAGGACCCTCCAATAACTACTACTTTTGATAATTTAAAGGTCGGATTTGTTTTTATACTTTTTATTAAATGTGCAATATCAGCTAATGCTTGCCTTGATGATAACCATTTCATGTGCTTAACATTCATAAAATTATCTTCATATGGTAAACTCATCCCATAGTACCGATGTTCAGTCATGAACATGGCACCATTTGTCTCCTGCGCGAGGGCTTTTATAATTCCAGCTGATAAATAACGAGGAGATGCCATACCTTCTCCACCGATGAAAATGTATACGGGTCCCTTGTCTTTAAAAAAATAGAGATTCTCAAAATACCTCATTTTCCAT
Organism: Pieris melete; assembly: GCA_963693345.1. Lineage (NCBI taxonomy): Eukaryota > Metazoa > Arthropoda > Insecta > Lepidoptera > Pieridae > Pieris > Pieris melete. Next base: position 189,004 of record CAVNZK010000036.1, on the reverse strand, counting down.
GTTTCAGATTTATCAGCAAAATGATCTACTTTCTGCAAAATCCATCTTGTACTTGTTGTGCTTATGTCTTCACTGGTAGCAATTTGGTTAAGAACATTTTCAGTTAAATATTTAAAACCACTGTTATGAAATACACTGGAAGTGTATACAAACTGCAGGTATTGAAATATTATTACAGCTTTGAAAACAGTCATTTTGCGGCCGTATGTATAGGTACTATGTAGGCAAATGAAAATTGCTTACATTGAAAATTCGTAGCATTTATTTATTATATAGTAATTTTACCTAGCAAATATGCCGTTAAGCATTCATTATCATAGTTAACCCACATAGTTACTAAAAATTATGACGCTGAATATTTTGCATTATTAAGTTAACCTTAATATTAAATACCTGAGTAAAAGCGCTAACTAAAAAACTATACTTAGGTGAGTAAGTATGCAAGGTGCATACTACATACTATTTATAGTTGTTCTTTGAGTGTATTGAATATAATATTAAGTTATACGATATAATTTTTTTTCAAATCATAACTTTTCGTTTACTTCGGATCCAACTGTGAAAAAAAATGAATCTACCGAAAAGTTACCCTACACAACGCAATAAACGATAATAATGAGTGAGTAAAGTGATAAAACTAAATCCTAAATATACACAGACAACCTCAAAATATAAGGGTCTTGTGAGGTAATACAATTGTTGTTTTATTGTAGGTATACAGTTGAGTTTAATTGTTTTACATTCAAAATTTACATAATCTATCTAATCTATATATATATATAATGAAAATGGTCTTCGTTTGAGGCTCAATCACGCCTAAACCACCGAATTTTTTCTAGATGGTTTATGGCTATTTATTTATTAAATTCCAACGTTCCTTCATTTTTTTATTGCTGTTTTACTTTTATGAAAATTTATCCATACGGACTTCACCGCGGAAACATTCGGGGAGGCTTCCTAGAACCTCTAACCGGCAACATCTGTTAAAAACTCGATTTTCGAAATATTTCAATTTTCTTAGCGGGAAGTTAAAAAGAAGAATAATAAAAATATGAAAAAAAATAAATAATGAAACATAAAATTTATTTTAATTCGTCCAGCAAAGCGGCTAGTATAATATATATGTAAGGAAACATAATATATTTTCCTATATAAACTCTTTTTATATTTTATTTTTCTTCTTTGCCGTCTGATCGACGATGTTTAATTTGTCACTTGACATAATAGATGTAAGATGTTTTAATTTTTCATTTTATTATTATCTTATATATAAAATTCTCGTGTCACAATGTTAGTCTGCATACTCCTCCGAAACGGCTTGACCGATTTTGATGAAATTTTTTGTGCTTATCCGGTATCTATGAGAATCGGCCAACATCTATTTTTCATCCCCCTAAATGTTAGGGGTAGTCCACCCCTAAATTTTATTTTTTATTTTTTAGACAAAATTTTTAATTTCTATTTTTTTATGATACAGCATTAAAAAATACATACAACCCCTAATTTTCACCCCTCTACAATCAACCCCTATTTTTTATTATACATGGCAAAATGACGTTTGCCGGATCAGCTAGTATTTTATAAAACCTAGAATATAGGCTTTAAATGTTGTTTCTTTTGTATTCACAGAGAAACGCAGTTGCGCCTTATTTATTCCCAGTACTCGTATAAGCGATTGATACTATTATTATTTTTAATTTTTTACATTTGTATCTTACATATGAGAGGCCTTAAACAGTTATACATGAAGAAAGCAAATTAATCGGAATAAAGGCAGTAAAAGTGGTATTATTAATTTTTGTTAAGTTAACATATTGCGTTCAGTAAATGACAATAATGAATAAGTAAAGAACTTCCTTTAAATACAAAAGAAAGTCTAAACATAGGGGTCTTATGATGAAGGTAGCATTTATTATTTGAGTTTAGGTTTAAATATAGAGTATAATGAGTGATAATAAAAATAATTTAATAATGTAAGTAAATAGTTTTCTTATTGGTTATACATGAAAATACGTGTCATTGTCTGTGATGTGGAAGCGTTTTAAATGGTCTTTGGAAAAGAAATGCCCAGTGAGTAGCTGTGCGATTTGGAATGTGGTTGGATATTGTCAAATGAATGTTTTGATATTGTTAAGGTTTTTGTGTGTTTGGCTGTGGGTTCATCGTTAAATCGTTTTTCCCACAGCCTAATGGTTTCTTGTTTCGCTTGCTGTTTGAGAAATGCCATGGGGGACTGTAAAAGTACACTTATTGAGAGTTTGCTGCCGATTTGGCCGCCTCGTTGTCAGCAATACCGGAATGGCCTTTGATATATTTTTGTGTATACTTGTGACTATATTATGTGTGCTGTTTGTTTGACCGATCGCTTGAAGCGCGCCCATTGAGTCAGAGTTTAAAATGTATGTGTGTATGTTTTCGTGAGTGTGTGATGGCCCAGTCGCGAGCTCCCTTAATTATTGGAACACTGTGGTTTGGAACGCGTTGGGTGTAATTTCCGGTTCCATTTGTGTATAATTAGGTGTTATTAGGGGTAAGCAATGAACGCGGCTCCTGTTTGCCCCGTTTCTTGCTTTCTTCCGTCTGTGTAAATATTGATGGGGTTGTCTGACACACAGTTTATTGAGAATGTTTTTGTATGTGCTTTATGTTGTGTCGTTTAACTGGGACGTCGTCCGGTATACACCTGCTTACGCCTCTGATGCGCGCGCTCTCGATCTCGCAGGACTCGAGGACTTTACGTTCCAAGGGAACGAATTCTGCAAAAGCTGCGTTAGTAGAGACGTTTTTAAAGGCCCTGATGGTTCTTATTGGTTCTTATTGCAAATCCCCTCTATGTTTGGCTAAGAGGTTTTTAATATATTTTTTGGTTGCCGCATGGCCATAAATCTAGGCCACGTAGATACGTTAGTATCGGTTCGACGACCATTTTATAAACAAGTCTGATGTTATCTGGGTGTGGTCCCCATATGAGTCGTGTAAATAAGGTGAGTATATTAAATATGTGATTTTTTGTGGTTATGTATGTACTGTGTTATTTGAAAGTTAATTTGTTTTCTAATACGACACCTAGGTATTTGATTTTATGTGTAAACTGTAATAGAGTGTTATCGAAGGTAATTTTACAATTTTGTGCAGGTTTAGAGAAAGCTATGGTTTGTGTTTTGTCGGGGCCGAACTGGAGTTTAACTCCGTCGCCCCATTATTTTATAATGTTTAGGTCTGTGCTAAAGTGTGTTACTTTATGTGTCTGTGGTGATTCGAATAAAATCGTCGACGAATTCTTGAATGTAGCACCCTGGTGGGAGTGGGGTGTTGAGTAGTGAATTAAGGATGATGTTCCAGAGAATCGGATGCATGCCGACCCCTGGATACATACAACGTGTGTTGCCCATTTGGAGTATTACTGTTCTGTTTGTGAGGTAATTTTGTAGAAGTTTGAATATGTTCAGGGGCCAATTTACTGACTGTAATCCGCTCAATACTGCCGGCCACCAAGCGTTATTAAAAGCTGCCGTGATATCGAGGGATACGGCAATGGTGTATGTTTATGTTGCTTTGCGTTGTGTATAATATCGAGTGTTATTTGTAAGGCGTGTATTGTGCAGGTTTGTTCGGTAAATCCGAATTGAGATCGGTTCAATAGTTTAAGTTTTACATTGTAAGTAAGGCGTTTGGTAAACAGTTTTTCCAGTAGGTACTTTCCCGAACACGGGGATTAGCCCTTTAGGTCTAAGGAGTTTAAGTTGGTGTAGTCAGGATTGATGGGTTTGGGGATGATTTTAACTATTGCTTCCTTCCACGGGGTTGGGTAGTGTGAAATTGGTAGGCAGCGCAAATTCGGTTAGATTGGAAATTTTTATATTTATTACTAGCTGAGCGGGCAAACATCGTTTCGCCATGTATATCATTTATAATAAAAAAAATAAGGGTTGATCGTAGAGGGGTGAAAGTTAGGGGTTGTATGTATTTTTTAATGCTATATCATAAAAAAATAAAAACAGAAAAAAATATCTAAAAATAAAAAAAAAATATTTAGGGGTGGACTATCCTTAACATTTAGGGGGATAAATAAAAGATGTTGTCCGATTCTCAGACATACTTAATATGCACACAAAATTTCATGAGAATCGGTCGAGCCGTTTTGGAGGAGTTTAACCACAAACACCGCGACACGAGAATTTTATAAATATCACCATCGCTGTAGGCATAACTATTTAATTAGTTAAGTAATAAGCGTGCGGGTGGGTGTTTTTCAATAAAACCCCTTTTGTATCATGGGTGTTAATTGAATATCATATTTTAAGTAAAATTTGTGTGATACAATACAATTATATTTTTAATTGTATTTTTCTTTATTGTACCTACCATACCCCACAATAAGTTCACAATCCTATATCCTATATAATATTTGATTAATTTACAAAAAAATACGCACTTAATTCACTACGGCACTTGCATGTATGTTTTTTCTAATTTGTTAAAAATTATGAATTTGACGCTGGTCCTTTATTTTAAAATACACATAGTATTAAGAACTACTTAAGAAGGGTTATTAGTTTTTGGCCATTTTTTCGATTGGCATCATAAAAGTTGGGGTGTGTTTTTTTTTACATTTAAGTCGGTTCGATTCCCAGACGACGCAAGTAATTTTTAGAAAATCTTTGAATGTAGAATTACTAACTTTTAAAAATAACATAAAGTTTTCTTTCAGTAAATAGATAGGGTATCTACGATATGTAAGGTACTTTCCCTTCATGTCCCATAACTTTGGGACGCCCAGTATATGCCTGTTTTATTGTCAGTATTTAAGGCAAATGGGTGACCAGCAGTCATATGTGTCTCCAGGGACGATAGGCTATTATAGTCGTGCTACGTCCTGAAGAGTCAAGGGGCTGGACAGGATCTTGTTGTATCAAAAATGTTTGACTTTGTTACAAAAATGATTTTGCTAGTCCATATTATGTTTAAAAATGACCAAATCAGCTATTTTATTAGTAACGGCTTTTTAATACTCGCAGTTGTTATATTATAGAACATGGATCTGAGTTTACAATACTTCTGAATTATCATCTACTCCAATCCAATTGTTAATAAGGTACTTAACATGTTTTGCAGCTTCTTTAATTTCCTCTGAAGCACCAGGCGCTTCTGGTAATAAGTCGGTACAATGTGAAGCTCGATGAATCACAGTAGCTGGCGCTGCATACGAAAGATCTTCAAGAATACCCAACCTACTCCATGGATCCATGTCACCGTTAACGAAAACTACACGAGTTACATTTGGACTTAACCCACCGTAAATTTTGTTAGTTGTGTCTACGCCTTTGTCAACCCTGCCTTCATTGAAGTCAGACCCATACACATTTTGACATGTTTTTACAAAGAAATCCAGTGGAATTACTTTGCCAAATGGTTGTGAATGTGACGTCGTTGTTTGAAAATATCCAAATTCTGTACAAGTCTGATAAACCCATGAGTATAACACCGGGTCTCTCTGTATTTCCTTTATCATAGAATCAAATTTAAAGTTCTTACAATTGCTTTTCGAATTCCTTAACATTGTGTCAGAAGAGTTATATCTCATAGAGATGTCTAACTTTGAGCAATGTTCTTTGATACGCTGTGGATTTCCATATTGAGAATTAGTCATAAATTCGTCCGTAAGAGCAGAAAAAAACACCCACTGATTTTCTACGACATTCATATCGCATTCAGGACAAATATTAAATTTATTTTTTATCTCTTCAATACCTTCGGAGCTTTGAAGCATTTCTTCAACTGTTGCAAAATCCTTTTTAATTTTGTCCAAACACCCTTCAGTACCATACAATTCATAATTCTCATTAACTTTTTCTAAGTACTCAAAGAAATCTTTTTTCGCTAATACTGGCCCACTACTTGAAATCGCAGCATCTACTAAATCAGAATACATAAGCCGCATCCAAGCCGCTAAGTTGCCTGCGTAGGACCCTCCAATAACTACTACTTTTGATAATTTAAAGGTCGGATTTGTTTTTATACTTTTTATTAATTGTGCAATATCAGCCAGTGCTTGCCTTGATGATAACCATTTCATATGTTTAACATTCTCCAAAATATCATCAAATGGTAAACTCTTCCCATAGTACCGATGTTCAGTCATGAACATAGCACCATTTGTCTCCTGCGCGAGGGCTTTTATAATGCCAGCTGATAAATAACGAGGATTTGCCTTACCCTCTCCACCGATGTAAATGTATACGGGTCCTTTGTATTTAAAAAATTTGAGATTTTCAAAGTACCTCATTTTCCATGAATCAGATTTATCATCAAAATGATCTACCTTCTGCAAGATCCATCTTGTATTTGTTGTGCTTATGTCTGCACTAGTTGCAATTTGGTTAAGAACATTTTCAGTTAAATATTTAAAACCACTGTTATAAAATACACTGGAAGTGTATACAAACTGTAGGTATTTAAATATCATTACAGCTTGAAAACAGTCACTTTGCGACCGTATGTTTGGGAAATATATAGGCAAATGCTTACATTGAAAATTCGTAGCATTTATTAATCATATAATAATTTTACCTTGCAATTATGCCGTTTAAGATTCGTTATCACCGTTAACCCACATAGTTAGTAAAATTTATGACGTTGAATATTTTGCATTCTTAAGTTAACCTTAATTTTAAATAATTGATTAAAGGCGCTAACTAAAAATACAAATGCTATTAAAAAACTATACCTAGGTGAGTAAGTATGCACCCTCTTGGATGCAATAGAAATGTATGCGACTTGTGAAATTTTTGCATTGAGATTTTGATTCATACGGACAGTTCAAAGAGACTTTGTGTTATATTATGTTTTTCTACTTTATAATTTCAATATATAAAGTAGGAAAATGTATTTGTAACTATTCGGTTCAAAAACATTCTGTGCTCAGAATGTTTTTTTCTTCTTTTAGTTGTGGTTTCTTTGGCCAATAGCGAAGGCCTGCTTGACCGGACCACGTAAGGAAACTAAAATTATTTCATCCTTATCGTTAATAGCGTGCCAACATACGACAATATATATTATACAGGTGGTCAAAAAGACGTGGATCAAACGCAAATAGGGGATAGGTGAGGCTGCAAAAAATTAGACAACGGGAGGTCTCTAATCTCAACCCCTGCAGAGTTATAATTTATTTTGCGTTTTATAAGAAAATTGCCTTTTTTTACTAATTCTTATTAAAATTCGAAAAAGTTCACATCCTGTATATTTTTATAATATCCACTAGATTGGTACTGATGAGTTGTTTATTGAGTGTATTGAAGATAATATTAAGTTATACGATAAAAAGTTTTTCAAATCAAAACTTTTTGTTTATTTCGGACCCCACTGTGAAAAAAAATTACTCCACCGAAAAGTGACCCTGTATTACAAGTTTTGGCGCATTTAATAGGGATTCTGAAAAGGTATTACACATGGCCATGAGTCGCTCTAATATCTTTCTAGGACGAGAAACATCAACAACGATTCGGACTTAAGGCCGGGTTATACTACAGCCAAGCCGCGTGTCGCAACGCTGCCTGACGCACGGGCTGGTGATTATACTACAGTGTCGTGTCGCCGCGCGTGCTGATTCATTTTTGTGTCAGTTCAGTGGTGACCGCGTAAACGTCCGCATCTATTTACAATGTTCTCTCCGACTCAGATACGGATCTTGAAGAAGATATTGCCTGCCTATTTATGTTAAGCCAATTCGAGAAGAAAAAAAAATTGTTGGCCTATTTCTTCCCACGCTGCTGTTCTTATCAAATGGTCTTTATAATCATTATTTTTAGGATCATATAAAAATTTATATTCTCTCACTAGCTCAATAAGTTCGTCAGCGGACATCTTGCGCGCGCTCTAAAATGTGGAAGATGTCTGCTTGCTTGCTCGTCAACACGCCGGACCATTCCCCCACTACCGAGGCCACGCTGATCGAAATCGAGCGATCTGCGTGGCGTCAGCTCACTCGGCGACACGCGGGGCTGGGTTAATGTAACCACGTTCATACTAAATGTATGAAACCGATCGCAATCCCACGCGTTGCGACACGCGGCGTGGCTTCAGTATAACCCGGCCTTTATGATAGATTATTTACCTACCTGTGACCAGTACTGTGTGAATCGAACTAGATTAAAATATTGGACAGATGGCTGGAGGGTTACGTAGGAATTTGATAAGACGGTGCAGATTAAGTATTATGGTCAGAGTCAGAAATTTTGTGCATTGAGAAATAATTGTTTTAATACAATTATTTCACAATCGTTGTTTGTAATTAATGATCCACGACTTTTTGGCCACCCTGTATATATATATATTATACCATTATCCTTGAAATGTCAATGTTGAGTATTAAAAACATATCATCAACATTTGAAGAATTTAGTTCAGCAATAATCATTAAAAAGATAACGAATGCCAGTATTTATCTACAAAAATTATTGCTTTCAAGTAATCAAAATAATAAAATTTAAGTTTTGAATAAATTGAATGAACAAAAACCGCTCTTTAGACAATAAAGAGTCAACCAACCGTTCATGTTTTTCACTTGATAATTTATAACACACAATTAATTTGTTTAGTCTAGTTAAATTCTATTTATCGCTTAAACTTAGTCGCTTGTGTACTAGTTTTATTAGGATACATGTATAAATTACATAACAGAAAAGAAAAGATTTCACATTTTATCTGCTGAGGTTTTTTTTAATCGTTGGAAATATATAAAAATTTACTATTACGCTAATAAAATTTTCCATTTACCTCAAAACTGAGCAATGAAGTTATTTGTAGTAATTATTGGTTAATTGTCACAAATATAACCATCAATGTACTCTGTGATTGTTGCCATGGCAACTACTTAACAACAACGAACACGAGTGAACGCTTGATTTAATTATATTCAAAGGCTAATTAGGTAGCGAGGATAAAAATATGGATTTTTCTGAAAGCAGTGAACATGCTAGTGTTGGTCGACCAGACGCTTCGCGACCAGTGTCCCGGCGAGGTTTTCGAGAATACACAAATAGTGGGTCTGTCTTGTCAAGGTAAATTAGTAATTGATGTGATAATTATATACCTAATTTAGATTTAGTTGAGTGGTTTTGAAGATTTTTCGCTACTTGCAGTATCGAATTTTCACCAATAGATAAAGCTTAGTTCGGAACAACGTAAATTAATATCGATTTCAGATAAAAAAGTTTCCGACGAAGACATAATTAATGTGCTGTGTGTCCTTAACATTATTGGGTATTTCTCTCTCTTAATCTCATTAACAAGCTTAATATTAACTCTGAGCATAATTGAGTTTGTTTTATTGAATTTCTATGTCAGGAACGAAAGTTATCTAATAAGATATTTGAACTTATAACTTACGAGTATATTACTTCTGTTCCCATAAAATCTTACTTTTACGTGGTTTTATCTTCTCAAAATATAGTACAAGTTAGATAAAAATTGAACAACAGATTGGGTAACTGCACTTAGTCACGTAGAAATAAATTCTATTAGTAAATAATGAAGGTTATATATAAAAGGAAAGTTTTGTTCAATTTATTAAATAAATGTTACCGCAATTTTCGAGGTTTATTACTACGAAATGTGCTTCCCATAGCAATTGGCCTCACCCCACCATCTTTTCTGGTAAGAGCCACCAAGTTTGCCACCAAGATTTAAGATATCTTGAAGGCATTATTAAAATATGAAACACTCTATATGTTTTTTTTTTTAAATTGTACTTATCATTGTCTTATCTATGACCACAGATTTATAAGTTTTTTAGTACTTCTAAAAGACGAGCACCTTTAAAGAAAAAACTTTTTACCGGATTAAAGTTATGTATTATTATAAATTTACAATTATTTGACATAATTTTAAATTTATCCGACGTTTCGCGTGCTTTACAGCGTGCGTGGTCACGGTGACATTAAAATTGAATTTAAAATTATGTCAAATAATTGTAAATTTATAATAATACATAACTTTAATCCGGTAAAAAGTTTTTTCTTTAAATGTGTAAAGGTTATGTTAATCAAAGACAATACTATGTGCAACAGTACAGACGAGCACCTGTTTCGCCAACACAGTATGATGTAAAATCTTTTAAATGTTGGTGTGACAGCCTATCCAGGCCAGCAGCTGAACCTGGTTTATAGAGTTTAGAATTTCTTCCATAGACTGAAATTGAAGGCAGGCCTGGGCATCTGTGGGAGGGTCTAAAAAGAAAAGGCTTGTCTGGAGCACTGGGATGTTTTGTCGAAACTGCTGCAAATGTATCCGGGGTGTCAGGGGCCAGTACATCATTTAAGAAAAGAAGTCTTGCGGGGGGCCCCGTTTAGATCTCATCGTGAATTTTTTGTGACACAATTTGGTCATTTTCGAAATGTTTTATTAGGCGGTATTAAAAATGGATTTAGACTCGTGGGATCATTACAATTATTTTTGAGTTAGCGACATGTGTTATCATTGGACAATATGGAACAATAGTTTTTCCCATAAGTCTGTACTGTTTTTTGTGATGTATCATTCCTTCGGTGTATAATTCCAATTAAGAGGCGATGGAGATCCCGGCACCCCGAGATATTCGTTTAACAACTGAATTTTTAAAAAAATTCAAAGTAAAATTTTAAGTTTGATGTGCTCTGGTGTTGCGTGTTGTCATTGAACGAAAGTTGAGATTTTTATGAAATGTCTCTGTGTTTTGTGTATTTTTAAGACTCGGATTGTATTAAAACATTTTTCACAAACAGGTCAATTATCCATGTGTACACTCCGCGATTATGAAAAATACCAACAAAAAAAACCACACTTAAAATATGACAACAAAAAAAACATCTACATGACAATAATAATATATACATAGAAACTATGAAATAACTCAAAGCAAAAAACATAAGCACAGGCACCAGCACAATTTTAAAAGCACAAACAGATCAGGTTAAGAATGAAGCAAATCTCTACTGGCCACAATTATTAATTATTTACTTTTTAGAAGTAGCACAATGCGGCCAACATCTGCCTACAGAGGCAGTACAGCCCGTTTGTCCACCGCGAGTTTTGGACCGGCACCACCCACAGCCGGTCGACAACAAACGGCGATGTCCGGTTTTTCACTGGTGAGTCTAATGTACATTTTGAGGTATCTACAACGAAATGTTATTGCTTAAAAGAAGAAAAACCTGTTAAAAATTATTATATAACCTTGGCCTTTATTTTCAGATCGACAGACCCATAACCCAACAAGGATTATCAGGTTTACGAACAGGTACAGGCAGAGGTTTCCGCACCCGACAGTTACAGGACAAACGGTACTGGGAAGAACTAATGCAAGTCAAAGTGCGGGAAATGAAATCTGAAATAGCCCGACTCTCCGAACAAGCTGAGGCTGGCGAGAGAGAGAAGTCAGCTAAGAAGCACTATGAGAAGAGAGTACGTGAACTGGCACAGGAATTAACTGGTAAATACTATTTGGTATAAAATTAAAGCAGCAGATCATGTATCGTCTTTTAAATATATTCTTTCAGGTTTACAAGGAAGACTATCTGATTACAATACTGCAATAAGGATATCAACTGGGGAACTTTCGAAGCAAGCGGTTGAAGAGCAACAGAAAGAGCTGGAGAAAAGTAACAAACAATTACAAGAAGAGGTTGAATTATTTTTTTTAGAAAAACAGAGAAAGGAAAATCAATTAAGACAGTTAAAAGAGCAAATGGATAAGGTAACGGGTTGTAAGTACAAATACGTAATAAGACTATAAGTAAAAATAATAGTATTCATTTTATAGGAACAAACAACTCTGGCCAGAATTTTGACAGAAATGACGCAAGATCAAAAATTTCAGTACAGTGATGTAGAGGCTACGGCTGCTACTCTAAGGGCTGAAGTTGAACAAGCAAGAACACAAATTGAACATTTAAATAAAGAAAAAGATGAATTCTTTAGAGAGATTTCTTCAACACAGGTAATCGTAGTTTCTTAAATACATTAGACTACCTGTTCGTTTTTATTAATTCACTTTTACTTACAGATGAAGATGCATCTTTTAGAGCTTCATAAGCGACTAGCAGCTGGGAAGGAAAAGCGTGACAACTTAAAGCACGAAATTAATAATCGTTTAGACCCACAAGAGGAAAGAGAAAAGTTACTGCTTCAAGTAATTCACTTACTGTGATTATGTAACAAATAATATTTGATTTAATTCATAATTGGTAATCTATAATACATTTTAAGGTTCGTGAAGACAACGCGGCTATCGCTGCTTTAGATAGCAATGCGGCAAATTTAAAGCAACAGATCAAAAATGTACAGGAGTTAATCGAACAAGCTGAACAGGTACAGTTAAAGGAAGCTGTAAATAAAATTGAAAGTGGCGAACCTAATGAGTGATTTTTTTATTAGGATCTGGAAGAAGGAAATTCTGAAAGACATAAAAAATATCGAGAGCTTAAAAAAAGAGAAGAGACTATGGACGCTTTTCTTTCGACATACGAAGACGACTTGAAGAAAGAGAAAGAACGAATTGAGCAACTGGAAAAGGATATCGTTTTCGGATTAGAACATAGCAGCTCTAATATTGACTTAGATCTCAGTGAAATTGATAATTTGAAGCAGAAAGATGGTTACACATATTATGACGATAGTAAGAAAACGGTTGAAATGCTAACAAAAGATTACGAGAGGTTTCAAGCTAATTTAAAGAAAGTAAGATATGATTAGTATTATCGTGTATAAGTCTTAATAATGTACTTGATTTTCTAAAAGCATGTATTTTAGGTCGAAGCTACGCGTGATCGTCTCGCCAATGAATTACAAACTTTGCCTGAAAAGACCCAAGTCATGAAGGAAGAGTTGATTTTAATATCAGATTTAGAACGATTAAGAGACGATGGTAAGTAGAATTTGAATAGTTTTGAGGTACTAGATCTTATTGATGTTGCGCGATCTAAACTTTTGCAAAAATATTTTGCCTGTTTTAGGTGAAGAACAAAAGAAAGATTTGGAAAGCGAATTGAGGCAAATAAAAGAAAAATTATCCCCAACAGAGAGTGCAGTCATAGAAGCGTCCAACAAATTAAGAAAGTTGCAAGTAAAGTTGCTCCTATATTTCTAGATTTTTCTATTATAAAACTATAATACCATACCATGACTAAAAAATATGGCAGCCAGGGGTCAATTTATGTTAAGGGGATGAGACCATTTATATTTATGTCAAGGAACTTACCAGGAACCGTGATGGGGTCAAAATAAAACAAAACTTATTAATATGTATTATTGCAATGGCATCAAAATTAATTATTATTTGAATAGCCAGACTGTCAACTGCATACTGCTGATTATAGTTTCATTAAAATGTGTTTTAGTTAATTAAATTACTTATATTTTGTAGGCAAGTCTTGACGGAAACGAAATGTATGTAAAGTTAAACAGCCTTGAAGAGCAACTGGGTCAACTTGAAAACAGAAAAACAATTTTGGAGGAAGACATAACTTCTATTAATCTAAAGGCCGATTATGAACCTTTAAAGAAGGAGGCATTCGGCGATTTATTATCCCTTAATAAGAAAATTATTGAAGATTTAAATACTAAGGCTTATTATTAACTCATACAAATTGATTGTTTATGAGATTCGATATAAATATATATGTAATAAAATATGTTGACTTTAATTAACAGAGCAATGTTGGGCTAGTGGCTTAAGCATGCGATCCTCATGCCTGAGGTAGTAGGTTGTATCCCCGGCTGTGCACCAAACAATCACGAAACAAATACAGAAATCTGAGGCCCAGACCTAAGAAGTTGTAAGTGAAGGCCAAGTGATTTCGGAAGATTTTGTTTAGATTGATTGATAGATTGCAGTCATAAATTTTTGTTAATAGGCAAAGCGTTATCTACCTTGCTCACACAATATCACGATGTCGTCGAGAGAAGAAGCTTTGTGTTATTTGGGAATTATATCATACTACATTTTAAAAACTAAAATAATAAATAATTATAATTAATAATATAATAAATAAAATAATTATATATTAATTATTATTATTGTTTATTAATTCTCATTTTGAGAATTTTCTAAACTAAATGATTAGGCACTTGCGCAGTAAACCAATATTAACAAAAAATACACAAACGTCAAACACCACAAGCGTTGTGCATCCACGGACAGGCAAAACAAAATGGCGGCTCTCGGCTCGCAGCGCTGCCACACGTACGAGCCGAGACGAGCTACGAGTAAGATTTTAAACAGGTTGGATCGCCGGCGAACTTGCGCGGCAATTTTAAAGTACGCGTTTTTAAGGTGACACAAAGGCGAAAAAGGACGTCGAGCCACAAGTCAGCGTACTTACTCGCACGTCTATCACCCACTTTAGAAAACCTTTAGCAAGCTTTCTTTTCAAAATATTTCAATTATTTCATGGATCCTCTAACTCCTTAAATAAAATATGGGCTGGGTTACTAAATAGCGAGCTTTGTGTATGACTCTTCAGTAGTAGTTACATGAAAAAACATTTGTTAGCTGAAATTCAATGTTGGTATATCTGCTATTGAGTGATTTTGTGTCTGAACTATGTGGCATCAACTGCCGACGTAACAAACCAATAATTAAAAAAAATATGTCGACAAATCAAATTATGAATCGTGGTTAAAATATAGAATTTTTTAAATGACACTGCATATTCATTAAATAATATCACAGATACTAACAATTTTCACTTATGAACATCTACTTAAATATTTGCACTTTTCACTTTATCCAAGAGAACCGATAGGTCGGAGGGTATCGGCTTATTATTCGCTTTGCATATGGAACATAAGTTGCGTACAAATCTCTGGGAGGGAGTAATCTCAGCGTCCTGCATTCGGCTCCATAGCGCAAGAGCATTTTTATAGTCATCCTCGCGTTCTAAAAAAAATATTTCAGTTAATAGTAAAAGAGCTAGTTTGGGAGCGTTCAAGTATTACGTAACGAATTTTGGGGGGTCCTTTTGTAAAACGTTACGATGCGGGGCGGGGAGTGAATTACGTGTTATTGTTAATATTATTTTCGACTTTGGCTTAAAGTCACTAAGCCTAACTGCTCTAATCCTCTGGTGCGTTCGAATCACAGCTATGCTCATGAATATTTCTATGTACGTATTTAAATACGTAAAAAAGATTAAGACGTAAAAGTAAAGATTAGGGTTCATATTAATATGAACCCTAATCTTTACGAAATGTGTCAGGTAATGTCCATTAAAATATACGAAAACATAATAGAACGACGTCAAAGCGTAACTGCTGTATAAAATATTGTTATTTAAGATAAAATTCAATAATTTAAAGTATTTTTTTTCTGCTAACGATTTCCTAGACAAATGATCTTATGTTTAGTTTTATACATAGGAACAAAATATAGCTGTTATATATGTGGAAGAAGAGAGTTTCCTCGGCCCTGATGCTCAAGCTGCCATGGATATAGGCTTCCACCATTAAAAATCTTAATATATAGTTATGGCGAGATAACCGTAAAGCACTTACGATAAACATCCAGCATCAAATTGTATATCTCCATAACATCCAAGTGCCTCAGATCTTTCGTACAGTCTGCGATCGCTTCAAGCGCGTCCAATCGTTTCTCGTTGGCGAATCGTTCACAGTATCTTAACAAGGCCTCAGGGTGAAAACTGAATTTGGGATCTAAGAAAAGCTGCCTCAAGGTTTTCTTGTATCCGACGTCGGCTAAAGCGGCTATTAGGGATAGCTGGAATTTATGTAAAAATGCGAGTTAGTTTCTTTAATATTTTTAGGTACAAATAAATGTACGTTAGTCGATAAGGCCGTTGCACGCAAAATTAAACTATACATACAGTACCAGGCAATTTTTTTTTTACGATAAAATCTAATAATAGTCAGAATTCAATAATACAAACCTTGGATTTAGAATTTTGCTAATGCTAAACATAGAGCACGATGCCGAAATAAAAAGTTATGTGGAAAGTCTTTTGCCCTACGTGGAAAAAACACATATGGACAAAGCAAAAGCAACTGGACTTAAAACTTCGCAGTATGCACTGGTTAATAGGTAGACACTCACAAATGAGCACACACAGCAAGTTGACTGTATATAAAGCCATCTTGAAACCAATATGGACCTATGGCATACAGCTTTTGGGTACTGCTAGCAACAGTAACATTGAGCTACTGGAAAGATTCCAAACCAAAACACTGAGGACCATATTTAACATCCCTCAATACATCAGTAATAAGAACATATACCTAGAAAGATATAGCATCAATTACCAAAAAAGACTCTCAAACCACAAAAATGAGCTTGGCCTTAAACTTAGTGGAGATCAAAGCCCTCAACACAAAAGATTGAAGAGACATAGTGTCCCAACCTTAAAAAATAGATTCCTCAGGATGGAATGAGACTTCTACTGGAGAAATGTCTCACCACGTTAAAAAGCCTAAGCGGATACACTCGTACCGGACAAAGTAGTGGCTTATTGTTGTGTTCAACAGATTGCCGCGGAGCAGAAAGAAAGAAGAAAAAAACATGCTAAACATAGATGGCGCAATTTTTAATAATAATTTTATAACAAAGTAAGAGCGTTGTTTAATCTCTTATGTACTGAATCAAAAAACTTATTTCCTTATCGTAAGTTATTAGTTAAGTAGACACATATCATTGTAATCTATTTCGAATTGTTGTAAAAACCCACTACCAACCAAAGGCGAATTGAGTTCTGCCAATTATTATTGGTTTCATCGCTAACGTGAAATGTGAACCACAGGTAATATATGTACATAAATCATAAATACACAGATAATATCATTCAATGACTCTATGCTAATAAATAAATAAATAAAAATAACGGAAACTATGTTCAAATCAAAAGACCTTACCCGCACATCACTCGTTCCATGAACAGTCTTGCAAACATTAAGTATGGTGTTCACCATTTTATTATATCTGCCATTGACCTTCTCGGTGACCAGGAAGAAATCCTCGGACTTCCCCTCGCCCATCATCCTCAGTATGTTGCACAGGAGCTCGTGTTTTAGGGGCGTCTTGTTATATTTCTTTGCAAGTCGAACGAATTCGTTGACCGCTTCTTGGAAGTTCTCACTGAAAATTAAATGATAAATACTGTTAATCAAATATACTGAAGACAGCTAGCGCGGCGAATATAATGTAATATAAATTGTCATGTTTGTGTACGATAGCGCAATAAATAAATATTATATTCTACCACATAAATGATAGTACTTTTATATATAATTAAAGCAATTCGTGCAAAATTATTCCCTAACCATTCCAAAATATCAAAAATGCATAACGTTAATGTTCAAGTTTTCACTTCTGCCGGCACTCCCGGAGTGAAACCCGTCGTTTTTTTTTATACAGAACTGGACAGACGTTTGGCCTTACAACAACCTTATGTTAACTGAGATGCGGCCTATTAGAGGACACGCCTGTCCAAGAGAAGTTTATTTAGCCGTCGCTTGAATAAACCCATATTATTCTGTTTAGGAAATATTTAAGTTAAGGAGTCCACTCTTTGCCCTCTTAAATCTTTTTTACAAGAAGCGACGGTCTATTATGCACTATCTAAAGGGTTTTTCAACAAGAACTTTGTTTTCTAAAACAAAATAAAACAAAGAATTTAGAGGAAAATGAATAAAATTTTTATTGTATTACAAAGAGAAAAGTTTGGCAATTATGAATGAAAAATGATATCTGGCAAATGTCCACCACGACCACGCTGACAGATGTTGATTCTTTCATCAAAATTTTTAATCACTTTTTGGCAAAATGGAGGGTCTATTTCATTAATGACATCACGGATTTTGAGTTTTAAGGCTGCAATCGATTCGATTGGCTCCGTATAGACTCTGTCTTTAACATAGCCCCACAAAAAATAATCCAGTGGTGTTAAATCACACGATCTGGCTGGCCACTTAACAGCTGAATTTCGCGAAATTATGCGCTCGGGAAATTTGGTTTGCAATAAATTGATCGTTTCATTGGCTGTGTGACATGTGGCACCGTCCTGTTGAAACCACATTTCAGTGATATCCATGTCATTAATAATAGGCCAAAATTTAGTGGTTAACATCTCGCGATACCGTGATCCATTGACTGTTACCGCATTTCCAGCCTCATCTTCGAAAAAAAACGGCCCAATCACGCCTCCAGACCACATAGTGCACCACACAGTAACACGTTGAGTATGCAAAGCCTTCTCAATAATTGCTTTAGGATTTTCAGAAGCCCAAATGCGACAATTTTGCTTGTTGACGTACCCTGACAAATGAAAATGGGCTTCGTCTGAAAAAATGATTTTTTCAGAAAAACCAGCAGGTTGTTCCTTGAATGAACTGAGCGAATCTGCGGCGATTTGAATGGTCGATCAGCTTTAATTCCTGCACCAGTTGAATCTTGTAAGGCTTCAAAGCCAAATCCTTTCGCAAAATTCGCCATGTTGTGCTTTTGGATAACCCCAATTGTTGAGAACGTCGTGAAATTGACAAATTTTGATCTTCTTCACACTGTGGCTCACGGCGGCGATGTTTTCTGTTGAACGACCCGGTCGAACACGTGTTGGTGTTGGCACATTTTGTACCGAGCCTGTCGACTCAAATTTCGCGACCAAATTCTTAACAGCGGTCTCAGAAGGACGATTATGCTGGCCGAAAATATCACGAATTTTACGAAATGTAACTTTAACAGAACCACCATTTTTATAGTGGATTTGAATTATTTTAATGCGATTTTCGAGCGAAATTGAATTCATTGTAATAATTGCCAAAGCACCTGCTTCGAATACCGCCAAAAACTAAATGTCAAAACTATCACGTTCTCGGTGTTGCCACAATTGAAAAACAAACTTCTTGTTGAAATACCCTTTATATAGAAAATAAAAAAGGCAGTCTTGTACAATTCATAAAATATACTTACGTCTTCAAATGCGCTCTAACTAATGGTCCTAGTAGTGAGTTAGTCGGCTTGCAATAGTTCAAAGAATTGAGAAGTTCAAACATTTTCCTCGTATCGACGTGTGAGCCTTGAGCTGAGATCGCGTCCAAAAGCCGCCAGCAATTCTTTGATATACTCTGACCGCCTGATACCCTCCTGAAATAGCGCAAAATATTTCACAACATAAAAATATATAAAATATATGCAATGGGCATAAGAATTGAGCTTATCGAACATAATAATGACGAACCTAAAAATAAAATTAATTGTGGGTAAGTGCGAAATTTAATAATCATGATTAACCAAAACTTAAAAATATCACAGACTGTTAATCAGTAACATACCAAAACAGAGCTAGTGAAAAAAAAAAAAGTAAAAAGCTAGTGAAGCTACAAGTTTTTAAGGTCTGATCCTCCTATTTCTGTGTCTGTTTCATTATATTGTTCAAATAGGCAAGAAGGTATAGCCTTCTGAAACTGATACACGCTGTCGACTTCTCGGGTCTAAGGAATGCCGGTTTCCTCACGATAATTTCTCTAATCGTGTATAATGCGCACATGGACACAATCCTAAATCATAGAAACTACAAACTCTAGGCTACACTGCTCGAGAGAAAAAAACAAATGTAAAAAACGTCATTATTACCGTCAGGTATACCGAATACGAGCTGGAAGCGATCTTACCGTTTCTTAGACTGCTCTTGTATCAACACAAAGGCCTGGCCGATCTTTTTTCTATAAACCATCAAAGTTGCGAAGTCGATAACTTTGAATTCGTCTAACATGAAGTTAGGGGCAGACCGGTTTAGATCAGCTAACGTGAGCTCAGCTAAGTCAAGCTCACCTAATTTCACGTGAAGGTCGAACATTGCAGCTTTCATACCAGCTGATAGAAACACCTGGAATCGTATTGAAGAAATATATTGCTTGTTTTTTTGGTAGTCATGGAGTGGTTTTCACAAAGAAATTTTGCTTGTCCTTTGCAATAGAAGGTATATCTTAGTATATATAAGTGCAATATAATTATGCGCTACTTCATTGAACTATATATAAATAGGTTACGTCGTTAGACGATGTCATACTGAAAACTTGTAAGTTGGCATTTTTTTTGGCAACTCCAGCCAATTAGTTAAAACCAGAATCATTTTAAAAGTATAGCCCTGAAGGACAACTCTCTCCTATAATATTGACTGCTTAGGCTGTGCGGAAAGAGAACGGACATGGCGGTTATGCAAACATAATATAATTCTTATTTTGTCGTTGTATCCATTCGCGTTTAATTATTACGTCACGCAATTATTGTAGGATATTATTGGACCCCCCCACCCCTCATGTAACGCATTGTAACGTTTTTCTGTACCCAAGTATAGTAAAACGTTTCGTGACTCTTTATACCTAAAATTAACATTATGTGGTGTAAAGTACTGGAAAGTCGAAAATAATATTAACAATAACGCGTAATTCAATGCCCGGCCTCGCATCGTAACGTTTTACAAAAGGACCCCATCATAATAATCATACTTTCAACTTGCATTTGCATTGTAGTGACCTGAAATCCCACAGTTCTCTTTCCGCACAGACTCTATAAAACTTAAGGCATTTAACATATGTTTTCACATTAAAATTTAAAGCACGAACCCCTTCTTTCTGACACCTTTCTGCGATCTCCCTGGCAGCTGGAAGATTCCCTTCCCTGCAATATTGTTGCAACAGCTTACGGAGTACGCCGCGTGTGTTCATCCCCTTAGCTTCTAACTCGCTTAAATGAGCGCGAAGAGAACCTTCGTTCATATGTTTCTGTAAATATATAATGATTTTTCAAAATTTATGACTACCCTCAAACTTCAATTAAAAAAAAAAAAACATTGGCGCTACAACCTCTTTAGGTCTTGGCCTCAGATTTCTGAATCTGTTTCTGATGATCATTTTTAAATTTAATAGGCAAGTAGGTGATCAGCCTCCAGTGCCTGACACTCTGTCTGTCTAAAACATATCGGTTTCCTCACGATGTTTTCCTTCACCGTTCGAGCAAATATTAAATGCGCACATAGAAAGAAAGTCCATTGGTGCACAGCCGGGGATCGAACCTACGACCTCAGGTATGAGAGTCGTACGCTGAAGCCACTAGGCCAACACTGCTCATTAATTAACAAACTTCAATTACTATACAAAATACTACCCTTTTTTCTAACAGAGGGAGATATATCATCACTTCCATCTATAAGTATGACGTATAACATACGATATATAGATGAAAGAAATCTACTAAATAAACTTAAAATAGTTAAATAATGTAATTTAGATAAGGACAAAACACTTAATGGCCACCTCATGAAAACAAACTTGTCCATTCTTTATTCGGTTTTTTGAAGTCTGTTAAAAATAATTCAGTGCGATTGCACCGTTTTAATTTACTCTCTTTTTATCATAGCGATGATACGATTTAACAGAAAGAGAAGAATGAATTACTTAAGAGTGCAATTGATTTAGGTTTCAATAATTAGACTGTTTTTTTTAACAACTTTTCTCTAGAACTCAATCATAATATATATATCATCGTTAAGGGCGCGCTCGTTTGTTAAGAAACGTTTTCGATCGACCATCTATTAGTAAAGGACATTTTCAATCGATTCATTGATCCTGAGATCCGACAACCTCACAAACTTTACCTCTTTATAACATACAGGTTGGCACTAGTGGTTTAGTTTCTGATTACACTATTTAGTATTTTTTACTATTTATATTAGCTTCACAATACTTACTGGATGAGGCATATTTTGCACAAAGAAATCTCCTTCGTCTTTTAATCTCTCGTCCATAATATTTAAAAGAGCATCTTTTAGATTATCTTTATTTTTATGGTCTTCTGGTATATTAGATATGCAGATATCGCACGCTGCTGTAGAAATCCTCATGGAAGTTGAACTTAAAGCCTGTAAGATAAAGGCGAATTCTAATAAAGTTTAAATTTTCTTGTTTTTATTAATTGTTATCCTATAAATCATGAGGTAGGCTCTAAATTGCCGCTGGTAGAATATGAAAAAAAAAACCTTTGGGTGACTTAGGATCTATTCGATCTAATAATAGAGATATAAAGACTGGAACTAATGAAATCAAATATAATTTAACATTAAATTCTAAAATCAAAATTAATTTAACAATAAATTCTAAAATCAAATATAATTTAACATTAAATTCTAAAATCAAATTTCTTTTAATATTAAATACTAAATTCAAATTTAATTTAACACTAAATTCTAAAATCAAATTTAATTTAACATTAAATTCGAAAATCAAATTTAATTTTACACTAAATTCTAAAATCAAATTTAATTTAACATTAAATTCGAAAATCAAATTTAATTTAACATTAAATTCGAAAATCAAATTTATTTTAACAATAACATACTTATTCAAATAAGTCTGTCAATCTAGTTATGAGCAATTCTAACATCATTTGAAGTGGTTTATAAGCTAAACTTATTACCAGCGTACCTTAGCGATATTCAAAACATCATTGACATTGTCCGTGACATGTTTGCCTTTCATAAAATGACAAAGACACCTTCCGATCCAATCCTTACTGGTATCTACAGCTTTCGTCGTCATATCCTCTAGTATGTGTATGGTAGATATCAAATCTCCACTCATTTGATATCCTTTATATAATGCTTTTATTAAACGCTCACAATCCACTTTGCCTTGGAATAGTTCACCTGAAAAAGAAATAATAGATTTAGTAAAATATGTTGACAAACGTTCGGTATTCTATACTTACTAGTTGCCGATCAAAAATCTAAAAATTGATATAATAATATCAATAATAATAATATGATAATTTCCATACAATTTTGCATGTCATGTCTGTGGCAAAATATATTTGTTTGGCCCTAGACTATGACAGGAAAAGCTTATAGTCTTTGGTTTAGGCGAGTAATACTCATTATGTATTGTTTTTTATTGACATAACTTTTACACATTTAAAGAAAACACTTTTTTACCAGATTGAAGTTATGTATTAATATAAATTTACAATTATTTTACATAATTTAAAATTTTTCCAACTTTTCGCGTGCTTCACAGCGTGCGTGGCCACGGTGACTGACAGTCATTTAAACTTTATAATAATACAGAACTTCAATCCGGTAAAAAAGTTTTTTCTTTAATACTCATTTACATTTTTTTTACAAATCGCGAGTTTATTACAGTAACAAGTCCTAGGTAGCGAAAGATAAATATTTTTATTCCATTTTCTATAGATAAAAGAAGTTTTACTTAAAAGTATGTAAGTATGAAAACCCGTCAATACAGAGCAGTAACAGAAACCCCACGATAGCGATATTTAATCCTAACTGAAAAACTCAACAAAAGATTTAGTGGTTGGATAAAGGTGTTTTAACTTTTTTCTAACATAACTTTATACGTACATATTTCGCTTGCAGCTCGTACTTGACCCGTATTCAACAAAGTCTCCATCATTGGAGTCAATACCGAACTTGCATTGAGACCCGTTTCTAGAAATTTCTTCATCAGATTCTGAGGAGACGTGAAACTGACGAAAGGAAGTACGTAGAGGAAGATTGTGTCATAATCTGGTTTCACATCCATAGTCACCATTGTTGATAGCGTGTTCATGATACCTAAATTTGCATACATTAATAATTTAAAAAGATCCCTAAATCCTAATGATAGACAGATACAGACATAGACAGATACAGATAACAACAGAAATGGCACTAATGCAAAATACAAATAATGAAGAATTACAAATAGATAACAACGCTTATAAAATTAGAAAATATATAATTTTAGATTAGATCTAGCTGACCCGGCAACAGTTGTTTTGCCATGTATAATATTTCTAGGAAACATTTTTTTAGTTCAATAAAAAATAACTACCAACTATAATAAAAAATAGGGGTCGATCGTAGAGGGGTGAAAATTAGAGGTTGTATGTGTTTTTGTATTCTGTATCACAAAAAAATTAAAAAAATTATCCTAAAAATAAAAAGTTTTGGGGTGTACATCCCTTATCACTAAGGTGTTTGAAAGATAGATAGTAGCCGATTTTCAGACTTACTGAATATGCATAAAAAATTTCATAAGAATCGGTCGAGCCGTTTCGGAGGAGTATGTGAACGAACATTGTGACACGAGAATTTTATATATAGGATAATTAATATATAAATATAGAAAAATCCTACAAATTTTTATTGAATACCAATAAAATAGGATGATTAAAGAATTATTGAAAATAATAATAATTAATGAATTACATCTAAGTAAAATTCTGGGTAGATACTAATAAAAAAAATACTTTTGGCAAGATGCTTTAAAGAACAAGAAAAGCTAAACTGAGATTCTGGCTCATACAGGTGTTCATTAAAAAAAAGTATGGTTTGTTAATTTTAAATCGTAATTGTATGTTATTTACTTTGAGTCATGTTTGTATAGCAATGATTTTTATAGTCAATCACTAAATTAACTTAATAATTGTGCCGTAGAATATACTCACCCTTTTCTCCATATGTTTTTGAACTATGCAACAATATAGGCCAGTAGTAATGCGGTCTTAAAGGCATTCCGAGAAGCTTCATTCTAGTGAACATTTCCAAGGCTAAGGGTACTTTTCCTAATTGCAAAGCACATTCCGATGCATTTTGCAGTGCTATAGGGTTTCTCCCAGACGACATCAGCTCTTGCGTTACAAGGGCTATTACACTTGAGGGCTGTAAATTTATAAGTACTCTAATAATTGCATTCATTTTATCTGTTAATTAAATTATTTTAACATATTATAATGTCCTTTTTTCAAAGAAACAAGTCTTATAGTTCCAAATCAGGGTGTGTCTGTCAGACACTGAGGACTAGTGCATTGGACACAATCCTCAGGATTTCAAAGGTTTGAAAATACTTTAATTACTAGCTGGCTGGTGGAATTTGCAGACAAATGCTTCATAGAGTTATTTGATTAAATATCATAATTTTCAGTATCTTACCAATGACGCCTTCACACAATCCCTGACTAAACTTCTACCATGTAAACCTTGGTCATCTTTAGGTCCAAAAGAAGGCAATGGCAAACATTTGTAGATCTCAAGAGCAACCAATGGATGATTTTGAAAAACAAGTAAAGTTGCCACACTTTGCATATATGGTGAAATTGATGGTGATTTTAGTATAGCTTCTGGCAAATACTGTAATACCTAAAACAATGTAAACAATACCATATAAACAAATGATTACCCCATATAATTAACAATACACCGAAATATTAATAATTTAAAAATTATAGATTTTTTTAAATCTGTTACACTTTCAATTACTAGATATGGCTGGTAATAACCAAATTATAATGCTATATAATCTTATGTTATAGTGTTTTCATCTAAAGATATTGTGACAGTTAATCATAGAATACACTCATTTTTATACTAACCTTTGGCACTGGCTCATAATTTACAACATCAGCTAAACTTTTTACAATTTCCATGATGTGGGTTTCTTCAAACTGAATCTCATTATTTTCAGCTTTCTTCATCTCATCAAAAAGCATGTTGTGCTTTTTATTCCAAGCATAAGCTCTTGCTATTGCGGTGTAAGTGTCAACAGATTTGTTTATTTTTAAAGATCTCATCATAGTTGTTACTTCTTGAATGCCACTTAATTTTCTAAAACAAAAATTAAATTTTAATGAAAATAGAAAATTACTAATCTCTAAAATATATATATTTATACTAAATAACCACATATAAATATGAGCTAAATTACTCCAAATTATGTTAATATAATTTAAATTATGTTAATATTCAATAATCATTATCTATAATCTACTCCAGACTAATCTCTATAGACCAACCTCCAAAACACAGGCCTATCATTTTTATTGAAAACATTGAGTCATTTTCAGTACCATGTAAAAATTCAAACCCATGATATGGAGTTCAACATGCTTACCTCATGACCAGTTATATTAAGTACAGCCTATATTACTAGCAGATAGTTTCTATGCGTATATTTCTATTTATATTACTTACATTATAAACTTGAAAAAAATAACTTACCCAGCTTTACCATAGCAAACAATAAGTGAATTGAAAACATTCTCACTGGCTGGTATTTCTAAAGCTTTCATGTTTGAAATTACTTCTGTAGCTCGATTGATATCACCCGCCTGTCATGTAAAGGTCATACAAAATTGGTTATTTCCAAAAAAAAATGTTCGATTATTAAAAGGATATTTCATTATAAACATGCTATGTCCATTACCACAAGATTATCATTATTAGTTGATTAATTTGTCACCTAATTCTTAGTCCTGAATAAAAATAAATTTTTTAAACTAACCTCACTTAAAGCCTTTAACATCAGCTCATAAGTAGTGTTATTTGGTTTAACAGGTGACATCTGGTCTATGAAGTTATTAGGTATCACTGTCCTCATGTTTGCAACATATACTCTCAGCAGTTCATTATAATGGTCTATATCGAATTTTGTATGGGATCTGAAATTTTTCTAATATATATTAGTAATATTTCCATACCCATATTGAAATCTTTATAGCATTTTTCTGCATATTACAAAATACACAAATATGTATATGGGGGAAACAATTTGTTGATTTAGTAACTGGCTTGTACATAGAGGTTTAAGTGATACTGGGGTAGATAACTCTTTGAGTCAAATGTGAAGATATACCATCAGTAATAAGTGCAAACAAGCAAATATGTTTATGCGTCTGTACCATTGATACATTTTAAGCCACTAGGTAACATATAAATCAGATTAATTAGGGCACACTTAGTTGAATGAAGAAAACTCTTTTACAAACTCCTAATTACAGTTCCCATTAAAGGAACCATGATTCCTGACTGGCTATATTACAGAAAATTACATAGATACTTTTCTACAATTATACAATATCTTACTTAACAGTATTCCATATTTCCTCAACTAAAATCATTCTTGCGGCTGGAGTCTCATCAGGCAAGAGTTCCGAACAGCAACTTATGAGGAGCAGCTCTTGTTTTTTAGTAGAGAATTTAACTTCCTTAATTTTATTTATCACTCTTATCAAATCATTTTTGTATACTCTATGCCTTTGATAGATATCTGAAGAGAGGTTAGCAATTAATTTTTCTAATAAGTCCTCTGGTGATAGATTTTTGGTTAATCTTGTAAAATCCTTTGGTAATGCTCCAGATAATAGTATTCTATTTTTACTTGAAATCTTTTCAGAACTGTGTTCCCTCTCACAACCAGTAACTTTTCGAATTTGTCTGTAATAAATGGTTTAGGATGAAGACTACTAAAGATCTAGGGTTAGACTTATCTAGATATATGGATGATTATATTAAAATTTAAAAATAAAGTTGATTTCCCAACCTATATTGTAGATATTCACAATTACAACAGAGAGGTGGAAATTTTCTATTTAAAAACAACTTCCTCTTTATTAATGTTGTAAATATTTGTCTCGTTAACATATTAAATTTATTGTAACAAACTTTAAAATTTTATGAATAAACTTTGATTTATTATTATAAATAGAAAGGAATAATAAAATGGATTTGAAAGTCTTATCAAATAACAATATAATTTCGACATCTACCGAAATTTTTAATTTTCGAAATTGATATTATTAGTTATCGGCTGTCAACTTTATACTTTTTTTTTATAATTGTATGGGCTGGTAACGAGCGTTTTAAGCCAAGTCATATACAATACAAATTTAAAACTTTACATTTCCGAGGCTATAATATAGGCTTATTGGACGGATTGAAAATAATAAGATAATAATATTGTGTTAGAATCTAGGAATTAATTGCATTTAATTGTCATTAAAATATTAAAAGTGTCGAAAATGAATACAAATTAGATTTTTTTTTAAATTTATTTCTCCGATAATAAAAACACATGGCATTTTCATTTACAATTATTCGTCATTTGAGATTTCAATAAATTATTTTGCATAAAATCTAAAATACTAATATTTCATAAATTCTCTTTACGAAATTTTAAAAGCGACTATGTAGAATACTTTTCGGTAGTAATATGGCTAGACCCCCAACGACGTTTAACTATAATATAGCGGCCTGAAACATATACGTATGTGAGAGATGTTGTGATATTAGATATATATTCAATATTTTATTTATACACAACTTATAATAAAATACGACAGTACATACATTATATTTTTATCAAATTTTTATGCTTTCGAATGGCGTTAGAAAGTATAGGATCAACGTACACATATTTCTTAGTTTGATATTTAAGACGATTTCTATTCTAGATAATTTTCTTAATTAATTTTAGACAACAATAACATAATTTACCTCTTTCTTACGCATTACTATGACATTAGGAAATAAATAGACCACAAGCCCATGAACAAAAAATACCTGTGAAATGATCCAACGTCAATTACGCTTAGAAGGCTGTTACTATATCTGAAAATAACTCTGAGCACTATGCCGTCATTTCTGAGCGGTACATGTGAGTACGTGAGTGAATGGAATTTCTCAGGTACAAATTCGACTAATTATTAATATAATTTTTTATAGACGGCATAGTGCTCAGAGTTATTTTCAGATATAGTAACAGCCTTCTAAGCGTAATTGACGTTGGTTCATTGCACAGGCATTTTTTGTTCATGGGCTTATGGTCCGAAAGGATTAACTAAATATAATATGTTTTTTTAGTATATAACACTTTAATTATTATTCTATGAAGCCGTCAGTCGTGGCTTGACAATTGAGTATTGACTATTCTTAGGAGAATTGAAATTTTATTGTAGTCTGTGAATCGTGTTTGAGAATTGTGATTCAGTTTTTGACCAACGAATCTGAATTCTGATTGTCATTTTGTGGATGTGGAGTGTTTTGTGTTGTGAACTTGTGGGTAAATGTTAATATAATTCTTTAAAATCCTGTCATATGGTAAGTTTACGTAACTATATTTTGCTTTTTAATATCTGATAAAGACATTACGAGTGCTAACTTAATTTCTTGACGCTTGCGGCTTGACCATATAGTCTAGCCGTTATTTGACCGCCATCGCCTCGGTGGCTGCTGATCATAGTGACACCGCCTTTGTATAAAATGTATATTGTTTTTGCTACAAATTAAGTAATCCCAGCACTCGATGTTTAGTTTAATATGCAATATATGAGGCAATGTAATTCTTATTAATGATTAGGTAACCTATGAAAGTACACAGTAAATTTCAAATTAGAACTTAAAATTTAGTTATAATAATATCAAAAACATCTGTAAAAATATTTGTAGGTTAGGTATACATGCACCATGCAAATTGTTTCTAACCCTATGGACACCTGGTATAGTTAACAATTACCAGTGAAAGATTCTGTATCATTATATGTACCTATTAATCATATGCACAACAGACCAAACAAGCATCTAAGTGCGGAAATTGAGTTCACACTACTTCACAACCTATTAATCATACTATCCTGTTTTATTCCTTACTCTACAGTCTACACCGATAGCTAGCTTGACCAATATGTTTCTAATTGTAGTATGAGGTCACTATAATGTAAATTGACACCAATTTCTTTGATTAAGACCTTACTTGTCAATTATTTCACCTACTTATATAAGTGATAACTGAACATTAATAGAATTCAAGAGTTTATACCTGTAGCCACATAATAAAGTTTCATTGTCATTCAGAGTTGCTTTTTAAACAGTATGTGTTTGCTAGGAGAACACTCTTTTTCTGTTCTAGTAGTTATTTATTAATGTTATTGATGTAGTAACCACAATTTTTTTTATGGAAACCTCTCCTTTATTTAAAAAATAATTTTCCTTTGTATTTTAATTAAACTTTTCTATCTAGAATTATACAATTCTAACATTTTCCTTTACCCTATTTATAAAATCTGAGGTAATTAATAAAAGCCTCACACCTATTTTGACTTTATTTAACCCAGTAAACTACTGTTTGATTTCGGCTAAGTATTTATTTGGCCCAACATTATTAATCAGTAGTAAGATGCCTAAAATCTATGTAACTGGGAATCAGAAACATTTATTAAAAACAAAACCTGTCATTTATGTAAAATGTAGTGGTGTTATGCAAATACCAACTTTGTAGTTCAGTTGGCATTTGTATATCCACATTTCAATGCACTCTAATCTTAATATGAAATGCCTATGTTATTTAAATGTGGTGGCAGTCTCTTACTGGCTTAGGATTGCTGTAAAATACCCAAAAACATCAATTAGTGTCAATAATGTAATCATTCGGTTTTTATATCTGTTAAAGAAGCTTTAGTTATATGTTTAGGGCCCTTCTAAACTAAAGACATTATTTAATTCCTTGTAGAAGTTTTAAAAAAAAATTTTGCTACTACAATTACCCCACTTGGTACTAAATCTACACATTTTTTAAAGTACATAAAAATCTTCTAGTCATATAGTACTATAAGATTTTTATCTATATTTGTAATACAATAAGATTATAACTATGTGATAACAATAGTAAAATATATTTAAATCACAAAGATAAGTCATAATTGCGGCTTTATTTCATTTTATGTTCAACTGTGCATGGCAAGGAAGAATTGAAATATTATAAGGTATTTGAAATCATCATATCATTTGTTTAGCTCCTGGTACTACGTATTGTTGTCATGCGCCACTGTGCGTCTGCGCCGTATGGCAACTGATTCATCATTGCTAGTTGTGACTTGACAGTGTAATGTTTATTATACTTTATGTCCTGAAACGACATATTGTTGAAGCTTAACAAGTATATTTTGTCTGAAAATGTACGTACGTACGGCCGTAAGTATATTTGACGCATAACGGACCAAATGGGTGCGGAAACTTGAGTCCACACTACATACTGCACATGGTCTTAAACAGTTATCAAACATTAAATGAATGCTTAATATTATTTAGCCTGAACGATAAAATAGCTAATTATTCTCCAAATATATATTAATGCTGCTTTTGCTATTGATTATAATTTATGAATGAATTATATGAATTATTATTTATGTTTAGTGGGCGTTCCGGACGGAAGCTCTAACAGCGGTCCGTGGGCGAAGAGTCAATCTAGCGCTCGATTCATTAATTCTGAATCAGTGTTCAATATTTAAATTCCGAACATCAGTAATTGTATTTTCAAAATATTAATATTTTGAAATTTATTATTCTATCGGTGTTTACTCTATAAATAAATGTTATATTTGGTTTAAAACCTTTTTTGGTAATAAAAATCTTTTACCCTGGAGAGCATTCGATGACATTTGATAAAAATTACCTATGTCACTTAGTTATTAGAAAACAAAGTTTTTTTTCCTTACTGTAGAGACTAAAACTATAGAATTTATGTTAAATGAATGTCGTGTCTAAACAAGAGAAGTGTGAAAAGAAATCTAAATGTTAATTTCGACATTCATAGCAATTTACGTTCTTCCGACATAATAAACTCAATCTTTATGCGTAGCATTCATTGTTATTTTAATTGTGATAATTGACAGCGTAATCATTAACAGCGACTTTAAATGATCTTAGACGGTTTGACTTTACTGCAGTCCAGGTTAAAAAAACAAATTTATACTTCAAGTTTAAAGATGAAAAAAAAATATTTGCCGCTACAATTTCCGTATGCCTGTTGACTATAAAAAGAGCGGTCTGAACCAAGAAAAGAACATTCTAATTTTACAGAACATTATAAATAGACGACTCATTGGTCTAGGGGTTAGTACCCCTGACTGCGAATCCATGAGTCCCGGGTTCGATCCCCGGCTGAGACGAACATCGATGTGATGAGTATTTGGTGTTGTGCTTAGGTCTTGGGTGTTTAAATATGTATTTATATGTATATCTATAATATGTATGTATATCCGTTGCCTAGTACCCATAACACAAGCTTCGCCAGCTTAGCATGGGACTAGGTCAATTGGTGTGAATTGTCTAAAAATTGAATTGGCATGTAATTTTGTTAAGAGAATTCACTTCATTCTGATTCCTTTAGTGAATGTAACTTATTGACGTTTTACCCTAAAAAACCCCATATAAAAGATATGGCATTTAACATTTAATGTAACTATACATTTTTATCCTTATTGCAAAACCTCTTCTCGAATCACGCGATCGAAAATTGCTGGTTGCCGGATGACTTTTATAGCTCCAATATTTCATTGGGCTTGTTTGAGTTCCACCAATTTTAGAATTTGATTGCGATACGACTTACTTTGATTACTTTTCCTAAAGGGGTTTTGTCTACTTGATGAAAGTGACAGGCTTCTTTCAAACAATTTCCTAAGGAATCCATTAAAAACACTTTCTTCAGTAAAAAAATTAAATTGTTATTAACTCCAGAAGTACTAATAATTTCGTAGTAAAATATTGATTTTCTTTTTGACACGTTCAAATGTAGCATGATATTTTGGAGAGTTATCAATGGATGGCCTTCTTTTTGGGAGTTTGACTTATCGCATTTGTTAGGATAACTGTGAATAAACTAACATAATACTTTTTGCTTGCTCTCGAAGAACTATGATGATGATGAATTTAGAGTGTATACTATTCAAATACTGTTATGTGACCAAAGCGTAAAACGTTATAAAAAAACAATATAAATAAATCTTTTGTTTTTCGGTATTAATAGAGTTTGGTCCATAAAAGTAGTAAATTAATATATTTTCTTCATTTTCTATTGTTAGATATTCTATTATGTTAATGTTATATATGCATTTATATATGTTATGCATTTTTCTTATATAATATGTAATATTGTTGCAGGTTGTGTGTGTGAGTTTTGATAAGCGACACAGTGATAGGATCGTGGAAGTGAGCCAACTCTGTGGAATGGTTCCGGTGTGTTGGAGATTTGTCGATGTGAGTATTTGCGCTTTCTACTTGGTGTATATATATATATGTATATAATTTTAGGATTACTGTAGTATTAACATATGTCTTCTGTGGTTTTGGAATCGTAAACGATATAAAACATTGCAAATGATACAATAATAATTTTTGATGCTAACATCAAGTTTAAAAATTTCACTATATTTCAATGACGCACTTGGCATTACAAAAAATGTATACAGAAAAATGTAATAAATTATTCTTAGGGTCCGTTTCACAATGTATGGATAAAGTACCAAATAGCAATGCAACACATAAATTATTTGGAAGATAAATTATTGTGATATTTGACACTTCATTGGACTCAACTTATGATGGACTTTATATAACGAATAGCGCTATCTGACAGTCGTGAAACGCAACAATAGTGTTTATCCTACCAATAAGTAATAAATAGCTAATTTGGAACTTATGTAGAACTTATCCGTACATTGAAACAGACCCTTAGGGAGGTAAATTGAAATATTAGTTGAAAATAAATTTAAACTACGCGTTCTATTCCCAAAGACACAGGCTTCTCTATTACTGTATCCCACTTATCAATTTCTAATTTCGACTCGTTTTACTCTCGAAAATGAAAGTTATCACACCAGTTTACTGTGTTTGGTCATCAATAACGCCGCGAATGTTACAACTGACAAACTGAAATTTACGATGATGACCTTTATATGGATTTTATAACTCGATTAACTATTTGAAGTAAAGTCCCTATATAGATTCAAACCTTTGAAAGCATTAAGACGTTCGAGATGATAACTTATTGAGGGTGACTGTCTTTTTAACCTTAAACATAATTCATGGTGTGCTGAAATTTTGTAGGCTAACATAGAAAATATTTTTTTATAGAATTTGATTATAGAGGTCATACAATTTTTAGATATAATTTTAAATACCGGTAGCGCCACCTATGTGTCAGACTACGAACTTTTCAGCTCACCCATTAGTTATGCTTTATCAATATACTTTTGTTCTGTCCCATGGACATTCAAAGTAACAAATTCAAATTCAAAAATCATTTAAACATATAGGTAACACATTGTACACTTATGACTCGTCAGTAAAGAAATACATATTAATGCTTCTAATTTTACATTTAGTGCCAGTTCGCAAATCAAGGGCGTAGAACGGAAGAGAAGAACTGGCAATAAACTCTCCGCCAATCTTTTTAATCGCCACGTTTTTTTTTACACAACGTTTATAAGGAGCTGCAACCATTACACCATGTTCCACATGACATCTTAAGTTATTAATAATAATAGCATGACAACAGGAATAACAGGAATTCAACACAGATATTGATTGTTACCTAAAACCCAATTTACACGTGGATATCCAACGTTAAGGAATTGAATGTTCGTTTCGATGGGGATTTGTCCAAGTCAATTAGTATTCTATGCTTGCACGGTTACTGCTTGTTCATATTCAAGAAACAATCACCTTTCGTTCCTATAGTACTTTTATTGCTACTTAAATATCGTCTATATTTAAGCAGTAATTCTGAATGTTCAGCCATGGGTTAAATCGTAGTACGTTACATTACAGGGTCTGCTTAGTGGTATAGTTTAGTTATAAAGCTGAAGAGTTTATCTAATTAAATGTAGCGCTAATGTCAGGAACTACTAGTTCGAATGGGATTTTTTTGTGATAGATACATGTATCGAGGTAGGCACATCAGGCTACGACCAAATTTACGCGCAGGACATAGATCATATATAAGCATTTCTTTATAAGCAGCCATGGAGCAATTGGGTTTTTGAAAGAAAAAAAAATTGTAATAAAGGGAAAGATCATATAGGTATAAGTTTTATAACCAAACTATTTTTTTATTTTTTTTCGCATACATAATTCAAAAGTTATTTCAAAATAATAAATAATTTTTGAATCCAGTACCGAAAACACGCCGAACAAACCCGAGCGCGTGTGGTTTATAATTAATTGAAAAAATTTTTTTTTTAAGTTTTTTGCATTAAACATCAATATTATTAACAATAAAGTTTTAAAATACAGAAAAAAAATCAATATTTTTTTTTCAAAAACCCAATTCTGTGCTGATATTTTTCCTTATATTCCTTTATTGTACCTTCTACGCTTGTATTTTACCGGTTTAAAGAATATTATTTAAACGAATAATGAAAAACCTACAAATGTTATTATAACATCTCATTTCAATGACTAAACAACCAAATTATCGTCTCAGTATTGCAGGGCTCGATTTGTTGTTCCAAAAATGAACTTTGGATGACCATTTAAAACAATAATTATTTTATAAAAACAATGTTTGCATAATTGAATTGATAATGAGTGAACTTGAACACCTTGTCAGTTTGATAAGAGTGTTCTTGAAGTGATTTAATTGTTAAATGTTAGGTAATAAGATTATTATAATTTATTAACATGGTGAGTCATATGTATGCGATCTCCATATTAACGTCATTCATGTGCCCTAGAAACATTTTCTTAGTATCGTTTAAATATGACATTTTTAACTTATTCCATTGTACCTATTAAATAATAATATAAACATTCTGTTGATTATTATATAATTGAAGAGAAACTTCTTTAGGCGCATGAGGGTAAATTTTTTACGGAACGTCACGAAGATGTGCAGCGTTTTGTCGAAAAAAAGCGATTGAGACCGATTGAAGGGTGAATTACCTTATAGAAATTCTATTTTTAAAATTTAAAATTTATGAAATACATATTATTATTTATTTTATATTTTAAGCAAAATAATTTATTGAAATCTCAAATGACGAATTGTAAATTAAAATGCCACGTATTTTTATTATCGAGGAAATAAATTAAAATAATTAAATTTAAAATTTGTATTAATTTTCAACACTTTTAATATTTTTATGACAATTAAATTCATAAAATTCCTTACATATCGTCCTTTTCCCTCCCTCTAAGTCTCGGAAATCTAAAGTTTTAGATTTGTAAAAATATGAACAAGAGTTACAACTCTTGTACATATTTATACAACTTATGTACTTTGTATGCACGCACTTTTGTAAATACTCTATTGTATTCTAATATCGTTTATAAAGAAACTCCATTCACGTCTGACACCACAAGACACGCTAATATTATCTCGATAGGGTTATTAACTAGATTAATACGCTCCTAATGACGTTACTTACGTTGATATGGGAAACGGGACCTCCTAACCTCGATACTATGTACTCTTGTCATAATTGTATAGTGTATTGTAGTAGTGATCGCTATGTCTTGGATAAAACATAGAATTTGTATATTATCGCGCTATTTTAAGTATTTTTGCATTAGCCCAAAATTCTACATAGGTTTTGTATGTACCATATTTTTAAACCGTCATTATTGTATTTAAGTAATTATAAATCTACATAAATATGTGTTATATCCTATCTATATATCGGCAGAATTACGAGTATTCGACGTTTCCCCTTAATGCCATTTGCTTTGATGTCAGCTCACATTTCAAATCGGATTTGAAATTCGAATAAGCCTAATTTAAACGATTCCAACGAATCTAATTAACCTTGCTATTAGCGCCTACAAAATAGCGTTCTATTTACATCGGTCGGGCAATAGTGATTTTACGCTACTGTTTTAGTACGTTGCTAAAAATAAGTGAGAGTATCGTCAACCCTGTTAGCTCAGACATGTGTTTACATCGACTGAATGAGCTTGGAGCGTTTACACTAAAGGTTATTAACCTCGCATGCCAAATGTTCTGTCATCTGTGCAATGGTCTTCGTAGTTTACAGCTAACTATACAGAACACATAACGGGATTTTGGATGAAGGATGATGACAAAAATAGAATCATGTCTACAATATCTTACATCATCTTGTATTTTGGCAAAACAGCAAACCAAATAAACATGGAAAAGCTGATGGATCCATGACCGCCTAAGATCTATGCACATTAATTATACAAAAGCTCACAGAAATCGCAGAACGCAGATGCTAGCCCCCAACCCGAGCGAATGAGAAAGAAAAATCTTACCAAGTCTTGTTTAGTCGTGCTTCTTTATATAATAATTAATATTGGTATTTTGTTAGTGATAAACAAAACTATTTTAATAGCAATAAATAAACGTAATTTCCGTCATATACAATATACATTTGGCTTGGCATTGTTTGTTATTAAAGCAATTGCGTTGTATATTCAAGTTCAATTTTGTATACGAAAAACCCACCGTTAAAGTACTAAAGTTTACATGGATAGTTAAATCAGTTTTTTTCTACAATGTAAAAACACTTACGAATTTTATCAAGCCTTACTTTAAGTAATCTGATACCGCTATTCTAAAGTAGCTGTCACCTAACCGCATAAAATATTTTGTTGCTGCACATTTCTTTACTGGCTTGTTGCTAACAGCGCATTAGTTGATCCCAACATACAATGCTGGAATTTTGTGTTTGTAGATTATAGTCTGACATAGGTAGCATTTTCTTTGTGTTTTCCTACAGCAGCATCAAATTTCGTCACTGAAATTTAGTATTTCCTTTATGAAGATTTTTTTTTATTTTTATTGATTGAGTTTGATAATGCATTAAACGGTATCTCTGTATTGCTTTTGTGTAAACATGTAACAACTGTGCCTCAATAGATTTTTTTTATTTTTATCAATTAAATAAAATTAAATACAAAGGAAATATTGTCGAAAATCAGTAGGTCCAACACAAATCGACGGCGAGTGTCAGGCACAGAAGGCTGATCGCTACTTGCCAAAAAAGAAAGATGATTATGGTAACATAAACAAGATCAAGGGTTCAAGGGGGTAAACACATGTCTTTAGCGTTTAATACCATGTCAAACTCATGCAAGCGTCACGGATGACAGCAACCGTTGCCATGGTTACAAACGTGTTAATAACGTAGGATAAACCTGTCAGAAAATCCGCTATCGTTCGTTGTTAGCGTGACACCATAACCCTTCTCGAAATCGCTAGCTGTACAGGTAATAAAAAATTGAGGCCAGCCGTGCTCCACGATTTGGTTAAAATAAAAACATCAATTTAGTTATGATTAAGTACTTTTACTTGAGTGGCCCAGAAAGTGGCTGGTGGTGTTGATTTGGTCGGCGAATATATTAGAGACTGAGCTACATTGTATTATAGTTAAAAAAATAATATATTTTAAATTTTATCAAACGGATACTAGATAGCATTTAAAATTGCGGTCAGAACACAGGACATACGCTATATTTGGAAAATTTATATCTATCACTAATATACAGCCAAATAAAACCATGCCGTCGAATTTCTTTATCAATTATTTTTAACGTATTAAATGTTAATGGTGTTCTGCGTCGTAACCGAAGCGTCCTTCGGTCTATAAATAATGAATTATATTTCTTACCATAATATTATTAGTTCTGAACTCGAGAGTTTAATCACATTTAAATGTCTGCAGCGCTGTTAGGTAGGTAACTGGAAGCTAACTATTATACTGGAAGCGAAAACTAATAAAAACTTTATATAGACGTAAAATTATCTTAGCATTATCAAAAAGAAGATATTATAGTAACATGGAATAGAGAAAACGTTATTTGCCTTTTACGATTAAAGTACTTAAAAAAAATATTTTTTATAAAATTTGTATTTAAGATATATGAAAGATGAAATCCCAATCCTTATAAAAATATTACGTTTTTATTATTTCCTGTTTGATTTCATATCACGGTGCATAAGGAAATGTTTCCCCTTGCCTATGTTCTGCGGATATTGGGCCAATGTTAACTCAATTTAGGAGGGGTGACGTTTTCTTCGGCTGGTGCCAGTCTATTGATCGTGTACGTCCTGGAAAGTTTCTACTGTAAATGTGTGTATCGTAGAAGCACTACAACAGTAAAAAAATTGTATCCTTAATTATGATAGGTACGACATAATAAGCAAGATGGACGAACGTACATAATATACGGAGTAAACCATTATTAAGAAAATTTACGGCTGACATTCGAACTAAGAGCAGTGTTGGTCTAGTCGCCTGGTGGCTTGAACGTGCGACTCACATCCCCGAGTAGGTTCAAACCCCGGCTGAGCACTTTTATATCTTTGTGCGCGTTTTTCACTCGCTCGTATGGTTAAGGAGCACATTAAATGGCATGATCCAAAAAGGCGATCGGCGAAGCGGCACAGAAGGCTGATCACCTACTTGCCTGTTAAACAAAAGATTGCGAAACAGATACAGAAATCTAAGGCCAAGACCAAGGGCTGCAGCGACACTGGTTTTCTTTTATATTGGCACTGCCTAACATACAATCAAATTACGCCATCTAAAGACGAAGCTCAGTTTTGTTTAATACACGCGCTGATTACGCACACTTGGAATTGTACTATTCAAGTAAATATTGTGATCGCTCTCGGACAGTCGGAAGTTAAGTTGTAGTTTACTACGTATAGAGTATTATTATATAAACGTGCAAAAATTATCCATATGGTTACTCAGTGTGATTGAGCCTATGACGTAATGTGTTCCCCACAAGTATCATGACTCACATGAACACGGAGCAATCGTAATAACACTTCCGTCATTACGTGGGGTTATTACAATTTGCAGCAGCACGTCAAACGTTATCATATATTGTGTACTAGCGTTATATTGTTATCCTATATGAACCAAAACGAGGAATGATCAGCGCTAGAGTGACGTGCAATTTGTAACACTGAGGCTGTGTGTTTGTACTAAGAAAATATCAGAGGAAACTGGCATGGTTAAAACCCAACAGATTACTGATCCACTTTTCTAAGATCGACAACGAATTATCAAAGATTTATGAAACAATGATTATGGAATTTCATACATATGAGCCAATGCCATCGAAAGTGGCAGGGAAAAAAAAGTTGCTTTATTCAGACAAATTAGAACATCTTACAACTATTTGGCCGGACCGAAGTTACATTAATTTCCAACCCTGGCGACCGATAAAATCAATTTATGTCTCGTAGAAGCACTTTAATCGTATTAAATGTTTATCTTCACTAAATATCTTGTTTATATTCCGATATATTACATAAATGTGTATAATTGTAATTTTTAAATGTGCCAGCTCCTAGGGTGGTTTTGGCAACTTTCCACTTTGAAGTGATCTGAAAACTTGGCACATTTGGTCGAGCAACAAATTCTCAATGTTACGTCAACGTTGATATTTTGTTAATGACTTGTTTTCAAAACAGTGGATCATATGAAAGTGTTTTATAACATAATATTCATAGTATCATAAAAATCTTGTCATTATCTAAATTTTCAATTTACTTTTGTTAGAAGCAAGCAGTTGACATACAAGGATTGCTTCTGCTTCCTGCTTCTACAAGTATTGTTAATAAAGTTTACCTTTGCTTTAACCCAGTTTAATTGAAAACAACAGTAGCTTTAAAAACAGATTTTAGTATTAATTGACGCTCCAATTCTATAAAAAGAGGTTAAGAGGAATACGCCCTTCAAACCACTTTGACGATACGGTCTAGGGTGAATATTGGTGAATTTTGTATGCTGAATGAATGTAATTTTTGATATCGTCTAGTTTTCGTGGTTCTATTCCTATAAATTTCATTTAAAAAACACTTTTTTAAAGGATTTGAAGTTATGTTTTATTATTAACTAGCAGACCGGCCAAGCTTTGCTGTGGCTAAGGTTTTTGTTATATTACATAGTAGCAAACTATTCAAGGGAAACGGTAGGAGAACACCAGTCATGGGCACCACCATGCTTTTTGGTTGTTATGCCATTAAATTGTAGCTTATGTGAAACGTTGGTACTTTCAACACAGCGCCATCTGTTAGAATTGTGACTATCAAATAATAAACAAATATTTTGCATTAAAATAATATTGCGGGTATAAATGGAGATGTAAGCTATCCTATCTTTAAGTTGGATCAAACTACACACGGTGTGCAAATTTGATTGATATCGGTTCGGTAGTTTAGGAGTCCATAGCGGACAAACAACGTGACACGTAATTTATATATATATATTAAGATTTACAATTATTTTACATAATTTTAAATTTAACCGACGTTTCGCGTGCTTTACAGCGTGCATGGTCACGGTGACTGAAGACAAAATGTGTTGAATGTCAAAAAGTATCACGGCTGTAGGAAAAGTTGTGTTATCTGTATTTGTTTTCCCGAAGTTGGTTTATAATAAAACATCACTTCAAATCCGTAAAAAAGTGTTTTTCTATGTCTAAAAGTTGTCAAAAAAAGACAATACTAAATTGCATTTATTATCATCATTGGTACAATTGACAATTACATTCAAGAACTAAAAACCCTTGAAACAAAATTTTAATAATCGAAGCAAGAACTTCAATTCATTCTAAGTAAATGATTTATGTACTGCACTATTTCCTGCTTATTGCAACTGATATCACATGAAGGTTGGATGGAGGATTTACAGGTACAAAGCTACTAGGTACAGGGAATATAACAGTTTACCCATTCTAAATTAGCCGGATAAAGGAAATGGTGTGGAATTGGTGACGCCCTATGCTTTGATCAGCCGGAAACGAAGGGTCGTTTGATAACGTGTGAGACGAATAAACGTTTGTTTTGTTGACATGCTGTCGTGATAATTACAAACATAGTAATTGTATTAACTAATTTCTTTAGCTAACACGTTCTCAAAAAAAAAAAATTAAGTCTAAGACCGTGATATCTTTATTACGCAACAGGAATTTTTACAGAGCATGCCGGTTCAGTAGTCTGGGATGCATTAAACAAAATAATTGTGTAATAGATTCGTACGTGTTATATGTCTTATGCAGGGATAAAAATACTATAATTAGAGACACATAGTATCCTGCCCAATTGTCCCATAAAAATTATCTATAGACATCTAGTAAAATTGTTAAGATAATAAGACGATGGGATAAAATTATTTTTTTTGTTATGAAAACCAAAAAAGTAATCTCAAGATGATGAATTCTCAAGGCTACGGTGCTTTTTGCGAAATATTATCTTCTATTCCTTTTATGGACACTTTATATTCTGAAGAGGAAAGATTTGTCGATCTTTTGTAGTATTGTCTTGTGTATTGTCACAATAGGGGGACTTTAACATAACACAGTTAGTATAAATATATTTATTAATTGCAATACTGCACATATATATATTTTACATAGAACATATACACGCATAAAGAATAATGAGTTTCACGTTACTACGAGGTACCATCCATGGAAGGCAATTTTGTATATATATTTATTTAATTTAAAAACATTTCCATGGGATATATTTTTATTTTAAAAGTAGGTACGTGACTAATGCGAAAGAATTCCTGGCCTTTATGCGATTATACTATCATTATCAATGTCGTAGTCAATTACGAACAATCTGCGAAAAAATTCTATTGTGTAACACTTGCCTCAATTAAGAAAATAAGGTCATTGAAGCTGAGAATCTCCTTTGTTATTGCATAGCTTTCTGTTGTTAACTTATAACATCATTGGAATTCCAAATAAAATATCGATTAATTATTGTATCGAAATTCCACCCGTGTCACCTAGTCCGTCGTGCAACACAACTGAGCGTTCTTAAAGGTAGTCTTTGTCGCGCACCACCACTATGTGGAACCAGCTATCCACTGAAGTATTTC
This sequence comes from Pieris melete, assembly GCA_963693345.1. Lineage (NCBI taxonomy): Eukaryota > Metazoa > Arthropoda > Insecta > Lepidoptera > Pieridae > Pieris > Pieris melete. The sequence goes on along the minus strand of CAVNZK010000036.1, from coordinate 146,550 downwards.
CGCACCAATTCGACTTAGGGTCCTTCAAGAAAAGAGCGTCCAACAACAGGAGTGTTATAAAAAATGGTGCCGGTACTTTGAAACTGCAACTTAATGACATAACAGAAATTGTTTCCGTATTTAAGTGAAAAGTAGATGATGAGTCGAAAGTTGAAGATTGAGTCATACTGTAAGGTGACGTACTTTATACGTGAATCCTAATGGAATTCATCTATTGAGTTTAAACATATGTAATGGAGTCACAAATGTAGTTTGCCATTAAGAAGCTGTGCTATGTGAGCATCCGTAAATGGATTTCGATCAATCATGTTCAGTTTTACATTTCTTGGAGATAAATAAATATAAAACGATGGAGGTCTATTCGCTTTATATACATTTATTGCATTTCTGCCGAGTTTTACATAGCAAAAATTAGATCACCTAAAATGTAATAAAGCAAAATAAGAATATATAAATAGAATAATATGTAACTAAATTATTTGCGTTCACTTTCGGTTTACTAAAAGTCGATAAAAAGCGCGTTGTTTGCATAAACGCTTTGGAATTTTCTATTTTAAATACCTTTATCAAACAAAAGCTACAGTAAAAGCAGCGGCGAATAAAAATAAACATTTGTATCAGCTATTTTGAATTGCAAATAAGTTTGCATATGTGTTTGGAATGTGTACTTTTGGTTTTCTCCATAAGTATTCAGATTTTATTATTTTAAATAATACATACAATAATATAAACAGAATAATCACACGTCATTAGACCGTATCCATGAGAAATCAAGAAAGTGAAATAATCATAAAGTGTTTTGTTTCACTCACGTCGAGTGAAAGGGAGGAGGATGGAGGTATAAACTTCATTTTAAATAATTGAAGAATTCTCTGTGATTAAAAGTAAGAGTCTTGACGTATCGCGTTGAGAGATGTTGCAGTTTACTTTGACACGATAATTGCTTTTTATTTTATTGTAATATATTATTTATACAGAGATTCTAAAATGTAAAATACACACTACTTTTTATAACGTAGACTAAAGATTCAGACTAAAACATCGGTTTTGTTGCGCCATTATTTCTATGTAAATGGTTACCATGGTAACAAACACGGGACTTGAGTCCACGTTGAATTATAAGGCCGATAAGGACTTATTATATATGACAAAAGCGTGTTTAATTTAAATTCAGACAAAATTATATTTTTTACGCAGTGAAGTATAAATAATAATTATATAAATATATATACTAGCTGACCCGGCAAACGTTTTGCCATGTATAAATTATTTCTAGGAAACATTTTTTAGTTCAATAGAAATAACTATCTACTATAATAAAAAATAACGGTTGTATGTATTTATGTATGCTGTATCATAAAAAATAAAGTATTGTCTAAAAAATAAAAATGTAGGGGTATACAAAATAGATGTTGTCCTATTCTCGGACTTACTTAATATTCATAAAAAATTCATAAGAATTGGTCGAGCCGTTACGGAGGAGTATGGGAACGAACATTGTGACACGAGAATTTAATATATACATATAGAGATTACCGATTTTGATTACAGTATTAATTCTTCATTCTTATATAGAAAGTTAAATTACAAGTTTACAAACTAGAAATTGTATGCTCTTTAAACTAACTTAAGGGCTCTTGTGCACCTAAATATCTGGGGCATGCGAAGGTTGACTGGGATGAGGTCACTAAACAAGTTTTGCAACACGTTTTCTTAACACAAATAACAATAATTAACTGATTGCTTTAGTTTACTGTTATCTTCGAAAACTGTATGAGATATCAATCTTTTGATATTGAAATAAACCATTTAAGCCTGCAATTTTATTAGGAATTAATTTTTACCCAATATAATTTGTGTTTTTTTTTCCTAATTTAAGCGTAATAAGTAATATGAATTTCTTGATACAATCGACTCTCTATAATTTGACACTCGTTAATCTGCAAAATATTCTCGATAATTTAAATTTTATTCCGGTCATTCAGGATAATACTCGATAAATTAAATAAAATCAATTCTCACCCCTTTGGTAATTTGAAGTCCGGGTTTCCCTTTTCTCTATAATTTGTATGTTCGCAAAACCTATCGCTGTAGTTCTACTATGATTAACCATCCTGTAATAATATACATTTATATACTGATTTTAACCATTACTGTAATGTATAATATACATTAATATACTGATTCGTAATATGGAATAAAAAAAAGATAACGACAAGCATGGACGATGAAGTCAACACCATATATTTAGACTATACTAATGACCAGAGTAATTTTTGTTAAAAGTATGAGAATTATTATCTAACATATTTTCACGTTTTTGCTCCTGTTATTACCTATTGACTGATAAATTTCGTTTTAGCCTTTATTTCCAATTCAGTAGATGTCAATGAATTACAGATAAAATTTCTTGATCTACGTTATTTAAAATAAAAGACTGAATATATTTCACAAATAAAATAATGAATGGTAAATTCTCTAATTTTCAGTAGTGCGGTTGAGGTGATCTCGTCACCATGGGGAAGCTATTGTCGAAGATCTTCGGCAACAAGGAGATGAGGATATTGATGCTGGGACTCGACGCAGCGGGGAAGACTAGTATCCTTTATTAATTAAAATACTGGGGATACGCCCTTTTATTGTGCGTAACGAAGTACAATGCGGACAAATAGTACCTCATTTGACAATGTTGTTTCTTGACTTGCATTGGTCTGTTATAAACCAGCTGATGTATTCTTTGCGCGCGGATAAAGTATTAAAAATAAGCAATACTTTTATAGTAGTAATGTATTGTTAAAGGAATAATTTTATAGTTACATTTAATTAACCCGTGACCCAGTTTTAAAATTCGTTTGTGGCACTCGCGTAAATAAATTAAACAGAGTGTAGACTAGCGAACCCAACATACAGTAGTCCAACAGTCAGTAGTCCTGTATGTACACGTCTTAAATAAACAATTCTCGAATCAACTTTCAAACAAAAATTTCATCTAAATCGGTCCACAGGAAGTTACAAACTAACGCAAAAGGTTATATCTTAATATATATAAATTACGCGTCACGTTGTTTGTGACTCCTAAACTACTTAACCGATTTCAATCAAATTTGCACACCAAATGCAGTTTGATCTAACTTAAAAGATAGGATAGCTTTACACATATATATATATAATTCTACTGTACGTGTGTATGTCACTGAACTCCTCTTAAACGACAGGACCTATTTGAATGATTTTTTGTATGCGTTTGGGTGGAGCCCTGTATGGATTAGATTCACAAATCAGCCCGGCAAATGGCGCTGCAGTACTTTCATACTTTGTTTAATATCCTAATCGCTTGATATTTCAAGCAGGACAACGTCTCTGGGGTCCGCTAGTATTACTACATATATATAAAGATTGTCTGTAGCTATTGATATGTTCAATTATTTATTCCTTAACATGTTGAAACAGCTATTTTATATAAATTAAAATTAGGTCAGTCAGTGACAACGATACCAACGGTCGGTTTCAATGTAGAAACTGTCACGTATAAGAACGTTAAATTCAACGTTTGGGATGTTGGGGGGCAGGACAAGATTCGACCACTCTGGAGGCATTATTACACAGGTGGGTATTCACCAACCAACATTTTTTAAATATTATTTAATGAAGGTAGTTACGTTATGATATATGTATTTATAATACCCAGTAGAGGGCGCCGGTAACAAAATTTCCAGCCGAAAACGGGTAATAAAATGCTGGCTGAGTTATTTATGCCCGGACAACTTCCCTATCGAAAATATCAATTAATAATAATTAATTACATAATGGCTATTTGACAAGATTTTATAAATTTAAAAACCATTTCAGCTTATTTGTTAGGGTCTAGAACCTACACAAATTGTTATTTTTATTTTTTTAAGTATTGGCTTTAAAAAAAACCATTTTTAATTTCAAGGTTTAAGCCAAAATGCTTCTCTAGGCAAGATGTTGTCGCACTAGTCCCTATGTCTTGCCATTATTGTAAACACGTCAACAGACGTCAAGATTTTACGTGTTTATTCCTTCTTTCATCCATAAATTACACAAATACACATATATTATATTTCGATCAAAACCATTCAAAAATCCAAGACAGTATTAAGATTAGACAGACGAAGACATGTAATTTACAAGCACGCTGTCTTCGTCGTTTCGAATGTTGTTGCGTGCTGTTTTATGTCACGTGACTAACGTATAATAATCAATACTTTATTTAAGTATTGTTTGATAAATTAATGATTATTTACATATTATTACTCCATAACGCTTTTTATAATACTTTATTTTAGACAAGAAAAGCCCGTTAACTGTCATATTTAGATATTTTATTCTTATCTGTTTGATGTAGAAATAACAAAGATAAAAGACTTGGACCATAATGGTTAAATTTATATTGTAAACTTTTAGTTTCAAAGGGAATAGGTTATCTTTATTTTCATATAGGATGATAAACTTGGATGTTGGAGAAAAAATAGTTTAGATGTTTTTGAATAAGTTGATGTAATGTTTCAGGTACACAAGGTCTGATATTCGTAGTGGACTGTGCGGACAGGGACCGTATAGATGAGGCGCGGCAGGAACTGCACCGTATTATCAATGACAGGGAGATGAGAGACGCCATTATACTCATATTCGCCAACAAACAGGACTTGCCTGATGGTAAGTAACTTATATAGTAAAGTACTAATTCTATTTTACACAAATTTCTGTTAATTTGTCTAAGTTTATATGAGGGGTTGACAGCCCTACTTCGCCCCAAATTCCATCAATCGTGTAGGATAGTTAATTTGACAATTGTTTGAGATAATCAACTTAAATATATTACATTGCTGCAGATAAATTTTCCAGTTTAATAGCTAGATGGATATAATAATAATACAATTTTGTCTCCTAACCTACAAAGTAATAATAGAAATAATTAAAAATAAATAAAATGAAAATCAAAACAAATTTAAAAAGTTTGGTCCCTGTGGCAGTGTACCTTTAACGCTGGCAGCATTTCCTCGCTGTATTGCGATACTTATTGTTTGAGATTAAATTTTTTAATAATGTTTTTCTTCATCGTGTGAGTGTTAAATTGAAGTATAACAGAAAAGTCCATTTTTGCACATCCGTGATTTGAACGACCTCATGGTTGAGAGTCGCACGTTCAAGCCTAACTGACTTGTCTACGGTTGACCGGTAAAATAATTTATTTTTATATGTGTGATGTGGCCCGATCATAGAATTGATCACTTAGATACAGATTAAGTCTAAGTTTATGATTTGGTATAGTTTTAATGAATAATGTTTAATTATATAATTCCAGCAATGAAACCCCACGAGATCCAAGAGAAGCTAGGCCTGACGCGAATCCGCGATCGCAACTGGTACGTGCAGCCTTCGTGCGCCACTTCCGGGGACGGGCTCTACGAAGGACTCACGTGGCTCACCAGCAACCACAAGTTATGAGCTGCAGAGTAGGCGGCCCGCCCGCCACGTACTGCGGTCAGTGTCCATTTACCATACCCAGGGTTTTGTCGACACGAACTGTCATTTTCATACAAATTTAGTTTTTGACTTTCTACATACACTACTGTTATAGCATCTTGACTAAGTACCACTTATTTATAGCCGTACACCAAACCTCAAATATGCATTTGTTGACCTGAACAATTAATAGTACTATCAACATGAACACAGCTGTAATTTTCGCAACATGAAGTTTGTTATTGCTTCAATTTTACACGTTTTATATTAGCTTCACCTGTATGTATGTATGTAACCGACTCCTTCGGACTCGATTTTGACCCACTTTAAACGGACAGATTTAATTCAAACTTTGTACACTTATAAAGAATCAGCGACAATATAATAATTTCATAGGTTTATCTCGAAAAAACAATGATTTTTTTTAAGTCCACAAAGCAATACGATTAAATTGAGACAACACGTATTGCTGCTAGGACTATAAAGTGGAAAATAAATATAGTTTAAAAAAACTATAAAACACGCTTTTAAAGCACATCAAATTAAAAAGTTATAGTTTTTTTAAACTATATTTATTTACAATTAAATTAGGAATATTAGTGTAAAAAAAATCTAAAACAGATATAAATGCAAATTTCTTTATACACTTTGCACTAAAGTCAATAATTTAAAAACGGATATTTAAATCCAACGAATTAATTTTAAAGCCTACAATTATTAATCATTTTTTATTTATTGTCAAACATTAGTTTTAAATAAATGTAGAATAGTTTTGTCTCTAGTGTCTATGTCGTTTCTGTATCTGTATTTAAATGTAATTTCATTTTTAATTGTCATAGTGGGGGCCTCATTGCCTAGCGGTGTTATTAAGTGGCAGCTAGGTGAGGGGTACCGGGTTCGATTCCCGGTTCGAGGGCAAGTTTTAATTTAAATTTGTTCTCGGCCTTTGGGAGGGTTGTGAGTACCGGGAGAGTGCCTAAACCGTACATGGAGGACAAGTGGATAAAAATCTTATACTTGACGCTGGCTAATGCACAAACCGTGCCAAAGCCATATAAAAAAAATTGTCTTTGTAATTTTCATGATTGTTTAATTTGTCCTATTTCAGGTGAGGATCGAGATGCCATTTAATTGTAAGTAAGCGGCGCACCGTTGGTAATATTGTGAACCAGTGTATGAACTATCGCGCAAGTGAAGTAATTACTTTCAAGAGGACTTTTCAAATGCTTTATACTGAAACGTTACTTTTTATACTAAGTAGATACAAATAAACTAAAATTTTGACGCCATATGATCGCTGTTAATAGATAATGTAGGTTTTACGCATTGCATAACATTTTTCTTAAATTTATTTATAACTTTAGTGAAATGTTTTTATTGTGTATGGCGATATCAGAGTTATCGGAGCCTGATAGTCGAACCCATGTAAGATTACCATCGCAGGCGGGTTTTACTGTATTTTAAGAAGCAACGTTTCAGTATTAAGCCTTTAGTTAGTAAACGTGAACTGTTTGTCACACAAAAATCAATTATTCCATTATTTAAAGAGAGTTAGAGCTTTGTTGTAACGACATTTGATTATTTTTTTTATTTAAACGGTGATTACATAGAGTAAAAGTGTTTTTTTTTACCTCCGTTGTATAGGTATGCATTAACACTAGTGTAATGAAGCGATTTGAGGGTATTTTAATATGAGAGCACGCTCTGGTATGTACAGTAGGTTTGTCTAAATTATGGTGTATACAGTAGTTAACTCAGGCCAATTATTTTTGTGGGTAACATTTTCCAACAGTTAAATGTAGGGTCAACCGCATATATGATAATATTTCTCAGCATTATAAAACATGGACTGATGTGTTTGTTACCATGGTTACCGTTTTTATCAAGAAATTGTTAACCATAGTAACATATACTCTTTTTCCACACTATAATAATCACCATGGCTTATAGCATGTTGACCGTAATTTTCTCAGAACTTTCACTCGAACTCTATTCTACCTTAAACACAAACAGTGGGTGCAATTCTAGTTCTAAAACACTGTAAGATTTGTATGGAAAGCTTAGCAGCGGTCTATGGGCGGAATGAAAAAATTTAGTTCTATTATATCTTCGCGTAATAATTGTTAACTATTATGTGCAGAAAGAGAACCGACCAGCTATTTGATCATAATATAATTCTTATTTCAATTATTTACAAACAAAAATTTTTTTTTTCATATCCAGATGAAAGATCTATATTCTGTACACATTGTAACGTAAGTGTTGTCAACAAAAAAATAAGCACAGCTGCGACCTCTTTCTGCACAGACTACTAATGTATAGAGATAGTGTTGCCAGCAACTATATCGAGTACATACATGAAAGACTAATATTTAAGACAGAAAAAAATATTCTACATTTCCCAAACTTGCCCCGTATGTTTCGCAGTATCATAAGTCTAAAATAAAAAGTACGCTTAAAGAAGTAAATACTTTATTATGCTAGTACATTAGCATCAATAAAAATAATGTTAATATGTAAATTGATATTTATTGACAACAACGGCCTCAGGTTTTAAAGTAGCGTTATTTGAATTTTTAAGAGTTAAGTAATTTCGTCCCTATCACTATGCCATAGCACTGCTTTAAAGCCGAACGCCGCCATCTTGGTCACAAACCAGTCCGTTAGTGAGATGTGAATGGATATTGACTTAACCATGACATTTCTCTTGTAGATTCTTAATTTAATGCTTCGTGTGTTTAGAGTATGGGACCAGAGTATTCCGCGAATTTAAATATGAGTTTTCTACAAGGTATTGTGAAAATGGCTTACTTTTTACACTACTCATTTTTAAATTCGCAATTTGTTACAAATTCTTTACAGCCATTATTTGTTACATTTATTTTTAAGGATTTCTATTTTTTTAATAATTTTTTGTTACAATTTTATAACCCTTTAAATTAAGTATGTAGGAACATCGAATGGCGTGATTTCGCGGTATATTTTTAGTATATATCGCGAAACGCTTAACCATGTTTCATTTTTCTGTAAATATTAAGTTCATGAAAACGTACAATTAACTGTTCCTGAAAATAAAAATCTGTCTAAAATTGAGGTTTGAAAATGTACTTTAATGCTCTTTTGCTTACGTTTTTATGAGCTTGCGATGATAGTAAATTTAGTTTGATTCTAGACAATTCAAAAGTGTAATTTAAAGTCTAGCACGTCATGTAAAATTATGTTTTTCACTTCAACGATGTAACGGTTGTAATTGAGTTACACTACTGTATAAATATTGTAGAAAAGTTATTCAAATATAAACTTACACTCAAATCATCTTTTATTCCTTCAAAAAAGGGTCAGAAATCATCCAATCCAGGTACATAAATAATTTGGCTAAGGTTTTTCGTGACTTTCGAATAAATTTGTCAAATTTGAAACGTGATTTTAAGCTCATGTAAGCTTAAGTTAATGTTCAGAGGTTGTAATGCTAGATTCTGCTGTGATGTCATCACATCTTGGAGGCAAGATGATCTGGAGTTCTTCGTTCAATTGAATCTCATCTTCTGGGAGAGTGTCCTCGGCAACTGTGGTATCGTAGTATTCGCTGGTACATGCAGCTCTGAATATTAATACGTTATAAAGTATAATCAGGATAAAATCCCATTAGCCAAAAAAAACATTTAACTTATATAGTGTGGGTTCTTCAGCCATGCGCTCTGCCTATTACGCGACCCGATAAGATAAGACAGAGTAAAAGAAAACGTGAGATTTAATTACTATAATAGTTATTATTAAGCTGAAAATAGTACCGACCGGTCTTATATTATATGATAATAGGTGTAGCTGTAGAATATGTATCATTGGTCTTTGAATGTAAAATGTTTCAAGCAACGTTAGGGGCCATAGACGAAAATACTTTGCCAAAACCAGAAATCGATAGTAGAATTTGTATGTAAATGTGTGTATGACAAACAGTATGTCGTTCAAGAAATCGAGATCTGCGGCCCGACTGATACAAAGATAAAGACCGCTGGTAAAGTACTCACTCTGCCTGGTCTCCAGCCGTGCCTCCCGCAAGTACAGAGGTATACAGTCGAGCTCTAGCCCCATGCAGCCTCATACCGGCTGGTACGTCTTCAGCACCTGACCTTGTCTCCGGTATTGGACGTAGGGCGGTACCTGGCAATACGTGTTAATAGAAGTTAAATTGTTTACATATTTTACGTTTGTATTCTTTTTCAGGGCAGTCGGATTTTATTTTGACACTATTTTTTTAATAAAAAGATGTGCGGACAATTCTAAGAATATAACTTTGTTAGGATTTGTAGACATTATGACATGACTGTTTCTATGTGAAGTAAAACATAGTACGAGCTAATTACCATCGTCCTTATCCCTCATATCTTTGTATACATTTTCTGACGGCGTTAAACTCCTTACGCTGTCACGGTCTTTTCGGTCTAAACGTATAAAATATGTAGGTTAATTTATATATTTTGTTCTTACAAGTAGATCAGTCTAATACGTTTTCCAGTGCGAAATAATTCTTGTTAATTCAATAGAGAATGCCTTAGACTGTATTACTTGGCAGATAACTCATAAAAACATTAATTTAAATAAAATTCATGTAATTATTTCATTAATGAACTTATCACTTTGAAATTGATACTTATCATTTTTCTATTCATATCACATTTAACAAGGTTTAGATTGACCGCAAGCGTGTTGTAGGATACTGATATCGAGGTTCAAACGGTTTAAAAATATATGAAGCACAATATTAATTACAAATATACTATTTCATTATAATAGAAAAACACACAAATTACCAGCTTTTGGATTAAAAAAGTGTAGTTGTAGGTTGAATTTACAGTGAACTCCCGTCACACCCCACACTGTTGAAAGCGGTGCTAATATCTATTACGTCGTGTGAAAAATATCAATTCAACAGACCAAATGAATCTGTTCCATGTCTCGATCCAAAAAATGTTTGCCTGGTAGGTGGCATTAGAAAAATGTTGCCTTATTAAACTTTAGTTACTGCATTTAGGAGTAGCTCTGAGATGAAATTCGGCATAACCACGAAACAGTGTTTCTAGATCGTCGGGGGCCATGCGTCGAAGATATGGGACTCGCTTGAGGTCAGGCCGATGGAGACATCGGAACGAATTCCGGTGCTGAAAGAAAAAAATATTTGAGATATACATTTTTTCTTATAAGGACAAAAATAGTGAAATTGAACGGTGAAATATGAAATGCAAAAATTATTGAACCACTATCCCATTGCAAAAAATTATACTGAAAATTGGTTCGTGACACTGCTCGCATGATCAGTGACAGATGGACAATCAATAGAATAAGGTGGAAAGGCCCACCAGGGAAAAGAAAGTGAGGTCACCCTCTTGCACGGTGAGCTCACGAGCATAAGAAGTTGATTGGAAAGATTAGAAAAAGTTCAAGTTAGAGTACTTTACTCTTAAAAAAGTTTCTTGAAAATATAGCTAGTTTTGTATACGAGTACAAGTAGCTAGGCTTGACAATTACTACATAGACTAATTAATACTTTGAACAATTGTCTAGTGTCAAAAACACGACAAATCTCGACTCTGAATATGGATATATTATAAGATGAAGATTGAATATAATATTCAATCTTCATCTTAGGCATCTAAGTACCGCTTCGCAGCGACATGAAATACATATCAGTAGGGAAATCAAGGAATAAGGGTGAGGTTACTTGCGTTTTAAATCAACGAATTTATTTCTTAAATAACAGGAGAAATAGGCCGATTTCGTCATGTATAAACATACCTTAACGAGTCCTGGTGGTAATTGCATTCGTTCACATGCGCAAGACATGGACATACAATGGATGACGTTGTCATGTTTCACTGAAATCGCTGATAGGCCACTTCGGACTATTTCTTCGTTTATCTGTTTTAATAACAAAAGAAATTCTATAGGAATAGCTAGATTCATTAATAAATCTTTTAATAAAATGAAGTAGTAACTACGTCAATGTTGGTGTTTACATCTTTAATGATCATTTAGAATTCAATAACACTAAGATCTATTTCATTTCTTCACTCTTGAAAACACCAGAAAATAATATAATTGCGTTTAGAAACCATTCATCATTCTTTTCACTAAGCGAGACAAATTGCTTTCTTTTCAATAGCGTCCCCCAAGCCTTTAAAAACCTATATTTCTCTTCAGCATCCATTAATTAGTCGGGAATGTATTTAAACCAGACATTTCGAGATGTCAATGAAAATAATTAAGGCAAATCGATATACTAAGATATAATTATTACATAATATTGCGAATGTCCCATAAGTTCTTTTCTTTAAACGTGACTAACGATTTAAATTTTCAAACGTTTATACGTTTCTTGCAAAAAAGGCATTTTGTTTAGAAAGTGATAAGTAATTATATTATCCAAGTTACTTTCAGGCCTGCCCTGCAATTTTGTAACTCACTTTTCGAACTCGCACAGCGGTTTTCGCAGCGGCGGTCACGCTCAAATCAGTCGAGAAGCAGTCATTTTATGATTTGACATTCTGATAAGGAGGGAGCTTGTAGTTTATTGTTTATCAGAATGCCAAATCGTAAAATGACTGCTTCACGACTGATTTGAGCGTGACCGCCGCTGCGAAAACCGCTGTGCGAGTTCGAAAAGTGAGTTACAGAATCGCAAGGCTGTATTCACTTTGATTAGTGATTAGGAGAAAACAAGTGTGGACAGCGACTGATTAGTGCAGCTGATTAGTTGGCTGCGTAGTAACGTAATTAGAAGCGAACTGCGAGTACGGAGTAGCCACGTCCCGTGCGCCCTCCCTTCCCCCTCACCCGCAGCGTGCCTGCCAAAACACGTCTGGACAGGCAGCAGGACTCTTCGGTCAACCTGAGAGCAAAGTGATATTCCGTCGTATCTTCAGCAGCCTATTACTTATAGATTTGGATGAATAGGTTCTCTTATTAATCCATTTTCGAACTTATACTTTTCTTGGTCTTGGAACTTGCTTCCAAAACTTCTTCGGTTTCAGATAGCACTGCTTTAAAACTTCTTTCAGTACTTCTTCCAATTGCAAGCGCGCTTCTCGATGTTCGTGCAAACTTGCTGATCGACAACTGAATTTACTTAACAGAGCCACTAAACAAGAATTGGACACTACTTGCACTACACACCTCCACATCCTCTTCATCATCAGTCATCCTCAATTACTAATCACTTGCACTCGTACTAATCAAATCAACAGGCCTTTACGTGTAGTAAAAATGTTTTATTATTGGTAAAACTTGAAATGTTTTGTTTATATATTAGAAAATGTAGGATACAACTCGTTTTATATTATGTACATATACAATCAATCTTTCTCGGAATAACCATCCATTATTATTATTACTAAACATATACTTAAGTTTTAAACTCTATAAAGTAGTGTTTTTATTCCCAACCCAGTATTAGTGTAAGATTCAGATTCGAGACTTATGGAGCATGATATCAAATTCAATACGCTTTTGATAAAGTTAGTTATACTCCGCACTGTTTCTCGACTTTGAATCGTATATTTATATTAGTAAGTCATATTTTAGCATAAATACATATTTCTACCAACACTTAGCAAAAGTAACCCTTTGCGTTTGGCAGATGTTAAACCCATATCAACATCTTGCCACGTTTATTTTAATACTAGGTATTATAAGAATTTACCCTTTAATAGCTGTCGTGATTATATTTGAAATTTCGTTGTTATCTTTAGAATACGATGTATTATACAAATTTACCTCTTTAGCAACAATTTCAATATTATATAGAGAGACGTTGTGTATAATCGAACTTGAACGCTTAATATTGATATAAAAAATAAACGAATTTTACTTGTAGTTCTCTCCCCTCACAGCAAGGAACGATAGGTGGTAATTCTTCCTTCTTCTGTACAAGGTCTACGGCCATGTTGTCTCCGCTAGCAACGGGATTCATCAGTAGAAGAGATGCGTTGGACGACTTTTTCTCTTTCACCTCGATGTGGGAGCAAGCGCTTCGAATGTCAACGCTTAAAGAAGATAATTATGATGTATATATACATCGGCATATTTATATATTTCTGTCTATGTGCGAATTTAGAACTTGCTAGAACGGTTAAGGAATGGCATGTCTTAATTAAACACAAAACGACGGCGTAGAACAGCTTTATGTGTCTGACAAGCACACCTTTTCAGCTACAGAAATCTGAGACCTAAAAAGTTGAACTGGTACTAGTTAATTTTAGATAAAAGATTGCAAGAGCATTTCGTGTTTACATGCATTGCAATGTTCCCCATAAATTGAAAGTTCTGGATAAATAACACAAATTTACCTGTTCATATTGAGATCACGCAGAAAAACGTTTGGAGAGTGCTGGTGCAGTAGTTGCATTATAGAAAATTAAAGGGCCGGTTTGGAGTGTTTCTTGTAAAATCTGTCTACATTTTTTTACAGAAATTTCAACACTGGCATGACACGAGCGTTGAGTTTCCGTTTTTAAATATTTTTTTTTAAATTTTTGACTTGACTATGGCTAATATGGTTTATGATCATAAGAAACTATTTTTTCTGTATAAATTTTTTCGACTCTCGTATTCGCCTTGCTCTTGCAAGATATTTCATCAAATCATTTTAAAAATATATATGAATACGTACCTAAAAATAAATAATACTAGCTGATCCGGCAAACGTCGTTTTGCCATGTTTATCATTTATGGTTATTGTGACTCACTCGACATAGATAGGTATAGTGTGTCGCGGACTTTTTTGTAGATATTTATAAGATCTACAATTACTTAGAACATTTTATGGTTCTATCTTTAATAGTTTAGGCAGGGTACGCAAAATAAGTAACTTTTTTGGTTGATTTTTTACACCTTGTGTCCGAAAAACCCTAATATCTCACGGAACCCTATTTTTGTTCAAAATTAAATATAGCCTATATTACTCGTGAATAATGTAGCTTTCGAATGGTGAAAGAATTTTTAAAATCGGTCCAGTAGTTTATGAGCCTATTCATTACAATCAAACAAACAAACAAACAAACTTTCCTCTTTATAATATTAGTGTAGATAAGAAAAATTTCGCCCATACTTCAGCCACATTTAGAGGTTTTGTGTGAATTCAAATATCTCTGATGTGCTAAGTAGCACAGTTGATTTATTTTTTTGTATTGGAGGACCGATGATTTATCTGTGTTTTTGTTGTTGTTAGATTGTTATGCTTTTTAAATTAAATGCATTAGTAACTTAATTAATATTGTTTTAGTTTAAGTGAGTTATTCACATTTAAACTGCAATGTATGTATCGATACAAGTTTGTTTGTTGTTTGATGATTTGCTGTTTTAAAAGAGTACCGAGAGTTTTTTACGCCGGCTTTTTCTCTCGGCCTACACCCTCCGTCTTCTTTGCCGATGAGTAGGGATGCCTTCAAATTTAATGACGTGGAATAAGTGATACATGCATCTTATGTTCCATAATAAACATATTTTTTTTTATTTTTTTATTTTACAAGCGCGAATTCGTTACAGCATTTAAATAGTTCGACGTTTTGATTGCTTTTCAACAGCCGTTAGCGAAAGATGTCACTTTCTTCTAAAATTACAATCGCAGTACGTGAAAGTATGTATCTTTTCTATCCTAACGTAATTCGGAAATTTATGAAATGTTTCACAAGCAAGAGGGTATTCACTTTGAGTAAAAAGACAAAAGAAAATGTATGAAGCCTTTCGCTATCACGTAGAGGCACTTCATGCTTCGAGTGCCCTCTTCAAAATGTGCACTTAGTTGTTCATTTCTTAATAAAGTAATACATTTTATCCTGTACTTTTCATTAATATTTACAGATACTTGGTGATGGTGCTATCTGCACTGGATGCTTTTAAAATACTTATAGCGAGGCTAAAGCTAAAATAAAAAATCACCAATTTGAGGAGTAATTTTAATAGAAACAATTCAAATATCAAAGACAATATCGAAAACAATCAAAGCATCGTACAATATTTTTAACATTTCTTTTGTCATGCGCTACATGGGCTATCTACTTTTTCAGGAACATAAAAATCTTTCTTTTCCTCTTCACACGAGACATTGCTCAGTTTCTGAAAAGGCAAAATGTGAATTAGATAAAAGAGTACATCAAAACAAATGAAACACTGATATACTTTATCTTCACTCGTTTTTTTTTTGCTAATGACCAAATTTTTAATGGATGGGCTTTTAAAATCATCTGCGGTTATGTGTGTGGTTGAAAATATTTATATTATTTACTAGCTGACCCGGCAAACGTCGTTTTGCCATGTATAAATTAAAAATTTTGTCTAAAAAATAAAAAAATAAATTTAGGGGTGGACTATCCCTAACATTTAGGGGGATGAAAAATAGATGTTGGTCGATTCTCATAAATACCGGATAAGCACAAAAAAATTCATCAAAATCGGTCAAGCCGTTTCGGAGGAGTATAGCAACGAAAACTGTGACACGAGAATTTTATATATTAGATCTAGTTTTGCTGTGAACGCTTTATTGTACATTTAAAAAATCCGTGAAGATCGGCTAGAGCGATTTTGAAAAGTTCGTTTGAACAAATACGGGCTGTGAATCAATACAGAAGTAAAACGCATGCGGTTTCATTAATTTACTTTAACAATAATTACATTTTGCATTATGTATTATGCAATGGTGTGTGTCTAGGCAGTAATACTGTTATAATATAAGATTAAACAAAGGCCCCTCCTACTAATAATTATCTATGCCTTTGCCAGCCTACTAGTTAGCAGATCTCACATATCTTAGAGGTAGCAAACCAGCATGAATGGTGTCCAAATAAATTGCCCTGTGTCATATTATGCGATAAAAGTCTTCAATTTTTTTCGCATGTAGTATACGCGAACTCTCGCAATATCTGGCCAATATACCTCTGAGATGAATACTTTTATTTCAAAAACTTGACACATACCCTTCTTTGTTTTTCTTGCTTCATATCCACAAGTAGTGAGCTTAATATACGTCTCGCTAAATACCCACTGGCACGACGCACATCGGCACAGTCTCCATGTACTCTGTTATTTACTACAGCATCTGCAAGACCTTCCACAGCCTCCCCCCATTCAACTAAAAGATTTTTTAAATTAATACAATATTTATTTTAACTTATATATCTAATAATAGACGAAGTTAAATTACGTAATTCTATTGTTGAAAAATTTCGATGGTTCGTAGGACAATATCAAAGACCTCAAAATACAACAGATTTTCGAATCTTTCTAGAAAATTGGTGATGAACCTTTGTCATGTCAATGATTTTTATGTTAACTGCGTTATAGAAATACAAACATGGTGTACAGGTGAGGTATAAACGCACGACCTTACTGTCTAAAAATACGCTATTGACAGTATGAGAGTATGAGATTTATTGAGAGTAATCTTTAAAAAATACTAGCCGACCGGACAGACGTTGTCCTGCATGATATTTCAAGCGATTAGGATATTAAACAAAGTATGAAAGTACCGACTACAGCAATCCAGGGCTCCACCCAAACGCACACAAAAAAATTTTTCAAATCGGACCAGCCGTTTAAGAGGAGTTCAGTGACATACACACGTACAGTAGAATTATATATATATAAATATATATGTAAGCTATCCTTTTAAGTTGGATCAAACTACACACGGTGTGCAAATTTGATTGATATCGGTTCGGTAGTTTAGGAGTCCATAGCGGACAAACGTGACACGTAATTTATATATATTAAGAAGATTAAGATAGTTTTAAAAAGCGTTTGATGTCAAATAAATAAAAATATTGATTTTTATACGACACGTGATACAACAGTCACAGATTAGACGAACGACGAAGACGTAGCGTGCTTGTAAATGATACGACATCGCCTGTCTAATCCTAATACTGCCTTGGAATTTAATTTCCTAGGAGACGGCTTTTTATCGAAATTTAATAAATACATGTGTGTTTTTGTTATTTCAGAATGATAATTATCACGTGAAAAACGGGACTGGCGCGTCACTATCTTGCCTAGAGAAGTTTGGTGGTATAGTGATTATTGAATAGTACTAATAAATAATTTGAAATAGTTTTTAAAACCTTGTCAAAAAGCCTATTGCTTTAGTTTGAGCGTGCTATTCTAGAATAACACTGCACGAAAGACAGTCATTTTTTAGGTTGAAGACCCTCCCTTTAGGTTGGACGAAGAACGCTACATCCACCACTGCCTATCTAAAAGCTATCTATTTATATATCGTCATTTTAGAATGATAACCTCGTAAGTCAAAAAACCATTAATTTTTTTTTTAAGTCACTCTTAAGTCATTTAACAGGTATAATCATGAAGTAATAGTAAGTAGTAGTATTTATTAATGACAAAAATAAGTCCTTTTTACCATCTAAAACTATGGACAAAAACACAATAATATTTTATTTTAATATACGAAATGAATCATTTTTTTCGTTTCCTGTAATGTTTGGTTCTCTGGACATACGGGGACATTCTTCAGCGACGATATGGAGTTTGAGGTTCATCTCGGTGAGCGGTTTATTTATGTTCATGACATTTGAATGATACATTATAAAGGTACCTTTCGATTTTACAAGCTAGAACTTTCTAAAATAGTATGTCCAACTAAATTTGTCAGACATCGTTTAAGAAGCCAAACATACGTACTGGGATGTCTCATATGCGGTAGCGTAACTGTCCCTATGGTGACATCCATTCCTTTTTCCACTGTCTGGCTCACTGAACGAGACAGTAACTTTGCTGCTGCGTTCACCATCTAGAAATCATGGTAAAATAGAAATAAACTAACGGCTCTATTAAATATCCATCATATTGCAAAAGTTATTTTTTGTTTCTTATTTTTTGTACCTACGCTACGATGAAAAGAGACATTGTTTACATGGTTAAAAAATTTATGACACTTTAATTACAATGTAAATTAAAAATTTAACAATACAGCCTTGCGATTCTGTAACTCACTTTCGCTCAAATCAGTCGTAAAGCAGTCATTTTACGATTTGGCATTCTGATAAACAATAAACTACAAGCTCCTTCCTTATCAGAATGCCAAATCATAAAATGACTGCTTCACGACTGATTTCAGTGCGACCGCAGCTGTGAAAACCGCTGTGTGAGTTCGTAAAGTGAGTTACAGAATCGCAAGGCAGCTCTAATAAGTATAGATTAACTTACACTAGTGCTTACATACAATTCGTAGCCTTAGCATATATTTGGTAAAGTACATATTACTTGCGTTAAATAGCACGAACGTACCTCTAGCAACTTATTTCTCTCGGGGAGATAAGATCCAACGGCCACTGGGTCGGGAAGATCTTCAACTCTGTCCGAGAACGTCACTTCAGCCAATTTTGTTTTAGACGGCTGTTATATTAAATATATATATTGTAATTGTAAAAAAAAACAACATTTTATTTAAAAAAAATCGTAGTGCTTGTTTGAAAATTACTTAAAGGCATATTAATATAGTATTATATAGTATCGGGTTTTGTTTATTAAAAACTATTTCATAGATTTTAGTTATATTAAAGCATATTCAATCTTTAAACGATTCAAGTTCAAACTATGCGACGATACGTTATATAATTTTGTAAACTCGTAAGAAAACAATAACGTATAAATAAATATATCATAATAACTTTCAGCTACATTCTCAAATACATGTGCATACACACCTATTCACACACTCACTCATTCACTTCATTTGTAAGACTAAATTGATAAGTATTATTATTATTATTATGATTTTTTATTTTTATTATCATCTTTTTTTTTTAACTAATTTAAACATGTACCACGTAATAATTGTTTTCTAGTTACCCACAACACAGGGCCTCCCTAGTGTGGGGATTAGCGAAATATGAATTCCATCACAAACCGTTTTGTCATAAATAAAGTTTTTATTATTATTATTATTTATTATTATTATATTCAAGACTTAGCGGGACTATTATTGCAAACTAATGCAGCATTCACATGTTACATGATAAATATCATACCACTGGTGTTGGAGGTCGATCTTTGACGCTCTTCATTTCAAAATCTGTTGTGGTTTCATTAGGTATATTGACCACAGAGCCAAAACCGATTCCGCCTTTCCCATGGATGAACTGCCGTGCAAGTTCCGTCGCCACGTGTATTGACCAACGAGACGCTTTGCTACGCCTGAAACATGTTAACGGAATGATCGGTTTCCTTTAGAAGTCTTACAAAAAACAAAGAATATTTACCTCATCTGAAATCTGGGAATGTTTTTGTCGTTGAATCTTAGGCTAAGATTACTTACTGATATTTATGAATGTATTGCTCTGATATTCCTACATGTGATTTTACTGACATTATAGAACCGATGCATGGGATAATGTTTCATTTACTACCATACAATTAATAATAAATATTGAATATATGAGATAAGCTTATAAAAACAGCGTATAGCTATCGCAATGTAACTTCCGGTGTTAGTTATCGTACTGTATTGTTCAAATTCCACAAATATTTAAGATATCACTGATCCCTTTTGCATTTCGGCTTTCCTTTGATTATAATAATAGTCGAGCTTACAATATAATTGCTTATTTAAAGCCGCGCCAACAAAGCCACGAAACTAACTAAAACTAACATAAAGACTCGATAGTAGGTCGACATACACAAACAAAACAAAAATGATATATTCTTAACTAGCTGGTAAAAAACTGCATATAAATCAAGATATGAACTGAAAAGTTTTAAATGTTGCCTATGGCCATCCTAAACTCTAATAGGCGGGCCAGAACATCCATGTGTCGTATACAGACATATGAAATTGTCTGTTATGTTTAATAAAGCAATCAATTCATCAAATTTTATTATTATTAAAGCAATATTAAATAAATGTTCAACTTTGTCATTTATTATCTTAATGAGTTTCGTGCATGCTAATCTATATATATAAAAGAAAGTCGTGTTTGTTACAACACTTATAACTCGAGAACGGCTGGACCGATTGCCATGGTTTTTGATTTGTTGGATTTGTATCCGTCCCGAATAGCAGAATAAGCAATAAAATATCGGATAAGTTATCGAATAACAATAAATTAATTAATTAATTTTACGAATGCAAAAACCATATGGTGCCATCTGTTGACAAAACTACACATCATTTTACGTCGAATTCGTGTCAGTTCAAGAAATTCCGATCTTGAGGTGAATGAGGAGATGCATAACCATGCTTTGATCCTGATCAAAAGATGTTGGATATCAGAAAGTGCTTAACATGCAGTATCGCCATATTGACGCTAGAGAGAAGATGCCTAATGAGTAAAACTGCCATTCTTCTTTCGCAATGGCAAGCAATAAAACATTTCTGTATTTGCAAAAAAGTTGTATTAATGTAATACTTAACATAAATGAAATCCTAAAATAAGTTAAATTAAAGTAACAACGATATTATAAGGTTGTAGGGCGGAACGAAGTTAGCCAGGTCAGCTAGTATGGTATAAATGCTGTATTATATAACATTATGTTAAATAGTGTACAACAATTTTAGAAGAACGTAACGTATTTTAATACCTGTAAGTTAACCCATATAAAAATACAATTTAAATAAGTAAAGCCGAAACCTTGAGACCTTTGGAAAATAATAAGGAATGAATTTTTCACATCCTATGAACGTCTAACCTTGATAATTTTATGCGACATAAGGTGTTCAACATTAATAATATAATCTAGCTTTACTTCAAGGTCTTACACGCTTAGGACACAAATCACAAAGACCTTGGTAGGTTTAAATGTAATAACGTTCATTAAGTGATATATTGTATTGAGACTAATTTAAATAATAATTAAAGTCTAATCAGTAATTTAAGTGTTGTATAAAGTGTGGTAACATTTCAGTATTTTCAAATTTGTTCTGAGGCTTATATGACTCCATCCGAATGGCTGACCCAGTTCTGAATGAATGAATTAAAATTGAACCTTTGATACCTATGGGCAAAGTCAGTAACATAGTTAAATCGAGTTATTGAAAATAGAGCAAACCTTTTCTTAGGGGCAGGTCTATAGTTTTGGAAGAAAATAACGGCGGCCCTGGACTTAACCATTCTTTCAATATCTCTGAGAAGTAAGTTGACGCGACGCCTGGCGAACTCCATCACGGCGCTTTCTAACATCTGGTGTATAAATAACATATCATAAATCTACAGAACAGGGCAACACCACGTACAAACTGCTAGGAAGAAAAAAGGTGTATATTGAGTGGGTAAAATAATAATTTCATGTGAAAATATATAATTTATTTCTATTTTAAACAGCAAAGTTAAGGCTTAAGTATGAGACTCTTAACCCTAAGGTTACCCTAAGCGTTCAAATCATATCTGCATTGCATAAGCAATTAACACTTTTTAATACGGTGAAGAAAACATCGCGATAAACCCACATAAGCCAGCCACTTCTTCCTTGTATCTCAACCCTTTTGTGTATCATTTTTTTGTTAAGCTTATAAGCTACATTTACTCTTTAAAAAAACAATTGCGAACAAACAGAAGTACAAAAAAAACCCACATAAGCGTAAAAATAGACAACATGGGTAAGAAGGCTGATCACCTACTTTTCTATAAAATTAATATGGATTATTATTATAATTACTATGCTGATTACCTCGTCAAGTATTCTAATAGGTGCTGGCGGAAGAACTGTCACCAAGTCCATCCAGGCCCTCGCCTGACCTAGTGTCATGAGACGATCGCCATCCGTACTAACGGCCGCGTTCATCGCTTCCGTCGCCAATTCTTGTGCAAGTTCCGGACTCATGCCTTTAGCCCCTCTCTTCGACTAAAATTTAATACAATTATTGATTCAACATAAACTCAAACTCAAAATAACTTTATTCATATAGGTAAACAAGTACATTTATGAACGACAGAAAAAAAGTTTAATTAATTGTAAATTTACATTTACTATCAGTTCGCAAGTCAAGGGCGTAGAGCAGGCAAGAAGAACTGGTAAGAAACGTTCCGCTACTCTTTTTAATCGCTAAGTTTTGAGTCATATCAATTGTTTGAACTGGAGCAAATCAATCCCACTGATTAGGATCATTTAAATATTCGTCAAATTTATAAAAAGCTCTATTGGTTAATTTACGTTTAACGAGGGCTTTGAATTTATTTAGTGATTTTTGAAATAAAATATGTAGGAAAACATGCAAAAAATTACCTTTTCAAACTCCGCACCCATCTTGCGCACAAGGTTTGCAGCTTTAGCCGTTCCACCGTGCATCTGCTTCCAATTGGCGAGACGAATGCGAGCTAGCTCCAAGTCCGTGTTGAAAGCATATACCTCCGCCTTTCTGTAATTTCGTACCACACGATCAATATTAATTAAACATTTAGGTACTTTACACTGCAGCTTCTCGGGGAACTCAAGACTTTACAGTATCAATAAATAATAGTTTAAAAAAACTAGAACACACGCTTTTAAAGCACAACATACTAAAAAGTAAAAATAATTCCTAATTTAGGCTGAAAATGGTAATGAACAAAAAATACTGGTATTATTGTGAAAAAGCGTGTGTTCTAGTTTTTTTAAACAATTTTTAATTTTTTAGTTAATTTTTTCATTTTTTTTCGGATTATTGCATTGTCATCGATCTTTGACAGGTTTGAATTAAATCTGTCCGTTAAAAGTGGGTCAAAATCGAGTCCGAAGGAGTCGATTACATACATACATAATTACAGGTGAAGCTAATAAGCGTGTAAAAATTATCTAATCTTACCTAACTCGTCTCATGGCGGCAGCATTCATATCCTCAGTATAAATTTTGAGAAGCAAAGCTTCTTCTTGTATTTTGAGGTTTTGTGCATTTACACGCATTTCCCACTTATTGTTCGCCTGAAATATTTATTTAAATTAAAACATCAATTTGCATTTATGATTTAGAACAGTGATTCCCAAAGTTGTCTATATCGACCCCCAGGGGTCTATGACAACCGGCAAGGGGTCTACGTCAGCGAAAAAAAATTTGGGGGTCCATGAAATGAAAATGGGGGTCCACGATAGTGGATCTCAACACATACACTTATAGTACCTCATTATATTTACTTACATCATACTATCTTATAATATCAAAACATATACATTACGAACAAACAGATACAAAATTTTATTTTGAGTAGTTTTAATTTAAATTCAATTAATAAATGTATAAGTTAACATGTGATTTTACTTAAAGTTTTTAACACTAAACTTCACTACAGTTAGAAATTTACAGGAAATCAATATCAGGTAAGTAGGGGTCTACCCAACACGGAAAAACATGGCAAGGGGTCTACGACACAAAAAAGTTTGAGGAACTCTGATTTAGAGGAACGAAGCATGAATCAACATAATCTAGGAAAATCAACAACCTACCTGATCATCCTGTTTCTTTTGTTTCTCATCTCGCTCTTGCTTAAGTCTATTCAATCGTTTCTTCTCATTCGCCCTCCACTGCCGAACCATCGTGATCTTTCTTCGGAGTTCCATCTCGGCAGCTGCTTGGACACGCTGCTTTATTCTGTTCTGCTTCTCTGCTGCACGCAAGGCGCGCTCTTGCCGTTGTTTTTTGTTGTATTCAGCCAAATAATTCATTCTAGCTTGTACTTTCTTTTCTTGTTCTTTTGCTCTAAAACATTTAAATAGAAGAACATCCTTATTCCACGTGGGCAAGACCAAGGTTTCATTACTTCAGAAATTAGAGCAAAGTTAAACTACTGCTTAACTTTGCTCTAATTTCACATTATACTTAACGCGAGCATTAAATCGTAATACTCAAGGCGAGAAACTAAAATACCTAGGCAGAAACTGAAACTCACGACTCTAGATGCACTCAGCTCGTTCCTTTTAATTAAAACATCTCGTTGCGCCCTTTGATTAATGTATATACAAACGAAATAAAAAAGAAACATTGTGAAGTCATTTTAATTGCAAGTACCTTTCCGATTAATTAACTTGAAAATACTAAACGAATTTCTGTTTTTGTTTTCAAGTACTTATATTATGTTTTTATAACATTCTGTTGGCGGGTATAATAACTATTATTGCATAATTCATTCGATTTAAAAATGCGCACTTTTTACGAGGTATACCTGATTTTTTTACCATATCAGTCAAAGAAAATACCATAATCTTAGTTTAAATTGGTCGACAGTAATGTAGGCTATCTTTATATATATAATTCTTCTGTGAGTGTGTATGTCACTGAACTCCTCTTAAACGGCTGGACCGATTTGAATGATTTTTTTTGTATACGTTTGGGTGGAGCCGTGGATGGTTTAGATTCACAAAACAGCCCGGCAGATGGCACTGCAGTCTGTACTTTCATGCTTTGTTTAATATTGCTTGAAATATCATGCAGGACAACGTCTGTTGGGTCCACTAGTTATAATTATAATATATAGATATACTGTTTTCTATTAAAAGCAAAAGTTCTTAACAAGTAAACAGCTATATTGGTACGCGACGAACACATTTCCATGTTTCTATGCAGCAAGAAGAGTGCTTCAACGACGCAACTAAATGGATTATGCAAATATGCTTTACTAAGTTTGCAATCTCGGCGAGTTGTACTGATGGGATAAACCAGTGAGAAAATTTGATTTATTTATTGTCTAGTAACTAGTTTATAGCGATAAACCAAACCTCTCTTTAATGCAGCACTATGAGGTGATTAGTTTTCAAATTAATTACAACAATTTGTGTTTCTCGTACTGAATAAAGGCTACGCAATACCAATTCTATTGAAATAAAGTTTTGATAAAAATCCACTGTAAGTATTGGTTCATTGAACCTAAAAATGTGTAAATACAAGGTAATAAGTTATGCAATGTCGGGTATAAATTAATGTCTCCACTTGCCGGTAAGTTGTAAACATCTGTCAACTGCTACTTTCTGGCCAAAAGCCAAAAAGGACAGTAAGTTTACGTAATAAAAATATTAAAACCCTTTAACTAAAGTGATAATTTCTTACTATTGATATTTTCTATATATGTACTTGTACATATCATTTACTTTATGTCAGTATTAGATTATCTGTTACATGAGTAGTTATGATTTTAGGTTAGGTATAATATGCCTATATTTTAAAAGTTAAGAATAAATCATTAATACAGGAAGAAATATTGTTACAAAATTAACAAATGATTAAAACGAACTATCTTTTAATATATAAAATTCTCGTGTCACAGTTTTCGTTGCCATACTCCTCCGAAACGGCTTGACCGATTTTGATGAATGATCTATCGACGTATCTATGAGAATCGGCCAACATCTATTTTTCACCCCCCTAAATGTTAGGGGTAGTCCACCCCAATTTTTTTTTTTTCAGATATTTTTTTTATGATACAGCGTTATAAAATACATACAACCCCTACTTTTCACCCCTCTACTATCAACCCCTATTTTTTATTATATATGATATACATGGAAAAACGACGTTTGCCGGATCAGCTAGTGTGTATATACAGTACAAAGTTAAAGGCTACCGACATGTAACAGTCTACGGCGTAGCATATCCATAAATTACTAAACAATTATATTTATAATTTATGGGCATAATGTTATATATTCTGTGTCGTCAGTCTGAGTTCTGATAACGTTCAGAAATTTGTTCCTTTGAACGCCATAACTATGTTAAACCTATTAAGCTCGGAGATCACAGGTTCCCTTGCTTGTAATCCTTTTAATAGAGAATGTTTATTGTGAAAGGTCTTTGCTAGACTCTATACATTACCTTAAGTTATTTCTGTGCTAGTTTGTGAAAGTTAAATTATGATAAATATTTACATTTACAAAAATGTTTATACAATCTTTTGTATGCAGTACTACGACTACTACAATGTATTGTGCAAAATACTTTAATACAAATTAAATACGAGTGTTAGCATTGAACAGTTTTCAAACTCATAGATACAGCTAGTCGTAATACAATTTTAAACAAATTTCTACAATCACTGAACTAACAAGCTTTGCTCCTACGTGAGGATCGGCCGGATTAATAGCAACACTTTGTTTTCATTTCATGTCCACGCAATTAGTTTTAACCAAACCCGGTCGGGTTGTTTACTTTTACATAATTAAAATATAGCCTGGGGATAAAGCGATAGGAAAATACTTTTCTCAAGTTTTACGTATTGTTTCTGAACACAAATAATGGTGTCTATATTTGAAAGTTTTTTTAATTTGAATACCTTTTTTATAGAACATGGAGTCAGCAGGCAGGACGCTTACTTGTTTAACTTAAACTCGCAAGAGATAAATACTTGGTACCCTTTTTTCTTCAAGGACCTTTTCATTGAATTGCTTCAAAAACTTTCTTGTATTTTTATTTATATTAGCTTTATAATTTTTATAAGTGTACTAGATATTTATGCTTTGAATTGAAAAATATAATTTGGGCTCGGTTTTTAATTTAAATCTGTTCATAAATGTACTTTAAACTTGAAGTGGGTCAACAATGTTTGCGCAAGAGGAGGACAATATGGACAAAACATTAATTTGTTTTCTATTTAACAAAAGTTATATCGAGTAAGTATTTATTATCATGACGAAAATTCTAGATCAATATCTAATTTCAAAATTAATTCATGTTACCAAAACTATGTAAATATTGAAAGGACAAACAAAACTACGATTGAATTCCGATTTATGCACAGATGTTGGAGAATATCAGCTGGTACAAACATTTCATTACATTGATTACATAACAACTTTAGTTTGATTTGATAAATTGACATGTGTTTAGCTGTAAACGTTATGTATGTAGTCTTTATTGGATACGGCTTAACTGTAATCAATTATTATCAGAAGAAATGTTGTATTAACCAAAGATTTTTATTAAATAGCAACTAATTGACATATTGACTGTCTGATTTTGGCCACTTTTGTACCAAACTTGATAGAAATTAAACGTACAAATAACAATGTATTTGCATTCAGTGTAAAATTGAGATTCAAAACTTAGCGAGAACTAAGACTCCTGTATGTTTTTCATAGCGCTTATTTTCGACTCTTGATCTTAGCATAGCGCCCTTGATTTGAGAACTGGCATTAAATGTAAAGTCAGAAGCATTTCATATACATTTCTTTTTTTGACGTTCATAAGTGTACATTGTGTTGTTACCTATATGATTTTTGACTTTTGACATAAATGATGGTTTAGTTGGATGAGTGTTTTTTGACCATATTTTTAAGTATATTCGAGGATCTAAGTTGGAACTTATTTGAACTGATTTGTTTTATACTAACAAACGTTTCTTCTCTGCCCACTCGTCAGCGTGCTCTTGCGCCACTCTTTCCAAATGTTCCCGCGCTCGTTCTGCCTTCGTAAACACTTGTAGCCTTCTTGCCACATCTACTTCCACACGTTTCAGTGTTAAATCATCTTTGGCCCGTTCATCCTATAGCACTTAATTAATGAGAAAATATGTTTTTAATCGTTATAAAAGCATGACTTGATTTCTTATCAGGATGTTTGTAACCTTCGATACGATTGTTATTCTCGTCAATTTCGTGTTTATACATTCGTAACAACTAATTTCATAGTTTTTATTCAATCGTTTTATTAGAATGCCATCTACATTTTCGATAATTATTAAAAATCGTAAGCTAGTTTTATTAATTATGACAAACCTTTTTTGTATAAACAAAATTGAAGAATTGTGGTTACAATAATTTCACTTAAATGTAATTGCATTTATCGTCATTTGATGGCAAAAAAACTAGGTTTTATTATTTGTACAGTAGAAACGGAACCAAGAAGTAAAATAATTGCATATATAATTTCTTAATCTGATCTGTAAATGTTTTACAATATTACATTGGTTATTTTAAAAACTTACTAATTTCTTCATTTCCAAGTGAATTCTGTCCATAAACTGATTGTATAGATATTTTCTATATTGATTAAAGTCTTTTAAAGAGCAGACAGCGCGTCCGTCCTTTGTACAGTAACCAAGGTGCTTCATCCTGTTACGAGCTGGTTTCTGGGCGAAGTGATGCGCTAAGTGTGGATCATGAACAGGAACATAGTCGTAGGAAACGTTGTTACAATATGGGTCCGTAAGGTCAAAAGATGGAGTCGGCCCATCTTTACCTAAACCAAGACGCCGAACCTGTAAGGATTAATAAATAAAGTTATCTTCGGATACGTTTGACAGTCCTTTAAATGGTTTAAAATATTGAATACTTAGAACTATTTACAGAATAATTATTTATTTAAACTTGTTTTGCTAATTAATTGGGAATATTTGTTGGAATTTTATTCTTTGGAATCAATTAATTTATTCATCCTTGGAATTATTAATAAATACATAATATAATAATTTAAATCTTAAAACAAAATGAAAGTCAAATCATGGATATTTCGATATCATTAAAGATTACAAACCACAGATAAAAAGCTTAAGTAATTTTACTATCATTTTTACTTCCCTCCCACTACCAAATCTCATGCTGCGACCGCACCATCTAATGCGTAAAAGACTAAACAATAACAAGACAGACAGATCGAAGTCAATCCCCGATAACAAAGACGATTCAAGGACATTTCAGACTTTTTTCGAGCCCCGAATTTATTTTGTATTGTATTCATATGTATTATGTGTATTCAAAGCCAAATTATTTAATAGACCAAAATACCGGGACGGTGAGGAGCCATTAGGCTCTCTGTGAGTCCATTAAATATATCATCATTTCATTACATTCTTCATTTTTTTTTCAATGTGAGTCAGTCAAAAGGTTGTCCCAAAGAATGCCGAGGCGTACTCGTTAGTTTAAAGAAGTCGATTTTTAAAACTAAATTTTTTTTTATAGACATCAAAACATAATAATTTGCCTCAGTTTACCTAAACTACCTTTAACCTTTGAGATTTGTTATTTAGTAAGTAACAAATTAGTATGACGAGGCAGTCAATGCCGGAAGCCAACTGAGTAACGCTGAAAGCGATAAATTTCCTGTTCTTTCAGTTGCGATATTGAAATTTATGAACATTTAAAGCTTCTCTCGTCTTCCACCATTTGAATCGTTTTAGCCTAAATAACTTTCCCTTAAATTAAATATTAATAAGTATTAAATATAAATAATACAGCTACTTGATGAGTCCTTGATCTACTATCTGAAACTGTAGATTATATTCCAGAATAATAAACATCTGCATAAAAATAACAGATATAAACGTGAAATCGTTAGAATTGAACTATATTTTTCGAAAATCTGTTTAAAATAAACGAGAGATCATAAAAGTAAAGTTAAAATGTTGTGTTGACCGGCTTGTCATGAGCAATGACGAACCCGGTCAATTTTGGAGCACTGTAACAGCGTTTCCAATTAACTAAATTAAAAAAATATATATAGAGGAAAATCTTCAGAAAGAGATCCTCTACAAAATTGTCCTGACATAATTTTTTGATAAAATCAAAAGAAAAGAAGTTAATAAGCAAAAAGGTAAATATTTTCACTTTTTTACTTATAACTTGAGAATTTTGGCTTTATGATAAAAAGTCACACATACATAATAGGCAAAGCGATTTGCTACAAAAAATGTCTTTACAAATTTTTTGTACGATGGATAGTTTAGGAGATATAGCCAAAAACGTGTTTTCGCCCCTTTTTCCAAGATGGCAGCCGGGGGACAAGGGCGCCAACCCCACAAATTTGGGTTTAAGCTTGTATTGACCCCCCTTGTTTGTATACATGTTCAATCAATAAAATTGCGTCCTCTAACAAATGTTCAGTTTGGCCCGCAAATTGAAAGATTTAAATTGACTTAATATGTTTTAAATCGTTCTTTGCGAACTGACAGCCACGAAACATATATTGAACCCATCGAAAAAACCAACGCGACGAGCTTTTGCGTCGCAATAGAAGGGAAATCGCGACGCCACCGTCGTCGTGACGAGAATAGATCAAAATATAAATCCGACTAAACCAGGCAATGAATATTGTTGTTCGCGCCACAATACCATGCTTAGACTCCTAAATCCTTGTAATCAAATTCCCCTTTTGTTCTACCCAGATGACCTACTTTGTTACAAGCCTCAGACTAAGAATCAAAATTCTACTAGTAAGTCTGTACTGCTAAAAAGTTTGTTGTAAATTGTAGGCGGCTGAAATTTAATAAGTTAAAAAGTAATTTTATTATGTGAATCTTATTGTAGTTTCAAGTGGTTCAATTTATTTTTTTGTATATGCAAGTTATGAAAAACAGTTTAACTATATCAAGATTCAGACCAGAATCCTGATGTACTTTTTAATTATTTATTAACATTAATCTTAAAAAAATAAAACTATATAATTTGTTCTATTAAGATAGTTACATTTTTAACGGTATATCGTATATAGTACAAATTCAAATTCAGTATATATAAAATACTGTAGCGAAATGTAAGATATCCTAAAGTATTACTATATTGTGATATACTCGCAATCGGGTTTAAATAATAAAATCATAGAGGCGCCCTTCGCTTGAAGCCACTTTATATAGTTGTTTGTGTGTAGAGCACTTACACAATACAAGGAAGTGTATGTGTGTAGATTTACTCAACTAAACGAAATGTTATGCCTTTGCTATGAGCTTTCACATACAATAATTGTGATCGCAGAAATAATAGAGTAATAGAAACTAGAAACAAATTTCAATAACGCAGTTGCTAATTGTCATAACATTCATCAAGGATGCCTAACTTTGCGATATCAAACTAAAACATTTTAGTCTCGCTGAAGGAGGTATGTTCTTACAGTAAACAAATATCTTATAAAACAAGATCCGGTATAAACCCCAAATTTGTAGTTTACAAAATTTAGTTTACGAAATTAGTAAAGACTAAATCAGCTTGCTTACAACATATCTGGAATCATTTTTAACACTGTCATTCTACTAATGAGCTGTTAGACACCAACAAGAGAGAACGTAACGGAAACAACGGTGAACACACACAAAAAATATTTTTAACATACATGAAACTATAACGCCTACCCTCGTTTGGTATATATAACATAATAGTATAAACTAATTTGAAAGTTTGAGATACAGTTGACATTGAATTGAATGTACTTTACGAATTCTCAAAATTTTAAACTCAGGAATGCATACTTTATAGTTTTATTACGGTATGGTAAACCGTTTAACAATGACACATTCATGTTTTAATTTTGATTTATACAAGCAACATCTATGATTCAAATCGCTGGCTGTATTACAGTTCCACGATACAAGGGTACTCACGATCGCACGTAATGAGAGAGATTTAAAAGGATTTTACTTTAATACTTTGAAGAATGTTCGGTTCATTTGAGCAAAATATATTTTCTATATGAAACGAGCTTATGATGAAGTGCTAAACACCAGCCATGGATATTTGTAAAGCTTAGACTGGTACGCTCTTTTCTTAAAGGCATCAACACGAAAGCCTTTAATATCATTACCATGATTATAAACTATTTAATTTAAAGGTTACGAATAATATATTACTAATTATATAGGTATATGTACTATGTATGGTAATCTTAAACACGAAATGTAAGCTATATTTAGGCGTAAAAGTTCAAGGCAGATAAACGTCTCGCAACATAGTTGAATATCTTAAATTAAATGATCTATTTAAATTACATACTAACATCTTCACCAATTTTTCCTCGTGAGAAAATAATTCTGCCCTTTGGCATTTTTGGTACTGGCAATTTATTCTCCAAACCCAATCGGTACCACATTGGGAGTCCATTCTTGGGCACTGCTCTTACAGGCTTGGGTATGGAATCAATAACTTTTTTCAATTCTGTAGGTTTACGCAACGTCATCAACGTTGTATCAATATCATTAAGATCGTCTGTACACAAATCAGACGACATAATTGTTTTTTTCTTGTAAACTTTAAAAAAATAAGCAACAAACGCACACCGCAAAATACCGGGAAATAGCACTAAAATTTGACAAAGATTGTCGAACTGACAACTGTAATTAGTGTATGTTTTATGGGCAGAGTGTCAAAGGAGGTTATATATGAGTAGGTTGTAAAATACGACAGAAAAAAACTATTTAAAAGTAACAGAAAATGCAAATAAAGTTAAACCTCTTCAAATCTACCGCTCATTCAGTGGGAACGGAAAATTAAAATTCATGAATGCAGCGTTCGCTATGAAATAATGCAATTTTCATTTAAGAGGGAATCCAATAAAGACTAAACAATATATCATGATACTTGTATAGCTAGCAAAAGTCATTCTTTAGATACCCTCTGTACTTCTAGAAAAATAGTTGCCAGTTCATAATCATATTTCGTACTTTCCTTCGTTTTAAAAAATAAATAATAGTTTAAAAAAACTATAAAAGTTCTAGTTTTTTTTAACTATTATTTATTTTTTTACTTAATTTTTTTTTATTTTTTTTCATTTTTTTTTTCGGATTATTGCATTGTCATCGATCTATGACAGGTGCGCAAAGTTTGAATTAAATATGTCCGTTAAAAGTGGGTAAAAATCGAGTCCGAAGGAGTCGGTTACATACATACATACATACATACATACATACAGGTGAAGCTAATATAAAGCGTGTAAAAAATTGGTCAAAGGTCTGTTTATAGTGTGAGAGACAACAATAATAATGCGACGCATATTAAAACTCGAAGATGCAGGGTAAATTCCCAGCAAAAAATTAATTTATTCAGAATGGAATGCAAGTCTGGTCAATAATAAAATAAACGTGTACTAGTATGTACGGAGATTGCGATATTTAACAAAAATATGTCAAGTGAGGTTAAAATTATTAAACATTGAATAATCTGCAAATATTTATTGTGTTTGGTACTTTAAATCAGACCTATCAAACCTAATAATTCTATTTTCGTTGGCTTTATTGTAATATAAAAAAACTTTATTAAAACCAACTTTGCTTAATTGTTATCATAATATCCTTATGAAAATTGCTACTGGTGCGGTCGATTGTACCGAGCTAGTAAGCAAAATAAACCTTCGAACATATAACAAAACACTTAGAATCATGAACCTATTGCATGTACCCAGAGTAAACACAAATTATAGAGGGAGCAACTTTATGGTTAGAGCGGCAAACAAATTTAATGACTTAACGATTGATATGTTCGCTGAGAGTGTGAGGACAGCAAGGATAGCTTTGACACAAAATTATTTCAACCATGATGAATGAAGTGCAATGATAACCTTTCATTGTCAACTAATTAAATTCTGTTTTTTCTTTTTGTTTTACACTAAAAATATTTGGCATTATATATGTATATATAATATAACTACTTCTGTATTGTGCTGGGAATCTTCTGAATAAATAAATATCAGTCCATCATAATGACAAAAAATTCAGTTTTCCGTCTTTTACGCCTTTACGCCTGCTAGTCCAGTCAGTCAAGACAATTAATTCATTATAATTCCAAAAGTTTTCAAATTTTGATGTAAGGTCGGGAGTGGTATTAAAACAAATCATAAAATTTTGCAACCTGCTCTGCGGTCCAGAACATTGTTAAAATTGCAATTAAATTAATTTTTGCTGTATGGTCGTGAAAAAAATTCCAAAAGTTCTGCAAACTTGGGGAAGTTTTCGATATAATATTTCATATCACGTATAAAATTTGCAACCAACCTAAGTGTACGGAACATTTTTTGTTATTAAAAATTAATGTTTTTCTTTATTAAACTGAAGGAAAACGTTCCAAAAGTTCTGCAAATTTGACAGATATATCGAAAATAAAATAATGGTCTATGCCGCATACGAACGCGTAGGTGTACTAAAGGCGTTACGCTTAACTTTGGAGTTATATTCCGTTTCCAAAGTCCAGGTCACAAAGTTTCTAGAAATTATGTCGTTAAGCTAAAATCGGGCGGGCTATTTTCAGGTATAGATTAAGCAGCGGACTGCACTTAACCGATCACCTTCGTATTATTTTGGTTCATAATACCTTTTATAGATCAAGTTCGACACTAAATTGGTCAAGAGTTCTATTTTACAAATCTATTTTATATATCGATCCAGACTAGGAAAGTTTCTATTAATACTGAACTTATTAAGATATATAATGTTCTTACCGTCTACATTAGTGGTTATCGAAAGATTTTTAATGAGCCCAACTTCAATTCTAAGGAAGAGAAATCATAGTATAAAAACAAGATCCTTTTTCGTCATTTCCGTCTCTCACAAAGGGTTTTTCTTGTGCTTTAAATCTAACTTTCTAACAAAGAAACGAAATATCAAATATTTGCATGTCTCTTAGAGAAGGAAGACGCAGTCAGACTCAAACCGTCCGTGTCTATGGTTTTCTACTACTCTCAAACTATAATATCTGTTAATACAGTTTCTCAAAATGACTATTATGATAATATTTAACGAGAGAAAGCTATAAAAAAACGTAGTTCACATATTTTAATTTACACACAACAACATCCGCCTATAACATCCCTATTTCTTTTTTGAAAACATCTTTTGATTAAAGGGGAGAGTTGTGCTTTGGAAGTTATATTTAGGACCAACAGCTACTAACGGAACGTAATTGGATGTGATTGTAAAGCTTTACCGTTAGAAATCTGATAGACCAAAATAGTAATAGGCAATAGCATAACCTTTAAAAGAGCCCTATATTCACTCTAATTCTAAAACAATCGTTTTACTGGCCCTTTCCCATAGGCTTATACAATATGTTATAATATAAAATTCCTGAGAGACGGCTGAAATTTATGAAATAATTATTAACATTATTTTCAGACTCTGAGGACGTAAGAATTAATAGTTAGTCATTATCATAATATGTTGTTTGACTCATATATGCAATTCTCTAAATATTTGTCTATATCTGTTTCAAGTAATTAAGAGAATTATTCAATTCTATGCATTGCATTCAATTGTGATCTTTCAAATTTTGTTTTATTAAGTTGTTACAAATTTATAAATATAACTAGCAAACTCGGCAAACTCCGTTTCGCCACCAGATGGCTTCGTTTTATGTAACATTTCGTTTGGTGATCCCGCTTTTCTGTTGAAATTTTTCCTGAATTTTCTTTGCTATAAACCTCACGGAGCCCGAGACCTTTCCAACGAATGCAAAACCGTGGAAATCGGTTCGTGCGTTCTGGAGTTATAGCGTCAGGTAGGAAAACCCGACTTATTTTTATATAGTAGATTACTTCAGACTGATTATTTTGTAATCGTTTTTGAATTTTATTCCTATTTTTATGCACCGTAAATACGGCAGCTATCCACGGCTTTAATAAATACTGCAAAACCTATTTCCATTAAGCGTCCAAAACTTGTTTGCCATTTCTATAGCTAGTACTAGACTATACACATTTACTCAGACTCAACACAAACAGTTCGTAGAAAGTCATCACGATAATTACTAGACTTTAATTAAGAGTTGCGGAATAGCAAGTATAAGGGTCTCTACCCTGTGAATTAGGGAGTTCACCCCAGTAAGGGCCCTAAAGTCTAAACGATGAATAACTGGGGTTAAAGAGCTGTGTGCTTATTAATGTCGACTTAATTTGTGTTACTATCAAACAAATGCCATAAAAAATGAAATTCTTCCGTCGTTTAAAAATTGCTGCCAAAATAAATACGCTCAAAATGTGTTATCTAAAATAACATTGAGTTTTTGTGTCTAATTTTGATACCTTAATTTACATTAATTTCTAAGCAAGGTTTAACTAAAATTTTAATACTAACTATACTTAAAACGTTAACCCAATACATATCCATATTACTAAAATTTTATAAATTTCGTAACATTACATTAATATATTATTGAGTAGCAGAAAAATATACTAATGTATTTTATTCAAATACTAAAAATCAACTGTTTCATTTATATATTAATAACAAATATAATTATTTACCATAAAATACTGTATTTAATTCTATTAAGATTTTAAGAAAGCGAGTAAAATACGTATAAAAGAAAATATAACTTAGTTCTTAACTGATTGATTTAATCAGTCCAAACTCAAAACAATACGTCAGTATAGCAGCGAAATCAAAATTGTGGTGTTCTGATTAAACCAGTTAAATTCATCAAATCATATTTTTATTATCAGAGTGCGGTATTCTGTTATAACTGCAATTTAAAATCCTTTATTACGCAAACATAAGAAGAGATAAAATTCTCGGCCATATTATGATCCTCGGTTGCGTATAATAAAAATAATCATGTGTAAAACAATCATGAAACCGCAGCTGTTTCAGGTGGATGCAAACGATGCAAGTCGCACAAGTATAGTCGCGGTGTTTCGTTTAACTGCGCAGAGTGACTGCGCGACACACAGATGTGGTCTAACATTCGTGCGTCGCACGCGTCCTTTCTGCTAACCGACGCCCAGTTCTCGCGTATTTATAACTGAAAATAAATAAATAATAATTCCAATTGTGAACGGAACACCCCAGTGATGTTTATCAAAACATTCTAATATATGCCATCGTAACGGTTCGTTCGTCGACAATGATTGTTTAAATAATTTTTAAGGTTAAGTTTGTTGAACTTTTTACGGCGTATGGTGACGTATGTGCATTGATAACTATATTTTTTCATTGTATTATGTAAATTTTTATTCCATGGTCGCACAAATTTCATGTTGTTCAAGGTCCGGCGAGTACCAATTGCGATTAAAAGATTATCTTAGTTTGCATTTAGAAATACTTCCGTAGTGGTTTTAAGATAGCAGTTATGAAGGTGAAAACATGCATGATATCAATGCACTTGTATATATCAGATGTTTATTATGAATGACGTTAATAAACTCAAGTAACATTTGTGTTTTACAAAAAAATAAAATAACGAGTGAATATTAATACTTTACAGCCCTAATAAAATCTAATAATAAATCACACTACAAACTTAAAAATATAAAAAAAATATCTTTATATATAAAATACAATTTAAAGTAGTTAAATGTAATATATACATAAAGTATTATTTAATATTCATTGGAAGTAGCTGTATCCTATTAGTGAGATATCATAGTAAAGTATAAACAACGAAACTGCTTAGTCAATATGTGCAATCTAACAAGCAATTATTACTATGTGAAATTTACTGGTCAAAACCTTAATATTATTATTTTCATTACTTTATAGATCTTAACTTTTTTATTAAGTAATAACTTAAATAGTTTGTTCCCGCGTAAAATAATCAAACTCTGTGACTGTATGAAAAATTGTCACTTAAAACTTGTACATACTGATACTTGGTTATCAGTTGTTATAATGTTTCATTTTTTCACAATAACGAATATGAAGCTTAAGAGTTCATAAGATACTAGGCAATAAATAAGTATATCCGTTCAGATACTTTATTCAATAAGGATTGATCTATTTTTAATAACGTACGGGCATTGTCTTTTATTTGTGCTTATGACACATACATTTATATTTAATACAATTTTAAAATTACTTTTGCATACCTTTATATAAAAAAACAAAACTCTTATTAAGTCTTAAAAATGTTATGTCTTTTTTGCATATAGATAAAAAAATCCTAAAAAATTGAAAAATCGTAATTGGTAGTTTTAAAAAAGGAATATTTATATGATACAATTTTTAAAATTACGTATACAACATTGTAACAATCAATCATCTTTCTTCGAAATGCACTTAGTATTCGAATATTTTTTTACTGGGCATCACGGTTACTTAACGGTATACGGTTGGTCTGTTACTAACTAACACAATTAACTGGCTTATCTATGGCAACTTTAACTCCTGTAGATTTAAGTGTCGAGTGATATCTAATGTCCAAAAATATTTGTGTATATTAAAAAAATCCACGTTGTTTATGGTTTTTCGTTGACAATATAGAATTTACGCTAGATAATACATAAGATTATTTTTAGATTGGCACATTTATTTTAATCGGTAAAAAAATCTAGCAATTTTTCATAAATATGCATAAAATAGGGTGTAAATATATTTTAATATCCAATCAATTTTTACATTGATAAATTAATAATTTCCTGTATCACTATGTAAAATGTCGTACGTATTTCTTTTAAAGACCTTGAAAGAATTTTATTGCATTAAATAACAATTCATATACGTTCCTTCACAAGGGTTTAAATGAAATTTCTTTGTGAAATTCACATAAAAAGATTTACTATTAAGCCAATTAGCGTCGGTAACGAAGTAATTGCATTAAGATATTTAATTTTATGGGATATTGTGATCCGTTGAACCAACGACCTGCGAAACGAGAATAAAATTTTTTTTTACCAGTATCTTAAAAAAGTTTCATTTAAAGATACTTGTAAAAAATTAACAAAACGCTGAGAACAAAGTTAGGTCATGGGTTTTTTATAAATAAAACGAATCCCATTCTGTGGAAAATAAATGATTAGTAGGTAAACTATTATATATGAGTTCTATGAGGGGCTATGAATAGTTATTACTTGCTTTATTCGATAAGGGATCGGATGTGTTAATATAAAATAATAATTGTTAAATGCCCTTAAGTAGATACTTCCTACATTGCAATTTGATATAAATCGCGTTTCTCTTTCTAACGCAGTGGATTTTTTAGTTTTAGTAATCTAAGTAAAAGTATAGATTGTTTGGAAAAATATAGCTTGTAAAATCATAATCAATTAAAGATACTGCGTTCTTCTTTATGCAGATGAAATTAAAATAATAAAATTTATCAACTTTTCCCGTACAATTTTACGTAGTTTTCAAACAGCTCTTGTACTTGTTACATTGAAAGCGGTCGCAGTAATTTACAGGCAAGCCAATTTGTCGATATCAATACAAATCAATTGCGACTCATTATCTTATGTACTGGATTGTTTCAGTATCGGCCGATCATCACCGATTTATTAATAGTATTTAATGCTGTTTAAAAACAAAAGGTTTATTTTTAGATCGTTTTGTAATTCTTAAAACTTTGGTAATAATGGTTTATATCTTACTTTGTGGCAGTTACACGCAAAATAAACGACAATAATACATACTCTATGAGAAGTTTCGGTGACATGTCTTTTTATTTTTTGTTTATCAATTGTTTTGTTAATCCTTATGGTCAACTAAACAACAAAAAACTACAGCACAAATTCTAGATACTGTTGTTGATATCTTTATATACCTACTGTGGTTAATATACTTAAGCACGAATATCTAGCGTTTGAATAACATTCGCGAAGTAAACTTTACAGATCGATCTTCCAATTCGAGTCGCCGGCAGATAATATAGTATTGAAGCTTGTATACTTCTCAAAAAATTATTAAATTTGTATAATTACAGGAAAAAAACATTATTATCTAATTATATAACTGAAAATCTGCCTAAGCACTTAATACACCTAAGAGCGACCGTGACGGCCGCACTTAAGCTTTTCATAGATAGCTCCAATAAAATAGATTAGACAAGATATTATCTAGTAAATCAAAATTACACAATTTAGTTTATATGCCATATTATTTTAGAATTTTTTTTTCAACTTATTTAACTGCTCAGTACTTACTCTTTTAATCCCGAGTAATTTAAATTGCTAATAATTATGTAAAAATACAAGTGGCTACTGTTGTGTCACGCATATAATTAATTTATTAATTCTATTTTATTGCGGTGTGACAAGCTGATACGTGTTTTAATTATAACATTGATACTAGGGGCTCTTGGACCATAGAGTGCAAGTTTGTAAACGCTAATTACAGATTAAATTCCTGGTTGAGAGTAGCGAGGTTGCTGGAGAAGGCCCTCTTGTCGGAGAGTAGGTAGATGTATGTAATAGGCATTGAAACACAGTGAGGTAGGAAGTTAAGTAATTCATGATTAAAACGCGGAAAATGTTAAATTAAAAAGGGAATTATGGCAGGTAATTTCTATGCATTGGGGTGCAATTTAGTTAGATGGAGCATTTCAGTAAATGACATCGCATTTTCTAGTTGGAACTGAAAACGACTAGGTATGCCACGACATTTGAACATTAAGATTTAACAGCCTTAATCAAGACTTAACATTTTTGTTTATAAAAATGTTGTCATAGTTTAATTTTATACAAAAAACAACATTTTAATAATTGTGATCCTTAGGTTGATATATTAGCTATTATTTATGTGATAGTTAAAAAAAAGTTTTTTAAAGAAAACTGTATAATTAAAGCTGTTTCTGGTGGTGTTTATAGTAAGGAAAAATCCTTTAAAGTCAACATCTTTCACAAAAATAATAACCACTAAGAAATATCTTTAAACTTCAGTCGTAAACATCATACATTTTTATAGGATAAATATCAGTGAAAAGTGCATTCAGTGAAAATGTCTGAACGCTTCAAAGTGACCAAACATGATGAGCCTTCGGGAAAGAACTATAAGAACTATGGTGCTACATCCGCCGAGGGTGACATGGAACTGAAGGGAAAACTGCTTCCTGATTCAGGTAAGTAATTTTTTCATATTTTTTTTGACAATTCACACCAATTGACCTAGTCCCAGGCTAAGCTGGTGAAGCTTGTTTTATGGGTACTAGGCAACGGATTTTCATACATATTATAGATAGATACACATATACATACATATTTAAACACCCAAGACCTAAGCACAACACCAAATGCTCATCACATCGATGTTTGTTTCAGCCGGGGATCGAACCCGGGACCCATGGATTCGCAGTCAGGGGTACTAACCACTAGACCAATGAACCGTCATACTTGTTTTATAAAAATATGAAATTGATTTTGATGTAGTCAGAAGAATCCATTTTTCGATCTATAATAGTTCTTTGCATCAAAGTAGTCTAAGACCAATAAAGTTTGAATAACGCTTCTAACTAAAAACCTTTAATACATATGAAACCCAACCTTTACCAAATAATATAAGAGGTTTCTCGATTTACCCATCGCTTCAAGTTTTATTAACAAGTAAAGTTTATCCTTCGGTAATATCTCATCAAATCGTCTATACTAGAAGTTGTGAGGATGTAGGAAGGAAGTTACGTATGTAGTACTCACATGAAATTTCTTCATCCTTCACACATAAAAGTAAAAAATATATACCAAAAAGATAACTTAAAAATTTATCTAATAGCGTATGTCATCTCACAGCGCGGGTCTTTATGTGGTGTTATTTCAAATCAAGGTCTTCGTGGCTTGTCAGTACCAAATTATTTGTTTTTAAGCACTGGTAAAGCTAGAAGAGCAATAAATCTAATATATAAAATTCTCGACTCGCGGTGTTTGTAGTTAAACTCCTTCGAAATGGCTTGACTGATGCTCATGAAATTTTGTGTGCATATTGGGTATGTCTGAGAATCGGACAACATCTTCATCCCCGTAAATGTTAAGGGTAGTCAAGTCAACCCCTAATTTATATTTTTTTTAATTTTTAGATAATTTTTTTTGTATTTTTTTATGATACAGCATTAAAAAATACATACAACCCCTAATTTTCTCCCCTCTACAATCAACCCCTATTTTTTATTATAAATGATATACATGGCAAAACGACGTTTGCCGGGTCAGCTAGTAATATATATTAACCAAATATGAAGTGAAGAACTGTGTAGAAGAAAGTTTTTTTTTTTAGGTAATGTAAACGTTGGGAGGCTTAAACCTTAATTATTTGACATATCACGAGTAGTATATAAAGCATAAGTTAGTTCCTCCGTCGAAGGCTCTTAAAATGCCGAATTTTCCGTAGCATAGTTATAGCGTAAACAATGTTTAATATTGGCAAACATTCGGTGTATGTATTGACGCAATTCCACGTCCATACTCTATTTTATGCTGGGATTTCCGAATATGCTAACAATGTGTACAGAGAGTTCATATGGTTCTATTTATGTGTATTTACTGAATTTTTCGTTATTTATTAAAATTGATACATTTTCGATTTAATTTTACGTATAACAAATTCTTTAGGTTTGTAGGTAAAA
Source organism: Pieris melete (assembly GCA_963693345.1). Lineage (NCBI taxonomy): Eukaryota > Metazoa > Arthropoda > Insecta > Lepidoptera > Pieridae > Pieris > Pieris melete. The sequence goes on along the minus strand of CAVNZK010000036.1, from coordinate 104,148 downwards.
TTTATTTTCTGATATTATTACTGTGCATACGGTAAGTCAAAATAACGGTTTACAACTTTAATATTATCGTGGTCAAGTCTGGTAATTTTTTTAATTATATTCATTAGGGTAGATCTGTTGATTATACGACATAACAAAGGCAGTGACTCATGCAAAAATACAGAAACAGTACTCTACGTCAGTTAGTAAATATATGTTTTGTTGCCATAGCAACGTAAAATAATTTCTTAAATCTCTATTAAGCTTGTAGCTATGTTATGCCGGTCATACACACTACGGTCTACCGGAGAGGTCCATTTGTGCAGGTATGCCTGCGCAGGTAGACCGGGATGTGTGTGGGAAAAGACCTGTGCAGGTTTCTGAACCTGCGCAGGCGACCGGCGCAAGATCGAAAATCGATTCTTTCAAGTGACTCCGTACGGTTCTTCAAAATTAAAGCAAGACCTAGCAACCCTAGCCTGCCATCGTCTACATTTGATGTCATCGCAAAGAGAACTGAAGACCGCTCCGATACACCGGAACGTCCCAATACACGCTACCATTACATTACATTACACGCTACCATCTTGCGCCGGTCGCCTGCGCAGGTTCAGAAACCTGCACAGGTCTTTTCCCACACACATCCCGGTCTACCTGCGCAGGCATACCTGCACAAATGGACCTCTCCGGTAGACCGTAGTGTGTGTGGCCGGCATTAAAGTCCATATTCGAATTGCATACTATTTCACTACGTAGCTTGTATGGGCTTTGAAAATCGCTCGTGGCTTTATTAACTGTCATGTGCTAGATTCAAATTTGTAGGTCCATTTTTGGGTATCTACGCTACAACTCTCGCCAAATATTTTATATTCAAATAAAGTAAAATGTCGTCAAAAAGCCTGTAAATGAATACTAATTAAAAGAATTTAATTTATATGAAATTTATTTTAATATATTATTATCGAGTTTATTAAGTATGCTATTGCGCAAGCAACAAGAAAATTTGTAATGCATGATTCTAGAACAAATCAATTAAATAAACTTACATAAATTATACCTCATAAATACAAGGATACTTTAAGGATTTTATTACAAGATACTTCACACTTAAGTTATTTATTTCCCATATTACAAACATAGCTTCTCATTATCAAAGACATTGTATACGAACATATGAATATAAAAAACAGTCTTAAAAAATATTTTTCCTGAGTGTAATGTTACAGCGCCAATACAATTCTTAAATGTAAGGCTCAAAAAAAAATCTGTGGCGCTACAACCTCTTTGCTCCTCAGATTTCTGAATCTGTTTCATAATCATTTTTAAATCTAATAGGCAAGTAGGTGATCAGCCTCCAGTGCCTGATACACGCCGTCGACTTTTTGGATCTAAGACATGTCGGGTTTCCTTCACCGTTCGAGCAAATGTTAAATGCGCACATAGAAAGAAAGTCCATTGGTGCACAGCCGGGGATCGAACCTACGACCTCAGGTATGAGAGTCGCACGCTGAAGCCGCTAGGTCAGCACTACTCCTGACCTACTCAATACATATTTTTATATGCACTTATAAAAGCTGTTGATTTAAAAATTCAATTCATATCTTTAGCTTCGTTTTAATATCCCATAACTCACGTTAAGTAAATAAAGGATTTCCTGAATAAAGTTTACGTAGCGAAGTAAACTGGATTAGCCCAGCATTTCCAAGTCAGGAAGAAATATTAGGTCAGTCGGTGAACTAATAGCCTCCCTAATCCAATAAGCGTTCATTTGCCACAGATTTGTACCAGCGTCATATTCACGTTAAAGCTTTCACTTCGCACCAACAACTATAGTATAGCATGTATTTTGTAGCGAAAACCAAACGACAACAAGCCGTTTTATTGTGATTAGTTAAACGTTAAGACGGATCTTTACCAGTAATAATCAATACCAATGCGTAAAAGTTTTTTATTTCGGGTATATTCACATTTCTCAGCCAATTTCTGTACACAAAAGCCGGGGTTTTAAAATCAAAAAGTCTAGAAAGACTCGTTACAATTATTAGACTATTTGATTTTTTTCTAGTCGATTATTTAAATTCTTCCAATATGTGATAGAGCTACTCTTGAAACGGTCATAAATCAGCTTTCAGCTTGCTGTAAACGTCACTAAATTGTACAAAGAATGTTGAATGAATAAGAAACGTTCCATTCTACCCTTTATACGATGTCGAACTTTATAAATTACTTTAACTTTTATTAAAATTATTATTTAATATGAAGACGCCCTACTTTGTGGCTAATATGTAACTGAGTTACAGTAGAACTCCAATTATCCGAATTAATGGGGACCGGGACCCATTCGGATAATCAAATATTCGGATAGTCGGATTTTTTAAAAAAAAATTGCCTTTGGAGAAAATAAAAGCTACGTTTTGATATTGCACTATTTTTTAATTGAATTAAATGAAAGAATCATGAAATTTCAAACAACGGCAAGTTAAGACAAGTCAAGTCAAGACTTGACGCGCAAACACTGGCTTCGCGGGGGAAGAATAATAGCGCACTTAGACTTTTTTTGGACAATTTTTTGTGATTCGGATAATCGGCGATTCGGATAGTCGGAGTTCGAATAATTGGAGTTCTACTGTATTGAATTAATACGTATTGTGTTTTTATTAGATGTTGTCTGTCATGCGGGACATATATAACCCAATAAAATTTGACATGTAACAGGCACAGAGACTAATTTATTACCCACTTGCCTATAACTTATAACTTGCAATTTATAACTTGGTAAGTTTTGGACCCAAACGACTGGCTGAGGCTCGTCGTAATTGTGCATTTTTTTAGGTCAATACCATTATTATTGTAATATAGGTTTTAACTAGTAAGAACTCTTGCAAGGACTTGTATCGTGTGGGCTTTATTATTTAAATATATATTAAAAGATATAGTGAACCGATATAAAATTGTAGCGCATCTGATATATTATTATTAAACAGTTAAATAATTCTAATAGTATTTAGAATCTATGTTATTTACTAAAAACTGAAAAGTTAGGTTTAGTTTGTTACTTAACTAAGTTGTTGTAAGATGAAAAGTGTTTTCCCGTCCTATTCTCTTTAACCCAAGAAAAATGATAACACTTGTTTAATATAAATATACGAGTACATAATTTAATGAAGATCTCTGCGTACGTTAGACATGTCATGAATATTTTAGTAATTAATAGGTATAATATCTCGTTTCGTATATACTTAATATTAAATTTCTCATGTAAATAAAATAAACATTAAACATAATTATGTCATACCTACGTTCTTCTTATTCTACGTTTTAAAAACACTTTAAGAAAAGTAAATCCCTTTGTAACCCACTTCAGAAATAATTGATTCTCAATTTGGTAGACATTTATGTGACACTGGCATAAAAATACAACATAAAATCAAGAAAAAAGCACATATTTAGTATGTATGAAGTGCAAAAGTGTGGCCCCAAGGATCATGGGCAAACTTATGCATATAGTTAATTATATGAATCAATCATCACAGGTTTGATTTTGGGTCTAATTGAAGCCAGTTTCCGCACGATTCTTTCCTTCACCGTACAAGCAAAGTGTAAATTCCGCACAAAGAGTGAATATGGTTTTGGAATACTAAGAAACTTCTAAAATCGGTTCTAGACAATCTATTGAAAATAATATTAAACACCGGTAACAGACAAAGACAAATTGTGTTGCATTGCGCGCAACTTACGTATTTACACACACACTTTAGTACACACAACTACAATCTACAACCAAATAAGTTTCCCATTAGATCTTTGAATTGAACATTACATTTAGTCCTATTTTAGATCAAAAAAGTATATTTTATTTATATAAATGCTGGTGTGTGAAATCAAGCTGAAGGGTACATTATCCATCACACGGTCTACAAGGTCTAACGTATCTGTTGACACAATATGTTCCCGATTCTTATTTCTAAAATAGGCTGCTTTCCTACGGTTCTTTTCTTCAGCCTAAACCATTGTCGCACAGCCGAGATTGCATAAATGACCTTATGGTTATGCATCGCTTGATCGCTAATTACGACACATCATCCGCAATCAGATAATCAAAAAAAAGATCAAAATAAAATGTATTCATCATGGCTTTATAAATACTTACGAACGCCAATAAAAAATATAACTAACTAACTACCAAATTGAAGCATTATAATTACATTTTGCAATAAACATGAAACAAGTACTAACAAAATATTTGTAAAAATAAGTTAAATAAGGTATGTTATATCCATTTAACCATTGTCGTGTCCGACAGGATATTATTTGACAATAGATATATTGGATAGCTTGGACTTATAAAATAATGGTTCGTTTCTTCAGAATGAATAGCCGTTGGAGTGTAAAAACATCTCGCCATGAAACTTTGGCATCACACTTAACGAACTTTAGTGTGTACCAGGATAAAAAGAACTATCGATAATTATTAAAGTTATAAAATCGCTAGCTTAGTTTCAGGAAACATACTTAGATTTGATTAATTAAAATTAATTTCTACTTCCCGCGGCACTTCATTGCTTTTCATATGTGAAAGTTTCCGTGTCAGCGCGTAATTTTAATTCACTCGCTGCACTTTATTCAATCCTGCCAATAGCTCGCTTTTTAGTTAGAAATTCGAGCTGCAAAACACGAAATTAAATTCTTCTGTAAAGCACTCTCTCCATTGAAGCGATATCCCGTTTAGCGACTTAAGTCTATCAAAACCCTTTGTAGGGACAAAAAGGAAAACATATTGTACCTTCAAATTGACAATGTTGTTTTGTTCACATAGCTGTCCAATATCGGGTTGAATTTGTCTTTTGTTTATAATAAGTATAAACTAAATAATATGTTAATAGGGTCAATTTTTCGTAGATTTACACCAGGTTTACAGCAATCGTGCTGCAAACCAGGTGTAAATAATGACATACAATCGTATTTAAATATAATAAATAGGTTTTTAGTAAAGAAAATGTCTGAAAATAGAATAAAACTTAAATATGTTAATCTAGCCGTAGTGCGTGTTTTTGTCTAAAAGATTGACGACAGACCCATTCTGATTATATTTTATGGTATTAAAACAAAAACTATTCACATTCTCAGCTTTCACGTTGGAAAATATTTATGGCTCAAGTTAGAAAAATGTTTTTGTTCAATAGTTTTGTTCAATAATATGCGAAATGTGTTTTTTTTTGGATAGCTACGTATACAAGATTTAATGATGATATAAGCTGTATGGTATCTCGGAATAGCGATATGTTTTATGTGTGTGATATAATATATTTGAGACTAAGAATTATACAATAATTCTAATTAGGCTTCTGCTAATTATTACATATTTAAATATATTAACTATTGGTCTTGGCCAACTTACGTAGGCCAGATTTTCCTTGGTGGAAAAAAAATTGCGCTTGTAAATTCCCTAACAATACAATTACCCTGGACGATTTATATTCTAAACAATTAAGCTTAATTTATATACACATTTAGACACGAAGCTAATTCTATTGAAACATTGCTCCCTTGAGTCCTTGCGCAACGCACCACACAGCAGTTTTTACCTCATAGCGAAGCAAGGTCAATCTGTAAAGCATCCATTGAGTTTGTTATTGATATGCTATTAATAACTTTGTCATACTCCCTTGTGGTCCATTCGCGTGTTTTTATCACGTGTACCTAATACTGATTCGAACACAAGATTCATATCACAATTCTTGGTAAAGTAATTTCTTTTAATATTAAAAATGTATATATATAGTGCGAAATCCTAACTTAAAACACATTTCTGCAATTATTCCTTGATCATAGTCTGTAAGTAGTAAGTATATTCGACAATAATAATAATAATCTCTGATAATAAAATAGAGATGTTGATGACAATTTTAATATATTAACATAAATAGAACTTCCCTTGAATCCGCAAAAACATTATACAGAACGTTTATAAATGTTATACGAAATAGCATCGCCTCAAAGGCAGTTCTCATTAAATGCACAAACCTCGAACAGTCATTTTTACTGAATATATTTTTTGCCTTTGCGGTAAAAAAATTGTAGATAACTCTGTCGTATGGATCTTAACGAAGGTATTTTTAACGAAAAAATTTGAGGGGTTGAAAAAAATGAGGGCAACGGGCATTTTTAATGGATATTAAATATACAGATTAACAATTTTCTTAATCTACATAATAATAACAAAAATAATTAAAAAGAAAATTAAAACAAATTTAAAAAGTTTGGCAGCATTTCTTGACTGTATTCCTAATGGCTATTTAACATTTTTATGATAGTGAAAAAGTTTAAGTTAATATATATTATAATACATTTTTGATGTTTATTTAAACGATAGTTGCTTAATAAAAAATCTTGCTTAAAAAAATAATGCATACATTAGTAGTATGTTAAAAAAATCCTCTTTTACATAAATCGGCCGCTCTAGAGACAAATCCACATTGTAACAAAATTGGATCGATGCTTTCAATAAATATAAAAAAATACCTATTTTGTTTTTTGCCAATTTTAACCTTCCCTTTATGCGACAAAATCAAAGAAAACTTGTTTTGACGAGGGTTGGCTAACAATGAATGTGTCCTTATTGAATCCAAAGATTTTGCAATGGAGAGTAAAGAATAAATGGTCGATACAATGAAAATAGGGGTGCTGTGATGAAATCCCTTTGAACGCCTTTGCTTGTAAGACTGTTGAAGGTTTTTACTCCGATTTTAGGCCGTGTTAAACAGCTCTGAAGTCTGTGATCAGACAATTTAACTATCATATTAGTTTAAGTCAAAATTAGCCATTATTAAAAAAATACAAGTAAATATTAATGCCCTAGACATACAATATTTTTACTTTAAAAAAAATAAAGTAGTATTGCTATTAATGTATATTTACATATACATATATATATGTAACATGAAACACAAAGGAAAACACTGGTCACATGAATATTTTGATCTTTTTAATCGCTATATCGAGTTCATCTCGATGTTTCGGGCTATAAAAGGTGTTTAATTTTCGATAGTTCCCCTTTCAAAGACGATTTTTTTCTTTGTATATCTAATAACATGTAGCGTGTGATTTTGATCTGACAACATAAGATTAAATTTAGTCAAACTAATTAAACAAGTCACGCATTCGATTTCATTTTCTCGTAAATAATATTTTTATTCTCAAAGTTGAAAAAGATTTTATTCGATATTAAAATATTAAAGGGTCTTCTTTCAACATCGTTAAGTAATACATATTTACAATTATACATACATACTCACGGATTAAATCAAGGGCAAGGGTTATGAGATGTACCAAGCTTTACTGAATAAACCGGAATGATTAAAATTAATGTTTAATGTTTAAAGAACTTTATTTCTCATTACAAAATTTTTTTTTTTTATTTACATGAGAAATTTAATATTAAGTATATATACGAACGAGATACACGTCGCCATCAGCTAGCCCAATTCTAGTCTAATGGGCCCATTCTGATGTGTGTCTTTAATGCCCTTTTGAACTGATCAATCACGCTAATGTTACGAAGCTTAGACGGCAACCGATTAAACAATTGCACACCCTCATACCTAATAGATCTCTTTAAATAATTTGTGCGCGGCTTTGGCAAGATAAGCAAACTCGCTCGACGAGTATTGCGTGTAGTGGTGTATTTGATTTTATTAAATGATAAGTTACTATGTAGAGAGTTATTTAAAAATTTTTTAATAAGGATACAGGTGCTATAAACATATAGTTGTTTAATCGTCATAATTTTAGTTTCTTGGTAGATTTTATTAGTAGGTGTTAAAAAATTGTATCTGAATAGTGCTTTTATTAATTTATTTTGTAGTGTTTGTATTGTAGAAATTTTGTTTTTGCATGCTGTACCCCATATTTCAATTAGGTATATGAAATGTGGCTTGACTAAACAATTATAGATCAAATGACGTACAGATTGCGGAATGCATTTAGATATTGACCAAAATCTGCCTATAAGTGATTTTAGTTTGGTAATTATGTGTGATATATGAAAGTTCCATTTTAAATTTGTATCCATTCTAAGACCCAGATATTTCTCCCATTTTTTGTTATTGATTTCAACGTCTTGAACTTTAAGCGGTTGAAAGATAGGAATGAGTTTATTTGTTGCCTTGAATATTACGTAAGATGTTTTTGAAATATTAATTGTTAGAAGATTTTGTTGAAACCAAGAAGATAGAACATTTAGGTCTGATTGAGCTTGAGCAACCATAGTCTGGATATTTGAACCAAAGTAAAATAAGCAGGTGTCATCAGCGTAGAGAGTGATTCGGCCGTGTAAACCGAGTTCGTGAATGTTGTTAATATATATTAAAAATAACAATGGACCTAATATAGATCCTTGTGGGACGCCGCATGTTATTGGTATTTCTGAACTTTGAGCATTACCTATTTTTACTATCTGGGTTCTGTTTGATAGATATGATTTGAATAATTTTAGTGCACGATCTTTTATTCCTATGCATTCTAATTTTTTAAGCAATAAGTTGTGGCTTACGGTGTCAAACGCTTTTTTCAGATCAATAAAGACACCCAGCACCATTTTCTTAGAGTCAATATTTTGTTTTATGTCGCTAACGAGATCGGCTGTGGCTGATAAAGTGCTGCTTTTTGATCTAAAACCATATTGTCGTTTAAAAATGAAATTGTTAGTTTGCAAGTAAGTGTCAAGTCTTGAGTAAATAATCTTTTCTAATATTTTTGATATTGTAGGTAGAATAGATATTGGTCTGTAATTGCCGGGTTCGGTTTTGGGGCCAGATTTATGGATAGGAGCAACTCTGGCCTTTTTAAGAGAATCCGGAAATTCACCATTATGCAGCAGCTTATTAAAGCAGATCGAGAGATATTCAGAAATATGATCAACTACGCATTTTATTGTTTTAGTATTGATCCCATCTATTCCACTACTACAATTCGTGTTTAGTGTTTTATTATATTAGTGATTTCAAGTGTTGTGCATGGATTAAAGTTAGATAGTTCAGAGTTAAGACTTTGAGGAAGTGCTAGTGTAAAATTAATGTGAAATTGTGTTGGTATTTCATTGGCTAGTTTTAGCCCTATGGTAGAAAAGTATGTATTAAAAGCAGCACAAATATCGGTTGTTTGAGTTAACTCTTTAGTGTCTATAATAAGTTTGGAAGGTGTGCAATCTTTATTTAGCTTGTTACTAGCCAATTTATTTATTAGACTCCACATTGTTTTAGGGTTTTTAGCGTGTTTAATAAATTCGTTGGAGAAGTAATTATCTTTAGTTTCCCTTATTTTCCTTTTGACCGTATCTCTTGTAGTAGTATATTGTGCTTGAATAACTATATTTGTAGGATCTTTTTTCAGTTCAGCCCATAATTGGTTTCTAAAGTGAATTGCACTAATGACTTCTCCACTTATCCAATCTTTCTGAGGTGGATTAAGTATCTTTTTCTTTACTTGTTTGCATTTCCTTACACAGTCCTTAATCGTATCTTCTAGTAAAGAATAATCAAGTGTTGCTACATCTAAATTGTAGGTCGTGAATAGTTTGTTAAATTTAGCATAGTCAATGGCTTCATATTCAGAGTATATTAACTGCGGGGCTTTGGATTTTTTTAACTCGATATAAAGTTGCCTATGGTCGGACATTCCTGTCTCAATAAATGCCATATGAAAACGGTCACTTCTTAAATTTGAGCACACGTGGTCGATTATTGATTTACGTGTTTTCGAGTCACGTGTACAATATTTTTTCCTAATTTTATTTATGATGTTATATCCAGCCTCGTCCATTACATCCATATACTGCTTAGTTTGTTTTTCATTCTTTTTCACTAGATCTATATTAAAATCCCCAAAGACTACAGCCCTCTTTCTTTCTCTTAGTTGCAAGCGAAGTTCTTCCAAAAACTTTGAGAAGTTTGTATCTCCAGGATTATACACAAGTCCAATTTCGGTGGCATATCTGTCTAATTTGACCCATAGGTAGTTGTTGCCATCTTTATATGTTGACTCCGACAAACTATGTCTAATACTGTTATGGACATAAGTTGAGACTCCACCACCTCTAAAATCCGATCTATAATTGAAATAATGAGTATAGTTTGGTAGACTCATCTCTTGGGCCTGAGTTTCATTAGTGATCCATGTTTCTGTAATGAGTACGATATGAACAGTTTTAGAAATTGTTTTTAAAATGCATTTGAGTTCATTAAATTTGCCTTTTGCTCGGATACTCCTAGCATTAAGGTATAAAAACGATAAGCGTGACTTGTGTGGTTGTAGCTGATTATGGTTTTGCAAAACTTCATAGGTATTTGTATCTGTGTTGAGGCGTTTGGTTGTATTTGTTACTTCGAGTTTTTTGGAGACATTTTGGTAATAGTGGGTATTCCAGATCTGTATTTAATAGTGAGGTCAGTATCTCCCGCAGCCTGACGTCGCACTAGTTCATTTTTTAAATTTTGCAAATATTTTTGCTGAGCTGGAGTTAAGTCTGAATAAATTTTAATGGCTTCTGGAAATTTAGACTTGTTACGTAATAAGTGTTTAGCCGTAGTATTTGTTTCGTAACAAACTTTGATTCTACGGTTTTTGCCTGGATTAAATTTTCCTATACGAAAGACCTTAAGGGGTTTTGGTAGACTGGGGTTTATGGTGGAAATCAGTTGTATTATCTTATCTTCATCCATTAACGGTCCTTCCTCTGCGTTGATCGCTATTTGTTCAGGTATACCTGCAATAATGAGGTTTTTCTCCCTTTGATTGCGATCTCGAACCTCATTGATCAGATTTTCATTAGAAAGATGCTTGTCGATAAAATTGTTTGGCAAAGATTCATTGTTAGCCGTTTGATCTTCCACTTGCGACAGTCTGCCCTCCCAGGTACTCATACGAGCTTCAAGAGAGATTATGTCATCCCTAAATTTCCGCGTCACTTCGAAAATTGCAGCGTTGAGGTCGTCCCGCCATTGCTGCCTCAGATCTGCGAGTTTAGTATCCATATATTTTGTCAGCATTTCAGTATCGACGTTTAATGATGATGCTAAACTTGTTTTCGGCGACACGGATGAAGTAGGAGCAATCTTTTTGCTCTTGCACGCCGAGCACTTCCACTTTTTCCTATTCATCGGTAGAATTTTTTTAAAATCAGCTTCAGATAGATCAGCGCAGAAGAAATGCAACACCGTGAGACAAGATGTGCATTTAATCAATTCAGTATCAGAGGCATTTTTTAGGCATTTACCACAATCCATCTTGGAATATTATAAAATTAAAAAAATAAAAAGTATTCGTTTCGTAGGTATGTGCGCGCCAGGATTTGATCCACAATCGACAGTGTGTATGGTGTTCCTAACAACTTGTTACAAGTGCTAACCAATTCATTACTTGACTTGCGAATAAATCGTACATAACACAATTACGATTTGTCCAAAACAGTGTTTAGGTTTTATTTTAAAGTACTTGATTAGCACAAGACACTTTTAAAAGTCACTTCACTATTTTATGTCAGTTTTTTGCAACAATTACTCTGATGTTTAACCACAACCGAACGAGAAATGTCCATCGCGGTATGGCGGATAACAAATTGTTCGATCACGACTAACGAATCACTGTTTAATACACTATATTGATTGTTCACAACTTATTACGTGAAACTGTTGCTTAAAATGTCATAGTTCCCGTGTTTTAACCTCTTTTACACACTAGTTCTATTTTTAATTTAAATAAATTTACGGAGGTAATGTTAACTGTGACGCGGTACCCGCTCGACTTTTAAATTAATCTTATAGGTACAATATTACTAAGTTTTTAGATACTATGCTGTAGTTTCCAACCGATTCCCATTTCTCTTATAGAGAAAGAGTAGTATTATAGCACTAGGCACTTTATTACAAACCAATCTTGATTAATAAAGTCGATTAAAACGTGTTTAAAATTATGAAGTTGTTGCGGACACTATTTATGAAGAAAATTATCCATTATTTTTAAGTCTCTCATTTGACCTTGTATTATTATTAATGATTATTTATCATAAATCGTATTCATACTTCACAGCTTGCCTATCAACTGACCAGTAAATACTATGTGGTAATAAGTTTTTTTAACGTTGTTTTAATTGTAAAAAGTCACGAACAACGCGTAAACTACGTCTCATTATAGTTTTCTGTCTACATTTTGACTTATTTATGCCATATTGTAACACGTTATGGACGGATTACTAAGAGTATACTACGGAGACCATTACTACTCGAATAATTTTATAAAGAAACACATACCGGATGTATACATGTATTTTTATGAATATTCAAGCTTATTAGCTCTTTCTTCCCTGGACCAAGGATGATCAAGTCGACAAATAATAGGGATTTACAATTGCCTGTTAGGATCTTCATACACGAACTAATAAGAAATGCAAAACATTGTGCAGTGGATTTTGGAGTTGTTATAAACTTGTTAAAATTAATTAATTTACTATCGAATTTAGGGGAGAAAAAGCTCAACTTTGAGATAAAAATTAGCTAAGAAAAAAATGTTTTAATATGTATGTACCTATATAATAGTTTTTTTTCCAAGTTCATATCACATAACTTTATTTAATACAAGGTACAAATGCAACAAGTTATAAATGGGGTCATCGACGTGTGACGTTTTATGCAGAATTCCGAAATAATCACGAGACTCGCGGATAAAGTATAATCAGCCGCGGTCATGTGACTCTCAGATTACGTAGGAAGGTAAATAAATAAAATATTAATGTAGATTTTGCGTAACTATGTATTTAGGTGAATAGCACCTGTTTTAATATTAAAATTGTATATATATATATATATATATATATATATATATATAGAACGTTTGATATGCTTGAATTAATTAGGCATACATGTTTGTGTAATGATATTTTGCGATTAGAATTTTATGATATTTTTTTTTTCATACACGTGAAACAAACTTCTGTAGATAAACGAGCGTAATCATGATATTTGTAAAATAAAATGATCAATTTTAAACTTGTTTATTTGTATCGTTTCGGGCTCTTAAAATAAATCCAAGCAATTAAAGTATAGTCCATTAGTGCAAGCCCATTTACATAAAAAAATACTTAACTGATTGGCTGAAAGCCTTTTATAGTTAGTGTAGTTTGTTTTGAGTATATTATCAATGGTTAATTTTAAGTTTATATTTATTAATTCAAATAATCATTAATTCAAAATATAACCTGCACGAATTCGAAAACAATATAAATAATAGTTTATAAAGCTTTGGTTACGTTAATTAAGTATTTGACTCCAATGTAGAAACCGAATCCAATGTTGTTAAGTTGCCTCTAAATATATGTATGTATGTTCCTTAATGATAATACTTGATATATTATAATATCACAAGTGTTTTTTTGAAAAATCATACCTAAATTTTGTAAACTTTGCAAATGGATAAGTCTAGGCTTATTCTGTCAACGGTATGAATAAGACCAAAATACCTGCTTTATAAACGAGTAGAAACTAATTTAGTTTTTAAATGAGACGGTTAGTATATCGTATATAAATAATTGCGTGCGTTAGTGGTATTTTGATATTTATTTGGAGATCCCTTTTAAAGCGCTAAAGTCATACTGATTGATGGATAGTTCTTTAAGTAGATTTCGCAAAATAGTTGTGTTGCAAAGGAAATTTTTCGACCACATTATGCTCTAAGTGAAACGATAAAACTGACTTCAAAGATAAGGGTCTTGGAGCTTACCTGTTGCGTGTCATTTGTTTCTGGAAAATTGCCAGTCAAAGTATACTTTGTCCAAAGAAATTCTCGTTTACGGTAAAGGTAGAGATAGCGCTGGACCTTGAAACAAACTTTTTGGACGGTCTTCATGTGAAGTTTGAAATCAGTTAGGTGTCAAATTACAAGTTGAAGTATTACTTTATATTTTACTGAACTTGGGATCTGGATCGGTCTTACATTTTGGTAAATAACTATAAATTCGACTTATCTTTCGAATCCTCTTATAATATATACAGACTAACATATAGCCAATACCAACTTTAACAATGTTTAATAGCTTGATTGTGTTAATATCCGTCATAGAAGCGTTTAGCGTCTAGTACTGGTATAATCTAATCGTTTCTCGTATTAGAAACGTACTTTAAAATATGTGCATATAGTTATAGGAACTGCTTTACTCTTGATATAAATGTACATTATACCTATTTTTTTCGGCATCCCTCTCACACCACCAGAATATACCCAGATCTACTACATGCTTTGTGGTTATGATACTGCAAGTCATACGTAAAAAGAAAGGATCTTACCGGTTCTTCTCGTGCTTTCTACGCTTTTCTATAAACCAAGAATCATTTGTTTATTGACGTTGATATGTCCATATGCTATACGATTAAATGATACTTTGATTATAATATTTATGAAAGTTAATACTTGCAAGTCAATACAATATAAACGCTTAATTGCTTGTGTTAATATTAAAACAAATTCCGTTGACCCATTTCGTGCGAAGCCATAAGATTTATTAGTATTGAGTTACACTTGATGCGCGATTGAATTTTAGAATAACTACTTCCTACGAAGAAAGGTCTCAATCAACCTCCATAGAAATTGACTCCTTCGTGAAAACATCGGTTACGGATTTGGTTTCTGAAGTATTTATCCCTGTGTTTTATTCAGGGAACAACACAATAATAATAGTAAAATTTATTTAAATTAAATTTATTTCCATACGAGTTTTGCTTAATGGATGAGCAGTTAATCACCGAAAATTTCTCTTTTGCCCATCATCTGGTGACACGTTCTTGGTACGATCGGTGAAAATGGGCATCATTACTGCCATATGGTGATGTCGGAGCAATAGATGAGCGCATCACCATTTCCAAGGGGACGCTAAACATTACTATACTATAATTAAAGTTATCATACTTCTCCCTGTGGAAGATAAGTTTTACTTGTATTATAACAAATACAATACAAAAAGAAACAATCAAATCTTTTTATCAATTTTAAGCACAAGGTTAGAATATACTTAATCAAAGTTACAATATCAATAGGAGGAAGTTTTTCGTCTAAAGGCGAATTACACCCGTGTAAAAATGCCCTCGAAATAATCCAAGAAATAAATAGAGGAACTTAAAAAAGGAATTTCTTTTCCGATATGATATTGGTACTGATGTGCTAATGGAGGTTTAAAAATCCTTCAGAAAGGATCTGAAAAATTTAATTCTGAACAATTTTGAGAAAACTTTTCGGGTGTAGAAAATAGATAATTTTGACTTGGAAAGACATAGCGCCCGCCATTTGTATTGGACCAAACGGTTGTTGATTATTCGATTCTGCGTTGGATCTACAGACACCACCAGAGGAGCTACAACCTGGGCGAGTGTTATGTCAAGAAAAAGGTAGAGATCATTCACATGAGACGGCCCCACCCAAAGGGTTGAGTAAAGAGGTATTGCTGAGTGTGCCGCTGTTAGCTACTGGCGACTATAAAAAAGGAGCTGAGAAAAGTGGTGATATTCGTTACACTATTTTACTCGAGGTATTTACAAAGCGAAGAAGAGGTAGCTTTACCTGAGTTAGGCATAAGTGATTTAAATATCAGGCGGGCAGCAGCAGGGTCTTATTAAGGTAGATGAGCCAAATAAAGAAAAGGCAGACTTAATAGCCAGGAAAATAAAAATTGTGACTGACTGACTGATGGGGAAAGTAGGATATATTAAAGGCCTGGAAGTCGCAGTTACTGCGGAGGATGTAATTGCTGCCCCATCGGCAAACAGGCAAACTGTGCAGCAAAGTTAATTAAGTGTGAAGGTATTGACAGAACAAGAACTGTGTTTGTACAATGTGCAGTTGCAATAGCAAAAATAATTGCCGAATGACAGTGCATAATTTGGTTGCAGTTTAGTGCAGGTTGCTATTTGAAAGCGTCCCCTGCGCTATTTAAATAGCAACAGATCTACAAGATATGATGAAGTGCCACATTGCGTTGTCCGTGCGAGCAAGAACCTGCTGGCAAATCAAGCGTGGGGTGCAAGAGATTGCTATTTGACGATTGAATAATTGTAATGTAGAGGAAGGGTAAAACTTGCTGAGTTTCTTGCCCGTTCTTCTCAGAACAAGGCCTCCTGGTAGTTTTGCGAACGGATGGCGTAGTCTTGCTCTTTCGCGAATTTTGTACACGTTTTGACATTCATAAGCATGCGCTAAGACGCATCTAAATTGAATAAACGTATTTTGACTGATTGATTGATTGATTGCGAAGAAAACTAAACCCTTCAAGTGTGTGTTGAGGGCTATGAATGTAATGGAAGATGGTTGTTATAGCAGCTAGTTACGGGGCTTGTCCTGTTTGTTTATACCAATTACAGACCCTGTTGCGGGGCGGACTATATATATAAAATTCTCAACAGTTACACACATTTATTAACGTATCTTGGAAGCACATACACAGCAAATAGTATTAATGCGGCACGCATCCAATGTTACTAAATACTTAAATCCAAGCATTGAGTAATTGTCGATAGTCGATGAAGCCCCACAAGTGGCTTCTGATAACGTTATCACGTGCTGATAATCAATATAAAGTCAGCCTTGTGGCTTCAATAAGCAGCTGCTTCTACCCACAGATCCATATTCATATATTTTTAAAAGTAGAATTAAATTTAAGGGTCCTAAACTGAATAAAAAGTAAGGCATAGGTGAATGACAGGAGATGAAAGAGGAAGTATAGCCGATTTAGGACAGTGAAAGGGCAACATTTGGTAGAGGCATTTATCGAGGGATTATGGGAGCTGTTAATTCATTGTAAAAATAATAGTATTTTTCTAACACAAAAATGCCGATTTATTTATTTACGTAATCTTGTATTCCCGACTGTGGTTTCTTATTATAAAAAGAGCAGATTACTTTCTACGATAGTCATTTATAGAACAGACACAGAAATGTGTCTCTTTAGGGTAAGAGAGGCAATGAGATTTAACTCTCATCTGACTTTTTCTTCGAGTTAGAAGTTTCTTAGAAAAAAAAATTAACTGTAAATGTAAATAGTAATACGAGATGGGAGTATTATTATTATGAAGAAAATTTATAATTTGAAGTTACTGTCCGTTGTAAAATGTTCGCAATACTGCATAATTACCTGACTAATTGTAAGATAACAAGGAATGTATCGCAATTAAACTTTATTCTGTACATATCACCCATAAGATAGAACTTATAATTGAGTATAGTATAGATTTATTATACTCGTATTATTAAGCTAAAATTATCCAATTTTTTATTAATAACAACTAAATATACAGTGTTGCCAATTTTCTTAACCTATATAGTAATAATAAAAATAATTAAAACAAATTTTAAAAAGTTTGGTCCCTGTGGCAGTGTACCCTTAACGCTGGCAACATTTCCTCGCTGTATTGTGATATTTATTCGTTGAGCGAGGAAAGCACCAGCTCTGGGGTCACCGCCCACCGGTACTATCTACCAGGTTAAGTTAAGCTAAATAGTTTCTGTTTACTTAATTTCCAGACTAGTAAGTATTTCCTGGAAGAATATATAACCCCAAATTCGGCCCCACATGGAATACTGTTCTCACCTCTGGGCGGGAGGTCCCCAGTACCAGCTCCTTCCACTTTACCGTATTCAACGAAGAGCGGTTCGAATCGTCGACGACCAGACACTTTCCGTGCGGCTTGATCCCTTGGCGTTGCGTAGAGATGTGGAATCTCTCTGCATCTTCTACCGCATTTACCATGGAGAGTGTTCAGAGTTGTTCGGTCTTATACCTGCAGCTGAGTTTCATCATCGGACGTCAAGGCAAAATACAAAATACCATCCGTATCACCTCGACGTCTTTTCTCGGCGTTTTTGCCGCGCACCACCACTATGTTGAACCAGCAGCCCACAGAATTTCCGAACCAATTCGACTAAGGGTCCTTCGAGAAAAGAGCGTACCAATTCTTGAAAGGCCGGCAACGCACTTGCGAGCCTTCTGGCATTGTGAGTGTCCATGGGCGGCGATATCACTTAACATCAGGTGAGCCTCCTGCCCGTTTGCCTCCTATTACATTTAAAAAAAAAACTATCTATCACGTCACCACCGCAATAAAAGAAAGCATGACCGCGGGGACAGCTAATAAACTATACAAATTGGATTGTATAGTTGAATAATAAATTATATAACACATAAATATTTTATTTTTTATAAATAACTCTACTATGCCTTTACATGGTAACGGCTTTTTAGTCCTTATGCGGCGAGAGCTTCGATCGTACCCGTGACCTTTAAATGCGGTAATAGCACCGATTGTTACGTACAATAACTTTATTGATGGGTTCGAAACAAATGGGGTAAACTTATAGAGGTATATAAAATAACTTAAAGGACATATAAGCTGATAGATAGATAGACATCTGTGTATCTGTAATAATACCATATATATACAACATTTGTACTTTTGTTCTGACGATATATTTCATAAGTTTAGTAAGAGATTTTTGGAATTTATTTGGAAAAACCAAAAGTCTTTGGAGATTCCCTGCATTCCTTGGGACTTTTTACTAAGGTTACCATTTTGTTTAAATTGAAATAACATCGTAAATTTTGGGATTCATTTCCAGTACCGTGTTTGTTACGAAATTTATATGGGCGACAGTAATTATACGGTAATTAAAATGTCACTCAAGTTTAACATCATACACGAAAATGGTTTGCTAATTAAGATCAACGAAAAGTTTTGTAACTGTGTGTATATGTAATATCCCTGATACTTTGAAAGTAGCTAGCTAAGAAGCTAACATGTGTTATAATTATTATTTTGAAGTGAAACTTCTTTATGAGGTGAGATTATGAGGGTAAAATTTTTACGGATGAAACGCAATAATAATAATATTAGCATCACGAAGATGTGCAGCGTTTTTGTCGAAGAAAAAGGGAGAGAGCGATTGAGATCGATTGAGAGAGAGTGGGAAGTGCGAATTACCTTGTAGAAATTCTATTTTTAAAATTAATATTCGTAAAGAGAAAATATTATAATTTTATATTTTTTTGCAAAATAATTTATTGGAATATCTATCTTTATTAGAATAAATGACGAATTGTAAATTAAAATGCCACGTTTTTGTGCAATATTTTTATTATTGAAGAAATAAATTAAAAAAGTTAAATTTATAATTTGTATTAATTTTCAATGTTAAATTAGCTATACTGTAGTTGTGTGTAAATAATAATAATCATCCAGTAGCGCTACAACCCCAAATACGTCATGGCCTCAGATTGAATCCGTTTCTTTGATCATTTTTATTAGTAATATACCAGACAAGAGATGACAATAGGTGATCAGGTCTCACAGTTGTCGTCGATTTTTGGATTTGAGACATGCCGGTGTTTCCTTCACCGTAGGAGCAAGTGTTAAATGCCAATATACACCAACCGCGACAGTCCATTGAATCACAGTCAAGACGTAAACTATATTGCCTAAATCTATCGTTCAGGTTCCCAATCAAATTGCACTGTAATCGACAGGAGTTTTAATTTAATTAAGCGTATATAACGTATACCTCTGTTTAAGTATTAATAATGCGTTCAGTTGAAACAATAAAATTGTGTAGCGTTATTAGGCGAATAAATATGTCCAATTGGAACGTTACGAGAGATCGAACAATTTTTTTTTCAAATCAGTTATTCTTGTGAAATTAAAGTTTTGAAAGTGAAATTAAAATATTTACAGTTATTTAAGTGTTTACATTTCCTTATGTTAAATCTAATTCGTTTTTGTCACGAGATAGTCGCAGCTTTAAGTCTCAGCTCTAATTACGTTAGGGCTAACTTAAGTTTAGATTTCTCATGCAAATCCATACGACTTACCGATACTTGGTCAAACTAAGCTTAGAGCTTAAGTCGAGGGTGTTATCACACTTTAATGATTAACATTTGGTTGGTATCCTTTAAAAATGCTTTAAAAAATGAGACTACTACTACTAACCTAATCTTAAGTTTACGCGAGTTCTATATTTGAATAAAACCTGTATAATTCATATGAACGGGAATTTATTACTAAGATAATCTAAGCTACGTAAATAATTATTGTATTCATCTAAATAGATGCGTTGGTTGATACAAATACAATTTAAATTATTCTATTACCATTTGTCGGACCGTAAGACAATCATCTCGACCGTAATTGAATCAGCTTAGAATAATACGGCTGTCGCAATTATATTAAACAACAATAAAGATTTGGTATGAAATAAAATACAATGCTTCTTTGTATAAGAAAAATGAGATATTAAAAGCTCTATATTTTCCTACTCTACTAAGTCTCTCCTTCATTAATTAAATTTATCGTCAAAGGTAAGTGTATGTATGAGTATACTCGATCTAGTGTCGATGGTGATCGCATGTCAAGAAAAATTTACATTTTTAATCGGTTTTTTAACATATTTTTTTCCATTCAATCCAGACCAGTGCGACTTTATCCTCTGTGATCGTGGGGTACAGTCTAGGCTGTACACGGATGGATAATTCTTTCTATGTGCGCAATTAGCATTTACTCGTACGGTGATAAAATTAATTATTGACAGGAACAATGCCTAACTGTATGTGTAGTGTAAGATTATCAAGGTTATAACTCCACCTAATTATTATTATTATTAAACAGAATAATAAAATAATGTCGTAGAGCGAAAGGCTGTGTAATAAAATTAATTTTAAGGAAAAAAAGAAATGGCATATAATTGAATCTAGTAATGATTCAATTATGTATATGCCATTGGGGTGAAAAAGCGAATGTGAAACGTAGCGGAATATCAATTGAATCCAATTATCGTGTGAAGGAAAGACTGAAGCATATCGTAGGTTTTGTAGATTTCTATTGAATTCCAAAGATGTTACCTACATTGTGTTTATTAAAACCGGTATGTAAGAGACTTCTTTGATTTTTTTTTTCTATCAAATAATTGGGCCATTGGCTTGAGCGTGGTATCAACCCTATAGGTTGTTTGCTCCAATTCCGGGCGTACAAATGGATTTTTCTTTGATTGTGTGCAATTAAGTCCCTTACATTTAGTCCCGAGAATCGACATGTATCAGACACTGATGGCCTCATATCCATAGTGGCGCTATAATCCTCATATAAGATTATAGCGCCACTATTATTACTAGTTGGTACCAAAAAATAAACTTACCTGTTGTAAATAAATTTCGAAACATTTGGTTCGAAATACATAATTTTAATTTTATAATATTTGATGATCCCAAATTTTTTTACTCAGCCGATCCTCACATTTTTTCTTTAGTCATTGTTGAGATTTAGTCGGGTTACGTTAGATGCATTTTCATTTTGATATATACTTTTTGTTACATATTTGTCAATAGTTACGTCCTCAATTTAGCATTTTATAGTGAGTGTTTGTGAACTATTGTAAGGCAAGGTATCAGCATCGGTCTAACCTCTCTTTGTTCCCCAACTAAAATAATTTCTCGAAATCCTTAAGGCTGACAATATTGTGTGCCTTTCTTCCTTGCAAGGAGACATTATAACGAGGTATATACGCAGGACTTGTTATTCTATTATAAGATTGTGTACCGACGGCCACCGAACCGTTCTTTGAGGTACACATTTTAAACCTTGAAAATATTTAGACAGTCTTACCGTGTTTGTGACCGTAAATCGTGGACGCGTTTTTTTTACGTTTATATCTTTCTCAGTCTCGCATCAAATTAAATAGTTAAAATTGTTGGAATAGTTTTTCTCCATACCATTGCGCAAATATTTGACAAAAATACTTTCTTTTACAAAAAAAAACACAAATAATATTTCATTTTATAAGTGTTTCTATATATAATCAATCAAGTTTTTGTTTTATGTGAAGTTATAAAAAAATCAGTGGCGCTACAACCTCTTTAGGTCTGGGCCTCAGACTTCTGAATCTGTTTCATGATCAATTTTCAATCTAATAGGCAAGTGGGTGATCAGCCTCCTGAGACACGCCGTCGACTTTTTGGATCTAAGACATGTCGGTTTCCTCACGATGTTTTCCTTCACCGTTCGAGCGAATGTTAAATGCGCACATAGAAAAGAAGTCCATTGTTATTTGTTGCACAGCCGGGAATCGAACCTACGACCTCAGGGATGAGAGTCGCACGCTGAAGCCACTAGGCCAACACTGTTCTATGTGTATATATAAATAACTTCACGTTATATTTCTAAAAAAACTTGACAACTTGACTTAAGTATAGTATTATATCTCACTGAATCGTGTTCCATTTTCAAGAATATTTAAATTAAAAGGTGATAAAGAATTGTAGAATAATGGCTATAGTGAGTTCAGGTAACGAAGGTAAGCGAGCGTAGCACGAGGGAACAAACGCTGACACTGCGCTATTGTCTCAAACGACTTGACAAATGAAAAATTTATGTCAACGCTCTCTTTACCGAGGTGAGGCATTTTTAATATTTTCTCGACACGGTACATTATACTATAAAATATGTAATTTTACGCATGATTATCCACATTCAGCCTTGATACGGTTTAATTCATTCATTTAACGTCCTTTTGTATTACGTATTTTTAATCAAAAATAATTTGGTTCATTATTAATAAAAAAATATATATATATTTTGTCGAACGTGCATTGGGATGCACATAGCCCGTGAGTTCGGGGGCTTATGGTATTGAAGCCATATTTCTCGGAAATATAAGTGGAAACTATAGCTCCAACCAAATACTAATAATTGCACTACTGTGTTTATTTAAAATTACTGTGTTTTTTTCAAATAGTTAGTCCAACACTTTATGTTTTCAGCAAAATCTTTATGTGGATGTTGCACGGTGCGCTGAACAGAGTTGAGAGTGTCCATGGTTGGTGGCATCAAATGAGCCTCCTGCCCGTTCGCCCCCTGTTCTATAAAAAAGGAAGAAAAATAACAGTTTCAACTTGCAATGTTTGCCTCACAGGAAATGTTTACTTTGAAATTTTCATCTCTCCCGTATAAACACAGGCATTGCATTGCAAAAATTGCAAGACGCAAATGTGTTAAAATAACTCGTTTTACATCTCTTCTGTCATATCCGCTCCATTTTATTCCGTTTCGATACATACAAGTGGGTGGCATCGGGTGATCCGTGGAAAAAGGTATTACATACATTTCGAAAATCTAAATTATTCAAAATCACCCCATGATCAGTTTTCAGCCTAACATTGCTATTCCTAACACCGTTTCCGCGGGTTGTTGAATTTTAGGTTGTATGGAAAATGGAGACCAGAGATCTGAACAAAGTTTACAGATTTGATACACGGGTTGATTAGTTGATACAAATCAATTTTCAGCTCGCGCGAGAAACGCCAAATTTTCAAACAGAAAACTTGTATGGCGGCCATTTTTAAATTTTCGAACTATCAATTGCTCATAGCTCACTGTTAGTAAATTAAAGGGTTTTCTTTTATTTATCAGTATATTCAATATACTATTAATAAACACTTCATTGTGGATATATCTACTATATAGTACTACTAAATCTTAAGTGGAAGTTGCTTTGGGACCATGAATTGTTTGTTTTGTGGGTCGAATTCTAAAGGACGTCCTAAGACAATACGAATTGTGCTAAATACGTTACTGGAGCAATATCTTTTAGAAGCAGAATAGTAAGTCCAGCTTTGAACTTCGGTAGAGGTCATAAATATAGAATAGTTAAGTCTTGGTATTGTTCGCTTTTGCTTATCCATACAATTATTTGACATTTAATTGAAGTAAAATATTTAATTCTCTTAAATTTTTTTGCGAAGTTTAAGTAGACATTTTTCTATATATATAAAAATGAAACCCGTTTTCCGTTGTCACGACATAACATCAACATCAACAATATATTCCAAATTCCATCTGCCAAAACCAACCTAGGAGTTCAGGCACCTCTCGTTCGAATTCTTCGCAATGTGTTTTTTTTTAAATTTCTATTTGATTTTTTTACTGAGAAACTTATGCTTGCATTAATTGTCACACATTTTAGATGTGGGATTTTGTGAAATAGTTGGTGGACTTAGGACTGTGTGTGATGTTGTGGGCTTGATAACTAAATAAAATAAATAAATAACATGAAAATGGCTAGACCGATTTGTCTGATTATTTTTTTTGTTGTGTTTGTAATTGTCAGGAGAAGGTTCTTTTTATCTTATAAAAGAAAAAAATGCGCGGTAAATTAGAAAATTTAAGAATACTTAACCACCGTTTGACATACCATTGACAGAATGCGTGCTGCAAATATCGTCAAAGAGGATGTAAGAAAAATGAATATCGTTTAAATTAAATGCTTCGATCGGAGTTATTATATTGATAATATAAAAATATGCGAGCCAGAAAAACAAACAAAGAATGTTGTATAACATAAAGCATTAGAATAATAAACACTTTGTTTCTGAAATATTTTCTAATTAATTTTACCAATTTGAAATCAATATTCATAGTTAAGACAGGACAACGTCTGTCGGGTCCGCTAGTTATATATAAAAATCGACTACTCCAGGTGTCTTCATTTAGTTTGCAGTAACAAGTATCTTCAGTATCATTTAGCTAACTTTTCGCAGGAGTGGTATTCGATCTGAAGTCTTTAAGTTCGACATGGATTCCATTTTCAATATTTACTTTTGGTCCCATGTTATTCAGCGCTTTTGATATTTAAATTACTAATCGAAGCTATCGTCCCAAGATATGGTCATGCTATTTATTTATTTACAGTAAGAAGCCAATAATATTACTTAGACTAACTTATATGACCTTAGTGGAGGAATTGGTGTAGGTTTTACTAGTAACGTGCAGCTATAATTTGATACCAGACGTGAAGACATTCAATAAATTGACGCCTCTCTACGTCTAAATCGCTTTCACTTTATCCTAAGCGTATTAGTAATTTATATCAAGACGAAACCTTATTTAGTTATAGTGTTTTCCACTCATAGTTTTTCTTACAGTACGGAGTCTCCGTATATGAACTATTCAAATTGTATACAAGATTGCACGTTGTGTTCGAACTGTCAAAAACTTAACTGACAAAATGTATACAACTACTGGATACAAAAGATTATTAAAAATATCTCAATGGTACAGTAGGCCCAATTCTCTTAGTTAAATCAAGTGACAGTGGCGTTATTGGGCACTTATTGGTATTGGGTAAGGTTCAGAAACGAGACTTAGCGCGAAGTAACCGAAGTCACGTTAGAAATGTATTGGATTTTGAAATAAAGGAGTGCTAAAATTTTAAGCGAATGTATATAGAATTTTAAATGGCCAACTGACGTTTGACCAAACTTCGTTGTAAATTGCTCTACAAAGGTCCGTCACGTACGAATGCGTTTAAGATCCCTACCATATTCGACATATGCGTTATTAGAATGTTTCTATAACAAAAATTGCACAATCACCCATCTGTCGCTGAGCTGTTATAGCGGTATTAAGACAAAGTCAAAGTCAAAATCATTTATTGATTTAGGTAACACAATGTACACTTATGAACGTCAATAACAAAATACATTTTAATTTTACATTCACTGCCATTCCTCAAATCATGGGCGTAGAACGGACTGAAGAGAAGAACTGGCAATAAACTCTCCGCCACTCGCCAAGTTTTTTGTTAACAAAATGTTTGTTAGGAGCTGCAACCATTACACCATGTTCCACAGGACATCGTAACAGTTAATTAATAATTAAAAACAAAGATTTGTCCTCTTCGACATTCATTTGACCTCATGTGACAGTTCGAACAAAAAAATTAAAACACAAATAATAGTAAATATTTCTAAATATTAATATTACAAGTTTTGAAGCTGGGGTTCAAATGAACGACCCCGAGTTAGAGAATTCTTTCTGGTAATTGTCGTTTATTAACTCTGCCCTTAAATAAATTTTGATGTAATAAAAATACTAGCAGACCGGCCAAGCGTTGCTGTGGCTAAGGTTTTTGTTATATTACATAGTAGTAAACTTTTCAAGGGAAACGGTAGTAGAACTTATGTGAAAGGCTTACGTGAAACGTTGGTACTTTTAACACAGCGCCATCTGTTAGAATTGTAAGAAAAAATAAACAAATATTTGCAATAAAATAATATTGTGGGTATAAATTGAGATGTAAGCTATCCTATCTTTTAAGTTCGATCAAACTGCACACGGTGTGCAAATTTTAATGATATCGGTTCGGTAGTTAAGGAGTCCATATCTGACAAACAACGTGACACGTAATTTATATATATTAACTTTAATTACTGCATCTATTGTGTGTGTATAACACGGGAGGAAGGGAGGAATGGAAGATGATAAAATAAATTGGAAATTTAATTCTACGCGGACTTTACAGGAGGCAGTTTTAATGAAGAAGTGGCTGTGTAAATTAAAATACCATTAGCTCAACAATGTACCGAAATTCTTTATTAGACGAATTTTATTCAGGCATACCTGTTCGAAGCGAGTTGTTTCAAGAATTTTCAAGTATGCTAATTCCTTAGGGTTTAACGTGTAATAAATCTGCCACGTGTCGTCTGCCGTCGTTACTCAGTGTTGCCAGGTACCTCAGATAACTCGATTTACGGGTAAAACTTTAATTGAGGTACTAGTCTGAAATTGAAATTGTTGTATTCGTATTGAAAACTTTGCTATAATTTAATTCTAAGAAGCATATTTCACAGAACTTTGTTATATTTCCTACTCTTAAGGTTTTTCCCTCTGTAGCTAATGCTAGGCCTTCTTAAAAGGCCATACCACTTGGTATAATAGTGGAAAAAAATGTAATGAAATGATTGATCATGTAATGATTTCTGAAATATTCGTCCACAAACCATTATATCATTTTGACAGAAGCTTAGTTTCTCAATAGACTTATTAAATACAGTTCGTTAGTACTAGTTACTTAGTTCTACGCAAACAATATTTCAAAGCACATTTTTATTATTATATTATATTTTTATTTAGCACATTCAAAATTTCTGAAGATATCTGCTGATACTGAAGTTTAAGCATCATCAAATAAAATCTTTTATTTGTAATACATAATTAACAAAGTAATTCCTTACTTGCTTTAGTCTTTCCTCATATAGAAAAACTTTACCCTTATAGATTGAAATTCAGCCGTTTTCAGAAACCAATGATAACAACGTATTGAAAAGAGGCTCTTCACTTGTTTCACACAAACTCATATATACGCCACGCTGGATATAATCAAAGGACCAAGGCTATCAAGAGCACGCTCTCGCTACGTAGTAGTGTCATCAATCAAATGACATCGCTTTTACTTTAAATGTCACGACCTGTCCTAACGCAGGTATTAAAATCAGGTCAGCCGTATACGACTAGTCAATTTGACAACATTTCCGTAGTGCCTGGAATTCAATCAGCTTCGGTAACTCACAAACATTGATAAAGCATCTTGTTTGATCAATTGATTGTTTGGTTATTAATTGGGCGTCGGTTTTGTGAGGAACATCGTTAATTGAAAATAGATTGAAATGTAATATTTGTCAATTGTATTTTCTCGATACGTTGTTAATTAAAGGTTAATTTTGTCTATTAAAAGTCAAACTGTTATCGTCAAAGAATAATAAAAAAATGAAATATTCAGTAACTGATAAAGTTATAATTAAGTAATGATAACCACATTACAAAACAAGCAATAGTCCGTACATATGAATTAGTTCAATACCTTTTTTTTGTTCGATAGGGAAGAACTAGTTGTCTAAGGGACGCCCAAAAAGGGCAGCCATCGCAGCCCATGGAGTCCATTATAATGAGCCAGCTCCTTCAGTACTAAGAGGAGCACCAGCTAATTAGTGACAGTACCCGGAGCTCCCAAATACCAGCTGATAAGCGTTTTTAAGACAGTTTTTGCCGCGCACTATCACTACGTGGAACCAGCTGCCCACCGACGTATTTCCGATCCAATTCGACTTAGGGCCCTTCTATGAAAGAGCGTACCAATTCATAAAAAAAACCCATTACGCATATGCTAACCCTCAGGCAATGTGAGTATCTATGGGCGGTATCATATAACAGCAGATATCTCCTCTGTCCGTTACATAAAAAAAGGCAAAACGTTTACAGTGAGCTCAATCGGTATTTGATTACACTGTAAATATTTTGGTACGACTCGGAAATTAATGAGACTGTCGATCCAGTATCTATTAGTACATCAACAGACACGCTTTATATAATGATAGTTGTGATATTCGGTTCGGTTCGTAATGCCCCCTGTGATACTGCAACCACCAATTCACCCCTTATTCCTCGTACGACACGTAAGTGTAATAAGGAGCGTCTAGCGTATTTCGCATACGTAGAGTAAATATCATTCTATTTTCATTACGTCAAATAAAATATTTGCTATGTCTACCTGTTACGACGTTGATTTGAATTCCATTTTATCTATATATTTATCCACTCGCTAAGTCAAACTTTAGCGTCCCCTTTCAAACAATATCCAATTCGAGATAAACAGTAAAGACTCACGATCGTCCCAACGATTTCATATACGTGCGAAGTCTACCTTCTCGCATCAAATATCAAAATCGATAAACGACGGATCAATTAGAAATATAAATATTGTTAGACCTTGCCGGGATAGGACTCATTGCTCTTACAAGTTTCTCGTTCAGCTTGTTGAGCATTAGCACTACGTTCCCTGTATTGGACACCGGTGTGGCGCAAAAAGTTGCTTCCCTTGCGGTGTCGTGGCTGGCGGATATAACTCAACCACTTGCAAGACGTTGGAACTTGTGTTTTCCAATGCTTAATGCATGCATGCAATGGTTTAAGATGGTCTGCAACGTGTCTTCAATCCCAGGGACAGCGGTACCGGCTTAATTTCGTGTTCTCCGTCCCTCCATTTTCTTTCAAATATTTAACGCGATTCTAACTAGATAGCAAAACTATTACCGTACGAGAACGAATCCCACTTCTAAAGTGCAATAAAATTGCTGAAAAAACAAAACATGATTACACGAAATTAACTACACTATTAATATTAAAACAACAGATAATAAGTATATGAACAATAATAATTAAAAATAACATCAATTCAACTGCGTTTTTATTGCTGAAAACCAGTCCTTCTTCCCATCACTTGAGATTTTTCAGCTAATTACATATACTTTTTACATAAAACCGTAGATTTGAGCAGTGTTGATCTAGTGGCTTCAGCGTGCGACTCTCATACCTGAGGTCGGAAGTTCGATCCCCGGCTGTGCACCAATGGAGTTTCTTTCTATGTGCGCATTTAACATTTGCTCGAACGGTGAAGGAAAACATCGTGAGGAAACCGACATGTCTTAGACCCAAAAAGTCGACGTCGTATGTCAGGCACTGGAGGCTGATCACCTACTTGCCTATTAGATTAAAATATGATCATGAAACAGATTCAGAAATCTGAGGCCAAGACCTAAAGAGGTTGTAGCACCACTGATTTATTTATATATATTTCTCTATCCCTCATTTATTAGAACAGTAACATCATAAAGTACATAAATATAGAATCAAATTTCTGTTTTGTTATTATTATATTAAACTTAGATGAATAATTAATATCATTGCAAAATCATGCATTGTATGGTCACTGAATATTTCAATATTTTGATTACTGATCCTCTGGAGTAGAGGAAAATTTAATTAATATTGATTTGATGACTCGTGTATCGCACAACAGAACCTATTTCTCGTAAATATAATTATTGCTGTGGTATTGTGGTACTTGACGAGATAGAAGCTTTCAGCACAAATACGATCTATCGATTTAACTTGCTCTAAGTTAAAATAAAAATACTTTATTGTTACACATTCTAAGAATTGCAACCGCGACTTACATTCATTTATAATAATAAATTAAAAAACTAAATTTACATGCACTACCAGTTCTGAAGTCAAGCGCGTACGGACGAAAAAAAGTGGCAAGAAACTCTCTTCCACTCTTTTTACTTCCCATGTTTATTGTTTTGGATGTTAAACTAACTAAAGGTAATGAGGTCGATGTGTGCGTTTGTACACACGATTGGCTAAAATACGAGTGTATATGTATAGCTCATATTTTTTCGTAATTGGCGAGTCCATCATTAAGATTTCCACGAATATTTGAAAGAGACACGACAAAATTCACGGATTTTTTTTTGTATTTATATTTTCGGCAGGCGCAGACGAGAAACATCATAACTATTTTATAGGCTGAAAATAAAAACAAATGAACTTTACTCTATAAAACATTCCTTTAGAAAAATAAAAGGCCGCCACAGATTTCTATTGGTTTAATCATTCGTTATTGTAGTCAACTAAGTTATCAAGCTACTACAGGTCGTGGATTTTTGTGAAGATGTTTTCCTTCACCGTAGAAGGAAGTATGAAATGGGCATATAGAAAAATCATTGCCGTGGTTCAAACAGTGCCCACCAAACGACTAAGCGAAGACTGCTCATATAAACCAAATCTATCTAAAACATAGCCACCGTTTTTGGCAAAACATACCTCTATATTTTAAAGTGGAAAGGGCGGCGCTAACGACTGTTACTTATAAGTTAAGCGAGCGAGGTAACTTAATATTATTTGAAACTTCATAATAATGTTAACATCAATTAACATTCTATCCATGTGACAACTTAAATATTCCATTTATTTATTAACTTAGTCAATTTGTACATAGGTACCACAACATACATTAAACAGTGGATATAACAATAATTTATTTGCAAGAATAGTGTTATTTAAAGCTATATCATGTAATAAAACCAGAATAAAAATAGTTGGCAAAATTAAAGGCCTACTTTTGAACCTAACCGGTATTTAAATCTTATGTTCTTCAAAAGTTCCATGATAACATAACTAAGAGGCCTAAGAATATAACAGTTTATATGTATTAAAATTTATATGGAACACGTAATACAATTTGGATATTGGATCCACCTTTGGCATCAAACAATACGGCGCAGTCATTTGTAACGTTAATGAAAAAAGAAAGGTTTTTCGCGTTTATTCGGATTTAGGTGAGAATAATGGAAAAGGGTCTGATAAGATTGATGAACCACTCTCAGTAGGTAAAAATTACTGATAACACAGACAATAACTAAGGAGAGTATATTATACGAATGAAATAGGGATCTTAACATTTTTACAACTTTTTATCATATCTTAACATAGCTTTGACAATGGACAAAACTAGACAGACTTGAGACAAAACAGAGAGTATTAGAGCACAATCATCTTAAGTAATATTCATTTATTACAAATCAAAATACATATTCGTGTACGTTAAAATGGAATCGTTTTGAAGTTTCAAATTCAAGTTTTACGTTCATTTAATTTCACTCCGATTACAATTAAATAAAAGTAAGATCTTTTTACTTTCACATGTTTTTCTTGTTTACCTATCGTCTTTCTAGGGTTCCTTGAAAGAGATCTTTTTTTGGATGCATTTATAAAAAACCTTAATTTGTTATATTGTGCAATGATATGGTACCAACAACTGCTGTAAGTATTATAAAGATTACATTTATCTATTTGTACATTAAAATGTAATGTAAGCAATATTACTTAAGCTCAACTAAATTTGTGACTACAACTATTGACACTTGACAGTTACTTAAGCCATAGATATAACATGGGTGGAAATGTAAGTACATACATTTTTATTTTATTTCTGGTTTCTACCGTCTACGTCTTCGTATTTCATATTTTTCATCGATTTGAACGAAAAAAAATAGGCTTGTAACAATAAAACAAACTAAACTTACAGAAACTTATGTTAAGCAAAATTATCTTTCAGTTTCAATCTCGACTGGCTGTTAGTTAATTAAAATTGAACTTCGTTGACTCTACTAATACTTGCAAATTGCTGACCTATTCAATATTTTAATTAACCTAAGTGCATGGTTTGCTTGTATATGATATTTTATATATTTGCTATAATAGTCAAACAACAACAGATTTCACGACTATTTTCAGTTAAAATAAACGTTAAGAAAAATATACATATATAGATAATTATTGATAACGATTTTAGTAAACAAATTTACCGACATGAAACACAATATAAAGAAATTCTGTTAAGCGCCATCTGTTATAAATAGGCTAAACTTTTACAAAATACATTTCTTAAACTGTCACACATCGAACCCGAACTTGAAGAGTTCAGTGATTCCTCGCTAGATGGCGTTCAAAAATGAAATGATATAGGTTTTACTGCTTGCATACTAGATGGCAGTATGTTGAGTAAATCTCGTATTTTAAATGTTTCGTAAAGTAAAAAATATTTTAACGTTAGATATGTAACTTCACATTAGTTATATATAATAGTTACATATAGATATGTATTTTATTTAATTACTCGTTATACAAGATACATTCAAAAAGGAGATTAATTATAATTTATTTTTATTTTAATAAAACTATTAGTGGAACAAACACAAAAGCGTGTCTGTTACCATATCTTTTAAAAAGTACGGGACTTCGCTCTAGCCGATCTTATAAGTTATAACTTTAATAAGAAATGTGACGACATAAGAATAGCTGTCAGCTGTGCCCGCACTCTATTACTCTCAACATTTCGCTAATGCTAAGCATAGATGGCGATTGCACAAGTAATTACTTTTTGGATGTTTTTAAATAACAGATAGCGCTTTTTAAATCTCTAATATGTAGTGAGCCTAAAACTAAGTATTCTTTTATGTTCATATCGGCGTCGTTTGTTCTCATTTGTTGTACAAGCCATGACAAGGTGGACAATAGGTACTGAATTTTCTCAATTATTGACTTCATTGTTGGTTGCAGCAAATGAACAACACCAGTCATTAATTAGCAAATATGTCTAACCCATGTGTTTTTTAAGCAGATGTTTTGACTATATACTGACTACAATTTAAAAAAAAAGTTAAATTGAAGAATATGAATTTATTCAGTAACACTATTGCACTTATTGCGTGCAATAGAGTGTAACTAATAAATTATATCCTTTATAAATTTTTATAACGATTTAAGCTATTGCCAACGCCTCCTTCGTGGTAACAGGAAAAAGTAGTTTATCTAATCTATGTGTACAGCGGGAAGTGACTTATTTATATACTATGTAATATAATGTTGAAATATACACTATATGTTGCTCTTTTTGTCTCGGAATAGGATTCTAAATGTAAACGAGCACTATCGGTATTGACTGATGAGTACCTATGCAGAATGCATCACTGCAGTTTGCTTAGATTAGCACCCAGGGCTGAATCCCGTCAGAGTATGATAAATCATAGAATCTACTACTTGAAAATATATTACCTACTTATTACACATTAGTAGGCCTGCTACTAAAAGTTCCGAGCATTGTATCAATTAACACTGAATTATTCATTCTCATTTGAAAGAGATTAATGCGTATCGAAATAGAACTAATCTAAATTCTATAAATTAGTAAATTTCATAAATCGTAGTTTATGGCAAAGATTTAAATGTGATGTGTACATATATGGGAGACACAAATCACATGTTCAGGCGCTACCAATAGTGTTACTTTGGCGATTAGTGTTACTTACAAAATTTAATCGGTGGCCGCCTCTAGACTCTTATATTTGGATTGCATAATTTCCTTTTCACATCACATCATAGTAATTGATTGACACATATTTGCGTCTAACTAATATCGGCTTCAAATCTTACATAGCTTATTAAAGGTCATTTCTCAGCCTTAGAGAACTAATCCGTCCACCTCACGTCCATACGATTGTGAATTGTTCATAGCTTCCCTTAGAAGTCTGAAGCGTTGTACGCAGATAGCATCCCTTGAGATTAATCAATGTATGAACACATTGTATAGTCCTATAGATAAGTGCAAGCAAATGTTAAGTAGTTTTATTCTAGCACTTTATTTTTTACATATTATAAGATAACTACGTTTCTTTGCGGTTACAAGAATAGATTCAGCAGTCTAGGTGTTGTTAACAAATCTATATTTTATGCATTTGAATAGAACAAAATATTTTAACATTATAAACATGTTTTCAATACTTTCAGAGTCAAATTTAAAAAAAACTCGGAGACATGGGAACTCACAGTTTATAAATATGTAGACCAAAATTGTATTTTGTACACATTTAGTAGAAAACAAAGTAGAATTACTAAAAAGTTAAACAAATTAAACCCGTAGGCATAATACGGCTAAAAAGAATTACACTAATTAAAAATCAGTGCTTAATAAATAAATATCACTACCTGTAACAGTCGAGTGAAAACTGACAAAGAGGTCATGTCTAGAAGCTGGAGCGGTCGATACAGCTCAGCTCTGCCCGGGAACGAACAATGCGAATTAGGTTATACTTCACGTACATTTTTTCGTAATACGAGAATTCGATTTAAGTCAATTGAGATGCAACTGACGACTTCAATATTTTTCCTGGACCTGGTTTTCATTGCATTCTAGTGATTGAATTTTTTTTACGAAATGTTTCTGACGTTCTCACGATGATTAGAAGCTTAATAAAAAAGAAAAATTTGTATTAAAGTATGGAATAAAATGAGTAATATTGAAAGCTGCATCCTGTGACGTTAGCTGTAATGTGTTACTGATGTTAAAAGTAAAATAAAGAGAAATCTAATGTCCTAATTGCTTTGATAACATATTATAAATTTCACGTCTTAATAAAGCCTTAGAAGATTTATATACTATGTGATATCTCAAATACTTTCTTTTAATGATAAAACACATCGCGACCATTCGGCAATTATTTTTGGTAAGGAGTTTACGGTGAAAGAAAATGTGAGGAACAAGCCAGACATTCTGTCTGTTGTCAGAAGACCGAAGCCCGATCCTACAATAACATTAAAATCATCTTTCAGGCTGTGCCTTATCACCTAATAAGATTATATATCCACATAGTTGACATTGAAAGGTTTTGATGGAAAATAACCATATTTTATTACCACATTTTATGAGATAACGTTTTTATGACGTAAGCATCCAAACATCGCTAGTATTACTATGAAGACACAATTTTGTATTTAAAAAAAAGGCATTTATTAATATATCAATAAAGTCCCGCAATCTTCCAATACGGTATGGGGCAGAGGCATGTCTGCGTCTTTGATGATTTTTCTTTAAGTCTCAAAAGCTTGATAGGTTTATGACATGGTTTCCTGACGATGTTTTCATTCACCGTTGAGGATGTCATAACTGCGTATAGAAAGAAAAATACATTGGTGTACAAACAGTGTTCGAACACAAGAGTTCTAACCAATACTAAATAAATTGAAAAGCTAAGTTGTGTATAGTATTAGTATATATTTATATGTGCTATGCAGAAGAGATTCTTTTACTAGTTTTGAATCCTTTAAAATTTTTGTTTTAGTGGATTCTGCTCTTTTTCGACTTTTATAGCGTAATAGTAAATGGCAATGAAGAATCGCTGTGATTTACGGAGTCATAAAACTTTTTGTTGCCAGACCTGGGTCTCGTTTTATTTTTTATTAATAGGTGTATATCATTGTCAGACAGATTTAAATTGCTACATGTATCTTTTGATGTTTAACAAGTTTGAATCGTTATCTGATTTGCGATAATTCGCTTATCTTTCATGGCCAGATAATAATATTAATATATTATTAAGAAAATATTTTATTTGGCATTCAATTTAAAAATGTACTGTACTGTTTTTTCTTAAAAAATCTAAAAAGACAGAGTTATAGCGTCTATATATCATACCAACAATTTAGATCATATTATTTGTTATCTGAGACTACGTTAAGACATATATATTTAACTGAAATTACAAAAAATAAATCGCTTTATTTTTATTACAATTTTAATTTTGTACAAAGCAGTTACGAAGGCAGCTAAAGCCAATTGAATACTCGTATGATTATGTATTTGGATTTACAACATAAACTTTAACGCAAGATTTAAAATAACATTTTAAATATTGCATAACATTGATAAAAATATCTTATACAATGAAGATTTATTCACGCCGTATCTCGGTGTCCGACCGTCATCTCATCTGATAATATAAAATCGCTTAGTTTCTGAAATCTATGAATAAAATTCAGCTGCAATCTGGAAAACCTTTTTCCGTTTTAAATATTCTCAGAAATTGATTATGTCGGTTTTATGTGAATACTAATTTATGCTATAATTAGACTTCGAGGTAAAGTTATAGTCAAAGTATGATGTCAATTAACATAAATAAATTCAATTCAATTAAAACATCGAATCAACAAGAAGTATTGAGGTATTAAGTGTTTTACGAGGTTGTGAATTCTAAATAATAATAAATAATCTTTATTTCACTCACATATGAATCTCTCTTAATCTAAGCTGATAACATTTGGAAGTGTATGTGAGAGACTAGCCTCTGTAACAGGAGACCTCAGTGACAGATAGCCACAGGTCATTGTCATAAGATACCATAGAAGAAAATAAGTAAGTGCTTAAAAAATATTGCAAACGGAGTCGTAAAAATAAATTTGGTGTGTAGTACTTCAAGTTACTGGACCAAATTATTTCCAAAATACACAAAAGTGTTTCTGAGATGAAATTCTATAAGTAATTTTATATTTTTAATTCAATTTTGTGACCTTAGTGGGTAGGCCGTTTCGTTAAATTTAATAACTTACGTCTTATTCTGATATCAATAATATGATGTTATTGTTTTTTTAATAAAATTAAGTGTTATAAATTGAATAAATATTACACCTTGCTATTCTATAGAAGATGTAAAAGAACCTGTTAGCCGTTTATATGTTTATACATACTTAATTTAAACATTGTTTTTTATCGGTAATTCAATCTGGCGAATTCCTAATGCATATCATAAAATCTCTAGATAGCTTGTATTGAACTGGTTTTTTGTTTTTCATCAGCGTATTATACATAAAACAAGTTAGGCTTTAACGTAATATTAAGGTTTTTGATAAAAATCAAATGACATTTTAATTATTCTTGCTTCACGATGTTTCAACTAATTGTTTTTAAAGTAACAACGACAAAAAATTACAGTTATTCGCATAACCTTGATAGATCCTTTATTATTTTTTTCGTTTAATCCAAATATATTCTAGCTATTCTTATCCTTTATAATTTTATAATCTATAGAATTATGAATTTTTAAAATTTAACCATGCCTATGGATAAATCTTTTTTCCTCTTAAATTAGCTGTCAGAGATTTTCTATTCACCAATCCAAATAATTAAAGCGGTCATCACGCAGTCGTCGCTTGGGGGTTTTTTAAATTAGTTAGTTAGTAATTAGTACTTTTGAAAATCCGATTATCTGGGTGACTCTACCCACGAATTTTACTAAAAGTGCTTGATTTTCGTCAAAAACTCTTTAATATGGCGGGATTAAAGAATTAAGTCAAAATTTATAATACAGTGTAAACTCTATATAACGACACACTCTCTATAACATAACAATAGATACGTTTTTTCTTTGGTTTAACACAAAACCCATACAATAATTCGTCCCCTATAATCTCTCTATAACGAAACAAAAATATGTTCGGTCCCTTGAAATTCGTTATAAAGCGTTTACACTGCATTACCCATGAAGTTAGCGCTTTTTAGTTTACCTTATCTCCTTCTGTTACCTGTTATAGAATCTATTCTTACGAAACTATAAATGCATATGATTACTACGCAGTCTAAAACACATTACGCCGCTAATAAAGACATTGACACTAATTTGTCAATGGTGTTGTTTACAAACTAGAAAAGTGAAAGGACATTATTTAAAAAGAATTAATTTGGGTCGAACGGAAATTTTTAATTCAAAATCTTCCATAAACAAAACTATCAAGGTATTATATTACCATAAAATGTAGGCTACATGTAAACATCGGAACAACAACAACAGACAGATACATTGATACCATTCAAAAATATAAACCTTACGTTTATTCATTTCTGTACTTCTGAATGGTTTGTGAAAAGAACATAAGCATATTTTTATTTAGTGTACAGAAAAGATACCTTAATCTTTAAAGAATTACTGTTACTTAACGAGAGACAATTATGATAAGTGAACTATTCGATTGACGTAGGTAATGTTTTTAACTAAAATTATAAATGGCGTATCGAAATAAACTTATTTTAAAACACATTATTCGATTGATATCGGTCTAAATTAAAACATAACATTTTGATATTACAGTGTATATAGAATAATTTTGAAAGATTTTTATTTGCTGTTTTAATACATATTTAATTGACAAACAGGGCGTCTATGCCTTCAGAGTTATTATTATTACGACCTTTGTCCTGAATAGCGGGTGATTCATATATATTGCCCATTATAAAACCAAAAAACGGACATAATATATAATTATTGCCTATTACGAATCTTTACTGGTTATTCTGACAATTAAATAAACACAACGAATCCTATTGAGCCTCTATCACAATACGCATTTATTTACACCAATTATTCTAACATAATTTCGATCCTCGTTATTACTTTTTTTCTAAATCTAAATTGAAAATTAGGCATTCTATTATTTATAGTTTAATTATTACTATTATAATATTGTGAGTTTTATTACAGAACAATTGAAACAATTAATTGACATATTCTCTAATGCCTACAAGTGAATTAAAATACGGCAATACTGTATAGTGTATACAGTAGCAATAAACCTATTGTTATTTAACGGGGTATTTATTCAAGGCTTCATAACCGGCTGCATTAAATTTACGATATTATTAAACAGAAAAAATAAGCATGTGCGTCATTATAATATCCACACACATTAATTAAATGTATTTATTTGACAGTCTAGAGCCTTGGCAAATAATTAAAATATTTACGTCATGATCGCAAAACAGTTACTGCAGGTGAATTAAATATGTTTATCTAAAATCTTGCTTACTTCAAATATTAATTGCGATCTGAGTTCTATAGGCATAAAACCTTAATTGGTTAATGGTTTATTACTTATAAAAGTTTTTTAATCACTTAATAAAAACACTAAAACGATTATATGAAGTATCACAATATAATAACTCAGTTAATCACTAAAAACAGTTATGAAAAAATATCAAATTATTACATCAGAAGTTCGGTGGCGGTTGTTGAAGGGATGTTCAAATGAAACTCTTAGTTTGAAGCTAGGTGTCAGCTGTCTTTAATCGGTCAAACATGATTTTATAAACTAACATAAAATTAAGGGTAGTGGGGTTGCGTCGCTGAATTAACAAAATTATTTAACTTATTTTAGGGTCCTTAAATCTAAGTGACACTTCTATTACCTATAAAGAATATATTTGTAGTTGTCCTATTGGACATTATCGAAAATGAGAATGTTATATTATTACAATTTATGAGTGTGGGAAAAACTAGAGGGCTCATTTTGGCTTCAAGTGTACGATGATTGCTAACTTTCGGTTAGCGCTTATATATATAATGTATGTTAGGTTACATGACTCATGAATGAATCAAACAAAATATAATATTAACTATATTATATTTTGATTGATTGAATAATATTGACAAACTATCAAATCTTATGGCTACGCCCACAGTCTGTAAATAAACTTAATAATTATTTCACAAATCTCGGCCGACCAGTATATAACCAGTATCAGGATACTCAACAAAGTTCGTCACGCTCCTCCATATCAGCTCTAGCTAATATTATGAATCCTGCACTAATGTCCAGCTTGCACCCGTTTACTCTTTTTTGAACTGACCCTCTAGAGGTTGATCTTATAATTAAACCTTAACTCAGACAGGGCTCCGGGGGAAAAATCCATGTCTCAATTTACGTCTTTAATAATAGCAAACCTAGATAAGGAAAAAAACTGATTACGTACATTTCTATATTTAATAAAAGCCTTCGAAACTGCCTGTATTTCTTACGTAAAATGAAATGAGTGTTAGAGACATTCCCCTAAAGCTATTTTGTGATTACATTGCAAGATAGAGAGTGAAAATTGAAGAATATATTAGCGATGAAAAGCAAATTACGTATGGTGTTCCGCAAGGAAGAAGACTGGTTCCGACATTATTTTTAATATACATTAATGCGTAAAGCTACCTAAAATTTAATCACAGGCAAATATTTTCCTATGCAGCTAAATGGCTTGAAATCAACCTTCTGTCTGTCCTTATAAAAGGAAAACCTTAAAATAATGTTAGAATTTATAATCGAACTCAACCACCACAAGATGTTAAATACATAATTGCGTTATGCAGAGATACAGTAACTGCTCATATCCGTCAATTACAAAAGTTACTTCTAACAAATATTTGGGCATTCATATAGACGAGTGACATAAATGTGGTAACCACATATAAAATCCATGACTGATAAATTAAGAAAATTGACCTACATATTTTCGACACGTAAAGTCAATTGTAATAATTATTTTTCATTTTGATTCCCATCGAAGAGCTTTACCATCTCAGATAGTATGGTTTCCGTAAGGCAGCTGTATGTCCTAAATATAATTTCAAAAGCACACACAGCACCCCCCCCCCTTTGTATGTAAGCTGCTTTTAAAAAGAAATGAAGATGTTGTCGACGACTGACTTCAAAAGACACAATATGCAGACTGACTACATTTACAATAAATTAAGTAGGCTGCTTAACGGCTACCCGCTCACAGTCCACATTTAGAAATTGTTAAGGAACTGACTTCTGAACAAACCTCATGCAGAGTTGGAGATACTAGTGAGATTAAACATGAACATTTACTTAACATACACATTCAACTCACTCATTCACTCATATGTACCTGATGATGATGGATAAGAAATTGATATAATCAGTTTAATAAAAATCAAAATTGTAATTTAAAAAGTAAATGTATTATGGAATTCAGTATTAAGTTTGTTACGGAACAACTGGGAGTCTTGACACAGGAATTTTTTACCTAAAAGATTT
Source organism: Pieris melete (assembly GCA_963693345.1). Taxonomy (NCBI): domain Eukaryota; kingdom Metazoa; phylum Arthropoda; class Insecta; order Lepidoptera; family Pieridae; genus Pieris; species Pieris melete. Next base: position 63,268 of record CAVNZK010000036.1, on the reverse strand, counting down.
CCCAAATCTTATACACCATAATGCATATCTTATAATGAATAAACACATTTTCGTTTATGGTTTGATTTAGCCAATAAGATATAACGCATCAAATACAAGTGAAGAAGCAAATACACACCGGAAACCTTTAGATGAATTTGCGGATCATCATATGCTTTCATTAGATGTGAACGTCTTATATTTCATAGTATTACGTCTATCAGTCTTGAGCATAATTTAAATGATGACTCTGAGTGCGAATGATACTCACAATCAGTAAAGAAAATAGAACGTTTTGCTTAGTAAATATCAGCCGTATTTACTTAGCAAGAACTTCTCATTATTATTTAACAGTGTTCGATTTATTATAATAACCATTCTAATATTTACTTGTACTTACGAAAGTATGTATGAATTGAATTCAATCTGCATTGACTATTTTCTTTAAAAAAATGTATTCTAAGGGCCAAAGTATTATACATGGTAAACAACATAAACATAAAGCGATAAACGATGGGATGTAGCTATTATAGTAGTCCTTCAGCGCACCTTAAAAAAAATTAATTTCATTAATTACATGAAAGTCTAGGTTTTAAACACAAATTTTATAATACGTTTACTTTTTGACTTAGAGAAACTAGAAAACCACAATCGGATCTGATTGTTTCAGTCATATTACTTTTTTGTGATATAGCATAATTGCCGAGTTTTTTCTCTAAAGCCGGTGTTGGCGCAATTTATCACAGTGCCAGCTTGACTTTCTTAGAGAGACGCTACGTTGAATAATTGATCTGTTTATTTCTATAAAAAATGATGGCGCGTCAAAATTGTTAAAGTTAAATTTTCTACTGTTTTTGTTAGCTCGCTTGCAGACTCCATACTTTTTATCATAAATGTTATTAGCGCAAAAGTTGGTTTGTGGCTTTATCGCTTGGTCTAGAACTTTCGTTGCTTTTTCGTATTGATATACATATATTAGAGAAATGTAATATACATATAACTCGTTTTTATATTTTTCCACGAAATGTTATTGGCCTAGCAATAAGCGAGCAAATATCAATTTTGTGGTCTTGCTTCCTCGACGAAAGGTAGGTACTTAAGTAAAACTAATCTAATTTCTAAGCACATAAAATTAATATAAACTTATGAACGTACCTACAAATGGTGATAAAAGTAGGTTAATAGCACCAGCTGTGAGCATAAACAATGCGTAGGCTCCAGGAAACTCCTGTCTTGAGACATGGTTCGAAATTACAAGAGGGCTGGAAACGTGCAGAAATGCTCTTAATACTCCAAGAATGGCCGTAATAATTGCGACCCATACGAATTGTGTAACTTGCAATACAACTAAAATTGAAAGTCATATTATGTAGAATATCGTATTAGGTTCAAAAACATAGGCAAGAGATGATGTGCGAGAAAGTAAAATAACATACACTGTTTAAAGACTTCAATATTTCCCTTTAAAATTGCTACCATTATAAAACATTATTTCGCTTTTCAGTATGAGATAATAACAAACTTATAGTTATATAAAACAATTTGGAATATTTACCAATTCTAGCAACGAAAGTGAACACTGTCGCCACGTAGTACAAGTTTCTTGTGTTCACTGGATATAGACCACTAAACAGAGCTAATGCAAATCTTCCCGTGACGTCAGCACCTGCTCCTATTGAAATGCATGTTGCTACATCGCTCTGAAATTTTGTGATTAAAAACATAATATATATTTCGAATTAAGAATGAGAGAGAGAACAACGAAATAATGATAATAGACGCAGATACTAACCTTATCAAAACCATATTGAAACAAAACCATCGGTTGAAATATAAAGAAAGTCAGATCGGAAAAGTTAACGAAACTTTGTCCCAAACAAATGTTACAGTAAACGAGGTCCTTTAGAACTTTTACGTTTAAGACATTTAATATCTCACAGCTGAAAACATTAATAAATAAAATAAAAATTAAGAATAGGTTTAGTTTATGTTTTATGACCTCACGAAGCTTGGAATAGAATATTAAATTTAAGTAAAATGTTTATATCGTTGTCTTTGTTTTACATTTGAATAAAATGTTGAGTGATACAATGACTTCGTACATTACTTGGTTGAATTTATTAATCGTCTCCAATCCGTCTTTATCTCTTTTCACCAATAGATCTTCAGTTTCAGCTTTGTTAGATATTTCTAAATCTCTGTCCTCTACAAAAAAAATATAGTTAACGCATATTCAACATTCAGAATTCGTAAAATTCTTAAATAAACAAAATACTTGCTGGGTTTTTGTTCTTTGCGCTCTCTGTTTCAGTTACCATAGTTAGCATTCCTGGAATCATATGTAATGATACTCCTGTTAGTATCAGCAAAGTCCCTCTAAATCCATAAACATATAATATTATCTTTAACAGCTGGGGATACCACATTATAATAACTCCCTGTAAAGCCTTTATCGAACTCATTACAGTTGTCCTTTTTGTAACAAAATAGTAGTTTAAAGTAGAATAGCACACTGATACCATCATGCCAAATCCAATCCCTTGAAGTACACCAAAGGTTAATGATAACTGGCTTGAATCTTGTATGAATATTGTCGAAGAAGCACCGAGTATGAATAAAATGGCACCAATAAATCCTCCGTATCTCATTGGATATTTCTTATAGAGGACGTTTAAAAGTAAACCTGGAACATAATACACATAAAATCACTTACCAATCCTAATAAATATACACAGATTTTGATTTTTAGCATCACTTTTGTACTCTTGTAAGCGTAGTTTTTTGCATATATGGCATATAAGGCAAGTATAGCAATTTTAATTATATCAATAGTAAAATTACCTCCAATTGCAAGCATTATAGCAAACACTCCATGAGCAGTTGTTAAAGATTTGGCTGATGAATTTGTTTCTTCAATAAAATCTTTGAAAATAAGACCGAATGAGTTAATGTGGCCTAGTCCAGCGATCTAAAATTAAGGATAAATGTATAGTTCTCACGCCACATGCATAAATAATGGTGTACGAATATTTTTTTATATTTACACATAATATCTTATGCAATACAAAAGTTAATTTGTGATCATAATAAGTTTAGGGATTTATTACAAGAATTTTTACATCTCATAGATTATAAACATAAAATGAAATATAGTTTAATGTGTATAATTTATATTGCTTGTATACATTATATTTTGTAAAAATGTAGATGCAGACCAACTCATAATAATAATAATATACACTTACGAATGTTATGATAGTACCAAAACAAACGGCGTAGCCCCACGTGTCTTTGTCAGACATATTTTTGTTTTCAACGCATGTATTTTTAGATTGCATCGTGCTATGGAACGACTACGTTAGTATGGTCGCTCCCAGATAACTAAACCAAATGGCAGAGTAACATTATACTCGAGTATTGTGATTACGATAAACGTTCTTTGTCCGTACGTGACGATGTTATCTAGAACTGCAGGCATTATTTTCGTGTCAGTCGTACATAACTAAGTTTTCGAGTCGGTGGAAATGTATGTGATATTATTATTGCGGCAGGGTTTTATTTTTCTGATAAAATTGTATTTCATGATAAAGTTCTAAAAGCTAAGTATAATATATAAAAAGGAGATATATTTGAAATATCCTCAACTGGAATTAAAACATTTCTACGAAAAAGTTAACTTGCTGCATTCATTTAAATATCGTGTCTTAATTAAAAAAATATTTCCAATTATGATTAAATTCTTAAAAAACAAGATTTACAAACTGAGACATACTTTAAATCCATTTAAATATAAAAATTCATTTAAAGGAAGAGAAAGTACTAAAGAAGAAAAATTTATGACTTGGAGACCTAGGAATATTAATTGTAAATATCTAGCAAAGTATTTGATTCTGCGAGTAAAATATAGAATAAATTGCTAAGTCATAATAATAACTGTGCGGTGTTTCTCAGTACTCGGCAATTTTTAGCAGAGTACCTAGTTTTAAAAAGCTATGGGCCTCCACGAGCTTATGCAATTCATCTTTGTTTTTCGACACTTTCATCCATTGCTTGATTGCTATAGCTATGATTTCGTCTGACCAGCTGTTTTTGGTCTATCTATTCGCCGTTTACCGCTTTCGTCACTTTATACGTCTGTTGTCTGGATATCGTCCTACCCAAGACTATTTTGATTATTTTGTTTTCTGTCTTTGCACTTTTATAAAATAAGTAGGCTTCTCTCCATCATTTTTTGTCATGTTGCTAGTTTAGATTTCAGAGAGATAGATAGATCAAGCTCTTGAGCGTACGTTATGTCCACGTTTGACATCCATAGGTCAAGGCGAAAAGAATGCAAGTGTCCGTTTCTATTTTGTTTGAATGTTCCATACATTCAACAATACAAACAAAAATTAATTTTTATTTAATTCTTCACGATTTCTTTCAGATACCAAAAATTTGTCCAGCCCATTTCTATGCGTCGATCAACTTATTTATATTTGTGTCTTGGAACGAAACTTGTTCCCCCAAATAAATGTAACTGTCAACATATTCTAGGGTTTCCCGTTGAGATGTATTTTGTGGGTTTCGTTTAAATAAAACATAGTTTTTTTTTAATCTTTATTCATAGGATTTAATAATATAAACCTTAAAAACAATTTAAAGCGTTTTATGTTTCTATACTAATATTGTACCATTAATACTCTGTGGACCGTGAGTATTATAAAATGATATGTATTTTGATTTATATAATTAAAAATCACATTTAAAATATTATAGCTTTTATCTACCAACCACTATACTTTATATAAATTACTGAATTATACATAGTAAGTGATATCTTAACATTTTAAAAGAATTTTTATTAAAAATGAATTATTCATTTTTATTAAGTTCAGTATCTATAGGCAGCATTTTTTAAGCTTAAATTCTTGAATAAAATATTAGAATTGCACATATATACGTACGTTACATGAAACTAAGATATTTTTATTTGGTTATCGAATTAATAGCAATGTGTTCTTTTGCAGTTATATACACATATTTTACGAGTTCATTGGTTTTTGGCAGTATTGTACAAAATATAGGTACTTATTACTCAAAGTGAATCATTTCATAATAGGAAATCTGAACCTTCTTATATTACTTAATGTATATTAAGTGTCCAATATTTATTTCTATTTATTTTTGTTACGATTGGCACAATTACAAAACATGGCATATTATAAAAATAGTTATATAATCCCGTGTGTCACCACCATAGGATAATTATATTTTATATAAACAAAAACCATTGCAACATAGTAGTACAAAGATCCTTTATATTTCAATAGCCGAAATGCTGTTAAGTACATGATTCTACGAACCACTCTTAGTTCTTACAAAGTAACGTTTCCTTGTAGAGTGTGAGAACAATGTGTCAGCAGAACGATCACGTAGGCCTTTAAGAATAGGATATAAATATAATAGAATACTTATAATATTTAGTATTAAACGGACCTCAAATCGGACCGGTTGTACTCATTTTAACTTTAAGTTTTTAAAAACCCTTTTTCGCGGACCCACTACTTGACTGGCGCTGAGGACAGGATAGTCGCTCTAGCTGCACGTATTTCTCAATTATCGGTTCGAGCATCAAATTCTGCTTACCTAAAAAGGGGAAACTACGTCGCGATTGCTAAAAACGGCTATTCAAAAGAACAAATAAATTTGTCAAGAACAAAAATCCAAAAGCGTTAAGGGTGTTTTGTGCGAGTGTTGAGGCAGCGATGTACTGGTAAGTCACCTTTTCACCTTTCAAATCCAGCCCTCTCCACTTTTCTTTTGTTATTTTGAGATCGACATCTCTCATCTTAACGATAGTTTTAAGACTTTGTTAGAGTTAAATTCATATAAACGTAAATTGTAATAAGTAAATTAAAGAAATATAGAAGTAGGTAAGTAGGTTAGTGCATGAAATTCTGCAACCCCTAAAGTATAAGTTTAGATTCACATCAAATTCTGTGAGCTATAATTATTGAGTAATTGTGTAATTATTTAATCAAACAATTCCTGAAAGAATACATAAAACCCAAAAAGAAATATTTTATATATTTCGGAAATACGGAACATTGCAAACAATTCAGCAACATGGTAATTAGGCTTTTTAAAGGTGGATCAATTCAATTTTATGAGTGTACGGATAGAATGGTTTTTATTGACGATGAAAATGAACAGAAAGCCGTTATTCTGAAATTTCATCGCGGAAAAACCTGTCACAGAGGTATTCAAGAAACTTTTACACGCATCAGGCGACACTTCTTTTGGAATAATATGAAAGAAACTATATCAACAGTAATTAATTCTTGTGAAGCCTGTAAACAATTGAAATATGACCGAAAGCCTTTGAAACCATATTTACAGTTAACTCAAACGCAAGATGCCCCATTCCAGGAATTTTTTATAGATATATTTAGTATCGAAGGAAAAACATACCTCACCTTAGCTGACGCTTTTAGCAAACTAAGACGGGCAATTGAAATTCCTAGTAACGGCACACCTGACGTTATCCGCGCACTAATAAAATACTTTTCATTTTACGGCATACCTAAGAAAATAAGCTGCGACCCTGGTACTGAATTTAACAACGATCTATTGAAAGAAATGATGTCACTATATAAAATCCAAATACATATCGGCACGCCTAGGAACCCTAATTCAATGGGAATAGTTGAACGTTTTCATTCCACCTTAATTGAAATTTACAGACTGGCAAAATACGAACAACAATGTACTGACGCCGCATCTATTATGACCTATTCTATCATGGCATATAATAATGCGATTCATACTTTAACAACTTTAACACCGTTTGAAGTAGTGTTTGGCCATGTAGATTCTGAAAATCCATTCAATATAGACTTCGAGAAACAATACTTGCAAAAATTAATTAAAGACCACGCCAAAAGAATAAAAATTTTATACAAATACATATTTGATAAAATGTTAACGTTTAAGGAAAACTCTAGAGAAAAACGCGGTGGCGAATCCGACGTCCCGTTACCAGAAGGGAAAACAATTTTCACAAAATTAATAAACACTCGCAGAAGTAAGTACAAACCTTGTTTTGAAAAGGCCATAGTTACAGGAAAACCTGAAAGAAACACCATCCCTATTAAAATTAGAGGTAAACACAAAAAGGTACCAATTAAAAACATATAACTCACGAGCCCCAGCTTGGGCCTTCAACTTCAAAAGGTTGAAAACAATTCAGGGATCCATAAGACAGGGAACATCCTTCATCAAACAGGATAACTGGCTTATTTTTAAGGTATTAGATTTGAATGGCCTACTAATGGAATTAGAATATAACAATAGGAAATATAGTAATTTTAGTAAGATAGTAAGTGATGATAAGCCTTAGTTTAAAGAATTTTTAGGAATTAGGGAACAAGTAGAGTATTTGCAAAGAATAACGACTGAAAAGATTAGGCAAATAATCCCTTCACACCTAGGACGAAGAGGAATATTGAACCCTATTATTAAAATTATAACTGGAAACTTAGATCAGGAAGATGCTCAACGATATGAACAGTTAATAAATCAATTAGGTACTTTGTCAACAAATTTTCCACAAACATGCGTTTAATAGTTGTTTCCAAAATGTTAGATGGACTCATTAATTCATCAGAAATATTACACAATAACTCAAAATTATGGACGAAAGACTAAATCGTGTAAAAAAAAAAATGTTAAAAGACATAAGTACTAAAGAAAATAATGCAGTATATTCTACATATGGTATAAGTTTATATAATCTTTTTGTAAGTAATTTTAGAACGCATTATATAAAAATAAGCGAATTAGAAAGATACGATTAATGTTAAATCATACATGATAGACAGAAAAATAACCTTTGTATTAGACGTAGCTTTAATAGCCAATTCAACTTATAGTTATAAAAGAATGTATCCCTTACCTATCTTTCATGACCCTAAAAACCTAACCTTAATAATCATTCCTAAATATCCCTATATCCTGGTGAAAGGTGTAACATACTTACCGCTTATACAGCCTTGCAAACAAGTCTCTGAGGAAAATTTATTATCTCTGCACACAAGAAAACAGGGGCACCGTATCCTGAAACGACATGCATTGAGGAGCTGATGACCTTCAAGGAAAACCCATCCAACTGTGACCAGAATACAGTAATTATAGAAGAGGTAAAGGTACAATAATAGTAATCAAATCATTATTCAAAATAATTGCAAAAATGAGATAAGCCGAAACTGTATAAAGGGAACATATATATATCATTACTATAGATTAACCCTGCGATCTCACCATCAATGACATCCAATTACATCATCAGCGTTCATATACAGAAAATATGTCATCAGAACGTATCCCATCCATTAAGCTGCTGGAGTTACAGTCAACAGTGAACTCTAAGGAAAATCAGAATCCAGTAAACTTTCAAGGAATGGAGCTCAGTGACCGGCAACACATGTCTTACATGCTGTAACAACTTAACAGAGATAGTGATAGTGAAATTGGCAATTCAGTGAAAGTGAAAAGCATTAGTTTAGGCACTCTTTTATTGTATTTTGCTAATTGTTGTGTTTTTATAAAAAATAAGATTATTAATATGTTGCAGTGGCGAAATAATCAGAATTTGCATGTGCAATCCCCTGATAATTTCGCTCTTAAGGAGGGAGCAGTTATATAATCCCGTGTGTCACCACCATAGGATAATTATATTTTATATAAACAAAAACCATTGCAACATAGTAGTACAAAGATCCTTTATATTTCAATAGCCGAAATGCTGTTAAGTACATGATTCTACGAACCACTCTTAGTTCTTACAAAGTAACGTTTCCTTGTAGAGTGTGAGAACAATGTGTCAGCAGAACGATCACGTAGGCCTTTAAGAATAGGATATAAATATAATAGAATACTTATAATATTTAGTATTAAACGGACCTCAAATCGGACCGGTTGTACTCATTTTAACTTTAAGTTTTTAAAAACCCTTTTTCGCGGACCCACTACTTGACTAAATAGACAATAAATAACAAAAGAGTAAACGAACATAGACAAACATGAGAGTTATGCGAGATAACAAATTGTAAATGCATATATGTATAAGATTTTATGAGTGGCGTAATATGTAATTTTTTGATTATTTACATTCTTCGCCAGTTTTAAATAATAACTGTTGGTTTATTTTGATATCTAAATAATAAAAATACAACAACGTAATGACCATTCAATCATTATTTGATATTTACATTTTATAAATTATCCTATTATTTTATTAAGAGTGTTAAATATCTTTTGTAAAAAAATAGTACTCTTTTATATTACCTTTAAACTATATTATTAAGTTCTAACAAGTGATTTTATATTCGTAATAAAGAGCAATTTTACTGTTTCACAATTTTTAAAACATTATATTTGTCAGGCGTATGCATTCTATAACGTTTCTACGTAGGTATATTACAGTTCTGCAGTAACTGATGTCACATTAATACAATAATTTGTCATTTAAAATCAATTAGTTAGGGTATTCAGTATTGAGACAGTGTAGTATCTCAACATATGACGAAGATTACACGTACAAGATGTACTACAAATCAAATACGATCTTACAAGTGTATAGGACAAATAACAATAGTACTTTTTCCGTCTACAAATTACAGGTACTCATAATTGCACTTATCATTATAACTGTACTACTAATGTTCCAGTTATGATTTAGAAGACTATTTCTTCCATACGTAACAAAAAACTTAGGAACAACAAAAACTTTTACCGTTCAGACTTACTACCGATTAGTCGCTTGTAATGTCTTTCTTCTCTTTAAAAACCGTATTACACCTTCAATGGTCCATGGCACGACACAACAGAAGTTGCATATCGCTAACATTATGAAGGCAACTCGATAGCTCCCGGTATAATCTCGGATAAAACCTAGAAAGGAAAAGTTTGGATATTTGATACTTGAAATACTGTCATGCGGTTGTGGTTTGAGAGTAGGCTCGATTAGTATAATTTATCAACTATTATTACAAGATAATAATCGAATGAGAATTTGTATCATTTAACGGTATGTTTAAATTCAACATGGCTCTAGGTTACAGTTTCGTTATGAAATTGTCTTGTACGAGTTTGCGGTAGAAAGTATTTGTAGCACTACTTTGTATTTCTAGTTTAGTGATGTAAGTTGTCTAATGTTACATTATTATCTTTAGGGCACCTACAACAAAGAGAGCCAGATTTAGATACTGATAAACAGGTGGTTAAAAATGTAAAAAAATCTATGAATTCACTACATTACTATTTTAGCGTAGAAAACTTCAAAACTGAAGATTTTAAAAATGAATATATTGGATCGTGCGCGACAAAATTGTCGAAGATATTAATAATTCAAGTAAGACAGTTTTTGAACAAATTCTTCGTGTTTATGAGTATCGGAGCTCATTTCAAAGTAGGACCCTTCAAATATTAATAAAGAAGTTCATGGAACGTTTCGAACTTTCGCAACGCTTTGAAAGTTTCCCTAAAATAATATTAGCTATTAAGTAGGTAGTATTTAATCAACTTTTGGAGTTTGGCTACTGTCGTTTTCCTAACTTATATTGTAAAGGCGAAAGGTTTTCTTTTGTTATGGTTTATAAGTATATATTTTAGGCTAATTTAGCTACTTCCTAACCTTTGTAATCCATTACGACTTATAACTCAGGTTTGGTTCCTCACATGACTATAAGGTGTAAGACGAGTTCCGTGTAATTTGAACCGTTTATGACGCAATTAAATCACCTTGAATTACGTTATTAAAACATAAACGTAAACACTAACCACAACTAATGTCTAATGCTTCCGTAAAAATATTCATCTTGAAGGATAAACTAATATTAAATAAATTTGTAAATTATAGAAATAACATTCAGTGCATTGAAATATTTGTGTATGCGAGATAATATAAGATAGTGTTTTTCAAACAAACTATGCGAATTTTATTTACAAATTTATTTAGATTTATAGCTATTATGACGCAGTTGGTTTTAGTTCAAAATTCAAAATTAAAAAATCATTTAATCATATAGATAACACATCGTATAAGTGTACAATGTGTACTCGTCAGTAAAGGAATACATGTTAATGCTTCTAATTTTACATTTAGTGCCAGTTCTTAAATCAAGGGCGTAGAAGCGTAGAACGATGAGAAGAACTGGCAATAAACTCTCCGCCACTCTTTTTAATCACCATGTTTTTTTTACGTTTGCAAGGAGCTGCAACCATTACACCATGTTCCACATGACATCTTAAGTAATTAATGAAGGCATTCAGTTGATTGCTACGACAGACCTTTGAAACCTTACCTCACATCGACTCTAAGCCTTATTATCTCAGACGTTTTTATCTCTTTTACTATGTAAGCTAGCGTGACTATTGCGTGCCAAGAAAGGAAATACTAATTTAATCAACTGTTGTCCGTTAATGGCTCTGCGTGATTTATGATAAAATATACTCTATCCTTGTGTGAAAGTAATTTTTCTTTTCGAAATGCTATTTATGTTTTGAAATCAGAACTATATTAAACATTTAAGCTTTATGTCTGTATGAGGAAACTAAATCACTATATATCATGAACCATACCCGGGCTGTGCGCCTGTTTGATTTAAATAAAGTAAAGTCAGTTTGGATTTATTTTGCCGGGAATCGAACCCATCTTCAGAGGTCATCCTTTAGTAGATACATCCTAACATCAACCAAAGGCATGCGAACTTAAACTAGAAACATACCAATCATTGGTCCGACGCTCAAACTGATACCACCAGCCAGTAACATGTATAGTCCATATGCCGGAGGATACCGCTCGATGGGGACGTGCTCTGCCATAACTATTGGTTGAGCTATGTGAACCAGTGACCGTAGTGCACCCAATATTCCAGTTAATATTAACAGCGGAGTGTATGTTGTATAGTTGACTAGAACTAAAAGAAACAAATTAGAGAGTAGAAAAGAATTAATAATAATAATAAATTTTTGTTGCTAAGATATTTTTTGTAGGAGCGCAATATTAGTTGGTAACTTATAAGTACTTACCTAGCCTAAATAAAGCTGAGAATAAGGCACCAGAATAGAACATATATCGACTATTCATTCTAAAGAATTGTCCTGAAACCCCGAGGAGCAACCTGGCCAGCATATCAGTAGCACCTCCTACTGCAATAATATTCGCTATTTCTGTCTGTAGACAAAGAAATATCAAGTTTTTTACGACACACCATGATATCTGAATAGGGTCTGGGACTTCAACAAAATATGAGAAATATCAAATAATATTCTTAAAGCTTCATTGTAGACATTGTTGCATTATTAAATGTGTATCACGCTGTGAAATACTTATTAAACAAAGCAACGAAATTAATAGTTACTTTTAAATAAATACTCTTATGGTGGCTGTACACACTCGGCGAGAGCTTCTCGCCGGGAGTCTCGACCGAGAGGACCGAGAGAAGAGCGCAGCCTGTACACACTCGTTACGTTAATTGTATTTAAAACACCGTTGATAATGGACGTGGCAACCGCTGCTGCTGTTTGTCTTTGTGCAATGAGTTATTATAATTTTCTTCACGTTAACCATTAAAAAAATACGAAGCCATGGCGAAGAAGAAGATGGTCACTATACACCGCAACAGAAATTGGTAATTAGGATCATAAAGTTTTAATATTATCCAAAATTTAATGATTGAACGAGTGTGTACAGGTCGCTCTCGTTTTACTCGCGAGACCCTTTGACTCGTGCGCAAAAAACCGACAGGCGACCGAGAGAGGCGAGACCAACTGCGAGGAAGCGAGGCGAGACGAGAGCTCTACTGTACACTCTCGCACTCGGCCTGTCTCGGGGTGTCTCGACGAGTGTGTACAGCCACCATTAGATGTTTGCTTTCAACAGAGTGATTATGAGAATGCATATTTTTTGCTTTATATAATGATAACAAACTGATTTTATGATTTTAATTAAATCATCTTTTCATTAATAGAACTTCTTTAAAGCATATAATCCCAAATTTATTACATTATTTACACAAATCGACGTGTCGAATGCTTTACAAAAGTCGTGGACAGATAGAACAAGTAATAAATAGGACCCACTTAGTTTTAAAGAACAAATTATATTTATTTTAATTTTTAAATGTACCTTCTACTTTTTTACAATTAATATATAATGTTCGTCCAATTAAACGTACACTATTGCTTCAACATCAGATAACAAAGATTATTACCATCAAAACTGTATGTTTTTACCTTTTTAATAAAATCCTGAAATGATATCCTTGATATTATCGCATAAAATTTTTATTTAAAGTACACTATTACCTACTTCAACATCAGATAACAAAGATTATAATCAACAACACTGTATTAAATAAAATCCTGAAATTATATCCTTGATATTATCGCATAAAAAGGTTAAATTAAATTTGTGTTTAAACTTGAATGTTTAAAAAGTGACTTTAATTATTATATTCGAAAGCTATAGTTATTATTCGGTTATTGGATAAACATACTGGTTTGAATAAGGTCAGGACAAGGAAAGCTATTGGATTTTACATAATTTGACACCAGTCAATACTATGACCGCCCGATTTAACGCGATAGAACTCATAGTATAAGATCCCGCTATACAACAACCTTCACCGAGATGCTTATTTAATGAAACTTATTTTATATTTAATTTAATATGTCAATAAATATAATCCATATGGGTTGCCTAGCAAATTTCAGTCCAGAGTATGTTTAATTAATATTTAAAAAAAAATTTTTTTTTATAATTTGCATGTAGTCAATTTTTTGAACTTTTTTCAATCAATATTTTTAATCAGGGTAGTATTATATATGTATCACTATAACCTTATTTTATACTAAAGATGTATATATACTTTAGTGTCACATAAAAAATATACACATAAATAATTAATTGATTAAAAACAACCTAACGTTTGCATATTCTATGGGCTTCATACTTTCGATTGGTATAGAATTTATCTAATAATCATACCGGTGAAATGTTTAAAAAAAATTTTTTTTTTAAATTAATTAAACATACTCTGGACTGAAATTTGCTAGGCAACCCATATGGATTATATTTATTGACATATTAAATTATATATAAAATAAGTTTCATTAAATAAGCATCTCGGTGAAGGTCGTTGTATAGCGGGATCTTAGACCATCAGAGAGTTTTTGACTTTGCTACGATAATATACAAAATATTATGGTTGTTCAAAACTACAGATAAGTCTAAAAAAATATAAGTCTTATCGTGTCGTGTATAAACGACTATCTCATTAAAATTTGTATAAAGATAAAAATAGTATTAAACATTCTTCAAATATTTTGTGGATTTCGTGTCTGTTAAGGCTAGGTTTTTACTATTTTGCATTACTAATATTTGCGATAAAAAGTCGCCTAAAGCAATGAAATATCTAGTTGTAACTGGCTCTTATGTTAATCAAATACTGGTTATACATTCGTGGTCATTACTCATTCAAAAGTAAATGTTACGCAATATTTTGGGTTCCACTGGACGCGTTACTAGCTCTCTATTATTATAAGTAAATATAGTAAATATAAGAAGTCATACATAAACCAGACATCTACGTTATAATTATCTTGAAGAATTGATTATTTATAATTTAAAAGTTTTTTTGATATATTCATAGTAAATGATTGCGCTTGTTTAGATTTAAAGAAAATAGAAATAAGTGCAATTATTAAGCATAGGGAACAGTCCATAAGCTGGAATATACCGATATGATATAGTTTCTGTGGGCAAACATACACAGACTTACAAACCCTCACGTGTTTGGAAGCGTAAATAGATCATCATTCTCAAATTACAGATCAAAAGAAAGTTTACATTTATTTATTTAGCGTTATGTGAAAATGTTAGACGACTTCTTGCTGTCTGAACTTCAAAACTATCCTGACTATAATCAAAGAACATGGTTCCAGCAGGACGGAGCAACGTCACACACGTCCAATACGTCTCTGCTACGAGTTCGTGAAATTTTCTCAGGCAAATTGATCTCCAGGAGTGGTGACATAAATTGGCCTCGACGCAGGCCTTTTTTTTCTTATGGGGTTATCTTAAAACTAAAGTGTATGCCAATAAGCCGACTTCTCTGGCGCAATTATATAATGAATACAGCATAGGAATGGCAGCCATCACTGAGTCCGCCTGCCGAGCCGTCATAAGTAATTATATTGTTCGATTAAATGAGTTCCGCGAACGCGAGGGTCTTCATGTAGACGATATTATTTTTAAGAAATAAATTCCCAAAATGTGTACTTTAATAATGAATAAATACTTTTTTGATACACTACTTACTTTTTTTTAAATCGATCAACCAAATATGAACTTCCTTTTGAGACATTCTGTATAATCCCTTTTCAACAATATCACACACATACAGGTCTCAAGACATGGCGGTTGCCTTGCGATGTTATGGGTTAAACCGTATGAGATTATGTTATTAACGCATATAGAAAGTACCTAAAGTCCGTGTTTTTGTTTGTTTGTTGGTTTTTTGTAAATAAATAATTGAAATAAAATAATTATTGACCCGCTGTCTATTTATGCTGTTTTTTATTAACTTTAATCATCAGCATAAAAATAATAATATCATAGCAATAATAATGAATGTTAATTGATATTTAAATTATTTACTATAAACATACTGAATCTAGTTTAAGGATATTCTTAATCTATAAAAAATATTTCGTATAGGTATATTTTATGAACGCAACTACATATTATTATAATCTTAGAAGAGAATCCTTCAATTTGCAAAATAAAACTAATCAAATATTCAAAGGACAAGATGTAAATATTGCAAATAAGTTTGTTGGTATACGAAATAATTTTATAAATAGACGACCGGAAATAGTATTCATTACTTCATATAGCACCTATTGCATGAAGTGTATTTGACTACATATTTCAGAGCGATGCTTTTTTCTTCTAGAAAGTTTGTTCGAAATTAATATGCTGTCTGTTTTTAAAACAACTACATAGCTCTCTAAAATAATTGACATAATTCAACAAAAACTATTTACAGTTTCAAAAGTCGATTGTCCGGAATATACCGGCTTCCAAACAAGAATCGTTCATACACTTACGGTGTAACACGTGCTTAGAGCTATTGACGAATAACAGCATCAAACCGCTTGAAAGCTGTAGGTATACGTTTAATTTACGCTACTATGATATTTAAAAATATTTTTTTAAAAAAACCTACTTCTTAGTGATATTCATTATTACTTATTCTTCTTAGAATCTTATGAATTTATTTAAATATAAAACATCCAAGTATTGGTCTAATAAAAGGTCATATAGCATGCATACTATAACGGAGAATTTTTACTATTTTTAGTTTACGTACGATTGCATAACCATAAACCAGTTTCGGCTAGTAACAAATCTTATAGAGCCTTTTGTATACCATTCAAAAAGTACGATTTTTATTGAATTAAAATAAAAGCAAGATAGAAATATACGTACGAGTAATTTAATTAGTATTTAACGGTCGATTAACGTGTAACATATTCCTATTATTGTTACAAAATATTATGTAACGTATTTCATAATATTTTGCAACTCGCGGTTAGTTAATAACTTACTGCTATGTTGCCTAATTTAAATAGGTGGACAAAATAAACCGTTCTCCTACAAATACACAATATTATAAATTATTACGTAACAAATGTTTGTTAATTTGTGTATTTGTATACAATTTTTTTAGTAGCTTACCTTAGACAGACTGTTTTTATCCAAAAAAAGTGGTTCTAATGTAAAGAATGTTAAGTCTGCAAAAAATGCGAGCGCCATTCCAAATACAATGTTATCAAATATAAGATCTTTGAGAAGTGTCAGATCTAGAAACTCAGCAACCGTCTGCCTAAAACAAAAACCATACAATAAACATTCTTATATACTTACAAGAAAACATTAATGAAGCGTGGTGATGACCTTTCTAACGTAACCTTCATAGCCAATTTTAAAAAATTCCATTCAAGAATTATTACTACGTTCTACATTTATATTTTGTAGTCTATACTAGCGGTCAGTCCCGGCTTCGCACAACATTTTTTGTTATATATATAACCTATGTTACTAAGAAATAATTTTTGGATTCGGTCAAATTTTCAAGTTTATTCTTGCCTCGTAAAATATTAGTATAGATTAATAAATACTAGTTTGTAAATATATTAGTGTTCATGCACATATATATGTTTTGATTTGATTTTTAAAACAAACAATATTTCTTTAAATATCTTAATACAATGACACCTTGTTAAATAATATTAAGAACACGTTGCTAGGAAGTGTATATCTTTATAAATTGACTGATAGTGGTATTGATGTTGCCTACTTCACTAATTTCGGTACTTAAAATAAATCTTTACCATTTTCCCTCCTTGTTTTTAATAATAGGCATAGGCTCCACTAGATTACCAAAATTGCCTAGACTCGATACCGACGCAGCTTTGTATAAGTTCTCTAAATATACATTGTCACTAGATTTAAATTTGGAATCAGTCTTGCCATCTGCAGGTATCAAAACAACTGGAATGCTTAATCTCCTTGAGTTGGTTAATTTTGGGATAAAAAGGAGACCCGATCCTTTGTGAGGGTCTTCCATGTCTCGTTTTATATACAAATTCCCAACAGATCTGGTATCTTCGCTCTCATTAACATTTTTTGTGAAGTCAAAGCCTTTGTCGTTTCCGATGGCAGGCGTCGGTGGAATCACTAAAAACCAAATAAGAAGCTCAAATTAAATGATGGGATTAATTCAAAGTTGATTATTAAATCATTATTTATAGAGTTAAATAATTTTAAAGAGTATAACATGATGAGCAGTGTTGGTCTAGTGGCGATAGCGTGCGACTCTCATACCTGAGGTCGTACGTTCGATCCCCGCCTGTGCACCATTGGACTTTTTTCTATGTGCACATTTAACTTACATATCTTAGACCCAAAAAGTCGACGGCGTGTGCCAGGCACTGGAGGCTGATCACCTACTTGCCTATTACATTTTAAACAAATGAAACATCATGAAACAGATTCAGAACTCTGAGGCCTAAAGAGGTTGTAGCGCCACTGATTTATTTAATTTATGTATAACATGTCGCAATGCATTAAATGTAATTTAAGTTAAAAAATATAGTTAGATATATTACAATATTAAATTATATGTTTAAATTAAAAGAAGTAAAACTTGTATTGATTATTGATGAAATAATTAAAATTAAATAATATTTTTTTTATATTGTAATAGTAACTGTAACTGATTTTAGTTACTACAGAAATATTGATACTTACAAACAATTTGTTCACAAGACTTAGTTTGTTTAACCATATGCCATTGTACCGGATGCATCACTAAAGCTCCTAGAATACTGTGCGCCGATATCGCGCATAATATGGCTAACGTGCCTCGAAAACCATATTCCGTTATAGTCATTTTCATAAATAGTGGATACAACATTGTTATAAATCCAATTGAGGCCTTGCAGAGACTTAAATAAAGCACTTTTTTCCTTGTAAAGTAACTGTTAAAGCTCGTATATGCTACCGGAATAAGCAGGCCCATGCCAAGACCTTGAAGGAATCCATTTGTTATAATTAATTGCGTTGTGGAAACCACAAATATTGCTAGAAACGATGCTAACGTGTATATAAATGCTCCAATCAGTCCGACTTGTCTTAAAGATAATTTTTTAAGCGCTATATTAGCTGAAAAACCTGCAAAACAATGAATGAGAAATTATAATCTTAACAATGACCGAATAACATTTATATTCTTAATACAAATTCTAAATTTAAATTAAAATTCAATTAGCATTTATTATGCCGAAGTATGTATTCCAGTAATTGGCAAGATTTTTAAATAATCCGTCGTGTGAAAACAATTAAACAGTTTACACATAGGTATAAAAACTGAATTACCACATCTCTATACGATAATGAATGCATCAGAATATAATACAAAATTACAGTTTTTATTATAATGTTAAATATAACTATGAAATCAACGCATTAACAATAGAAACACAATTGAATTGACCGAATTAAAATGGAGTAAATAAATTTATATGAAGAATACAATTATCATTAAGTTTATATTTATTTAATATAAACTTAATGATAATTGTATTCTAATATATTTTATTCATTCGGACTGAGTTTTACATTCAAATTTTCGCCGAATCTTCAAACATCTCATCTTATTATATATATACAAATTAATACATGGGATATAATCGTAGGTATTAATCGACGATTATATTGGTCAAGTTTTCGTATGTCGATTTTGGTTCCTAGAAGACAGGATACAAAAAAAATTTGTTTTATGAAAATAATTATTACAATTCAATATTGCGTTTTATTCGTGTTTAAGATACCTAAACGTAAATAAACTTGCTAATAAAATAGAATTAGCGAGACGCAAATATCATGCATATTATATCTGGTACTACACAGAATTTTATAGTATGCTGGAATAACACTGTCTTGTTTGTTACAATGTGTTTATCCTTTCAAATCCTACTATAATAAACGAATCCTACTATTAGACCACAAGCCCATGAACAAAAAATACCTGTGAAATGACCCAACGTGAATTACGCTTAGAAGGCTGTTACTATATCTGAAAATAGCTCTGAGCACTATGCCGTCATTTCTGAGCGGTACATGTGAGTACGTGAGTGAATGGACTTTCTCAGGTACAATGGGGGAATTTAGAAAAGTTATTAGGTTTTGGCTATTCTTTCGATTGGCATCATAAAAGTAGGGGTGTTTTTTTTTAATTTAAGCCGGTTCGATTTCCAGACGAGGCAAGTAGTTTTTGAAAAATCTTTGAATGCAGAATTACTAACTTTTATAAATAACATAAAGTCTTCTTTTAGTAAAATACCCTATCTGCGATATTTAAGGTACTTTCCCTTCATGTCTCATAACTTTGGGACGCCCTGTATTATATATATTTTAGTTAAAAATATTTTTCCTTTACCTCTCTCTGCTGGTACGATAAGGCTGTAAATATACTTTACAGCCTTATGGTAGTATACTCAGATATGTACAGTTATTAATGACCTTAAGGGACACCTCAAACGTCGTCGAAGTTTTTATCAGCTGTAAAGAATAATCTGGAGTAAAATGTACGGCATCTGGTTTTTTTTGTTTATTTATATTTGTTACATATAAAATAACAATAATCTTTGAAAATATTACTCCCCATATTACTCTAGGAGCATTTGAAAAGTCATCTAAATATCGGAAATTTCATATATTTTTTATCATAATATTTTTATTTGTTACCATTTATAATGAACGGCTATAATGTACAACGGTAATATTTAGTAACATTATGTAAAAAAACAAGTTGCCGTACATTATTCTCTGATCTTACAGCAGTAAGAACTTGGTAAATCCTGAAATTTCGATAAATATTTAATTACACAAATATTAACTATAATATTTGGACGGCATAATTATAAAACATTATTGTCCGTGTTAAATAATATTTTGAACATGTTGCCGTACATTTTACAATGACCTTAGGGTATATGGGTGTAGGGGTAGGGTTCCGACCCTTGGCTTTCGACCGCTCCGCTGGAAATATGTACGGCGTTTACGGGTAAAGTATCTGTATATGTGTCCAAAAGGAATCACACAAATGCCGTACAGTAATAAATGACCTATATTGCTTCTGCAACTGTCGTCGAATTAAAAATTTGCACCGACTTCCGGCACCATCACTTTTGTACGGCACTAGGTTTTTCGACATTTATTTTTAATCATCTATACACTTATAACAAAGCCGTACATTAATAATTAGTCGAAATTCCCCCATTGTACATGAGAAAGTCCATTCACTCACGTACTCACATGTACCGCTCAGAAATGACGGCATAGTGCTCAGAGCTATTTTCAGATATAGTAACAGCCTTCTAAGCATAATTCAGGTTGGGTCATTTCACAGGTATTTTTTGTTCATGGGCTTGTGGTCTATATATACTAATCCTCTTAATAAATTGAGTTGGTAAATGTTTTAAAATCTGTTTGATTATCATTTAATAAACTTTCCAATAAACAAAGCGGAAGTAATAATAAGAACACCAAAACAAGAAATTTATTTTTTGTTTACGTTTTAAATTTGTTTTAATTTTCTTTTTATTTATTCTTAATTATTATGTAGGTTGAGAGAACTACAGTAAATTTTAATTATTGTATATTTTATTGTTATGTTTAGGTTTTAATATTTGAAAATATATTAATTTTTAACAGCTGTATTATATAAATACCAAGTTTGCACAATAGATGGCGTTGATATACGACGTCCACATTTAAAGACATACGTAATCTGTCAATGGTGTGGCAGTCTGTATTACTCACTCATATTGTGTGTAATATAATAAACTAGCGACCCGCCCCGACTTCGCACGGGTGCAATGCTGATACTAAATACACTACAGAAAAACTGTGCGGCCGGCCGGTACCGCCGCAAACGCTACGTCCCGCAATTTTTAAATCTGTAATATCTTAGAAAATATTCACTTAAATCATACGGTGTAAAGGGCCATATAGATCTATATTAAATGAACAATGTATTCAAGGTATTTAATTGGTTAAGGATTAATGCTGTATTGGTTAAAATCGCTTCGAAAATTAGCCATTATTTTTCGTAAAAAGTAAATGACAAAAAAAAAATGTTATTGTGGGTTATCCATAAGAGATAGACATATACCATCACGGACTTTTCTGTAGACCTTTTCAATGTGTACAATACTAAGTACATTATTTTGATAAAACTCGTAAGGTTCAGCCTGCGTTTGCAATGTAAGCGGAAAAAATGTAATTATTTACGACATCACATTAGAAACCTCAAAAATAACAGTACTTCTCCACTACTTAATGGATGTTATTATACATATAAACCTTCCTCTTGAATCACTCTATCTATTAAAAAAAACCGCATCAAAATCCGTTGTGTAGTTTCAAAGATTTAAGCATACAAAGGGAAATAGGGACAGAGAATGCGACATTGTTTTATACTATGTAGTGATTCCCCGTTAAAGAAGATTTATTTAAAACAATAATTTAAATAACGTGCTTACCAGCTATAGCGAGTGTAACTTGAAACACTCCATATACTACAGTGACAGCTCCGGTTCCAACGCCTAATTCGTCTAAAAAATCATTGTATATAAACCCGAACACTGGCTGATGAGCTGTACCAGCTATCTGGAACAAAAAATCAACAAAAATCTTTAAAATACTTGCTTAATTGTCTTTTGTTTATGCGAGTACTACACTATTTAAATTAACTACTATAAACGATATAAACGTAAAATATTGAGATCGTCTAACATAGGCGTGTATAAGAGGAAGACGGTTAGGTAGTTCCAGGATTTTAGGTTAGATATTCCAAATTTTAGTTCGGAGACCTAAGAAAATTTACACAGAAATAACCTTGTAAAATATCTCCTGAATTAATTTAAACTAACGCGCAAAAAACATGTTCAATATCAGGTTTTTAAAAGGATTTAAACGTTTAATTATTATAATTCTTGCAATTGCTGCAATTAGAGTCTAGTCATAAATACTCCACGCGAAATGAATAATTGATTATTCCAATTAAACACTTGATGTGGAACCTAATTTTCATGTGTAACAATTCAACTTGTTACGAATTAATTCATATTACCTCACAAAGCCACAACGCAGCAGCCCTACTATTCTAATACAGATTCCAATGAAGACGAAATCATTTTTTTAAATGTTTAATCCTTTAAACGTGTTGTAGCAAACTTGTAATATATACAGTTCAAATACTGGGACGATTTAAATTAAACCAAAAAAAAATAATTGAACGTAAAATATAAGAAGTTTAGCGATTTATAATTAACATCGTAATAAAAAAATCTGTATGTTAGAATTTTCTAATGATTCCCCTAAGCGCTTTTAAAGTTTAATTAGATTGTTAATTATACATTTTTCTTACATTAAACTATATGTTGTTATTATATACCGTCCGAAGATATTTAACACAATTCAGGTCAGTTAAATCTGTAAAATTATTGATTGGAACTGTCGCTTATAATTAATATCGAACGATACAGGCATTGAATTACATTATCAAAGTTATTACAGTCCAGTAATTTATATCTCAATCACTATTTAATCAAGATGTATTTAATTGACATGAAAATCTGTTATAATTAACTTTAGTTTTTATTTTTCTAACCCTATTTGAAACGATACTTGCTTGGATAGTCTTTTATATGACTAAAAGGAGTAATTTCAGAATAAATAGAGTTTAAGTCAAAGTTAAAACCATTTATTCATATAGGTAACACAATGTACACTTATAAACGTTAAAAGAATAGAGTACCTACATATGTTTTTTTTTTTTGGACAATTTACACCAATTGACCTAGTCCCATGCTAAGCTGGTGAAGCTTGTGTTACGGGTACTAGGCAACGGATATACATACATATTATAGATAGATAGACATATAAATACATATTTAAACACCCAAGATCTAAGCACAACACCAAATGCTCATCACATCGATGTTTGTCTCAGCCGGGGATCGAACCCGGGACCCATGGATTCGCAGTCAGAGGTACTAACCACTAGACCAATGAGCCGTCATATGCTTCTAATTTAACATTTACTGCCAGTTTTAAAATCAAGGGCGTAGAACGGAAGAGAAGAACTGGCAATATAGACTTCATCTCAACACAAAATAAATCAATTGATTTAATATAAACGTAAGTTTGGTTCATCATTAACTTTTAACCATGTTTTATTAAATAAAAATAATATAATAAAATACCATTATAATTTTAATAGATTGATAACAGAAATATCACAATCCATCGCCTCTGCCGACCCCTTCGGTAAAAAGGCGTGAGTGTATAGATAGAAATCAATAAGTAATTTTAATAGTAATAAAATAAAAGATAATTGAAGCCAGAGAGACAAATAAAATTTTAGATAACCTATTAATATAAATGTTGCTTTTAGTTTACTTAATATAACGTAATATAATTTATCTTTGTATCGATCAAATTTAAAATCACCATCATTAGTTTTTTTACTGTAGCCCGTGCAAGATAATGAGGCCGTGTCAATCATCAATTTATTAGATCTACACTTGTATTATAATTTATATAATAAGTGCATAATTTTGTATCGTTAAGTTTGATTTTTTAGTTTTTTTGTACCATAAAAGATCGACGTTTATATTTCCTTACTTAAACATAAGTTTAAACTCTTGTTTATATCCACTTAAAAGGTTATTTAAATGTGGATGACATCTAAATAAAATACAATATGATAATAACGATAACCAAATATTTAAAAAATATCAAAGTAATAATCTAAAACAAGAATTAGAGAGACAAGATTTTACCATCTGCCTACCATTATAAGTTATATTCTAACATAATTTATCAATAAAGGAAAGTAATATCATCAATCAATACGAAATGATATAATAATATATTAAAATCGTATAAATGGGTCGTTTCCTGTATCGTATTTTCGCACTGTTATATAATAAAAATGCATTGATATTTACATATTTACTTCATTATTAAGACCGGCCATGAACTTCTATTAACTTAATTTTGTTTAAAAAAAATGTAAGCTGGTTCCGTAAAAATTCAATGTCATATGTATAGTTTTTTTACGCTCGGAATTTTATACGTGCTCATGTTTGTTTTAGCTAATATCCTTCCAAGGGACAAAAATAAATGTTATCAACAATTTAAATTTAGGTGTTCTCGTATTAACAAGTAATGTTTTATTGTAAAATTGTTATTTAGGCCAATTTAAGCAAAATTATTACAATTCATGCGTTAAGGCATATTTAAAACAATGACATTATAACGCTGAGTTGTAATAATTATAGGCCTATTGTATCTTATTACGTGCATTATGTATAAACAATAAATTTTCTTATATTGTTATTATTTTAGTATACCTAAACTAATACAACATTTTGTATATTTAATTTCTTAACCTTTCCATTGTAAAATTAATGTAAATAGGAAAGGAGTTTATAATAAGTAAATGCCATTTTGTCACCAAAGTTTTATATATCTTAATAGTGGCGATACAAAATATTGATTACTTAGTCAAAACGCGAGGTCGCGCTGGAGCGTTTTTAAAAAGAATAAAATTTTATTTTTAATTAATATTTAATCA
Source organism: Pieris melete (assembly GCA_963693345.1). Lineage (NCBI taxonomy): Eukaryota > Metazoa > Arthropoda > Insecta > Lepidoptera > Pieridae > Pieris > Pieris melete. The sequence continues at coordinate 38,030 of CAVNZK010000036.1, read as the reverse complement.
ACCGGTTACATTGGTGATTAGCTTAAGACTAACTTAATATCTAATAATCGAGACTGGGAGCTAGACAGTCCGTCAGCATATTTCATGAGAACACGCGTGGGTGTTTCCGTTTAAAGATTAGGAAATATGTCTTGTGACTGTATAACTCCTCTCTCCTTAGAATCGAGATTATCCTCAGGGTTTGGATGATCTCGAATATTCTGTTTAGATTGAAACATAATTTTCTTAATTCTATTTTTAAATGCTAATATAATGACACATGTCATGAGTAAAAAACTTATTACTATATTAATTATACCAAAGAACCATTGATTTAATTCACTTTCACTAACACTTGTAGGAACACTATTTTTCACCAAAAGGTTTAAGAGTTGAACGTCTGCAAGGTCAATTCCATCTAAATTCAGATGCTTGTTCTGTGACTTAATTTCGCTGGAGATTAACGGTAGGTTTACAATTGGGAATCGGGTAAACGCGATATCGTGTCCCTGGTGTTCGTTTCTTTTCAAGTTGAAATCCTTGATTCTTATCGAACAATCATCATCTAGGGTTAACAGGTAAGTGCCCATTAATGGCTCATGTGAAACGTCGTTGTCACACATTTTAGATATAATGGTTTCTATTCTAGAAAATATTATCCAATGATTTTGTTGTACTAAATAAATCTTGACATCTTCGATTAGAACGGGCACAGGACGACATGAAGATGTGTTGGGGGAAAAATTCATTAGTGTAGTAATACATTCGTCCTTCAATATCGGTGCAGTTTCAAATTCAGGACATAAAAATCGGTTTTCATCTATTTCTTGGCATGGTTGTGAGAGCGGCTCGACTTTCAACCCTTTCACTAGGACATAGGGATACTTAGGAAGGATAATGTTAGATATATTATTACTATTACTATGCACTGGTAAAGGTATTAATTTATTATAATTATAAAGTTCATTTTTAATTAAGGGTATGTGCATAATAAACTTTATCTGATTTTGTTTGATATATGCTTCCATCTCAATATTCAGTTCAATTTTTACAATATTTTCAATATTCACTGGAAATACTAAATTATACATAGATTCTATTTCTTTTAAAATTGACAGTAATTCCTTAGTATCAATAATAGATTGATGTAATATTTTAATCCTAGCAAAAGCGAGAGCTGTTTCAATTTCATTTAGTCTTGAGTAAATAGTTTGAAAGTTGTGGGTAAAAATATTATAAAAATGAATAATTTCATTGCTCATTTGTAACATTTTAGAATTGTTTAACCTGAGATCTATGTCCTCAAAACGTTCATTAATTTGAATGAAATTATTCCGTGTTACATTAATAATTTTTGTTACAGTACTCATCATTTCGGAAACTATGGTTATTTTATTAGTAATAGCGTCCTGTCTAGTTTTTAATTTATTAATTAAATCTTCATATCTGATAGCATCTTCATTATCAAGATTGCCAGTTATTGCTTTAATGAATGTTCCAATAGGATTCAATAAACCACGTTTAGATTTTGAAGTCGGAACTAGTTGTTTATATTTTTCCACTGTTATATTCATTATGAAACTAGTTTGTAACTGTACTTCTTGGAAGTGCAAATTGAATAGGCTAGTGTCGAAACAATTTTGGACTTCGGTTTTAAGTGTTAAGAAGTTATTTTTATTTATCTCTAGTTCGTCGTTGATAGCTTTAAAATCTAAAATCTTTATCACGGTCCATCTGTCGTAAGCTACTACAGCTTGACCTTCTTTAATGGGTAGGAGGCCTGGGTTTCGATTAATCTTTTGCAGTTGAAGGGCCTGGCTTGGGGTCAGATGTACCAGCAGGAGTAACAACCTGTGAAGGGCGTTTTAAATCTTTAGTATGTACCTTAGTTTTTCGTTTCTGAGTTATCACTGGAACAACGTTTCTATGAATCGGACCCAATACTCGGGCTTTTTGATAACGAGCCTTATCCTTACTACGTCGCGTGTTAACTCTTTTTCTAGATGATGAGTCTGCGTTTGAATTTTTTCTTTCCATTTTTGAAATTTCCAACGTGTTAGTTTAGTATTTGATTTCTTTATATCATATAAATAAGACCGGAAATGTTTTATTTTTGGTACCAAATGAACCGTTGCACTATAAGGGAAAAATGATTTTTTTATGACGTTATCTTCTAAGAGTTTATTTATCTGTTTTTCTATCTCTTGGTTTTGAGAAGCAGGATGTCTATATGGTCTAATATAAATGGGGTCTTCGTTAACTGTTCTAATTTTGTGTTTAATCTGATTGGTGAATGATAAAGGAATTTTATCAGAATAAAATATATTATCACGAACCTTGTAACATTGTTTAGAGATTATGTTACGTTCCTCACTATTCATATGATCTAAACGAAGCTTGGACAAATTTTCTTTTAAAACATTATCATTTGTTAAAGTTTCATTTATAAAATTACTTTTAGAAATTTCATTATTTTTTAAAACTGAGACTTTTATAGGTTCTTTCAAAGTAATTTTAAATGGTTTCTCGGATGTATTTTGTATTACGGTGGTTGCAAAGATGTTTTCACATGTAACCATAGCATTTGGCATACGAACGCCATTACTGAAATTGTCTTGTTCTACTATGTCATCTCTATTTTGTAGGTTAGTAGGGGTTTTAAATTTTGATTCTGTTCTGGGTTCAATTATAGCTTCGTATGGAGGACTATATAATATAGGTATGGCAGAACCAGTTGTATACAGTATTTGATTTTTCATATCAATGCTAGCTTCTAATTCCTTTAATAAATCTGAGCCAATTAAACCATGATATCTAGCATCTACATCATATACGTAAAATTTATGCATTAAAAGACTATTAAAAATATACGGTAAAGGGATGTATACTACTTCGTTATGTGTACTTCGAGCATGAGTGCTAACCACTGTAAATGGTTCATAGCTTTTATATTCTTTAAGAAATTCATTTACTTTAGAGGGACTGATAAACGAACGACTACTACCAGTGTCTATAAGAAATTTTGCGTTTAGTTCCGGAATTAATATGTGTGGTAATTTTAAAATGCTATCACAATAGTTAAGATTTATTATTTCGGTATATGATTCGAGGCTTCTCCCTGAAAATTTACTTGCTGCGAATCTATTTCCTTGTTATCTTTAGAATTTTCTTGATTTTCTAACAAATTAAAATTTTCACACACGGTTGTTTCGTTTGATTCATAGTTATCATAATCGCTATAGTCGTTGTAATAGTTTGGTTCGTAATAATATTCAGAGTCATTAATCATATTTTGTCTTATCGGCGCAGTTCGCATAGAAACGTCTGTGTTAACTGGTTGTGGATTCTCTTTTTGATGTGGTATATCGAACCTAGGACCCTGCTGTGGCTGGTAACCAAATTTATAGTTTTGTTGAGGTATACCGAATCGACTATTATTTTGAGGCGAAATTCCAAACCGAAAATTATTTTGCGGGGGCATTCCAAATTTAAAGTTATTCTGTGGTGGTATCCCGAATTTAAAGTTGTTCTGTGGTGGTATCCCGAATTTAAAGTTATTTTGTGTGGGCATTCCAAACTTAACGTGATTTTGTGGGGGAATTCCGTATTTTAAATTATTCTGTAGGGGAATTCCGTATTTAAAGTTATTCTGTGGGGGAATTCCGTATTTAAAGTTATTCTGTGGAGGCACATTTGATGCTAAATTATTTTGAGGAGAAATGAAAGGTTTAAAATTATTTTGAGAAGGAATTCCAGGTTTAAAATTATTTTGTTGAGAGGATGCACTATTCTTCCACAATTTATTTTTAATAGAATATTGATAATGAAAATTAACCTCTTCAGTAACAACACTTAATGCATTCTCTAAATTAGTACAGCCCTTTAGGCGAACGATACGTAAAAGATCTTCAGATAAATTATAAAGGAATACATTAAGAGCCGTATTATTATAAATTATTAATTTGGCTGCTTTAATACTCTCATCGGTTAACCTATTAACCTTTGAGGTTAGGGAACTTTTAACACTTTGTATTCTTTGACAGAACTCTATATATGATTCTCCAGATTTAATTTTTAATGATTCTAATTCTATTGCTATACATTCTTCTGAACGCGGGTCGCCGAAATGTTGAGTCAATATATCTTTAAAATGATCCCATGATGTAATATTTTGATTTTCACTTAATAGCGTTGCCGCTTTACCCACTAAGCGACTAGTTATTGCATGAAATAAGTATAAATTTTGGGCGGTATTACCTTCGACTCTAAATTCTTTTATCACATATTCACTTTTTGCAATAAATAAATTTAGTAAGTTTTCTGTCCCATCATATTTGGGAATCAAGGATAAAACCTCCCTTGGTACAAATTTAAATGTTTCCATTGACATTTTTAATCTTTAATTTTTATATATAAGAATACAATATAATCACTAACACTTCTTTAAATTACTTATATAATTTTGAATTTGCAATAAATCCGTACTAATTAATAATATAATTTTTTATCTATCTCTATATTTAACCTATATTATATTGCCTATTCTTGTGCAATATAATTTTGTTTTATCTATCTATATATTTAATCTATATTATATTGCCTATTCTTGTGCAATATAATTTTAAAACTACAGTTCCTAATCTAATTACACTCTGAGTACAATTTTATTCGTAGATTTGGTACGAAACAAAATCAGATAATGTAATAATATATAATATGTGGAATAAAATGAAATTTTTAGCGGGAAGTGAAAAGGTTTACTCACCGCCAGCCCAATTCCATTCTTCCTGAGCCACTAATCACACACTGCACCGGATATTATTTTAATGCTCTTCTATTTGACTTATTTATTTGATTCGCGGATTTTCACTCTGCTATTAGACAGTCCACGGTATTTCAAGAACTATGAAAATCGATTTGAGTATTTTCAATTTAGTTATATACTCGCGGGATGTGAAAATCCTACCGGCTGCGCCAGTCAAAACGCGAGGTCGCGCTGGAGCGTTTTTAAAAAGAATAAAATTTTATTTTTAATTAATATTTAATCAACCGGTTACATTGGTGATTAGCTTAAGACTAACTTAATATCTAATAATCGAGACTGGGAGCTAGACAGTCCGTCAGCATATTTCATGAGAACACGCGTGGGTGTTTCCGTTTAAAGATTAGGAAATATGTCTTGTGACTGTATAACTACTTACGTGTATATTTTATTTATTTATTAAATTTTATGATAAAATTATTTAAAATTTAGGTACACACACGTCACATGAATGTAATTTTAATATGTTTTTTACATAAAATAGTACTTACAAATATAACAGAAAGCCCAATACAAATTGCATAGCCCCAGCCGCCTTCCGGTGGCACCAGGTCGTATTTCTTCTCACTATCACAACTTTCAGACCTCCTGGTTTCACACATGTTAACAATTCAATACTCACAGCCCTACCGATTAACAACAAAATGTACTAACTTGTCTTTTTATAACAAGCCTGTGGAGGTCTTAAAACCTCTATAATTACAATGTACATAAACAAATTGCTTATGGCTTAAATGATTACATTTATATCGTCAACAGAATCTACGGATTTTCCAAACTTAAATCAACAAACATGCAGTGGTTTGATTAAATCGCGATGCGTTGATAGTTGATTTCTCACGACAACCTTACGATTGAATGTCCATTAAAAATCTGTCACTCGGTGGTCGAAATTTTATGTTTTGTCTCGAGTGGGGTGTTTCCGCCGAGATGAATGTTGCGGTTTTTGATGATCTACTTAGCGTTTTGTGAATGGACATTGTTCACTTCCAGTTATGCGATTGAAGGGGACGGTACCTTGATCGAAGGCTCCGATTTACATGCGAGCACGTAACGAAGAACAGTATAGACAATAACGGACACGTATTAAAATATAGCCACTCGCGAAATGCGCCTAAGTATAAATTTTCTTGTTTTTCCTTGTTTTACGGAGATCACGTATAATACAAACATGTGCAGTCACTTAGTCCGCTACACTGACCAATGTTTTTACACTAATAAGTGCCGACTCGGAAATTCGATTGTACGATACACTTCAATAGATTTATGAACCTTGTGAAATACACGGTTTTCTTGCTTTAGTATGCAAACGTTTCTACCGTTAACTTTTGTAGTGTTAAATTAAATCTACAGACACAATTAATTACAATTTTTTTTCATTTTTATTATCTCCCACGTTAAACATAGGCGATGTTTGTCACCCATTGTTTTAAATTCGTTATTTTTAATTGGGTACTTAATTAGGTGCTATTAAATTTAAGTATTTAATTAAATAAACAAGCATCAGGTTCTTTTCATAGTTGGAAAATAAGGTTCCATTTATCAACTCATGTGACAATCGTTATCGAGTGAGTTGTAATTTCCTAAAGTTATAAATTATGCTACCATAACCTAATGGAATTTTTTGGTCAACCTCCGGTGTGACCTTATCTCAATAAATTATAGTTAATTATGTAAGTGGATTTATTTGGATTTGGTTAAAATTACGTCTAGTTCGTAGCTCATTAACAAAATAGTAGATTTTTGATTATACGTTAATCTTCTTATTAATCTGTTATCTTGGTGGAATTCCCAGTCTACAGTAAAATAAAAATATTAACAAATTAAACACCTCAACCTCCTTGACAACCTATTAGTGTAAAGAAATAATATTTTATAGGTAAGTTTTCCAGAGTGACGAAATCGAAACATAATAAGTAGTTTATCTATTTTAATAAACTTATTATATTGGCTACTCTGATGTGTGTGATATTTTTTTCACATCCAGTGTATATTTAGAGACTAGATTAGACTAGATTTAAGTTTCAGATATGGTCAAATTTGCCACGTTCTTTCCAAAAATAGAAAACGCCTGTTTCATCCTTAGCTAAGAGTAATATTTTGGTATAGATGGTTAGTTGGAAATTACTTTATGTTCTCATTCCACACCCATCGTTTATACGGCATGCTCAATCTACGTGAGTGCATTTTTATAAAGTTTTAATTTTACAAAGTGATGCATTGAGTTTTTAAGTTCATAAATTATTAAACCTTAATAAAATACATTAGCGGTTATATCTTTAAACAGTCCCACATTTTCCTGTATTGATGATGTGTGAGTTACTTTTCTCATACATTTATTCTCTTTTAAAAACAGCATTCATTATATTAAAGTCAACCTTTTCAAGTTAGCCTACGTTTTACAACTATATTTTAATTACCACCTTTTGTAACGGGTGATAGTTTTGGTCGTGTTGTGTTCGATTCATATATGGAAAATTGGTGGCATAGATTATACTTTATACTAATAGTCCGGGAGGTAGCGTTGCAAATACAAAAGTCATAGTAACCCGGCTGATATTAACAGCGAAAGTTGATCTTATTACTAATAAGTGAACAGACCGTCGGCTGCTCAAACCGCGGTGGCTGCGGCTGTGGGGGGCTGCGAAAGAGGTAAAAAAATAAGTAATAGTCTGACGTCTGAAACTTATTCCACAAATAGTTGTTATCAAAAAATCGGCAGCTGCTCACATGAAATTTAACTACGTGATTATTCAAATAATTAAGAGTACGTGTATAGCGGTGAAAAGGCCGTCAGCTAGCGCAGTAAAGGTGCAGATTATTCGAGCAATGCACTTTCACATTATATTTTTGTAACTGAATATCATTGTGATTATTGTATCGCTAAGAGAAAGTTATGAACAACTAAATTTGATTACTGTATATTGTATTTATATTTACTTCGTACTAGGTTAGCGAGCTTATTTTGAAACGAGCCTAGATATTTTCTAGCCTTCGGGAGAATTATATTTATCTCAGGAGGTCCAAGAACTTGCCAGTCGTAAAACGTTAGCCCCGACCTGAATGTTTAAAGAGTAAGGGCAGGAGATAGCTCATTTTATTACATCTATTTATCGTTAGTAATTATCACATCTATTAATACTATGAGCCTTTGTGGGGTTTTGACCCTTTTTGTATTATTCTTAGTACGTAAAATAACAACAAAAAAAACAAAAAGCTAAGTTTTTTAAATTTTAAATGCTTATTTAGTGAGTATGTAAGTAAGTTAATTGTCAAAATACGGTAGAGCTTAATTTTACTTAAATATTGAAGTTTAGGAGTAATCTGAATGGAAAAGTATATAAATAGAATTCCGAGTTAATAGAAAATAATGAGTATTCGCTAGGCGCCAGTGCAGTCTGGAGTATTATTGTTATTTGCTTAATACTAATTTACAAGTTGTAGTGCGTGACAGGACGTTGCTAGCTAATTATATTAATTATTTACAAAATAACACTTACGTTGCAATACGGTTTTTCATAAACACAGACTTATAACTGGAATTATGAACTCTAGGACGTACAGACCACAAATAAACCTTATTTTTTCGATTGAATTATGGTCGCCTTGAGTAGCTTTCTGGTGTCACGGTGCTTAAAAGCTAGGGCTCCTCAGTGAAATAAAATTGTGTCTGGTTGCGAAGGTAAATTAATGAAAGGGAATATTATCATTGGCTTACGTATTAAGAATATCCATAGCGCAAAATCACCTCCATCATGAGCATACCCCACATACACACCTTCACGTACTCACTTTTTCATCATCACACAACACAGCCAAATTGGGTATCTCTTAGTTCAATGTGTTGAATAATTTTTATTGTTCGTACCATTTTGTAAATTTTTGAACCGCTTTTTAGATAAATATTATGTATTCCATCTCTGGCTATATGTTTAGTGTAATTGTTTGTTATTATGTATAATTGTTGCTAGCTGTAGGATTACAAAATATATTAATAAATAAAAAGGACACAAAGGTTTCGCAAGCAATTGCGCCCCAGTTCGACCGTGAATATAGTAAATATTACCGATATAGCCGGGGCGTATCTCGCAAGACGTAACACGAATAATAATAATCTTTATTCATTCTTCTCACAAAAACTTCGTAAATAAACAAGTGACAGTAATATATATAAATAAATAATTCTCTATCTTCTATTGAGGGAAAATGCTTGTTAGTACCTGGTTCACAGGTCATCAGGCCTCCACACTTCGGATCGACAGAAGGTCTTAAAAAGTAGAGAAAAATTTAGAGAGAATAAACAATCATCATTACATAGGCTGCAACGTTAACAAACAAAAAATATAAGGAATGAGTATGATTTTAATTTATGTATCTTATTAGTAAAAATATAAGAGATCTCTGTTTCTAGACAGAATAGAAGGGGAGTAGATCGAAAAATATATATATAATAAATTTCAAAATATTGGATTAGTCGAGTCGTTTTACGATACGATATATTTTATAACAAAACGGCATTCAAATGTATACTAATCGCTTATAACTCACGTTTGAATATATTATACTTCTCATTGTATTTAATTTATTGTTATAACCATATGCCGTTTTTTAATTCTGCATCAAATATAGGTGGCCAACTACAGTAAGAAAAATAATACACGCAATGCATGCTGCGTAAATTTTAATTTTATTAGAAAAAAATAAAAATGATGGCACGCATATTTCTATTATAGGTCAAATAAATATAACGCAAGACTCGTTCTTATTCAAAGTACTAGTAATTATTTAATGTATCGATAAGTAATTTCATTCGAAAATTATTAGTCAAATACATAACAATAAAATAAAGCTCTCATGTTATCAAGAATACAAATGTACTCAGTAGCCGCAAGTTATATATTAATTTATAATCTTCTAAGCTCTTATGACGAAAGGTTAAGAGATTAAAAAAAAATGAGGGCCGTTTCAATGGTGAATAAACTTTATAGTTGGTCGGATATGTTTCTTATAACAATGTGCAACTGTTCATACTAAGCTTGCTGTCGCGTCTTATTGGACATTGAATGAATATAATAGAATACCGCCATATGAGAGAGTGCACTGGTGTGTCTATTCACACTCACACTTGCAATAATATCTCCTATGTACCTATCAAGCCTTGATCGGCTCCAAGGACAGTATAGATAACATGGAAGTCAGTGGATCATCCGACACCGTTAGACGTAAGTAGATCAGTTGCTGAACCGACCTTACATGCGCTCTTAGGCATGAAGGTTTTTTGATATGAAAACCACGCTTATTCTTTAGCGAAGTATGACATTTAATGTTTTTCCCATAAATTCCTATGATTTATGGTCTTTGTAATGTTAATTCGGGAATTTTATTTTAAACAGTTATGTTAATAATTAACTTTTGTTTATCTATGTTGGTAAGTCCCATACAGATTATTTTATTGTGTTTATTTTGCTAATTACAATTATCACTATTTACAAAGCGAAAATTTCCACTACACTTAAAGCGTAAATATCAATAGGTAGATTCTTATACATATAATAATCTTATCAAATGATGTTATTGTATTAATTGTAATTTAGACGTAACATTTCAAAATATTTGATACTTTCTATTAGAAAACGTAACGTAATACTCTAATTGCGGTGGTTCCCTTAGCTCATATCACTCAAGCGACAGAGATTGCTAATGAAATGGATTTCAATTAAGCCCCGGATCCCATAACCAAAAAACCGCGAAGAAACCGCGTTTATCGGGAACGAATGTCTCTTAAAATTCTACCATTTATTAACTTTAATATAGAACGATACGATTACAATCCACGGACATACAGTGTGAGTCGTATCTACAGCTACTATAAAATAATAACCTATTTTGTTTAGCCAATGAAACATTTAATTCTTATTAATGAAGTATTCTAATGCCTCTAACTATATAATAAATTATATTATGACAATCTTCGTTTATTTATTTAAATACTAGCTGACCCGGCTAACTTCGTTCCGCCTTTCAGTTTAATAATATCGTTGTTACTTTAGTTAAATTTATTTTAGGATTTCATTTAGGTAATAACATCAATACAACTTTTTTTGCAAATACATAAATGTTTTAGTTCTTGCCATTGCGAAAGAAGATTGGCAGTTTTACACATTGGGCCATTCTGCATGTTAATGCATAATCAGTATCATCAAATTCGTGCGACGATATTTAAAACCCAACTCAAGATCAAAGCCTGGTTATGCATCTCCTCATTCATCAAGATCGGAATTTCTTGAACTGACACGAATTCGACGTCAAATGATGCGTAGTTTTGTCAACGGATGGCACCACATGCTGTTTGCATGCGTAAAATTAATTTACTAATTTATTGTTATTCGATAACTTATCCGATATTTTATTACTTATTCTGCTATTCGGAGCTGAGAAGAATCCACCTAAAAAGAGATAATTAACATCGGTCCAGCCGTTCTCGAGTTATAAGTGTTGTAACAAACACGACTTTGTTTTATATATATAGATTGTTGTGGTTAAATAAAACACTGGCGAAAAAGTTCTGTATTTATTATGAAGTTTTTGAATCTTTATTACAAATACAAGAAGTATTTTTACACAACATCATATATTTTTATGACTTATCGGGAAGGGATCTCTTCGGATTCCTTTTGTGCGCGTTTTTCTTATAAACAAGTTCGATTGTCCAGAATATCACAGTGATAGCAAAACATGACGTCAGAATATAAAAGGCTGTTGCATAGCTGTCCGTTAACTCTCTTATGGCACCTGAAAAACAAAAATGTAAGGCACAGTTCCTTAACAAAAGCCAGCAAAACCACAGTTAAATATCATTGATGCATATTTTTTTTTTATCCCAAGCCATCTCAGACATCAATTGAAAAATATGTTAGATGAATTTATGTTCATGAATTTTAAACATTACAATATATTGTTTAAATAAAATTAAATTTAAATGAAAAACGTTTTGATTGTTAGATTGATTTAGTGTTGTTTGGTGATTTGCTGTTTTAAAAGAGTACCGAGAGTTTTTTACGCCGGCTTTTTCTCTCGGCCTACACCCTCTGTCTTCTTTGCCGATGTGTAGGGATGCCTACAAATTCAAATTTAATGACGTGGAATAAGTGATACATGTATCTATGTTCCATAATTAACATATTTTATTTTATTTTATTTTTTTTAGATCTAATCTTAAGTTGAAAATGTGATACGCCAATTTATATATAACCCCACTTTCCCGAATGATTAACAGTACAAAACTTTACCTCTTCAAATAAATGTGTGGGATCCGTAATCCGTAACCCCGACCCATTGGTCACTGAGGTATATAATTAAATTGATATCGTTTTTTGAAATGAGGTTACATTTCGGCATCAATTTTATCAAAATTATATTTTTTCTTTAGACTTTCCGTGCCTAAAGATATCGATATATTTTAACGACTTACTCATGATATTTTTCTATCCAAGCTAATTCCTTCGAAAAGTGTTAATCGCGTACATAGGATCGTAGCTCAGCCTACAAATAAACTATAGTCGTGCTCTTGCACTTTTAGAATTATACTTACTAATAATAGGTCCAAATACTACACTAATCAGGCCAAATGCGAGCATGGATACGCCCAAAGCATGGGAAAAATTCTCGGCTGAGACGCAATCGGCTATAACCAGCGGGTGCAAAATCTCTATTATGGCTCGAGCGAGGCCCACAATAACGAGGAAACTTTGCATTATAATCCTATTATCTGACCACAGCATTCCTTAAAATTTAATAAAAGGTCCATTAACAATAGGCTTCCATTCTTCAATTCTGAAACTGTCAGTGAATGTGAAAAAATCTATTCTCTTATTTTGTACAATACGTAATATATTTTTATAAGTTCACAATTTATTCAATTTTGACTAATTGAGTGTTATTAAACTGTTTTAACTCAAGATGAAGAAAATTATGTATTAGTTGCATTGAAGAGAGAAATAAGCAAGTGGTTATGTAAAAATGTAATAAGACTTACTTCTTCGTGAATAACATATGATTCAACAAGTAAAACTAATGGTATGATGAAATGGTAGAACATAATGTTAATAATCTTTGTCATTAGTTGTATATTTATCAAAAATGTATACCAAAATAGCCCATGAAATATCAATCTTCTAACAGCATATTTTCAAACCTGGTTTAAACTAAAAATATTCTAATGCCAATCTACCATCACTTACAACTGGTTTACTACGGATTTAATTTAGTTAATTTAACTCGCCTAATCGCGACAGGCATGCAATAAGGAGACCAACAACGTAGATGTCATGCGTTCCCAATTTGGTTAACCATTTGCTAATATATACGAACAGCATTCTTGTTAACAAATTACCCAGCCCGAATAACATTAGAGCTCGTGCCACCAAAGCCTGTAAAAATAATGTATTAACTCCACAAATCTAATTTAATTGTACGCTTAACCGCTAATCTACAACTGCAGTAGATGGGTTTGGCCCTTCTTTAAGTAGCATATAGCATGTTGTAAGTACATTTCTTAACAAGTATTTTTAACGAATAGTGAATTATAAATAAGTTACAATATAACAAATGTCCAATAAATACTTAAAGTTTTAGAAGTTTTTCTCAGGAACGATCTTCTTCTATAAAAGAAATTTAGTTAATGATATATGAAATAAAAATGATCCGTAGTTTTACTAACACCTTTTTATTATGATATATATGTTTCGATGATAATAGTTCTTTAAATAATTGTATTATAAAAGTCTAATCCATTACATTATCCTTGGCTCATTTGGCAGACGGCTCAGATAGCTTTGGTTTGATTCCTACTTACAAAAAAATCTATGAGGAATGTACATGCAAAATTTTGTCTGACTAATGCTTTGCTAATTTGAGTCTTTATATAGATTAAAATACTATCTACTTACTTCATTCCAGCCCATATAATACAACGCCTGTGGTAGCATAGACACGAATTTGACGTCGGAGAACAAACATATTGATAAGCCGAGGCAAGCATTGGACAAAATAAAGTTTTTGTACAGTTTCGTTTCTTTGAATCTTGTTATTATATTCCTAGAAGCAATAACAAAGAGTCCTTTATGGTAAAAATAAAAGAGGTTATCAGTTTTATATGTTATTCATATATATAATGTTTGTAACAAATATTGAGTTGACTGGAAAACTTGATATAATAAGAATAGAATATCACAAAATTATGTTGTTTTCATAAAATTTTACTTACATTAGCAGTAATTCAAAATGTTGTAAAATATGCTCAATGACCTTTCTCATATTATGTACGTATAAACTCAATATAGCGAACCTTTACTAGGTTGTGGTTATATGGATGGAAACGTTAAAAGGGAGTTTTTAAGGAGTCATACATACATGGAGTATATACTGCCGACACCATTGGTCTAGTGGTTAGTACCCCTGACTGCGAATCCATGGGTCCCGGGTTCGATCCCCGGCTGAGACGAACATCGATGTGATGAGCATTTGGTGTTGTGCTTAGGTCTTGGGTGTTTAAATATGTATTTATATGTCCGTTGCCTAGTATTCATAACACAAGCTTCACCAGCTTAGCATGGGACTAGTTCAATTGGTGTGAATTGTCTTTAATTAAAAAATATATATATATATATATATATATATATATATTATTTCTCATTCAGGCATATTTTGGTCCTATTCCAATAAAATATGAACAAGTAGGAAGCATAGAAGTGAGTAACGTCAACATATGAAGATTTTGCGGGTTTGACACTTTAAACTTAAAATTTAAGAGAGCAACACATTATAGGAACAAATATAAATAGTTTAACTAATAAGTAATAAAATAGATAAAAAAAACAAAAAACTTATGATAACATATATTAACTTACCCTTTATTGGCAATTAATGTATGTCTATGTAAATTATTTGTTTCATTACTAAGATTACTCGATACACTGGCATTATTGGATTTCTTGTCCCTCAAGAGTATTTTTAATTCTGTAAATAAATAACGAGTTCAAGTACAACAGAGGCAATTATGACTTAGACCCCTGGCGTATATCAGGCACAGAAGGCTGACCACCTACTTAGCAATTGGAAAAACAAGTGACCACGAACCAGATACACAAATCTAAGGCCCAGACTTAAAGAGTTGGCGCGGGGCTGGTTATTAAGTACAGTCGACTCTCGATAATTTGACACTCGTTAATTTGATTCTCTCGACTTTGAATATTTTTCCGGTCCCTTGAAAAATACTCGATAAATTGAATAAAATCAATGATAATTGGTCCCTTCGGTAATTTGAAGTTGAAAAAGTATTATCTTGCTCGCCAACATGCGATAATTTGAAATCCGGTCTTCCCTACTCTCTACAATTTGAAGCGTTTATCATGCACATACCTGTCGTTTATTTACATACATGCACAGACTTGTCAATTGTTTACATAAATGAGTCACTCACTCAAAAAAAGATTACATACAGACTTCTTTTCGAAATAAAAATTTGTGAATAATTGTTAATACATAATAAGAATATAGACATAATAAGTAACAAATTTTGATCTAATTCTTATTTCCTTCAGTCGCTCCTCCCCCTCGTGGTTATTCAAACACTTGTTATTTTGAACTCTTGATAATTTGAAATTTATCTCTGGTCCCTTGAGTTTCAAATAATCGAGAGTCGACTGTATAACGTAATGATTCTTTTCATTCATACTTAGCTTAAAAAAATTATTATATCATTTCAGTAACGAACGTCATTTAGCAAAAGGGGATAAGTTATTCTATAAATGTTGTCAAAGGTTTTAAACACAGTATATTTCATTGATAATTATTTTTAGAAGTAAGGTTGTCAATACATATTAGCCATTTAAGCTTAGGTTTCCTGGAAAAGCGGAGCCGTTAACTAACGGCCGTCATTTTACGCTTGTGAATATCGGCCGTCTTTACTTTTTAATATAATGCAAAAATACATCATTTTCGCTCGTCCAAGTCACGTTTCCACTCATTGTATTAATTAAATATGGGCACCGCTACACACGAAAATCGTCGAACTAATGTTTATCACCGCTATGACGGCCGTCATGCAAATGACAGCACCGCAATTGACGTTACGGTGACACTCAACATTCTCTTGGAAACCTACTCCGATGTTATTTATAGAAAACGTATGGGTGACGTCACCTAACGTTACATTACGGCCGTTGGATAACGGCACCGCTTTTCTAGGAAACTAAGCTTAACAAGTGTGATTGGGCGTCGGACGTCAGGCGTCATCGTCCGTTCTTATTACTTAAAACCTTCTAGTGTTTCATCACTAAACTTGTTATACTTAAATAACATACCAATTTCTTTATTTTCAGGTAATTCTTTATTCATATTAAGGGAGACCGGCTGCATTATTGTAACGGCAAGTACATTGTTCAAGCTGACAGCCGACAACAACAACAACGTCCAATGGCTACCATAGCGATCAAAAATCCACTTCACAAGTTTCGGTGTTACTAATACGGCCAAGGCTGGAAAAAGAAAATTTCTTTTTACATTGATTTTTGATAATTATAATAGTACAAAGATATTATAATGGTACGGGAAGAGGTAGTACACAACTACAGCTTCCCGTACCATGAGTGTTTTTTAAGTGTAACAAGCAAGGAAACGATACCCACTGGAACGTGCGACGGTGTTGGAAGATGACATTCTAGTGGGCATAGTCTCATACATTTCCTTTTCTAATACATTTTTTGTCTAAAACAATTTCAGAATACGCAAGACGTTAGAAACTTTGGCTAAGCTGACGAATATTTAAGATTTTTATTTTGATCAGACATCTTGTCTTAAAACTTCATTACGCCAGCGCGCCATGTTGCTTTTTCGCTTCGATTTGATTTGCGTATAAGATTATTAAATTATATTAAATTGCGTAACACGGGTTTTATTTTAAAGTTTTGTAATAATCATCATACCTGGTACTGTTTGAACTATGCTCATCGCATATAATCTTTTTTTTAGAAAATATTGATTAATAATAGTAAAACATAGGTTTATCATCAATCCATGACCGATATTCTGAAAAGATATTTAAAATGTAACTATGTCCATACATTTTATAAGACTTAATACATTTCCGTATAGAATAAAAGATTAATGTTTTATATAGTTTATGTTATATGAGTCATGTACGCATACAGCCATACAACATAGTAGAGTAGTGGTTTAACTTACCTACCGAACAACCCAGTGGACCTGAGTTCGAGTCCCTACAAACTTATAATAATCTTATATATAAAATTCTCGTGTCACAATGTTAGTTAACGTACTCCTCCGAAACTTTGAACGATTTTTATCAATTTTTATATGCATATTGAGTAGGTCTGAGAATCGGCTACTATTTATTTTTCATACCCCTAAGTGATAAGGGTTGTCAACCCCTAACATTTTATTTTTATTTTTTGGACGAGATTTACTTTTTTTTCGAGAGCTATTTTTTAAATACCTGTAAAATTCCTTGGAATATAAAGAACAATCCTTCTGTGTTACACAGAGTGCTTGCAAATGAGCCAGTGCTGTAAAATAACGCTGCTATTAAGCCAAGCGTTCTTATTGAAGTATATTTGAGGAGAAAACCAGTAGAAAATCCTAAATATAAAAGAAAAAATATTAAAAAAATAATCTCCAATTAATTTTAATTAACACCTAGTAGAAACCATTTAAATATTGTGTGTTGGGAATTTTCAAAAATATATTTTTTAAAGTTTTATTTCACATGAGATTTCTCAACCGAAAATTGATCAAACAAAATTGCATTCGTCAAACTAGCTGTTGTGGTCTCTGGCAGAATGACCAGCACTGTTGATCAGTCTGCTCCTCAGCATAATGCTGAGCCAGGGCCAGATACAACCACAACACACACACATTACACATTTAAAATGAACCTTATTCTTTTAAAAAAAAACATTTTTTTTTGTATTATTATTTTGTGTGTTTCTTTAGTCATAAATTATATGTCTATGTCTACATGTAAAAGTCGTAAATAAAACAGTTAAAGAAAACCGAGTTCAGACCCAGAATTCTAACGCTGCTTGATTTTCATTATGGCTTACAATGTTAGCTACATAACATGGCCCTCTGATCGCACATGCGGTATTAGGTTTATCGCAGATCATGTTTTTAAAACATTAGCTAGAAAATTTAAATATAAGAGCGGAAATATTAATCGTAATTTATACGCATAGTATTATATAGAGATCAATATTAATTGATGGCCTATTTAAAAGCTTTTTCGTGTCAAATGATGGGAGAGCTAGAAATTGAATCATAATGCCCATTTTCAGCTACTTTAGGATATAAAATTTATTTAGACCACATAGTTTGGTGGGAAAATTTATATATTGCACATAAACATTTAAAAATAATAAATATGTCTAAATTTAAGTAGGTATGTGCAAAGAAAAATAAAGATGACATATCACCGACCGCTTAACGTGCTCACTCGAGGCATAACCAATTTCTAAACTATTGACATCCTTTCTTCTCGGAGCGCCATTCCTCCAGATAACAAAATACATACTTCACAATTATAACAGATACCAAACAATATAGCTCAATATTAATTATTGTGTAACACACACACACATTTTATATCAACACAGTAAAGTCTGACTACAAAATGTTATTTTACCTTATTTACTTTTTTATTGCGTTACCTGAAACTGAAATACACAGAGTACCGAGGCAATTTAGAACGGAAACGCTTGTTGTACTCATATCAAGCTCCAAGAATCTCTCTTTGAAAATGGCACCATGAGAGTTCGTAAAACCCCTTAAAACGACCTGGAAAATTCGAAAGAATAAACTTAAACAATGTTTTATTTGTGGTTTCATTGTATGCTGCATTTAAAGTTTGTGAAATGTTTAATTTCGACTGGAAGAGTCATTTCCGACGCATAAACATTTTTAATTAGACCTAGTTAACATATTCAACACCTGTACTAAAATGGTAGTAAAATAATCTTACAGATTAGTAGCATTACTACCATATAGTTATATTGTCTATATTACGATAAAAACGCGACTTCTTCTGTTATTACAAAACTCGATATTTCGATTGTTTTTCAGGAATTGTGGTCAGCGAGAGACTACACGTCACGTTAACGGATAATAGTTTGGAACAAGGCCAATTAATTTTTATAGTAATAATGATTTAGTTAGAAACGAAAAGTTAATTAATAATCTATTAACGCATTCTATTTACGCGAAATTGGTATTTCCTCCTCTGAATTTTTACAATATTTACTTATTGTTTTCTAATCTAGAGTAGCCATTTTACAGTACTTTTGCAAACGAACGCTGCTGTCGTCTTGGACCTCAAGTACTTTTACCGTATCGTGAGAAAACTATTTCTTTTATTTTCAATATTTATATACGAGTATATATGTATATATACGTAGATTTGTAGTCCCATTAGTGTCCATATAATACACAATACAATCCATCAATCAATTTATTTTACTCAAAATAATATTAAAATAAAATTACAGATAGGCCTTCACGAGTCTCCTTTTCCTAAATAGCTATAGATCTTAACGTTTGCAACATAAAATAACTTACCAAATTAATGATGACGCCCACACAAATCATATATCCCCACCCTCCGTCGGGGGGTACCAATTTATATTTTTTATTTATTCCCTCTGTAGCACACATTGTCATTGAACAATCCACAGTAAATGATGTCAGATGATGTCTCGTTTTATCTCGTGTCAATAATATGTTTAATATAAGATAATTACATGAGATTATTGTAGTCTCTTTGAATTTCGTTTCATTTTACATTTAGGAATTATAAAACCTAATAAGAATTATATACGGCTTTTTATAGTAGCTATATTTGTTGTGTAGATGGCGCGAATAGCGTGCGAGCAAGTATAATACAATGACAAGTAATTATGACAATTTAGGACATAAGATTTCCCGTTTTAAGACTGAACTGAAAACTTCACTAATTCGCGCGCCAAATGATATTTACCTTTGTAATATTAATAGTGTGCCTATCTCACTGGAAGTAATTCTGACGATTTCCTTATGCGGCTATGTATTGATTATATTTTATATGATCGTACCACTTCCTTAAAGGCTGGCAAAGCAACATCACGCCTCCCAGTGATGCAGGTGTCCATAGACGCTGGTAGGCATCTTAGCTCTAAGTACTCAAAACTTATTTAGATTGTCTGTGACGTAATCTCAATATTCTTTGAAAATTCTATAAATGTGTATTGAGTTTGTAAACTTATGAAATTCACACAAGTAAAGTCAAGGAACTATGTTGTGTACGAGTAATTTAGTAAAAAAGTGAGGGTAAACCTTAATATCGGGTCGTGAATCCCTTACGCATACTTGCCAAATTAAAACCTATAAATACTTAAGGATTCTCTTCTCTGCATGGCTGGGTAATAGTAGAAGTACTTTTGGCGGAGAGATCCTGATAAGCTCAGTCAGTATAACAGCTTAAGAAACTACTTATATGTGTATAGTAATAATACGGTTTCAAAAAAGAATAATAACTCGTTGAATTTTTCCTACAAAAAATATATTGACTTTAAAAACTATTACAATAAATCACATTATGAGTCTACTATGACAAAAGCAGTTTTATTTTAAAATATTTGATTGATAATTAAAAAAAAACAGTACGTGTAGTCAAATACTTTACGTATATCAATAATTAACTTACGTTTGGAAATAGCGTAAGCGATAGTAACAAAAGCGAACACATCATTCGTAGAACGTTCTATACGAGTTGTATTAAAAGTTTACTGTAACTGAGTAATTACTAACTGTTGACATAATATTGTAAATTACGCCAAAAGTTTGTTATATTATCATTTCATATTGACCAAGAAGTTTCGCGCTGACGCTTTAATTCTCTGACGACATCATAGCGCACTATACATTTAAAAAAAAAAAACTATTTAAAACGTCTACCTGAATTAATTTTAAATATTCCTTCTTTGTTTCATTTACCTCTATTGAATTTTTACTGTAACTAATTAATGTCAATCAACTTTCTACAAGAGAAATATTTCAAAGCATTGTAATTTAATTGAAATAAGTAATAAAAATATCTTTGGTTACATTCATTAATTAACTAAGAATAATGTTGTTGTTTATTTTAATGTAAACTTTTCCGTTTCTTAACACATATATTCTTCAATATCCATAAAACACCTACAGCGCCCATGATTGCTGTCATCAAGTAAAATGTTATTATGTAGCTGTCTGTGTAATCTCTGATAGCGCCTGTAAATAAAGTGCTATACCATATAAATGTGCTAATAAAGCAGCTTAGTTTACTTGTATCGCCGTATAGAAGCAGACATAGACAGTCGTATGCTTGCAAAACGGACTAAATTAGGTATTAGCGATATCTAGCGATAGGTCGTAATTTGCCCATTCAATTTGTGCATAGGTTAATGTAAACATTAATACGTTCTTATTCCAGAAAGCATCATGATCAATGACATTTCTCTTAAACGCTGTCAAAATTTCAAACTACATAGATAAAATACTTGACAAATCTTCAGACAAGAATTCATGTTTTAGAATACGGATCACAGTATATTCAATGTGGTAAAGAAATATATATATTACACGGAGTGTTACTCATAATACAGGCTGTTTAGTAGATTGGAATCTAGCTTTCCAATACCGGAAAGTTTCACTGAAATCTGAATATTGGCTGTGATAAAACTTGGAGGAAAAGTCGATTGTTGGAAATACCTTGTGATTATGACTTCAAGTACATTCTATAACCTATATTAAATACCTACCTAATAATGGTCCTATGGTTAGATTAAGAATTCCTATGGCACTCATAAAGATTCCGATGGCGGCTGAGAATTCATCCTCCTTTACAGATTCCGAAACGACTAGAATTATCACAACTAAAATAATGCATCTTGACATTCCCATCAATGTCAGTAAAATAAAGGTCAAAATCTGGCTGTTGGATGTTAAAATACCTGAAAATTAAAAAAAATAATTAAGTATCATTTTACTGGTACAATGTACATTTTATTGAATATCTTTACTATTTCCCAATTTTCGGCATAGAAGACTACTGTACTCGCAGTTATTTATTAAGCTAACGGTTACTTAATGCTAAAACCAACTACAATTTACAGCAAAGTATGTAATACTGCGATTTGTAATATTTAACGAAATCAATATTATCATGCTGTAGTGATATTGTTATAATGAAAAGCGATGAAAATAGTTAAATTGCTACACTATTTAATTTTAGGCAATTATTTATCTATTTCTGCCAAATTGTATTTACGCTTTGTCGTAAAGAAATATATATCACAACGGCAAACGAGCCTGCGGGATGCCCAAAAAGGGCAGTTATCGCCCATTTTAGTGGGTGCGTTGCCGGCCTTTGAGGGAGGAGTATACTCGAATTTTGAACATTTGGAGGGCGTATCTCTCAGGGAAGACACCCAACGGAAGTCGATTCCACAGTTCGCTAGTTCGCAAAAGAAAATGCCTAGTGAAACGGACAGTGATGCATATAAATTAGTTTTATAAATAAAGTTCTTATTAATGAGGCAATAAGAGACAGTACGAGACAATTCTTAATTGATTTTAAGGATACTTATATGTAAAAATATATATAATTGTAGGTAATTTAAACTTCTTGATTTGCTTAAATATGACAGTTACTTTTACGTGACATAAAAGGCTGTCATGACATTTTGCAGTTAAATACGCAGGTAATTATAATATGTTATATTATAAATAATTAACTGATAAAAATGCAAAACACAACAGATCCTGACACGTATAAGCTGAAATATTTATTTTTTAATTATTACCTTTTTGTGTTACTGTGTTTGATTTCTCTAAATCAATTCCCTATCGCCCGAAAATATAAATGATGAGCTTTATTACTCCTGTGCCACTTTGCAAATAAGTAAACGGGACAAAACACCAAGTAACAAGTTGAGGTTTATAGTACTATAAGCTTACCTATTCTCGTTACAAATGCAAGCATAATTCCAAACACGTAAATCGAACGACTACCCCATTTATTCATCAATTTATCAAAGACTATCATAAGAATCCTCATGGATAAATCACCTACAGCCACTAAAGTAAACGCCATCGCTGTATCGTCCTGCAAGATGTGTTTTTACATTATGTCAGTAATATAATAAATTCTAACGAAGCTAGAAACGCTGAACGTATCTCCAGTACTCTTTGATAATAATTTTCGTAAAAATTATTTTCCTGCAACGTCAATCATATTTAATTTAAGATAAGTACATTACCGCTATCAAAAACATTGAATACTGAAGACACAGAACCAGGTACATATGTTCTTTGAATTCACGTACTCTTATTAAGTACGAAACAAAATGATTATTTGTAATCAACAGACAAATAAATTCAGTGCAGTTTGTACGAAATTAAGTACATATATCCTCACTTTTTGCAAGCGGTCTGGACACTAGGAGTACATGATTTTTTAGTTTAACATACACATACAGTACACAAATTAAAAATACATAATAAGATAAGGTCCCATCCCATTAACGGCTTATAATTTTTGCTCTTTTAAGTTTAACTTCTTATGCAATATACGAGTATATCTAGAAAAAACGCTAAATTCTTACCTCACTCCAGTTAAACTCACACGACTGAAGGGCTTGTGGAAGAATCATCAAAAATATAAACTCCACAGTCATTACTAATGTAGCACCTCCACATTCTATTGATAGCAAGAAACTTTTTATAAGCTTAAAATCTATCAAATCATTCAAAATGCCCCTGAAAAAAAATTAATCATTAAGCTTTTATTGTCGATTTATTTATAAGTATTTTTTGTAGACTGACTTTTCACATTAACAGCGGTTCCTTTTAAGGGAATAAAGGAGTTATTTCCTTAAAAGCTATTAGTAAGTGAGTCGTAAGTGCATTGTGTGTGTGTGGGTTTATTTATTTAAGGAAATTTATGATGTCATCTGTAGCTTGTCATTTAGTCAATACATTATGATAATTAAAATGCGTGCAAAAGTCGACAAGTATGTATATAAAAGGATTATATTTTGTAATAAACAAACGAGTATTTGCTGTAGACAACATAAATTAAATAAACTCACCCAATCTTTTTTTGTTTGCTATCTTCTGTGATGTTTTGTAGTCTATCTACATCAATACTTGTACAGTCAGTGAGCACCTTTGTTGTGTGGTTAATATTATTCTCATTTAATAGTATTTTCAATTCTGTAAACATATTTTTTTTGTAAAAAAAAACTTTTAAAGTAAATTTTTGTGTACAATTCGAGACAAATGTCTCATATACAAATTAGCACTAGCACTAGTTGTCAGTGGGGCCGTCCAAACACATTTTCATTACTGGCCGATCACACATCAAGAGTCTGTTTTCCTTTTATTGTAGACGTTAGCTATGTGAGGGGGCCCCAAACTTCTCAAATAACAAAAAAAAATTCTATATAGAATGTAATATACCTTGCTCTTTTGGTGAGATCTCAATCTTCTTCATGTGCCACGATACTGGTTGCATAAGAGCAGCAGCAATGATCATATGTACAGATAAAGCGCAAAGCCATATTAAACTGTTCCTATATCCGAAAACATTTATGGACCATTTAAAGAATTGAGGTGCCACGAGACATAGAACCGCTGGAAAAAAGAAAATCTTTAGTTTATTTAATCTATATTGCGGGTAAAATCTTGAGGTACGAAACCAATTTTATTCAGATATATCTGTATAGTAAAATATTGTGAGTAACTCGTAATAACAAATGGACATATGAGCCTGTATCTTACCTTCCATCAAGTAGGATGTAGCCAATCCCCTGACCAATTTTTTAGTGTTAAAAAAAAATTGATGATGATGTAGTTTTAGAACAGTATACAGTTTAGTGCGGCATATAGTTTAGTGCGGTATACACACATGCACAGAGGGTTTGAGTGGAACATCTACTGGCATATAAATATAAGTAATAAAAAAACAGAATAAATAGGTCTACCTCATTCCCCATTGGGACTTAAATAAATACAACTGGTATTTCATATATACTTATTATAACAAACAATATTACCTAATAATGTTTGTGAAACACTAACTGCTAGACTTCTTTTTTTAACAAAGTAATCATTAAGAGCCGTGCTTGAAATGTTGAATATTATGCCCTGTCCGAGACTCTGAAAGATGTATATATTAAGTATATAAGACTTAATAGTAAAAAAATCCTGTTACTAGGTATACCTGTGCAACGCCTTGAAATATAAACAAAATTATTTTAGATTGAGCAAAAACTGTACAAAACAGTCCTGTATTCCACAGAGTAGCTCCAATTAGGGCCATTTTCCGTTTCGACAGCCTCTTTAGAAAAAATGAGGTCATTAAACCTAAAACAAAAACAATTTTTAAAACAAATACCCTTTCTATATCAATTTCTAAAATACTGAACTAATTCTAATGAGAAATCTTTAGGATCTTCTAACTTAAGTTAAAAAAACAGCTGTAATATACCTGTATTTTGCAAGGAATATGTTTATTACCTCAAATTAAAATGAACATCGAACTTACTTCCTATTGCTGAACTCATTGAATTTATTCCATTCAATGATGTAATATTTGTGGAATCCATTCCTAATTCACTAAAAAAGTCCTTGTATATAATTCCATAGCAATTTATATATGCACTTAACATTGACTGGAATGAAATAATAGAGATTTAATTGTGAGGAGCTTCATGATATGGATAAACCATAAACTAAATATTGATAATTGCACGGGCCAAATAATGCGTGTATATTTTAAAATACTTACCAAATTTACAAAAACACATGTTAAAATAATATAACCGAAACCGCCATCCGGGGCAACCAATTCATAAGTTTTCACTTTGGCCATGGCAAAATTTAACTAAAGTATAAAAAAAATATTACTTCTATTTAAAACGTACGTCTGATATTTTCATTATTATATCATTAAAAATTTAATCTTTTTATCATTTGTATATTTGAATGTATCTTAAAATTGCGTGAACAGCATCTACAAGTCAAATCCTAACACAAACGCCAAGATTTCGTCTGTTTGTAAAGTTTTAGTAGCTAACTACTTTTTTAAATTTTCAAAATAACGTTAATAACTAATATTTTATGTTAAATAAAATTCGATGAATGGGCAAAATATATTAAGTACTAAGTACATACATAAAAACAGTTAGATTAATCTTGAATATAAAATCTTGGCTAGGTTGTACTATATTGCATTCTTAATCTGAGTTTTTAAAACGAAGACCCCTTTGCATCATTTATAAACCCAAAGTCACAAACAATAAATTCATAATTTTTTGGGGTTAGTTCAACGAGTTTCACAATCTTTTAAGGCATCAGCCTCAGATTTTTGTATTTATTTCATGATCATTTGTTTTTTAATAGGCAAGTTGGTGATTAGCATTCTGTGCCAGTCACATGCTATCGACTTTTTGGATCTAAGGTATCCTTATTTCCTCACGATGTTTTTCTTCAGAGTGTAAGCGAATATTAAGTGCGCATATAGACAGAAAGTCCATTAGTGTGGAGAGTGCGGGGACTCAGGGATTAAAGTCGCACTCTACAGCCTCTAGGCCAATACTACACGTTTAACAGTGTAATACGATCTCATAACTATGAATGTACTTAAAATTGCTTTCATAAAATTAAGTTTTACTTAACGAACATTGCCATATTTATAAATCTTATAACTTTTAACAAAGCCGTTCTTATTACATGAATAGAAACAGGTTTTATAAAATAGCAGCAACTGCTCTTAATATTTCGTCAGGAGCAAAATAATTTCCCGATATAATTTATGGAAATCTGAATGTAAATTTAAATTTAATGTCATAACCTTGTTTTTTATAGCAAACATAAGCGAAAGGAATATTTTATTATAAGCAAAAATTATATTTTATAACTAGTGTTAGTTTTTGTGTGATTTTAATAAACAGATATAAATAATAAAATTTGGCATTTAATAAAACGATAAAAAATCATGTAGCGATATTAATGGCAGGCAATAAATGCATTGATATCAATTCGTTTTAAAATCAATATTATTATGGTTAAATTTATTTACTTAATGTTCTCGTGAATTTAGGAAAGAATGCAAGTGCCTAAAGCTGGGATGGTTAAAGAATCTATGAGCTCTCGTAGCCTAATAGCGCAGATACATTTCTCCATTTTCTTCAGAGATAATTGGTTTATTGCAATTAGATCGTGAGACAAACATCGAATAATCGAGGTTCAGGTGCCAGATCACAATTTGCATATAAAAAGGGATCAGGCGCAAACAATTTTCCGATTTTTTTTATTTTACAGGTCATAATTTTCCAAACATCAGTCGACATTTGTAAGCTCACATTAAAGTACACAACGAAAAAACAACTTTTGACATGGGTATGAGCTGTTATATTTATTTATATACAGCTTTAATATATGTTTTACAAAATGTTAAGCTACTTATTGTAGGTATAAAATTACTTACGATATATAGAAATAATATTTCACTATTTGCTACCATTTTATAATATTTGCAATTTATATGCGTCATATATCCATTAGGTCTATGTAAACTACCCCTAGAACTAACAGGAACACCTTTATTTAATTTTATTCCACCTTTTCTATATTTGCATTTCATTGCAGTAACAGGCACGGAAATAATGTGGAATGTGTTTATACAGACAAAGTGGTTAAGGAACCTTGTCTACCTAATAGTGTTCTTATGTAATAGGAGGCAAACGGGCAGGTGGCTCCCCTGATGTTAAGTAATACCACCGCCAATGGACATTCACATTGGCAGAGGGCTCGTAAGTGCGTTGCCGGCTTTTTAAGAATGTAAAGCAAACATTGACCGTTATTAATATCAAAAAGTATTCCATAAAAACTTTACTTTAATAATTTATATGAATACTTGGTCATTTATAAGAGTCTTAATGCTATTAAAATTCAAATTTACATCGCACAGGTTTATCGAAATAATATTATAATGAGGACATAATTGTGTGGTAATCAGCAACATATTGTTATATAAAAATATTTATTCACATAAATGTTATTATCATGATTCAAATCATACAAAACATTTATTAGGCATTTTAGACTTTGTAATGCAAGTAGCTCATTTCGTAATTTAATGTTTAAAGAACTTTATTTCTTTTTACGAACATGAATTTTTGTTTACATGAGAAACTTAATACATACGAACGAGATACTATTATTCCTAATTTTAGTTTACTAGGCACATTCTGGTATGTAGTATCTATAATGCCCTTTTGAATTTGTTAAACACGCTAATATAGCGAATTTTAGACAATATATTTATTATTTTATAATTGATTTAACTACTTTGATCACGCAACATTTAAATTTTTATTTAATACTGGATATTTCTGTTGATTGCAATTATTTTTATATATTAGTTTACACATCCAGGTAATTCCAATTACTCCGAAAATAGCTGTGATCATGTTAAGTGCTAATTGGTAAATTTCAGTGTAATCTCTTATAGCACCTGAAAAGAAGTATTTAATTTAATAATTAATCTTATGTGTCAGAACGATTCTATAATACGTGACGTAATTTATAAGCGGAATATCAGATACACTTAAAAGTGGGTACCTAATGGAACTATTATGAATTACTCATTCAATTGAAGGGTCTAGATAAAGTGTATGACACTATACATAACTAAGTATAAACCCGTATCCAGTTTAACCATTCCCAGCATGCCGCAGATTATTTATTCTAGCTATTTCCATTTAATATTAAGTTACGAAGCGAAATATCTTATTTAATAATACTAACCTATTATAGGTGCCAGTCAGCATCAGCTATCACCAAGACAAAAAATATGAAGAGAATGCATCAAGAAACGCCCAGTATCGTGAATAATGTTAGAACAGCTGTCATATTGTCGAATGAAGTATTTCCTGGAAAGTATTTTATTAAATTTGTGGTCAATATTCTTATTCCTGTATAATATATTTGTTATTACATACACATTTACTTTAACTATTCAAGCGCCAAACATTAAATGAGCTCTCACTCTATAAATAATTAATACATTTTATACTATTAACACTTTAAATAAAAACACGTTAGTGTATTTTTAGATATTATATATCTATATAATTAAATACCTAGTCTTGTAGTAAAAGTGAGAATGATGCCGAAAATATAAACTCTATTGCTTCCGTATTTATTAAACCACTTGCTGATTACAATTAGAAAAATTCTAGTCAATAAATCTCCGAGGGCAACGAGTGTAAAGGCCCACGCTACATCACCCTGAAAAGTGACAATTAATTAAATCCCTTTTGAATGGGTTGTTCTGTCTGTGTTAATTGAAATAATTTAGGAGCTGAAAATTAAATGTGAATGACTCATATGAAACATACTTTAATTTTTCGCTTATACACAACAATATAAATGGTAGTACACTTAGTATGTAAAACTAAGGTAGACAGAGAGGACTGATTGCCTATTTAATTTTATAGGATTTATTAAATAGACAGAAGTGTCAGCCTCTCGCCCACTTTGACTCATAAGGATTTATAACCTTTTATCTAATTTAACTAGGATACATTGAGAAGTAAGTTTAAGTATATAGTGGGCATTTAGAACGTATCAAATTGCACTTGCGTGGCATAATCTGTATCCCATTAGCGAAAAGAAAATTACGATCTGATAGAATGATCTTTTTACTATGATTAATAGTCAATTATGGTTTGTGTTTATTCCTACCCTATAATTTATTTAAATGTCTCAGCCATCAAGTAAGTAAATCAAGCATCGACATATTCGACAAGGTACTTACTTCGCTCCATCCAATAGAATTGAAAGCTGAAGGTACCATGTACATGTATGTGAGGTCAATGATAAGGCCCACCAGGGCCCACGCATTCGACTGATAAGGAGTACGATTTAATAAGTTCTACGTCTAATATTCTTCTCACTCTGTGTGAAAATATTATATCAACAAAGTTAAAAATATTATTTCCCGCATCAAGAATCGCATACAAAAATTTATGAGGTGTAAATAATTAAGCAGGTTAGACGAGGAATTATTGTTGTAGTGAAGTCCAATGTAACTAATGAATTTACTCGTTGCCTTTTGAAGAGACAGCAATTGTTTTTGACTTAAAACATACAGTATCGATATTTGAAGCATCTCATGTTAGATTAAAAAGTTTTCTAAATGGTTTATTCTATTGCGTAAAAACTTTGCGAAATAAAATATAAAATAATTATTGGAACGAAGTTCCTTATCGCGAGTTGTGAAAGGGGGCTAGATGGAAAAAATTCTTACGAAAAGTTGTCACGACACTTTTTTGCTATTTCCTATTGTACTACACCGGTTCTCGTCCGATCACCGAAGTTAAGCAACGTCGGGCGAGGTCAGTACTTGGATGGGTGACCGCCTGAGAACACCTCGTGATGTTGGCTTTTTTGTGTAGGGATAGGAAATGAAAATTATGTTTAGAATCACTTAACTAAATTAGTCTTGTTGGAACGAAGTTATCGAGCGTTGCGAAAGGGGGCTAGACGGATTAAATTAAGACCAAAAGTTGTAACGACACTTTTTGCTATAGTTGTTATATTTTACATTTTCGATTTAGTTATCGTCAACGTCCATACTACGTTGAATACACCGGTTCTCGTCCGATCACCGAAGTTAAACAACGTCGGGCGAGGTCAGTACTTGGATGGGGGACCGCCTGGGAACACCTCGTGATGTTGGCTTTTTTCGTCGTAAGATTGGTGTCGAGAAAATCTATCATACTGTTATGATACCAATTAACATATAAATTAATCGAAAGGAATTTCGTTCCATCCGGGTGTCCCTTGACACCTCTAAAGTTTTTTTATTTAAAATATTGCCTAATTTAAATTAAGAAATCAAACTATGATCAGTAGTACTATTCATTTAGTCTCCTACGAGTAACGGAATAATTTTACTTAAAGTGTGATGAACTAATGCATCTAAAAATGCATCCTTTTATTAAAAATAATCCTTTTTTACTTAGATCGCTTGACACAGTACTATAATTAAAAGCTTCTTTCGCTTAAGCCTGAGTTAGCACAAATAATAAAAATACTTACATAAAACTTTCTTTATCTTTTCCTGCATTTATGTCTGCGGGTGTTTTCTGCGACATTTCAGTGTGTTCTTTTAGAAGCAACTTCATTTCTAAACAAAGGAAATACTAAATATAATCATAAAGTGAATAAGATATAAAAGACTTTAATTTTCCTTTCAGTTCTTAATACTTACATCCATTTGTTATTAACGTTTTTTTATATAAATCTAACATATAATAAATCGATAAACATTTTGGATGTGTGTTTGAATGTATTAGATATATTTCTATGTATTTCATCTCATCAAAAAAATGGGTGCGTTCACTTATGTACGCGCGTAAGAAGTTATACTTCTTTGGCATTATTAATAATACATACGGATACGGATAGTCAATTGTATTGAAGCATTTTAGGAAGGTTGATGAGCACAGTTTTTTCACAAAAAATTTCTAATATTAATTAGTATTGATTTAAATATTCAATTTAAATCACTTCTGATTATAATTCAGACGCACATATAAAATTCGCACTTGTATACTGAAAATACGTGTTTTAAATGTAGAAACTCAAAGCATGTGGATAAATATTATAAATATAAATACATAGTGAACAGTGGCGGCGTGCGTGCCAACATGCGCCACTAACAGAGGTTCCATTTCTGTTTTGTTGGTAGCATTTTTTCCTCATCTTAATGAGCGATTTAGTGGGCAACTTCATTCTGTTAATTTTGTGTCACGGTGCGCGTGCATCGTAAAATTTCGCTCTCATCAATTTTTCATAACGCGCCTAGAGAAGTATGACTTCAATTAGTGGGCAACTTTATTCTGTTATTTTTGTGTCACGGTGCGCGCGCATCGTAAAATTTCACTATCATCAATTTTTCATAACGCGCCTAAAGAAGTATAACTTCAAAAATGTAAGTATGAAACCAGTATTTGTGATTATGTAATATTCACCAGTTTCATATCGAATTTCTTCTATTTTCATATGCCAGGTGAATGGCTGCATCAAAAATCCAGCAATAAAACTGTGTACGGATATTGCGCAGACAATTATAAGGGTACCCCTGTGTCCATACCATTTTGTCGTCAGTTTAAAAATGTGAGGCTCGATAAACGCAACAAATGCTGAAAAATACTCAAAACTTTAAAATAGACAAATCTATTAAGACTAGGTATCTACGTACAAGATTGTTCACAACGCATCAATTATAAAGGTGTGTTCTTTTTACAAAAACTGTCATAATCTAATGGAAAGCTTTTACGTGCTCATCCGAAAGGTAGTTGGAAGCCCAATTTGTTAACAGATTTAATGTTTTTGTAACAAATAGCAAGATTTTTTTATTATCAGCACCATAAAAGTAAATTTTAGCATTCGATACTTGTACTTGGCCTGTTCATAAACAATAGTATTGGATTGGTTTATTTCTAGTACTTGCATATCATTAATCAACATGACAATTCACTAATGTCCTATTAAACCTAATGTCAATTAAGCCGGCCGTTGATTTATGGGTGAGCAATCAATCTAAATGATAGTTGAAGTGTGTGGCTGTTTAAAAAAAGGTAAAATACCATAATTAAAATAGTTTTGAATGCAATAAGTTGTTTCTTAAAATTCCTTTATAAAATCAAAAGAATATACAAACCAACGATTGTTTGCGTAATAGCAAGCGTGCTGATAGCAAGAATCCGTTTTTTTACGAAATATTCATTGGTTATTGTGTTTGATGTATTGAAAATTAGTCCGTACCCAATGTTCTGCAACGTAAAACAAATTTAATATCAGAAATTCAAAATAAACTGAACGAGAAATATAATTAACTACCTGAAATACACCTTGAAAAATTAAGAATATAATTTTGTGCTCTCCAAAAATACTCCACAGTTATAGAACAATGCGCCTAATAAAACAGTTTGCCTCTTTGACAGCACCTCAATTACCTCAGAAGTAAACATAAATTAGAAGAACGAACGTTCGATTGCGCTCTACAGCGTGTGTAGACAAATTATAAAGTATAATTCAACATAGAATAAAGGTTTTTGTTTGTACATATTGATTATTCAGTAAAAGCCGTCATGCTGGGACTTCTGGGTCTATGTGATTGGATTTAATTGGATGTTGACGATTAACAATGTGACAACACGCGCTTCGTTTGATTCTCATTCTACTGGTTTTGATTCCCTTTGAAACATTAGTCGTGTAGGCACAAACTGTATTGAAGCTACGAAATTTGAATTATAAAATGACAGAGATTTTATAACCTAGGAGGTGAATTAAAAACACATACATACCAGAAAGTGCAGCAAACATCGCCGAAATTCATGAGACAACACATAAGAATGTTATGTGCGTTGTTTTCATGCCCAGTGCAATAAAATAATTATTATAAATAATTCCATAGGAATTCAAGTGTGTTCCAAGTATGGCCTAAAATAGATTAAAAAGAAAACTAAACAACAACAACTGTCTGTTGCAATAACTATACAACAGCGTATAACATATTTACATTAGGAAATATCAAGTCGTAGAGGGAAATGAATTAATTTCCAAGGCAATTCCTAAAAGCCAACGTGTCAAATAATATGCACGTATAATTTACCGCATCTGGCGCACCATATCGTAAGGGACTACGATTACCAGCGAGTCAATAATTATTATAAAAAGGAAGGCAGACTTCGGGACTTACAACACAAGAAACGTTCTTACCATATTAATAGTAACTGCTATGAGGATCACAAAGCCATAACCTCCATCAGGTGCTACTAATTCGTACCTTTTTGTTTTATTCACTTTGTTTAGCTGTAGTGGACATGTGCTCAACACTCAATAAAATACAATAGTATATTAAAGTATTGGTTCAATTAATAATATAAGTTATCATAATTGTATATGAAAAGCATTTAATGCACAGATAGCATTAAAGTCACAATAACTTATGACTACTTTTGAAACTGTAGTCAGTTCTGAACTGTTGGAACATTAGCATCAATGTTAAACTTGATTTATAAAAAAGGTATATACTGGCTTAAAGGCACGAGTTTAATTATTGGTCCAAGTTAACTAGATCATCGGTTGGGTCGTTTATTGCATTAGGATTGGGATGGGATTAAAATGCAGTTTGGTGCCGAAAAATGCAATTACGTTTTTTCACTAAAAATATACAGTAGTAAATCAATTTTGGAGTTTGTTGTCTGTATCTCGAGTGAATTTAAATATCCTGACCTACGTGATAATTCGGCCGTGTCCTTGTATGTGTCCTGCGTATTCGACAGTCTCGCCAATCTTATCGTCTAACAATGTTTATAAATTTCAACGAAATAATAAAACTCATATTAGAAAATCTTTAAGAAGTATGATTCGCCCATCGGCCATATTATACCTAATTTTAAATCTAAAAGCTATCAAATATAACAATTTAAATTTTATTGTACCGAACCTTCCCTGCGATTCTGTAACTCACTTTTCGAACTCACACAGCGGTTTTCGCATCGGCGGTCGCTCTCAAATCAGTCATCAATTTTATGATTTGGCATTCTGATAAACAATAAACTACAAGCTCCCACCTTTTCAGAGTGAGTTCGAAAAGTGAGTTACAGAATCGCAGGGCTGGTTCGCTAAAATATAAACGTAAAACTCCAAACGTAGGAATAGGCTACATTATAATATAAATACGCAAACAATAATAAATCAATATCAACTCTTTATATAACAACTAACATCATATCATAATTGTATAAATACATTATTAATTAATAGTTAATTATGTATTTTTTATCATCAATAAAAAACCACTTTGGCGCACATTGTTCCCACTAATTGGTATTGGCTAAGAATGTTTTATCGCAACAACCATTACCAAAATTGCAATTAAGCGGTGGCAATTGCGTAAGTAATTAAACCA
The DNA here is from genome assembly GCA_963693345.1 of Pieris melete. NCBI lineage: Eukaryota > Metazoa > Arthropoda > Insecta > Lepidoptera > Pieridae > Pieris > Pieris melete. The sequence continues at coordinate 3,147 of CAVNZK010000036.1, read as the reverse complement.
TACTTAACATTATTTATTTGTTTACTTTATTTTTTTATCTACAATCTGAAAAAGGCTTGACAATATCACCTCGTATTTTTAAAAACCAATACAGTGAGATACAGCTTCAATTTTTCTAAATTCAAATAAGTTAAGTGTGTATGAAGTTACGTGAAATTATTTGTGCCAGTAAATAGTAATTGGTGTGCCGGTTTCGAACACAACATACAAGTCAAACGCTTAACAACTGCAATTCGGAAGTATGCTAAGTAATATCTTAGAGAATAACAAAGCAACGAAAACACAATAATAACATAACCTATTGTTCCTTGCACTTTCGAGAGGATTAGGAAGCTTACGTAGTATAATTATGTATTGTTACCCTTTCCGTACAACCAAAACAGAAAAAAATTGTGACCGATAACAGGGATAGACCAAACAGCACAGACCTCATCTGGTCGAGTAATTATTTTATAGGCAAGTGTATATATGTAGGTCTCTGGGTTGAAGGTTTTAAATAAAACTAAGCGCATGACCCACGGAGCGTATTTATCAATAAGAGTTCATAAGGATTAATAATTTAATAAAAATATTTATAGGTTTCAAATGTTACAAAACTAAATTATTGTAGTTCCAAGCTAGTTTTAATGTTAAAAAATTCACCATTTAGTCTCGCTACGTTGTTGGCCGGGGCTGTCAGTCACATCTGCTACAATTTCGCGAGAATTAATTGTAACAGCATGTCACGGTGAGCCCGGAAGTCCCGAAAAGCTGACGTATTGGTCTCATCTCGACGTTGTTATTATTTTTGTATCACATTAGTATCACAACTCTTTTGATTTGATTATAGTAAGTTACGAAAGTCATGTTTTTTTTTATTTTTACGATAAAAACATAAGCTATTAGATTTCGTTCCGCACATTTTAAAAAGTACAAATATATGATTGTATTATTATTATTATGTTTGGTAACTGATTACTTTAACCCAGAATCAGGTAGACCTAAGGCCCTTGCGTCTACCAGGATTATGATCTTGGGGTTAATGAATAGAGTCCCCTCTATTCTATATATTGTATTTTATTCTGTTGGGGATAGAAGCGCGTACTTGCCTTAATTCCTATAACATTATCATTTTAGATATCAGGTTAAGAGAAGACACGTCCGCAAATCGGTCAGGGACACTTACTTGTCGATACAAATTTGAACAATGAAAAACTGTCTATAATAAAAATTTAAGGTTGGAGAATCAACTTGACTTTGAAGTCATTATTTAATAACGTCTTTATTTATCGCAAAAGGCTAAAATATGTAAATTTTATAATAAGCTTTAATCAAATGATAATTTCATAAATTAGGAAACAATATATAAGTAGCATTAATATATTTAAACTATAGAGGTATCATAAAAAGTTATGTATTATTTATGCATCCTAAACCTGCCATATAAAATTGTTATTTACGATACGTCTAGCATAGAAGTGATAATATTTTAATGGTGTACATTTTGTTTTTCAACTATGTGGATGCGTTCGCGCATCTCATTAGAGCACCCTGTAGCGTCTAACTAGTTAAACAAATTAAGATTCTGCATAATTTTCAATAAACAGATAATAAATTATAACTATTATAACGAGGAAAAACAAAACTCCTACCCGCCTCAAGCGATCGGCGGAATATTTTTGTCCATGAATCAAGCGATGTGATCGACACAAATTCTGAATGACAAGTTTATAAATAAAGAAAATACTCGACAACTGAAAATATATTTTCTGTTAAAGGTTACGTAGATCAGATTTTCAATTTATTTTGTATAAATCTATGTAGTGGCGAAACATGTTTAACAATCTGACGAGGAATTGAGGCAGAACTAGGGCGTGGCGCAGACACATTTCTGCGTCTGTTTCACTAAGTCTTATTCTTAGCAAATTGTCGGGCTTATGACTTAAGTTGTTCTTATGAATAATAAATAGTAATAGTATTATACTTCATTATGTATACGCATACAATAACTAACGATGTACAACTTATAGATAACAATTCATCAAGCAGATAAATAAATTAATCCACTTAAAATTAAAAGCTTAGATTCTATATTAAAATTTCTATATTGAAGTTTTTTAGTCCGAATGTAATGAACGGGCACTGATACGTAACTATAATCGTATATTCGTAATACAGCCCGTATAGTTTTCAATAAGGTTGTGAAATAGCCTTCGGCCTACCAATAAACCCTGCGTAATCAAGTTAATAATTCCACTAGGAGCTTGAAATAGACATTGCCTTTAAGGCTCGTGAGGAACCTTATAACGTTTCAGACTTATGACTTAAACACACAAACACTATTTTGAGATGTTGATCTTTATAAGTAACAGTAATAATATTATTATATATATAATAATATTAGATACAAAGATATGTACTATGTAGTCTGCTGTCTTAAAACAAACATAGTAAGTTCTTTAGTATGTTTACAAAGTTGTTGTTTAATGTATTGTAAATTATGTATATTGTATGCTTGTTAAATAATGTATTGCGGTCTCAAACAAAAAACTAAATATAGATGGAATAAACAACTCACTATTAAAAATGTTCTATTAGAATAATAATAAAAATGAGTGCTACTAGTTTATTTATATTTGAAGGATTTAAAGATTGTATGAAGCTTTTTGTGTTGATGGTGATGGCGCTAGAACACATGCGTACAGGGGGACGAAATTAAACATAGATATACAAAAATATAAAAATCGAATTGTAAACCTACTCTACTAGCTTCTACGTTGACTGATAGAATTACCAACTATTTTCTTAATTTTTTAGCATTAATATGCTACAAAAATTTAAATAAAAACAACTTGGGTACTAGAAAATCTATCGAATTGTAGTTAGTTACTTTAAACTAATTAGGATTGCAAACAATAAAAAATACAAAATGTACATTTCTTTTGTTGAAAATAAGGAAGGGAAAAAATTTCTCGGCGTCAGAATTTCTTTCGAGAGATATAATTAAAAGTAATTCATTTCTGTGGAATTTCAAATAAAGCTGGATGGCTATCTTTATCATTTCTTTTCATATTAAGTTGTTAAATAGGTTTCTTGTTCTTTAATTTTATGAAATGCCATAATATATGTACAAAGATGTATTAAAATAATTTCTTATAAATGTTTTCA